>CM024956.1:32316871-33516871 GCA_014282245.1 Rhododendron simsii | reverse complement strand
AGGGTAAACCTTGAACAAGTCTTTGAGGGGTGTGGTGGAGAACTTGGACTCGACGCCTTCGTCCCAGCTTCGAGCCTTCTGGAGGGAGACATCCGGTGCGGCCGAGACCAGATCGGTCCCGACCGAGACAGAAGCGAAGGTTCGCAATCGGAGATTTCCGGCCACTGATTTCATCATCGTCGCCGTCGATCGCTTCATCATCGCAGAGGCCATGGCGAGAAATGATGAGTCACTCACGGCACGGGGGTTTGCTTTCTCAGCTGCTGGCTGCTACTGTGGACTGTGGAGTGTATTTTTTTTTTTTTATCAGATGGGGTGTAGTTTTTATTGTGGTTATTTTCACTATTATCCCTCAACTATCCCAAATGTATGTAGAAGCCGTTCCATTCCAACAGTAGAAAATGTTTTTCAAGTTTAAAAATTATATATTTACGTAAACAATTTTTCTGTCAATATGGATCTTGTTTGATAGATCTCGAATTGAGATCTTTTAAACGGTGCAAAAAAAATTGAAAAATTATTTTTCATTTTCGTTATATTTGAATTTGAAATTATCTTCTTCTTTTTTTTTAAAAGAAGGTTTTAAGAGAAAGCGGAACGGAGTCTTATATGGTTTCCGAACTTGGAAATGAGGGGTTAGAGCCTCTCCAGGCGACTCCTGCCTTGATCCATTTTTTAATTTTGGCAAAAGTCACAAAAAATTCCTCTTCAATTTTTTATCCAAACCTTTTCTCATTTTTTTTTCCAAATTTGGAACAATCCAAGCCTCTTTCTATTTCCCCCCCTATATTTCAATAGCTCTTTCTCCTTTTCAATGGCTCTTTCTTTTGGTAATAAATCTTTTCCATGTCATTCTAAGAGCAGAGACAAGAATGAGGTGAACCAATGCGATTGATGCTGCCGCTCTTCTCATTTCTCTCTCTCTCAACGAACGTACAGTTGTGGGTTTCTTATTTGATCAATGGATGAGTATGAAATTTTAGAGGATTCTATCAGTTTGGAACAAACTCGTGGAGCAAAAGGGGGAAAATGGGAGGGAAATAAAAAGGAGATGTTGTTGGAAAAAAAAATAGAGGGAAGCAAAAATGGAGGGAAATACGCTTAAAAGCATAAAAAAAAATTCCGTAATATAATTGGGTAATGAATTATTTCGCCAAATGGGTCAGGCTCACTCATTGCACTTTTAGAAAAAAAGTGCATGTTTTGTCCTTATTCAAAGCTTTGCCAAAAGAAACAAAAAGTTTTGCCACATGTGATAGTTTTACGCTACATTTTTGTGGATTATCGATTCGTCTCAACGAGACAAATTGGAAAAGTAAATACTTTTTCTCTTACCCAAATATTTTGACTTATTTTGGCTTAAAAGTGGTTATTTTTCAAAAAATTTGGAAAAAAGTAAAAAAATTTACTTTTCTGTCAAGACAAATAAATAATCCACAGAAATTTAGCGCAAAATTAACAAATAAGAAAAAAATTTTGAATAAGAACAAAATGTGTACTTTTTTTAAAAGTACAAAAATGTTGGTAGAACACCACCTAAGTATGAGAGGCTATGACATATTTTACCATTTAATTGTGTATGCTCGCGATGCACTTTGACCTTAGAAATTTCAAAAGTTGCACATTTCACCCATTTCTGGTATTCTTTTGCTTTATATTCTTGAGAACTTATTTTGGCTATTATTCTGGTTGATTGAGACATACTACTTATTTCGCACAAAGTTTCCCCGATAAAATACGTTACTGACACCTAGAAAATGAAGGGAGATGTAATTTACTTGATAAATTCTTCAGAATAAGTTCTTTATGGAACTGTTCAAAGTGTTATCGGACGGTTTGGATTGAAAACCAACTTTGAGTCAAAATTTAAAATCAATCTCAACTATTGAATGCACAAATAGACAGATGAGATTGTGCGAATCCGTGAAGAACTTATTCACGGCTCTTCTGTGAATAATTTTCTCTCTAAATACATATGCTAGCTTCTTCGGTTACTTTTAACATACATCTAAGTGGATTGGTACGTCAATTCATGTCAAGAATTGAAGGTCGTTGTAGAAATCTTGGCGCCCTTATCTATTTCAATGGGATCTTTTTTATTGAGGATTCCACTAGGAACAAGAAGAGAGTCGGTAGTCTCTACCATTGCAGGTTCTTCTCCTTCCGCTGAGACCACCCTTTGAACTTTCTCACATAATTGATTGCCTAGTTTCATGTAAGTCTCACAATCCTATAAATAATCTCCTATCAATTGGGAAATAAATATTCCACAACATTGTGCGTTGTTCTCCGGAATTTTTCGAGCAGAAAGATCATCCCATTTATATTAAAACGAAAAAAAAAAAATTAACTCGCTCAAGTAGTGAGGACAAGCCCCTTTCCCTCCCAAGGGCAGGTTGTTACGCTTTTACTCACCCGTCCGCCACTGGAAAACACCACTCCCCGTCCGACTCTATGTGTCAAGCATGCCGCCGCCAGTGTTCTACACATCTATAAGGAAGTGGGGATGAAAAATTCACAGAGCATGAATATGGCGGAACGGACCCACGCAATCAAGCATATATGATATACCTCCTGCCATTCCAATTGTTTCAGAAATACGAAAAACTGACAAAGTCCCTGAGAAATACATGGGATTTAATGGACAACTATGAAACTGCAAAATTTACCCAAAAAAGAAAGAACAAAACTACTACTCCTATGAAACTGCAAAATATTGCGTTTCCTTTGTTGGTTTCCGTATAAATTTAACAAACATAAAGCCGTGCGCATAGTGGAGAAGGCAGCTTGCAATCCATCGACCCATACCGAGGAATTGTGAAAAATGAAAGCTGGCTTCAAGTCCAACTTCAGTTTCTACCACCTCTTGAAGACCTTAAAAGGTGTCAAAACGAAATAGCTGATAGCTCCAGAATAAAAAATTTCCCCCTTGCCAAACACCCCACCCGAATCTGGTCCAGAGTTCTGAAATCAAGAACAGAAGGAAAATATGGATCATCAACTGTCCAACGAACTCCTAGTTGAGCACAATTTCCGGTGCTCGTAAGATTGTACTCACGAATGTGAATTGCCAGTTAACTTCAAAGATATAATTCCGAATTCCAAAACTCAGATAATGGAACATAAGGATACTGCAATTCATGGCAACCAAATAAGGCCAAAATAATTACGGTTACAAATATGAATTAACTCTTGGGAATGCTATACTCAACTGTAACTAGGTACCTTATCCCAACTACTTGCAGTGGCGGAGCCAAGAATTTTGTCTAGCGGCGACAATTTTTTACCTCTAATCAAACAAAATACCTTTTTCTCATTCAGCAATTCAACTAACTAAAACTGAAGTGCAAATATATGTTGCGAGAGGAGGAAAGTTCCATGGCCGTCGTGACATAGAGACAAGAGATATGAATATACTGGAGAGAGATTTGGGGACAAAAAAGAAAGTGAGGTAGATGAGAAATTAGGGCGGTACAAATTGAGGATTTAATGGTGGAATAAATATCAATAGGAGGGGGGAATTTCTAAATCTAAATCCATACGAGAAATTTGCATTTATTCTCATATATCAAGGGACAACTTTGGAAAGCTCCTAAAATGCAGTGGCTTAAGTGTTTTTTTCCAAAAGTAAGTGGGCCAATTGCTTAGATGTGGGCTTTCCAAATGACATGCACGTAGTGAGGAAGCTAAACAAAATTTTTAGCAATGTACAAGATCTTAATGTTACTCTAAGAGGTGTACCAAAACAAAAAATGTTACTTTAAGAAAATTGCACCTTCCCAAACGCGTTGTTTCATTAGCATGCTTTCTAAATCCCTCGCTACACCATGAAATATCAGACATACAAGTCAGCACACAACACATTCAACTGCGTGCCTTGAAGGAAAAAGTGGGGAACCTGCAACTGCTACGAATAAATCTTTTCTTTTTCTCTTGTACAAGAAAGCAAATTTATAAGACTACTTCAATTAGTGTCCTTCAAGAATCTAACAGAACTTCAGCTCAAAGAAGTTCTACATCAAGGATTACAATGTGTGAAATGGTTTCTAAGTTCAAAAGAGAAACAAAGCTTCCAGAATTATTTTGGGAAGCACGAGAGAAAAATCCGAGGTCCGTTTGAAGCCTGTAACAAAAAGGCATGTATAAAAATACCATAATGTTTGGACAATGTTCCCCTTGAACTCTGGATGAAGAAGGGATCGAGCTATATTGCTACTGTTATGGAAACTCGGGTGTACCTTGATGAGTTCACAATTGACACAATCACATGGCCGGTGAGCTTTTGCTTGCATTATTTTCAACACTAAAATAAATAGCAGTAACTAAGGAGATCACTAAAACTTTCTGCCTAACTTGGGTTGTGGTGCTTATGAGTTCAAATGTGGAGGTTCCTTACACACATAATAACCAATGAAAAAGGAATGTCACATAATATAAAGCTAATTTAGTATATCATTATCATCCCTTTTAGAAAGTTCCCAACTAAACTTCTTTTGTTTGTTTTTTTCACAAGTACTTGAATGAAGCCAATAATACTGGAGGAAATTCAGAGAATGAATGAAGCTATTGGGGAATGTGTATCTTCCAAGCGAGAGAGCAACTTTAATAAATACTTACTATTTCTTAGGTGCATGCCACTTTTCTATGCTTCCATACCAACTCCATTGGAAGCATAGAGCTGCAATACGTGTGATCCCAGCAGCAATCACCTCAACAAACGCCATCCACAATGATCTCTGAGGGGATAGACCAGCAGTTGCAACGGCCAGTAGGATTCCCTCAAAGTTGCATGGCACAAAAAAACTACCAGACTTGATTCCATCCAAAGCTTTCTTAGCAACTTCATCGGCTTTCATGGCACCCGAGGAAGCAGCTATGATACTGGTCAACTGTGGTCTTTTCTTCTCCTCTGCAATAATTGGAATCTTTTAATGAGGAGGCAGAAGTTGTACACATAATAGACATCAATACGACAAAACTTCTGCAACTTAATTCAATGAAGGCGAGATATACTGCAACATTGTCCATGCAGAAATTACTAATGTGATTGAAAGTATCCCCTTGTTCCATCAACTAATCTTAATCCTATTCTTGAATCTTGTTCAGGATATTGAAAAATGAAATCTTTTCATAGATTCTTCGATCTTCTATGTATACTAAACGACTACCATACCAGAATTTGATTAACTAAAGCTCAGAATATCAGAAAATGCACAATGTCTTAGCACATGCAATATGAACAGTATAGAACCCAAATATATTCTCATCTCAAATTTATATGCACACGCGCGTGCAACAAACAGATGGAAGAAAACAAAAGAATATTGGTCCGTTATGGAGGGTAGGTGCATTCTGTAAGTAGTGAAGCAGTAGAATAGCCCGGGGTATGAAAGATTACTATACCCTATGATGTATCATGCATGTATTTATCCGTAAAACAATTTTAGCTGACAAAGCAAGATGTGTGATAATCCAAGGTAGAATTGTAGGGTGACGCATTAATATCTGATGGTTTGGGAGTAGGACAAAGGGGAAATAATTGGAGTCATAATTAGTGTAAAAGAAGAAATAGGATGAAGATGTGCCAAAATTTCGCAAGCAAAGAAAGTGGCATCTAGTGCAAGGAAGCGTTTTAGATAGCTATAAAGCCTAACAGCCTACACTATAACACGTGCCATGAAATTTTGGGTGATGAAGAAACAACATGCTTAAGAATTGAGGACCTTGCAATGAGAATGCAGGAGTGGTACTCTGAAAAAAGAAACTATAAGAAAAGCATAACATAGGTCTGTTAGAAGTGGCACCAAATGAAGTAAAAATAAGGCAAAGCTCTTTGAGATGGTAAAAAAAAAACTTCGACTAACTTGATTGAGGTTCGAGGCACTAAAAGAAAGAGAGCAAAATCGAGAAAGACTATGAAGGTTTGAGATCCATAGGAAACAAGTTGAGCTATAAGAGGTGGTAATAAGGGCATATTGAGTGGAGTAGAGAACCACTTGATTCAAAGGTTCTTCATATTTATTTTTCCATTGGGGCCTAATCATTTTTCAAATCCAGTCCTTAATACTTCCCCACTTACCTCGAACAACCTTTTCAAAAGCACCCTAAGAAACAATTCACTCAAAATTGTCAGGCACAAAGGCCTTAAAATATCATTCCCATTTGTCAATAACCTGAACTTCTGATAAGGGAAGCTACATCACAAATTCTAAAGTAGAGAGATATCATGAAGAATAGTTGGTAGGGTCACAATGGTTCACCAGGATTTAGTTGAGCAAGGGCTAGCTAGCTAGGTAATCTACTTCAAAAACCATTAAATTGCTTTATATGCAATGATGGACCCATAAGCTAAACTCTCGTGTTATAGGGACAAGAGGTGATTGGACATGATATCTCATCTTAGATATCAGGGAGGTCTTGGGTCCAATGTCTTTGTAAGCATATTTTCCAGCTTAGTTTGTAAGCATATTTTCCAGCTTAGTTAGACCTGTCTTCTTCTTCATGGACATGACTATTCTTCTCTACCTGTGTTGATCTTTGCATCTCCACTTACAAAGAGAGCTGCATATGAGGGAGGGTGTTGGATGGCTAGATATACATAGTTGGGTTCAGTTCCAAACATTAGTGACCTTCAAAATGTTTGAGTGAATCAAGAACCAAAATTTTACCAACTAAATAAAATGTTTATACGGAGGAGCAGGATATGTATACTTGTAAACAATATATTAGAGGCTTGTGTTGCATAACTTGCATCGCAACCTAACAACAAATTGCATTTGCAAAAACTATGCTGTCACTAATAAAACAGGATTAAATCCCAAACCTTCTGCCAAACCAGGGGTTTCAGTGTCTGGGGGAAATATTAGGGAGACGTGAATATTATCTGCAATAACTTCCTGTTGCAATGATTCTGCCATGCCCCTGAGGCCAAATTTACTAGCTGAATAAGCAGTGTAGCCATATATGCCTACCTGTATAACCAATTTTAAATAATGAGATAAACGGTACTAGTAAAGAGTTCTATTCGTGTATCGACTGATACCCCACAATGTCCAACGTAATGCTCAAAAGTATCTAACATGCTAGTTACTTGGTACCAACATTACTAAAACAATAGGAAGGATATATTTGTGTTTCAACAACATTCCAAACTAAAAGACAAGGAAAAGCAATAAAGCTATTAAGGAGGAGGAGCCTGAAAGCGTGTTTCAAAAACATTCCAAAACTATTGAAGATCGGGAAAGCAATAAAGCTAGTAAAAGATGACCCTACTGATGCTAGAGCAGTTTGTAAGCCCCCCTTGCGAGTGGGCCTTACTTGCATCTATATCAAGAGGAGTACAAACTTTCCAAGTCAACACCTATAACATAAACACAACAACCGGGGCTGCAAAAGTCGACCAATAGCTGAAAAGAATAAAAGGCAAAAGCTACTAGTAAGGCATTTTCTTGCTAAATTATTGTTTTGGTATTTCTGTTTGTTCTTTCTGAATTTTTATTAGATTCGCCATCGGTTATATTTATTTTTGACTCCACGATGGTAGTCTAAAAAATTAAAAAAAAAAAACTCAAGAAAAAAGAAAAAAGATTGAAACAACCATCTTTTTTACCTTATTGCTAAAATTTTATGACGAAAAATAAAACAAAAGACCACTCAAAAGTACAGTAGATGATAACAACTGTAATTAAGAAAAAATAAATAGGCATAAGTGTCGCAAGAGTTGCCCAATCATGAAGTTAATGTTGCATATATTTGAAGCCTACCCTCCAAATAATAAAGCTCTCAAAATCAATCTCCAAGTCCTTATCAAATAACTATTTCAAATCTCTTGATATGAAATCTACAGTTAAACCAAATAGATCCTAACAGTAAAACAAAAGAATGCATCAGTCTTTTCCCCGGCCGGCCTGCAACGAATGAACTTAAACTTTTCGGGCCTGACAAGATGGACGGTCCATATAAAAATAATAAACGCATGGTGGGGCCCACAGTAGCGGTGGTGACGGAAAGAATTTAAACTCATTTTCGAAAACATGCTTTCAGGCTCGCGCTCCCGTTTTACTCACGACCGCGTGTTTTATAACTCAGCAGCTACCAAATCTTGCATTGGAGCTATCCTCATTGCAGAACAATGTCAAATCTATTGATCTAAATTTCATAAACAGGTCTCAGACCCCAACAGTAAATCAAAAGAATGCATCCCAGTCTGAGTCTTTTATACCTGGCCGGCCTGCGACGACATAAACGCAATCGAACCCGGTCCACGCTCCCTCCGGTTCTTCTTCATCCCATCCAGAGCCGCCTTGACCAAATGAAACGTCCCGATCAAATTCACGTCGATCATAAACTTCACCTCCTCCATCTCCTGCTTCTCCAGCTCCGACGGCACGAAGACCCCCTGGTTGCACACCAGCACGTCGATCGGCCCGGCCTCCTCGACCGCGGCCTTGACGGCCTCGAAGTCGCGCGCGTCGGCGCTGAAGACGGCAACGTCGATGCCGGTGGCGAGGCGGATCGCGCGCTGGGCCTCCTCGAGCTTGTCGCGTCCGCGGGCGAGGATGGAGACGCGGGCGCCCTGGGAGGCGGCCTGGTGGGCCATGGCGAGGCCGATGCCGCTCGATCCGCCGGTGATGAAGACGTGGCGGTCCTTGATGGGGATCTTGACGGGGCGGGGGCGGAGGATGAGGTGGAGGAGGAGGAGGAGGAGGAGAGAAGGGAGGAAGAGGAGGAGAGAGAGGAGGGAGAGAGTTGCCATCGGTGAGAGAGAGAGAGTGAGCTTCGATTCAGGTATCTGAGACGACGACTACCGTTAGCACACCCTCCGCATGCACGTGCACATGGAAATGCTAAAGTGAAAATATTTGGGGAGAGAGTGCGGGTGGATATTTTTATTTTTATTTTTTAAATTGGGGTGGGTGATTGAATTTTAGTAATTTTACTATTTTGTCCTAAGAGGTTAATCATGTTAAAGTAAAATCAGATGTAAAATTTAGATTTTGATTAGGATAAAAGTTAAAATCACTTTTGTGACATGGCTTCAAAAACAGGTCACAGCCTCATAGTCACACTAAAAGCTCCTCCTATGTTATGATCGATCTGAAAAATACGGTCTTTTTAGTGTTTTCGTGTCCGTTTATAAAAAAAAAATTGATTTTTTTATAATTTTTAATTTTTCTCTTCAAAGCAAATGATGTGATACAAAAATTATGATGAGAAGCTAAAAAAAATATAACTGAAAAGTACAATACTCTTCTGTTCAAAAAAAGAAAGTATAATACTCTTTAACGAAAATTTCCATAGAGCGAATTTAACTTTTTTTTGATAGAAAAACGAGTTTGACGAAGTTTTCACAGAAGACAAAACACTGACATCTTAAGTAAAATGAAAATTCTTGAACACTATTATTTTCTATAATTTATTCTCGATTACGTGATGCGTTAGAATATATTCAATCTTGTCTTCTATAATTTATTCTCGATTACGTGACGCGTTAGAAGATATTCAATATTGTCTTTTGCGTAAGTCCTTTTTTCTTTGCACTTTTACCAATTTGTCCCTTCCTCGAGCTTGTTGAAGGTTACGAGCAAGGATGAAAATGCAAACACCATGCGATACGGCCTAATGGGCCGTATTTGATTGGGATCTTGATTGTGCCAGGGAGGAAGATGAGTATAGGGAACGCCTAGTTTGCGTCCGTCATTAGTAAAAATGAGAGAGCTTCATTCAGAGTCTTTGAAAACAACAAACGTAAACTATACGTAGGCTATGTTCATTTGGAAGTTTGGAAGTGTTTTTATTTTGTTTTCCAATCATTACCCTACTTCTTTTTTCAATCATTACCCTATTTCTCCAATTATTACTTTCTCATCTCTCTCTATCTATCTCCAATCATTACCCCTATTTCTAATCATTACCCTATTTCTCTCTCCACCCACTACCAAAACTAAACTAAACTAAACTCTGAAACGAACATAACCTACGAGTTTGACTCTTTGAGCCAATGAGACGAATTTGGCCTTGTGCTTTGGTTTGGAGTTTTCACAAAGAACAAAACGCCGGCGTTGTAAAAGATGCGACCTCCGCCCAATCGCCTGTGAGTAAAAGCCCATCTAATACTTGGGCTTGGGCTTTACATAAGCTTGTAATGCTTAGGACCAACCCAAGAATTTATGAGGCTTTTTGGGATTGTTGGGCTTGTGATGCTTAGGCCCAAACCAAGAGTTTTCACAGATAATTGGGCTTTTTTTTCTAGGCCGAAATGGCCTCTCGGCAATTGGGCTTCCAGACTACACTGAGCTATCCAGGAGCCCACCTCCCTCCGGTCCTACTTGAATTTATTCGAGTGGTCTACTTTTTAAGGCTCAGTATGTCATTCATTCACACGAAAAGTCACTTTGATTAGATGATTTTGAGCTAGAGGTGAGGATTCCGGACACGATTCTGATTTCACGACTCGAATTAAACACGGAATTAGAGGGTTTGTGTTGACTGTTCTTTGACATGAATATGGATGTGACACTACTGGACAACATGAAATTAAACTGCACGAATGTATGTTGGACTCACGTAACTCGAAAAATTGCACGAATAATTGTTTTAACTTTTCGTGTCTACCTGTTAATCTGAAATGACACGACTCGAAAGCAACACATCCCGGTGCGGAGAACGTCTTTTGAAAGAACTTGTGCATGCCACTTCTTTCGTAAGAACATGCTTCTTTTCTTTTCTTTTTTTAATCTTTCGGGCATGCGGAGTTCATGGGCGAGTTTTGTCATACTAAAGATAACATCCGCAAGATTTATGTAGAAAAAACGGAACAATCCAACGACGTTATACAACAAAACCTAAACAGAACGCGAATGTCAGCAAAGGAAGCCCGACATTATGGAATTATTGATTGTATTATGATGGTGGATAATATTTTCCTACTAAAAGAATTTCAAATAAAGAGGCTAACCGCTTCAACCTGAGAAAGACATGATTTTAAACAAGTCAGATTAGTTTCAATATACGTTTAAGTTAGCAAATGACACAAAACACAAAATAACAAAACTCGAACACGACACGCATGATATCCACCCATATTTTAAACACTTGATCCAATTACATTTATCTTGAAAAAATGGAAGGTTACGATTTCCTTAAAACCATCAACTCCATCTTATACGCTTGTCGTTTTATGCTTTTAGGGAACTACCACTTGAGCTGTAACAAGTCCTTAAAACCATCAACTCCGTCTTTATACGCTGGTCGTTTTATGCTTTTAGGGAACTACCACTTGGCCTGTAACAAGTTATCAATTGCATTGGGTCGCTGGATTGTTTGTCCGGTCGCTTACTTTTGAAGGTCCCGAATTAATTGAGGTGTTCGCGCAAACTAACCCAGACATCTTTTGTACATATGATGAAAAGGGGTGGAGCTTTATCTGTCTTTTTGTTTCTGTAAAGCTCAATTGGCGCACCAATTCCTTTATTCTTTTGAGACTCGGTCTTTGCTGTTTCCTACTGGCACTCCCAACTTTCTGAAAGCAGTCTCTCCTCTGGCTCCAAGTGGGGGCTGTGATTCTGATATCAACAAAGTGGGGAACTCAGTCACATGCTACCTCTTTGTTTTCTTCTCCTTATTTACTTTCTTACATAGAAAATCTTAGCAAGTACTGTAGTATTCCATAGTGCCAGTAGTATTCCAACAATTCCCCCCTCACCCCTCTCTCTCTCTCTCTCTCTCTCTCTCTCTCTCTCTCTCTCTCTATTCCAACAATTCCCCCCTCACCCCTCTCTCTCTCTCTCTCTCTCTCTCTGTGTGTGATATCAACAAAGTGGGGAACTCAGTCACATGCTAGCTCTTTGTTTTCTTCTCCTTATCTACTTTCTCTTAAATAGAAAATCTAAGCAAGTAGTATTCCATAGTGCCAGTAGTGTTCCAACAACTCCCTTAACCCCCCCACCCCACACACACCACCCCCCCTCTCTGTATTTGGCTTTTTGTACTTCAATTCAAAAGCTTGATAACCTATTTTAGGCATGTCATAGTAACTTTTTGGAACATGTCTCACTCGATCAATCACCGCTAAAACTAGAATATAAGTCCTACCAAAATGCCTCTTGGTTGAAAGGTCCTCACTAGTAAGACTTAATCTTGATGCTTTAATATAGTATTAGAGCTAAATCTGTGAAGAATTTGGCAAGACTTTGTATGTAAAAAATTTGGGCAAGACATCCTAAATTGTGAGTGATTCCTCCTTGTTTATGCTTAAAAAAACCTTTATTTTAAAAAAAAAACCTTTATTTGATCGCGTGATATGAGTGAAATGGATCTACTATTATTTACTTCTTCACGGTGAGTCCATCGTAACAGGCAGGAAGGAGTATTAAGCCGGGTTTGTTCAATTGACAATGATGCGCATTGCTAGTTGTATTAATACCCACATTTGGCTAGCTTATACATGACATTGCTACGTTCTTTAATTGGGCACCCTCCTAATGGACGGTCAGATTGATCTATCAGATTACTCGGTTTCCGGATGAAATCCGGAGTTAAAATGAAAAAAACTCAATGTATATAAGCCTAAAGAGTGTCCACGGCCAGACCACTTGGAAAGTAGTAATCTGGCAAAACGCTGCCAGACAACAAGGTTATAAAAGTCGTTTTAAGCATTTGTTCACCAGTCAAAGAGAAGTGATGTTACCGGACTGAGCTCCCGTCTAGTCTGGTCCAGTTTTGGCATTTTTGGGCCTTTTCTGAGTCCATAACAATAATTCGAATAGTTCACATTTTAGAGTTCGTCAAGAATATCGGTCACGTCAAAAGTTCCGTTGATCGGATACCGTTTCATGGGATTTTTAAATGCAATAAGCTTAAGATAAATGAGTTAAATGGGTTGCAATCTAGTGTTGCCCATATTTTTTTAACAAGATTAATTTATTTCGAAATTATATCAAACGTTATCCGATCAACTTGATTTTTTTCGACGTGACTAATGTTCTCGGCAACATTTAAATAATAAACGGTTGCGATCGTTGTTGTGAGCTCAGAAAAGACCCACAAATGATTAAAACTGGAGCAAACTGGATGGTACCAATACTGGACGGGAGCTCGGTCCGATGTTACTGGCCATTAATTACTGCAATTGCCACCAGACTTTATAGAATCCAATACATGAACAGAGAGCATCATATATATAATAATATCTTTCTTCAATCCTTTTTCTTTTAGGCTGGCTTGCAAAGTACTAAAGCCAGCACATGAGATCTTGTTTTTTTCTTTATTCTTGATAGTACAAAACAATGAGTAATTTTGTCCTCCAACTTGACTTCTATAAGTCAACGATGATGGACATTGCGATGACACTATTTGACATGGTGGATAGAAAGGAATAATTCCTCCGGTTCAGCAGGGTGCTTCGGGAGATTCTGATACTAGCTTCTATATTCTTCTCATTGTAAGTCATATTTTGTTATCGCGAAGTAATGCGGTAGCTGACTTGTAAGCGAAGGACAAGTCACAAGACATTTGTATCACAAGTTTATTTCCTCAACAAAATAACCAATCACTTACATTAATAGGATTAGATGAACGGTAGACAAGCTTATCTTAAGCAAGACATTAACAACCATTCAATGATATATTACAAGGAGGCATAAGCCTCTTGGTGAAACCCCATAACAAATGGCCTTCCAAAAGCGCAGTGGTAGTCACCTTACAACCAGGAAACTCAAGAAAGTCTTTGACTTAGAGTTCGACTTTCATCTATATGCTATCAATTTCTATATCAAGCTGTTTCAGACAGGACGCCCACACTTTTATCAAATCCTGGCAATTGAACGACGAGATTGGTGCCTGAATTAGTCACCGAGATATAAATGAGAAACAAATGGCCTTTCTCCAAATCTTTACCTCACAACACACTAATTGTAAAGACACAACGGTAGCCAGTAGAAATTATTAAGCTAGCTATTTATACAATTTTCACACATCTCTACTCAACACTTCTTGGGGTTAAAAGAATTATTAGATGCAGGAGTTGGAAGCCCTGCTGCTCTTGAGTAGCCATTTTCAGCAGAGTGCCTGTACTGGAGCTTTGAATTGTTGAGTTTTCCCTGTCTGCTGTTTTTCCTTCTGGGATGGGATTGTTGGGGGATGAACACACCAGTTCCTTTGCTTTGATCTCTTCTGCAATTATTTTGCTGAATATTGTGGGAGTATGTTGCCTGTGCAGGTGGATATTGAACTGCTCTAGAGAATACCTAAAATGGAAACAGATTTTGTTTTAGCTGGCAGCCACAACTACACACAAATTCTAACAGTTTCTGCCAAAAATCGAACCAGACCAAACCGATTACATCTAGAAACCAAACCGAATCACTGGTTTGGTCCAATTTCGGTTCGATTTACCGGTTTTTTCTTTCACCCCTAGTTTCTAGTGTCATTTCTATTCTTATTTTCAACTTGAATTTATCAAAAAAAGAAGGAAAAACTTTGTCAGAAAACTGTTCCTGAAAAAGTAAAATGGTCTAAAATTTCTTGGAGGGATCTCAACCCAATTAGGAAAAGATGAAAATAGTTACCCCATTATATTAACCAAGTTTGAGTGATTTAGGTGAGCGGTGTGTGAGATGTTTAGAACTCCCCTCACATGCTGCTGTTAGTACAGATCAGGAGGAGAGGGAATTGAATCAGGCAGAGACTTTACTCATGTGAGATGACGCCATCCAAGGCCTAGTTCTATTACTGTTTGAGCTTTTCAAGAAACGTCCAGCCTAAAATTAATTGACAATAGACAAAGTAACCGACAAATTCTAGTATTAATCAAATCTGAGTGAGTTAAAGGAGCGATGCAGAACAAAATCTAACTGCAGAAAACGACAAACAATACCAGAATGATCAGACCTTTGTTCCTAGTTAAACTGAAAAAAGGGGAGGAGGGGGTGAAGAACCTGGAGAGAAGCTGAAGGACAGTGGGCATTTGGGTCTTCATCATCATCCATGATTAGAAGGGAAATCTGCCTGTTCAAGTCTGCAAAAAACGCATCATCTTCCATTTCCATGCCTACTTCCATCTCTCTCCTTTGCTTAGTTAGTGTAGTGACTAGAACAGGACCAAAGAGGAAAGAGAACAGAGTTTCCTTCGCTTTCTAAATCTTTCCTTTTCCCCCCCTCTTGAGTTGAATGGGTTAAGTGTGTTGGTAATAAATAGGGAAAGAAAAGGGCTGGGTAAGTTAAATAGTTGTATAATTTGGAGTTCAAATCCTATGTAGCCAAAGCCTTTGAACTCCTTTTTCGGTTCGTTTTTCAGCCGTTAGGCTTAAAATGCACCAACGGCTAAAGATGCACCGAAACAAGGGTTACAAACGATCAGACACGAATCAATCCTTTATATATGTGGATCAAGTACAACTTTTTTATCTTTCAAAATTCTTGCATGATCCAACAACCAAAGATACTGAACTGGTACATGGGTACAAGAGAATTTGGATACAGAGGATCTGAGGGATGGTTATTTGGAGGTGGTATTGCATGTGGGGATGGTGGGACATAATGGGCAGTTGGCCAATCTGTCTAATAAGCCCCACAAGAATAGTGGATTTATTGTGTCTGTCTTTGGATAAGCCCCACAAGATGAGGAGCAACCCACACCCAGATATCTGATCCAATAGATAGCCTTGTACATTCCTGTATCATAAATACTTGGTTGTGATTCTTGTGAATGTGCTACTCTCTCTCTCTCTCTCTCTCATCCACTCAGGGACAGGTAATGCTTGACACTCAGTTGACACATAGGTGCATGAGCATGGATGGGTGCAGTAGGGTCACAAAACTCCACGATCTTTGAGATACTTTGGAAGCTTGACTGATGAGTTTATCAGACGAGTAGATGTCAAACTAGTTAACATTTGAACACAGAGTAGTTTAGTTTTTGAATAATACTTACATCCGTCCCAAAATGTTTGTCTGATCCGCAAAACGAAGACTAAAAAATAATGCGTTTCTTTCGAGAAAAAATTCAATTTGTTTTTTTAATAAATTAAAAGAATATGTTATTCAAACTTAATTGACATGACAACTTAAAAAGTTTTAAGTAGTATTTTAGTTTTGATTGTTTACGTAGCGAGCCAATTTCGAACACTGGTGAGAATTCTGATATTGTATGGCATAATTTTGTTTATTTGGTTCGTATCCATTATCTAATGCAAAACTATATTATCTTGATCTTGTGCATGCAGTATCATAGCTAAGCAATTTTGTACAAAACCAATCAAGGAAGTTTATGACACATTGCCATGCCAAAGTTTTAGTTCTTTTCCCATGAGTCCGAGTACCTACGCTAATACCATAAATTTGGGGTCTGTTTGGAACTTACAGAAATGAAAGTAAAAAAATAAAGAAAATAAAGTATGAGGAAAATGCGCTGTGGTTAAAACTTTGTTTTCCATTTTCTTCTCACTTTCTTTCCAAACCAATTAAGGGGTGGAAAGTCGGAGATTGACTGTAGTGACAATCTTTGGACGTGATCACAGGAACTTTAGACATGCGGCGGGTTCCATGAGAAACCGTATCACCTATAGATACCTACCGCCCCACTAAGCCCCACTAAGGGCTAGGGGTTCACAAACGGGCCAGCAGGGTCGCAAGGCACGAGGAAGCGTCGTGCCCTGAACTTGCAAACCACTAAACTCAAATTATGTGCGAGTGAGCTGTTTACGGTCCGCATCGCGAAATGGGGAGTTGGGGTATGCCTAAGAACATTGAATGATTTTCTCATGAGATGGGGAGGGAGAGGCCTAGGAAATGAGGGACTAGAATTGAATGAAAAGTGGGCACTGTATTGGGTCCATTAGCCGTATATACATTTAAACTGTGTTGGGTAAAATACCCGATCACCCACACAACGGAAGCGTAACGAAAAACAAACACACAAGATTATGTGGTTTCTCAAACTCTGGTACATCCACGGAGGGAACAACTTCTACTAATATTGAATGAGTACATTGAGATACAAAATACTCTACTTTAGCTCTCAAGCTCTCGGTATTTTTATCTCCCTCAAACTCACACAATATTCTCACACAATTTTTCTCCTCTCACACTATGCTCTCTGCCTCTTTTTTCCTTCACTCACACGGCACACACTAACTTTTCTTTTGTTCTCTGCCTTTTTTTTTCTCTCTGCATTAATCTCGGTACAGGAAGCCTATAAATAGGCCTGACAAAGGCCAGCACAAGAAAACCTCTTCATTTGCCAAGACTCTTCTGGAACTAATCACATATGCTCTACTTTGGAACAAAGCACAACTTACTTGCCCACTTAAATTCCTTAAACATTTAATTACTCAGCCAACACCAAACAAACCACTATGGCTTTTTCTTTTTTCAAATAGCATTAACACCACATGGGCAAAACCCAACAAACACCCCCTTTTGCTCATGTGAAATCGCACCCCCTTTTGGTCATATGAAATTGCACCCCCTTTCTCGGGCGCCTCACACCCCCTCAACTGGGTGCCTAATTGAAAACATCGAAAACCAAATTTGATGCAAAAGAGACCCTTTCCCTTGCACACAAATTTCCTTCAACTTTTTCAAAAACCAACAATTGAGGCACTTCCTTCTCAATGTTGCTCTCCACACATAATGCCTCGCTTGTTTGCGCCTTCACACGCCATACTTGTGTGACCCGACACCCATAATTTTTTCTTGCTCCATATCCACCATTTGCACGCCGCGCTTCAACTCGACCTTGAAGCTTGTAAAGATTGCCCGCCATTTTTCCTTGCAACATCACTTTATCATTCTTGAAAAACTCAAGAACATCATCCCTTGTCGCAAGACTACAACCCTTTGAATGTAACATTCCCAAAGAAACCAAATTTTTACTTAGTCCCAGCACATGTTGAAGTCCAGTCAACCTCACAAATCTTCCATCGGCCATTCGAAAACGTACCGTTCCTATGCCAACAACCTTATTGTTATTTGCCATCCTAACGGTACTTCCATCACAAGCCTCATATGAACAAAAATATTTTCTATTTGAACACATATGAAAAGTACAACCGGAATCCATAACCCAATCAAAATTCTCCATACCTTCCGAAGTCATCGTGAGCAAATCACCTTCATTTTCGACGGAGCTCTCAACCACCGCCACTTCGGATTTTTCCTTCTCTTACTCTATCTTGGCTTTGAGCTTTGGGCAAAACTTCAATATATGACCTTCTTTGTTACAAAAATAGCATTTCCTTTTGTCAACGGCCAGTGACTCACCACCTTGCGAGTGTGATGGCCCTCTTGGCTTGGACCCATTTTGCCTTTCCGTTGTCCTCCCTCTAGCTTGACTACCGGAAGATGCAACCATGGCACGATCCTCCAACATCCTCTCGCTCTCCTTCCTCCGCATCAACTCGTGAGATAGGAGTGTAGCAATAACCTCATCAAGTCCGAGAGTGTCTTTCCCAAACAACAATGTAGTTTGGAGATGCTCATACCATATCGGCAAGGAAACCAACAAAATGATCGCCTTATGTTCCTCCTCAATCTTTGCGCCAATGGCTTCCAACTCCGTTATTAGCCGATTGAACTCGTCCAAGTGCTCATTAATATTTCCTCCTTCGGACATACTTAACGCATACAATTGCATCTTTAACGACAACCTATTTGTCAAAGACTTGGACTTGTACCTACTCTCCAACTTCGCCCAAAGTTCTGCCGGATCCGTTTCATTGATGACTTCTCGGAGAGTGCTATTCCCAAGATACAATTGGATGGTGCTATTAGCAAGCTCTCTCATCTCCTCCCATTTATCTTCCGGCTTTTCGGATTTCGGCTTGAGTGCTTTCACCAAACCTTCTCTCACCAAAATATTCCTCACCCTTTGTTGCCAAAGAGTGAAATCATTGTGCCCATTGAAAAGCTCAACCTCAAACCCGGTGCTTGTCCCAGCCATACCGTAGCTTTGATACCACTGTTGGGTAAAATACCCAATCACCCACACAACGGAAGCGTAACGAAAAACAAACACACAAGATTACGTGGTTCTCTAAACTCGGGTACGTTCACGGAGAGAACAACTTCCACTAATATTGAATGAGTACAATGAGATACAAAATACCATACTCTAGCTCTCAAGCTCTCAGTATTTTTATCTCCCTCAAACTCACACAATATTCTCACAATTTTTCTCCTCTCACACTATGCTCTCTGCCTCTTTTTTCCTTCACTCACACGGCACACACTAACTTTTCTTTTGTTTTCTGCCTTTTTTTTTTTTTTTCCTCTGCACTAATCTCGGCACAAGAGCCTATAAATAGGCATGACAAAGGCCAGCACAAGAAAACCTCTTTATCTGCCGAGACTCTTCTGGAACTAATCACAAATGCTCTACTTTGGAACAAAGCACAACTAACTTGCCCACTTAAATTCCTTAAACATTTAATTACTCAGCCAACACCAAACAAACCAGTATGGCTTTTTCTTTTTCCAAATAGCATTAACACCACATGGGCAAAACCCAACAAACTGATGGGTCATGCTTCTAACATACACTTGTTGAATTGACTTGTTCATTACAGAATCCATAGCCGAGCTTCATTTACTTTGCTCTTCTTTGTGAAGCATGTAGTCATGAATTATGGGTGTCAATAGGGCCACACACTGTTTGCTGGCTGGCCAAGAACCCCACAAGCATGCAGTAGTGATTGTACCTAAGCCACATAATTCGCATGCGCATGCGCGAGCGCAAGTGTTCAAGCGTGTGAAAATTGAGAGGGGAAGCACAGGGCATTTCGAAGGATTATGTGACTAAGGTTTGTACTGCGGATTCCAGGAGAGAGTTATAGGCAAATAGATATATGAAAAGAATAAGAAGATGATGAAGTGAATAAGCTAAACTAAATTGCTTTTTTCATATTTCTGGTTACTTCCTTTCTTCCAACTTCCAAGGGTCTGTTTAATAACGTACCCTGTTAAAAAACAAGAATTAAGTTTTCAAATTTTTGTTGAAAAAGAAAAAGCTAAGGAAACAAAAATTCATATCTGGTGCACAGGTTTTCAAAAGCTTGTTTGGTAACACACCCTATGGTTAAATGGATTTTCTTGCTCTCTTTTCACTTCCCATGCTAAGATGTCGATTATTCCCCCTGCCGGACATAGCTCGACGCCCGAACTTGAACTTGGAGCTATGATCAAACAACAATGTTGATTCTCAGTGTTAAGACTTTATTCCATATCACTCACCTAAGTCACCCAAACTTAGTTAATATAATCTAAAGGATATTCTGCCTAATGCCAATTAGTTTTATGTTGGAACCCTCTAAGAAACCTAACACCCAGAATGAAACTTTTCCATTGAGTTATTGCAGCCTTGCCAAATGAGAGAAAGAAAGAGAGTTCCTGGATTATCACCTCCAATCCTTGCTTCATGTTTCAGCCTTACAACATAAGAGTACCATACCTTCCTTCATATTCCAAGTAGAGCTGCACATGAACTAAGCCGTTCTACGGCTCGGTAAGGCTCGCCGCTCGCGAATACTTAACTCTTGAATATGTATGTATTGTATAACTGGTACATGTAACTTTTACAGGTACTATAAATTTTATATGTACATGTTTTCATAGTTGTACATTTGTATGAACTTGTTTTTGTATATAACTTGTATTATATTTTTGGCTCATCAAGGCTCGAATATGTACATACTGCATAACTGGTACATATAAACTTATATATGTACATGTTTTCTCACTCGTACATTTGTATGAACTTGTTTTGTATATAAAAAACCCTATTTGCAACTTTAGACCTGCATTAGAGCTTAAATACCTTAAAATTTTGGCTCATCAAGGCTATTGAACAAGTTCAAGTTTGAATCAAACCAAAGCAAACTAGACTTGAGCTCTGCTCGTCAAACTTTTATTGAGTTCGAGCTCAAGTTCGCCAAAAACCTTAACGAACAAATCACAACATTCAAGAACTCGACTCGATTTGGCTCGTTTGCTTCCCTATTTCCAAGTTAATGTTGTTTCTCATATGCAATTTGAGCACAAGAAAATGTAGAACATCTAAATCCCCATCATCTAGTTCTAAACTTCAAGCCTTTTGATCAACACAAATTTCCAACTAAAATTGTATAGGAATCCCATAGAGTAAGTCTCTAATACTTCATTTAACTTTGGTGACCAATTCACAGCTTTCCAAGTGCTCTTTCCAAATTACACCACCAGAAAAGTATTACAAACAAGGCATCCAAACTACCTCTCCAAATCCTGCATCTCTATGCTGTCGAATATATAGGGGGGGAAGAAAGAAGGAAACGAAAAAACCCTCCATGGAATAAAAATGGGATCGGCACAGAAACTACGCACCACCAGCCATGTCCATATCGGCAACCCCATCAACGCCCTTGAAAACAAGGCGTAGTTTCATCGACAATGATGTCTTCTTGTCACTCTTGCTCGTGGTACCGGTCACATGGACAATGTCTTTTGGAGTCTTATCCATCAGCTCAAAAAGAGTAAGATCGAGGTTGGATCTTGTCATCTCTTCTAGAACTGGAGGTGCCTGCATGTACAGATTCTTCCCACGATGCGTAACACTTGCTCTGGATAGGAGTAGCTTAGGGTGCTCTTCAAGTAGACCAATGAACTGGTGCAAAGTAAAGTAAATCAATAGGAGCATAAATATAAGACAAACAGGAAGTACAAGCAGAATGCTAAAAATCAGAGTTTACGCAGTCCACAAGTACACAACTATCCATCTGTTTCGAAAGAACAAGGAGTCAGAGAGTGCAAATCCAAATAAGAAGCAGCACATTGTTATGGGGGTAATATGGAGTGCTACCATGTTAAGAGCGTTAGACGAATGCACATTATGATATCGAAAGAGCTGCACTCACTGCTGATAAAGATTAACATTCTCCTCTCACTTTAAAATCAATAGGTTTGATCCAAACAATGCCAAGTTAACATGCATAGAAGTTGCACAGAACCATTCCCATGCCCAATCATCTAACAGGGCATACTTTTGAAGTGAAGTGAAAACTGGATTCATGAACAAAAGCCACACTATTGCCTATGGAAATCTCGCTATTCCCACTGCGGTGGTACTTTGCATTGATGTATGCGAACCTAATAGATCAGCCAGAGAGAGAATTATTATCAGATTTGCTCAAAGTAAACTGAATATGCCACTTAATCAAATGTGTTAGAACCATTAGCCTGTTTAGAATAAGTTTCGAAGCTATTTCATAGTTGGATAAATTCCAATGGCTAAACAAATAATATTGAGCTCTATTTGTATGAATTGATGGAGTTCTTTTCTTCGGCCCACATAAGGGGCTTCTAATGTAGTTGGATGGTTCTTACTTCTGCTGAAAATCAACACAGCTGAAATTTTACAGTCATTAAACAGTAAACACGCACAACATATGATAGGGTGCTAGTCGGATTCTTCAAAGCAAGTTTTAATCACCTAAGAGGAAGGGTGAAAGAAGAAATACCAATGAGGAATTCACGAGCTTGTATCTAGCTTAAGTAACCATTTTCAATTTTCTTTCTTTGGGAAGGAACTACATTACTGAATATACATGAATTAACTTAACCAATAGATTCTTATTGTTCTCTTCCCATTAGAATGACTGTTTCTTCCACCCAACTCAAACTATTTTGTTGCTGATAAAAACAAAACACTCAAGCTATTTTGTCACAAGTACGACAAAAAGCAGCTGTCTCGACAGTCAGAAAACTAGGAGAAATTTTGTTGTGAAGAAGTCCAACCACAGAGAAGCCATTACTTTCACAATAGCATGATAGACTGCAAGTATCAACAACGGAGCACAGAGTCTTGCTCAATCATCCAATCTTCCAATGTTTAGACTTTAGTTTGGTCAGCCTAAAGGAGTTGCCAAGAAGTTGTATATAAATGATTCCATAGGCTGCTAGTTTGGGTCATTTTTCAGCTACCTTAACTATTCTGTTAAATTTTCCAGTTATTTATGTCACTTCTGAGGGTCAGCAACCCAGTCACACATGAAGAGAACTTCTTAGAAGTTAAAAATTAGTCCGCTTGTCAAGTTAATTCAACCCAGGTATCATCCTAACAACTGAACGAAAGGGAAGAGATCATAACAACTGAACGAAAGGGAAGAGATCAAAGATAACTGCAGCTGAACAAATTCTTGGTCAGGTCTTAATTGTAAACCTAAACCATCCACGACCAATTCACATCCTAGTTGTTTTGGGAAAATGCATCCTATGCAAAGGTCCTAACTAATACACAAAAACCAACCTGGAAAGAACAAAGTATGATTCATGAAAGATAACTAGGGCCAGGAGGAGGAATTAAAACCTTTCGTAAAGAAACTGAAGTCTCTAGCTCAATGAGAACACCCGGACCACATACAAGACAGTCTTTGTCCTTCACAAACTCGGTCACTTTAGTGTGGAGTCCTTCAACACCATTATATCTGCAAAACATTCAAATGGGTAACCACATCAATACAAATAATTGATGCAAGAAAATTAGGCAGGAGATAGCACAATAAGAGATTCAACTACGGAAATTCTTGGGGAATCAGCTTAGGAAACTCTTAACCTTTGTTACTACTAATGACATCATAGAAGATTGAATTCAAATAAGCATAACATTTAAAGTTCATGCTATGTAAAAGACTCAGGACTCACGTCAAATAGTTGGACAATGTTTTGCTGCATCCAGAGACAATCTTCAAGGTTTCGAGGGCGCACGCAGCTGATATAATTGCATTGGTGGAAGCTATAGCAGGTATAATATTTTTTACAACACCCTGCAAACAAAAGAGAAATGTCTGATCCTGTTATCATGGAGAAGAAAATACTGAGGAGGTTATGATAATAAAAGAGCTGAAGCGACTGTAACGTTCATGCAGAAACACTTTCTTTCACAAACGGTTATGAACAGGACAACCTCTAGAAAAAAAGAGCAGAATTTAAGTCGACTTGGGACAATGATGCCATAAAATATTGCCACCGATGGAGATAATGATAAGATCTACAGATAAAACGACAGATATTAACACCCAACAGATATACAAACAAAGCGGGTCTTTTTGCAGGCTTTCAGCTTAACTTATGTTGAAGTTGATTACTCACAAGCACAAGTGAAAAAAAGAAAAAAGAGGCACAAACACAAAATCAACATTTTCAGTTTGTTGAAGTTATTTTGGCCAGAAATCCGAAATGATAATCTGTGCCAAAAGGGCTAAGAGAATTTAGTTTAAAACCAGAAATACGTAGTTCTTGATGACTACCATAAATGGACAACAGAACCAATCTGCAATCTGCATAGCTATCAAACAATCAATTGAAAGGAAAAACTTTTCAGAAAATTTAAAACAGCGAGTATGTTCACCTGAGTTAGAGAATATGTAACTCCTGGAATGCCAAATAGCTCCGCTCTCTTGACAGCCTGCGGGATATGGGTAGCATAAGTAGAGAAGAAAACGAAAGCAAAAAAGAAATAAAAGAACAAATGGAACTTTTATTAACTTCTGAATAAACCCACTGCATATGTTCAGGTTCATCTGGATCAAAAGTTTTCCCACTATGAACCTGTAGGAAAAAAGTGAAACACCATGATGACAAAATTGTCCACAAAGCACCATTTCAGAAGCGAAAGGGAAAAAATTGAAACTCTGGCTACCTCATCCCATTTTATTAGATGGGCATACTCAATGCAGTGAGCAGCAGTTCTAGGAGTTTCTGCAAGAGTGCACAATGGGAACTTCACTTGAGGTGGGAAAAGCCAAATGGTACACTCAAAGCATGGGGTGAGCCCAGGAACAATAACCCTAGCATGGCCCTTGAAGCCTTCAGTTCCACCATCTACCATGGGCTTGACTGTTTCTTCTCGTGGGTTGTCATCAGAATCGTACTCTAAGTTTCAACAAACCCATAGGAGAAATAAAATAAGCTACAACTAAATCAGCCATACACTAATCATTATGACACCCTCACATGTTATACACAATAAGGAGTGAGACATGAACTAAAGTTGCATTAATTAAAAAGAATGGCGAAGAAATTCAATCATTGTGTAAAAAATCAATTCAAGTGTAGAACATAAGTTAAATTCAAAAGGTACGTCAAGATAAAAGGCCAGATATGCTCGTAGTCAAAACCGATGCCTATGACATTCCACGATAGTTGCTCTCATGCCAAAAACTGAATCGAGGAATCTGTTCTGACTAAAACAGCGATGCAAGCCTCAAGAAACCTCCAGTCACATGCATACATCGCCCTAATGCTTGCCCTGTTGCCATAAGTCCACAATGTATGCCTTAAAAGTTGAAACAAATAGTGTTATTAACTACAAACATACATTGTTTGCACTTTTTTTTTTCATTTTTTCCCCAATCAGATAACAACCTTCAAAAATTCAATTATGTAATAGCTAATCAACATTTTTGTCAAACCAACAGATGCTTACAAGTATAAAAGAGAATTTTCCATAAATAGCATTCTCATATTGTAATGGTAAACAAATGGCAGAAACACACCGTGCAATGACTAAGTGTTTACTCTTAAACTTTTGCTAATTTTTAGATATGGGTGCGTGTTTTGTTTCCCTGCCAGAAAGATATCAAATACTCCAAAACAGTTTGACACTTTGACGTGGCATCAGGCATTAAAGTTATTGGAGCATGATAATCAACGGAGGAGGCTGGGGCTAATCTATTGGAGCAACATTGACTGAAAAAAGAAATATAAACACCAAATGAGGGAGGAATTTGAGACTGGGCAATCACAGCAAACAAGTAAAGACCCCAAGTGAGGGAGGAAATTGAGACTGAGATGTCTACTGAAATCAAACCATGTCGTGTATAAAAAAAACACATATAAATAACTGTACATAGAAATATTTTTAGACGTCCCATTAGAAGATAAGCATAACACTATATACCTAAAAACCCACAGGCCACAGCATTTATGTAGCTCCGAGCCTCGATAGAATCAAGCCCAAGTACAATAATGTTGAAATCATTGTAAAAGTCAAGCTCTTTGTCCTCAATACGGCAAAAATGTGGTACAATATTGACACCTGCAACTCTTTCCATAACACGCTTTGCTGCCACCTCAGCCTTGGGCTTTCCGACATCTTGAAGCCTACAATGGCAAGATCATAAATAAGAGAGTTTATTAGAAGATGCTAATTACATAATGAAAATAATTCATTTTGATAGAAAAGTAAGAATGTTTGATTCCTTGCACTTATGCCTTGTTTGCTTCTCTTTTTGAAAAGTATTTTTCAAAAGATTCCCCCTTATTCCAATCATTTCTCTATCTCTATCTCTCTCTCTCTCCACTTATTACCCCTACTACTTTTTCAAATTTTTTTTTTCAAAAGTGTTCCAAACAAAGCATTAGTATTCTTAAATTTAATTGTATCCACAACAGTAATGTCACGTGAGGTAAAACCCTGTACTGTGCTACAGACATGTCAGGTTGATTACTTGGTGATCAGCATCTTCCAAGCATTCAAGGGGGAGAAAAAGAGAAGGCAAATTATTGCTCAAACAGAAGCCAGAATGCTGCCGATCATCCCAAAATGTCATCGCAATGGAAATTCTGATATGAGATCAATTCAACAAGACATTGTCTCAAACATATGCCGATGCCTGTAACCTTGCATTACAAGTTAACTAACCAGATGTGTTTACCCACTCCACATGTTCATTGATGGCAATTTAATTGCCGCAACTTCTCTAAAGGTCGAATGCTGATTCCTGAAAACTGTTGCTTTGGGCTATGCCATCACGGCTCTAAAATGCACATGACTGAGAAGAGAAATGACCTACCAAGCAGAACGAGACAGTCGAATACTTCTCTTCCAACCCACCCTGCCCCTCTTCCTTCCCCAATCACAAAGGGAAACAAACGATCAAGACAAAACGGCCTTGTGTTTCGCACGAGGAAACACTTAGATCAGCATAGCACTTTGCAGGACTTAAGAAGTGACTTCCACCATGTGCATGGCCCACACCTCAAAAGGCAGGTCTCACTCTGATATGGATCATAAGGTCCCAATTCCAAAACCATACTGATTTGTCCACTTTGGCAAGATCCATAAGGCTCACTTATATAGCCTACCTAGTCGATATGGCCTAGGTGCTATAGTTTAACTTAGCATTACATCTATTTCTTCCTTTTTCCAAACAAACCGCACACATGGAAAAGAAATAGATGTAATGCATCCTCCAGAGTGCTAGCAATCACAAGGTCAATTCCCCTTAACAGCTCCGTACATACACCGATGACCAATTCCAGCATTCCTAGTGTACGCCAAATAAATTAAACAACATGCCCTAAAGATCAATTGCAACATACCGGCCTCAGCCATCAAAAGAACATAATTTACGATATCTTCTGAGCTCTTGTGCAGACAAAACCTGTTGGAAACTGGAAATCATGTTGTGTCATGCCCCAAATTATCTCTACGCACCTTCAATCGTGAGGAATGTCTTTCTCAAGAAAACCTAATTCTCTGCACCACATAATGTGTGGCATATTATCTACCTCAAATCTTTCAATCTTACTTGCAGAAGGACCAGAACCCTCACCAATGCTATGCTTAAGTCAATAAGCATCAGATTTGAGTCATTTGACATAGGACATGGTTGCATTGCTTTTACCTTTCTGGCCCAAAAGGATACAATTAGATTAAGCACAACTATCTAGTGGAGCCGCGGAGTACGGAGGGAAGACCTGGCACAGCTGTAAAGCTGCCCCATTGAGGCCTGAAGGGCACAGGTTTGATTCTCAGAAACAACCTCTTTGCTTGCAAACGTAAGGCTGTGTATCTCAACACTTCCCCAGAACCCGCATATGCAGAAGCTTTGTGCACTGGGCACGCCCTTTTGTTCACGTAAAGGCGGGGTACACTACCACAGGAACCATAACCCCAAGCATATAAATTAGCTAGATTCTTTTGTTTTCTCAATTTATTAAGTTAATTTGGGTCCCTCATTATCCCTAATACTTCATCAACTTTACTATCAGACACTCAGCCTTATGCGAGCCCTGCAAAACTAATAATTTGCCAAATCTGACAGCCACAGAGATAACTTTCAATCTATTTGAACAACTTAGTTTTAAGAAATTGGTTCATCCCTGTGGTTAAACACGTCTTCAACCTTTTCACCCCAAACATACCCATTCCACGCTGATTACTTCATGGGCATTCAATGAAATCCAACACTTTATATACACAATCATAAACCAATTATTAAATGTGGGTTGGCAAATAAAATTAAACATGTTCCATCATCTTCTGGGGGCGCATTACTAGTTAAAAGTTAGAACTACTAATAAGGCATCTGATCAACAAGAAAACATAGCCCCAAGGGATAGTCCGGTTGGTTGGTATGGGTTTGCTCCCACACTTGACCAGAGTTCGATTCTTGGGGCCAGGCCGCAAGAAAGTAGTTTCTTGTGAATTCCCTAGTTCCGGCATGAATGGCCTGCCTTCGACTGGAATAGGGAGGATTAGTCGAGGTGCGCGTAAGCTGGCCCAGACAGGACCATCAAACCATAAAGAAAATGTTAAAAACGAACTCACCCTTGAAAACCCGCAGAGAGAGTGCCCAAGAGCTTATATGCACATGGCCAAGCCCATACTTAGCCGATGCCGGACATTAGCATCGTAACAGGACAAGAAAAAAAAAAAGAACAAGAAAACATGACTATGGGTATATACAGCATGTCCGTAAGTAAATTAGATATACAGAAACTACCACGGAATCAAAGATGACGAAATCAAATAGGACCTGAAGAGAAACTGGCGATTGAGATTGGAGACCTCGATTCGGTCCATATCTATGACTTCTAGGTTCCGAAACCCCGATAAGGCCAAATCCTTCAATAGCTCACAGCCCAAACCTCCTGCTCCAACCACCAAAATCTTCACATATTCTTGAATGTCGTCCCTCAACTACGCAAAAAACCAAAAAACAAAAAATCAGCGCGAAAAGATGCCTTGTAAGTGTTTGTCAATATGCTAGAGAGTGAGAAGTATCAGAGAGAGAGAGAGAGAGAGAGAGAGAGAGGGAGTACTTCGGTGCCTGGGTCGAAGGTGGGGCCGACGAGATGACCGGGCCTTAGGAGGAGCTTGTCGAGGTCTCTCGATCTGCTAACGTGCGCCGTCGAGTCTGCCATTGAAAGACTCACTGGCTCGAACGCAAGCTTAGCAGCCAAGTAGCTTACTCTGTAAGCTGGAGCTGTTTATGTCAAAACCTGCGCACTCCCCCTTGGGGTTTTTGTTTGGGCGTCTACTTGTTTGGGCTTTCTATTTGCAAACACTTTTTTAATTCAACGCCGGATATGTCAAATGGGTCGTGTCGTATCTAATGTGAAACCGTTTATTTTCGTGTGAATTGTGCTTAGTTCGATCAATCCTAATTTATCGTATTGTATCGTGCGGTTCATTGTTTTAATACCCTAGGCATAGTCAATCCACGGGCTTGAAACAAACCGTGTCCTACGATGTCGTGTTTATTTTCGTGCTCGTATCGTGATGTGTCCTTGTCTAATTGCGCCTTGTAAAGGCAAAAAAGTTAACAGTCTAAACGAAAATCATAAACAGTATTCTCGAGAGTTATAATGAAACATTATCACATAACTACAGTTAAAATAGCGTCATAAATAGGAAATATACACGGTTTAATAGATACTACTATTTCTACGTTTTTACATTATTCAAATTATTTTTATATTGAGTCCAAGTTAATCAATTGATTTGTGATTAGCAAAAATCTCTATTGTAATTAATTTATTCCAGAACGGATTTAAGTTCTTATTTTTTGTCTAATAAGAAGGGTTGTTCCACAAAAGATTGAACAATTACTTATTTTTTGAGAAGATAATTTCAAACTCAAAAATCATGTGCTTACGCAAATAATTTTCCTATCAATATGGATCTTGTTTGATAGATCTCATTGAGATCTTTAATACGGTGCAAAAAAAATTGAAAAATTATTTCTCATTTACGTTATTTTTGAGTTTGAAAATGTGAAATAAGCTGCTTATTTGGATTTTGTGGAACAAACCTTCTTATTTTTCTTTGAGAAATGGCAAAATAAGTACTTATTTTTTAAGAAGGTTTCTGGAACGGAGCCTTAATCGGTCAATTGCATTTATACATAACAGATATCATAAACATGAGCTCATTGTGCTAGTAATTTTACTGTGCCTGTGTTATGTGACCCAAAATAATGGCATTGCCCGACCCAATTTAGTTTTTCAGTGTCGCAATATGTCATGTTGTGCCAACTTTTATACAAATTGTGCTCGTATTAACCCGGCCCAATTTATACTCCTCAAAACAAGCTATCAATTTCTTTTGTGCCAACTTTTAGAGGCATTGCCTGACCCAATCTAGTTTTTGTGTCGCACTTTTTCATGTTGTGCCAACTGTCAACTTTTTAAACGTATTGTGCTCGTACTGGCCCGGCCCAATTTATACTCCTAATCGAGCTATCAATTTCTTTTAGAATAGTAACTAGAAAAATACCTTTTAGATGACTTAACGTACATCTAAGGCTTTGACGTTCTACAACTATCCCCATTTTATACACACATACTCACATAAATATTGGGATCCTACACCCGTAATGTGTGAATGTTAGCACTTATATGAGTATGTGTGAACTTGGATGGGTTGTAGATTAATTCATGCCAATTGAACCTTGTCTTGGAGCATCTTCAATAAGTCTGTTAAGTATCTTTTTGAATGTATGTTTTAGATGCTCCAATGATTATGTTATCTTGTTGTGTGTGCCTCACCTATTGATTTCAAATTCAACCTATTAGAAAAAGTTATGTCTGGTATGGCTAAACAATAATCCTAGATTTTTGGATTATTGAAGATCAATTAATAATTCTAATAGGAAGAATGAGTTTGTTTATTTGATTTGGCTTATTAACTGATAATCCAACTATAAGCAATCTCTTTTATAAAGTTAATCTCCCATACTACCACATCCCGCTCGTAATTTGTTTACCCTTACATTTGGCGAAGTATGTTGCGAGTTTTGTTTTAATAATCAGAATCGTTCATTTTTATATGAGTTGATTTGTTAGGAGAACATGCAAAAATTTAGCTCAACCAAATATCTTTAATTACATGATCAAAAACTTAATTTTTCGTTCCAAAATTGAAGCGACCAGAATTGATTCTTTTGATCAAGAACTTGCCGAGATCTAATTGACGTAAATTTTTCCTTTGTTTCCTAACTAATCAATTCATGTGAAATAATCGATTCTGCTCATCAAAACAGAACTCATGACATATATCATCAAATGTGGATAAAGTTATCCTCACTAAAATAAGTGTGAATGAAATTGCTTTCATCCCCTAACCGTCAAAACTTATCCATGAGGGCAAAAAATAGAAATCACATTTTCATGGACATGTTTCAGTTTGTGATTGTGTGGAAGACACAAGCACATGAAGATCTTTAGTTCTAATCAATTACCCTCGTGTAATTTTTTTTATCTCTTTCTAACATCTTTCCTATTTCTTTATGACATTTTTGCAAACAAATTACAAGTGCTACAATACACACTCCTTATTTGAGTGTATATCATATGCACCCTCATTGAAACATACCAAAATGTTATGATTCCCCAAATGTTATGAATCTATTGCTAAAAAGTTACGAATTATATTGATGAAAAACTACGAATTTTTCGATACGAAATAAAATGTTATGAATAACCGGTCCTACAAATAATTTTTTTATGATGTGGCACAATATGAACTATACAATAGGTGCATATGGTACATATCTTAAAGGAGTGTGTATTGAAAACTTTCCCTTCCTGGAAAAGGTCACAAAGATCCAAATCCTGAAGTATTGGAGGAAATTAAATAGGGAAAAATTCAAAATACCCTGAAACTATATGTTCAATTTCAATTAAACTCTCAAACTTTTAAAAAAAATCAATTTTACTCCAAAACTAATCTTCCTTTAATCAAAATTCCTTCTTCCGTCTCAATTCATCAAATTGGTAACAGTTTTGCTGATGTGGATAGTTAGTCTCCGTTAGATCATAGGTAAAATGGCATTTTAGCTATTTTGGCTCCCTAAGTGCACCACTACCGCTTATTATAATTATCCACCGCCTCCACCTCTTCCACAGCCACCTCCTTCTCTCTCTCCGCCACCACACCCAAAACAAAACTCTCCTTAAAAAACCTCCTCCTTCGCCTTCCCTTGCCCCCGCCCCCCCCCCCGCCCCCCCCCCCCCCCCCCCGCGATTCTCTCTCTTCTCTTCCTCTTCCCGCTGCTCCTCTTCACTTGCTCCTGGCTAAACAAAAACTCATCAAAGTCCTCTATCGCTTTGTGTATCAGTTCCTTGTCAGGTGGGGAGTCCCAACGGAACCAGTAGCTCATGTAGCAGTCGAAGCACTCGCAATAAAAACACAGGCGCCTTGCCAAGTAGTTTCTTGCGGTTATTTCTTTGTTAAATTCTGCTGTTGCATTTTTGTAGAATTTTGGGCCTCCAGTCCACTAAATCACAAGACTTATGTACATGGAATTTAAATTGTTCTTGCTTTTCTTAATACTTGTGGCCCAAAATATTTTGAAGCATAACCGAAAACTGATTTTGATCCCCAATCGAAAACTATTTATGATCCCAAGCTTTCGATTGGGATTGACCTTTTTTTGTTCTTTTCTTCTGCACTTGAAGAAGGTCTTAGATTGACCGAGTTCATCGATTTTTTTTAACCATATAAGCCAACACTTCTTTATCTTCGCTCAAGAGGACGAAGATTAGAGCGAGGATAGTGGCTAGTAGTAGGGTTAGATAGAGAGGGCGTTTTGATTTGGAAGGAAATTTTAAGTCTGATAGGGTCTGGCCAACCTGTAATATGGGTTATTTTCTTTAGAGTCCTTAGGAAGTTGTCTTGGTAGGGAACTATATGATATTTTCCCTTATTGTATTGAATCAATAAAAAAAAGGTCAGTGCTACGGCCGCCTTTTGTTTGATCCAATATTGACCAGGAACGAGTTCCGACTTCAATAGGTCCTTAGTTTTACCTCCCGTAGTGGTTCTTGCTTTTAAGAATGAAGGCATGGATGAAGATGAAGGGGAAGGGTTTGCCTTTGTTTTTCCTCATCTTCATGATTTTATTTTGTAGTGGATTGCCGGGTTTTTTATTGGGTAGTGTTTTGGTGATTTTTTTTTGGAGAGAGAGAGAGAGAGAGAGAGAGAGAGAGAGAGAGAGAGAGAGAGAGAGAGAGAGAGGAGAGGAGAGGAGAGGAGAGGAGAGGAGGAGGAGGAGGAGGAGGAGGAGGAGGGTAGGGTTTTGTTTTAGGGGAAATTTCAAAATAGCTGAAATACATTTTAGGCACTTTAGGTAGTCAAACTAGCTAAAATACCATTTACTTACTTTGCCACATGATCTAACAGAGTAACCAGTCCACATTAGTAAAACTGTTACCAATTTAACGGATTGGGAGCGGATCAAAAAAAAATGTAACGGATTGGGACGGAAGGAGGTATTTTGATTAACCAAAGATTAGTTTAGGAGTAAAATTGATTTTTTTTAAAGAATGGAAATCTAATTGAAATTGATCGTAAAGTTTGGAGGATATTTTGAATTTTCCCAATTAAATATGGACTGGAAGATCTTTAGTTCTAATCAATTACCCTCGTATAGTTTTTTTCTTGGCAAAATGATAGAGACACATCAATGTGTCACATTTCAACCACACCTCTCTCACATGGATGTGTGAGAATTCCACAATAAATGCTAGGGACTCACATGTATGTGAGAGGGGTGTAATTGAGGTGTGACAAATGTTGGAATTTATTTATGTGGCTCACATGCCACATCAATCCTATTTATATTATAGTATTTATGTTCTTAACTAAAATATGGGTATTAGATTTAATTAAAGTATTGCCTAAATAATTGGTGACTATTCACGAAAAGATTTGGTAACTATTTGTGAATAGACAAGGTGACTATTCATGAATCGATTTAGTGAACATTCATATGTAATGTTGCAACTATTAATGAATAGGTGCCTATTACTTCTTTGATGGAAGAAAATATGAAGGATTGTGTCCGTTGAGAAAGGGTCCCGATTTATTTATATAAAGGCCTGTGATTACCATCAAGTTACAAGTGTGAATAAACTGATATAGATTAGATTGGAAATCCTACTCATTGCTCTCTTAAATCAATTGATGAGAGTTTGTGTTGGTGGGCCATATTGGTACAAAATCGAAATGGTTTCCGAACTTCTCAAGACTTAAACACCACGGCAGAAGGTAAATATTTTTTTGATGCGTATTGATTTTGATTCTCCCACATAGATTTCTCAACAAATTGATGTGTTCCTAGCATTTCCTTTTTTCCTCTCTTTCCTCCGTTTCCTATTTCTTTACGACATTTTTGGTTTTTTGCAAACAAATTACAAGAAAGTTCACAACGATGCAAATCCTGAAGTATTGGAGGAAATTAAATAGCTATGGACAGATATCATTTTGTAAGCCTTTGTCCACGAAATAGGAACTTATTCACCCAAGCAAATACTAGGAGCATAAATATGTACTATCATAATTTTGATAGTTTTTTTTTTTTTTGATGTTTTTTGGAAAGTGCGGCTCACATACGGTCAAGCGGAAAGAAAAGGGAGGGACAAAGGGATCCTTACCCGTTTCGAATAGAATTTGCAATCGGATGCTTCTACCAATCAAAGAGGTATAAGAGTCGGTCAAGAAAGAAAACCACAAAAATCAATGCCTACCAATATACGGACCCGGGGGCTCTGCCGCCCGCCTGGGCGCAGCAGCCCCTACCCACTCTAGCAAACCGTTGTGTCTCTTTACCACTTATTTGTAATCCTATGAAACAGAAACGTGATTATAAGAGCTCTAAAGACAAAATTTGATTTATGTCTCTTTAGAATAATATGATCAGAATAATAAGATCTTCACACTCGTTCAAACGGATTAAAAATTGAAGCACTTAATTTTTTAATATATAAATGTCTCAAAAAATTAAGTGCTCAAATTTTCACTCCGTTTGAATTGGTGCAAAAATCTTGTTATTTTGATCATATTATTCTAAATGGTCATAATTAATTTTTGTCTATAAGGCTTTTATAATCACATTTCTGTTCTACAGGGTCCTAAATAAAGAGCATGTATTTAATATATGAGCTTTAAAGATAAAAATTAATTACGACGCTTTAGAATAATATGATCAAAATAACACGATCTTTGCACCGATTCAAACGGAGTGAAAATTTGAGTACTTAATTTTTTGAGACCGTTTATATATTAAAAAATATAGTTAAAAAATTAAGTGCTCCAATTTTTAATCCGTTTGAACGAGTGTAAAGATCTTATTATTCTGATCATATTATTCTAAAGAGACATAATCAAATTTTGTCTTTAGAGTTCTCATAATAACATTTCTGTTTTATAGGATTGTAAATGGGTGGTAAATATTTTTTTCCCTTAGCAAAACGGTAACGTTTTTGCCCGTGGGTAGAGTGGGTAGGGGCTGCTGCGCCCAGGCGGATAGCAGAGCCCCCGGGTGCCCAATATACACAGTCATTCGACCTTCTGACCTATTTTTTTGAAAACAATTGTTGGGTCCTCCGCCTTACACACAAATGATTGGATTGCCTGAATCACGAGTCTTATATATATTGTGTTACGATCACCTCATATTCATAAAGAAAATTAAAGAAATAGAGAGAGAGAAGAAGAGAGAGAGAGAGAGAGAGAGAGAGAGAGAGAGGAATCTTGATTTCTTTTTCATTCTGACTTCAATCTTACAAAAGGGGAAGATCAGTGCTTAGGGCAAGTACACCAGGCTAGCAAAAGCCACCTTTTGCGCCATTTTACCTAGGTCAAGCCCCTAAAACAGGTTGCAACAGCCTCGGGGAACTAGAAGGTATTTTCCCTTTTACAAAAATGCTCTCCATTTCTACCGAGCTACTATTCATGAGCAAAACCTTAAAATATTATTCTTCTTCTCTCTCCTTCTTACCACTCCCTCATTCTCTCTCTACCAGTCTCTCTCTTTTGTTTAATATTTAATAAGGATAAAGAGGTATAATAAAGAGAATTGGTGTGGAATTGAGAGAGATTTGAGTAGGTAAAATGAAAAAAGTGGATTATTGTGTAGGTAAAATGCTTTTTGTTGGTGTACATGCTCTTATATCTTTTGCACGATCTCAAACAGAATTGATTACATCATCACATCACAAGCTTACATAACTAGAGCCAGTTGGCACAATAACAAACACAGCTTAGCTAACTAAACCAACTAAGGCCATCTCCACCAGCCTCAATAAAATTTTAAGCAAATTAGCTAGAAAAAGTACATTTTTCTGGTTTAGCTAGCCCTTAAATTTTTGCACTATCCAACAGCCTAGCTTTTTTAGGCTATTCAAACCCATTAATATTACAGTAAAGATATAGGTACCGACCACCGGGGAGGGAAATCGTACCGACCGGCCGCGCCGGGCCGTCTCCGGCCACCGGACGGCCGATCCGAGCCGTCCAAAAATTCTAAAAAAAAAAACCGAGGGGCCCTACGCGGGAATAAACGGCATCCAAGATGTGTAAGGTACTTGATCCGAGCACCCCTTTTTGGTGTATATATGTATATACGTGTATATGCATGAAAAAAGGCTGCTCAGATCAAGCATTTTACACATCTCGGATGCCGTTTATTCCCGCGTTGGGCCCCTCGGTTTTTTTTTTTAGAATTTTTGGACGGCTCGGATCGGCCGTCCGGTGGCCGGAGACGGCCCGGCGCGGCCGGTCGGTACGATTTCCCTCCCCGGTGGTCGGTGCAAATAGCAGCACTCTTAATATTATCAAAAGTAAAATCCTCAAATGCCCAAACAAACCAAGCAATGCAATATTTTTTGCTGCATAATTTTGGCTTTAATATAAACTTGATTCACTCTTTTTTTTTATTATAAAATTCATTGATTATTTTGTTTGATAAAAATAGAAAAAACAAAAACATTTGTAAAAAAAAAAAATAATAATAATAATAATAATAATAGGAAAATGACATTGGCACTCCAAAAATTGATGCAGGCACTCCAAAATCAGTGTAATTCCAAAGCCATTTCCCTTTGTTTTTTGGAGTGCCAGCATCAATTTTTGGAGTGCCAATATCATTTCCCTAATAATAATACGCCTAATGCTTTTCAAGTGGATTCATTTCACAAAATGAGAGATGAGGTGTAATTCCAAGAATCAAGTTTGTGCAATCTATTTACTTTCAGGGTATTTTGGTACTTTTCTCGCAAATCTTAACGCCATCCATAACAAATTAACAGCAAGGGGGTCTGTTGACAATGTCAGAAAAAGCAGGGGAGGGCAGTGTTATTTCAGAAACCTCAGGGGAGGTATCTGTTTGTATCAGAAACCTCAGGGGAGGTCAGTGAAATTTACCCATTTTTTTGAAAACAATTGTTGGGTCCTCCGCCTTACACACAAATGATTGGATTGCCTGAATCACGAGTTTTATATATATTGTGTTACGATCACCTCATATTCATAAAGAAAATTAAAGAAATAGAGAAAGAGAGAAGGAGAGAGAGAGAGGAATCTTGATTTCTTTTTCATTCTGACTTCAATCTTACAACGGTTTTGCTATACTGTGCCCAGTGGGCGGAGCATTGGGAGGAGCAAATGACAGGTTCTTTAAATGTAAAGCTTCCGCGTGTAAAATCTGTATATTCGTTCTGACAAGTTTGTAAAAAGTCTCCACTGAGCTATTGTTTCTTCATTTAATGCCATTTTTGGCCTTTGAGCATTTTTTATATTTTTTTTTGGCAGCAATTGATTTTCATTTTTTTTTTCAATTATTCTATTACCACACATATTTATACACATAATCACACAAACTTTCTCATATCAAACATGGACCCCACATACAGTGCACACACTCAATGTGTGGGCTTCATGTTTGATGTGAGAGAATTTGTGTAATTGTGTGTAGTTAGAAAATTATTTTTTTTTTAGGCGCACACATTCTTTTTTGTTTTTGGGCCATCTCTCTCTCTCTCTCTGTGTATAATCTTCTATCATGTAATAATATTTTTTCAAAATATTTGTTTAGGTTCTGTAAAAAATTAACTCCATCCAATTTCAGTAAGGCTATTTAACAAACAACCAACTCTGCTTCAGAATTTGACCTGGATTCTAAAACAAAGTTTGATGTTTTGTATACGCTTTACGGTTATCGAATGGAGCTGATAAAAAAAAAAAAAACCAAAAACGAAATATTTTTTACAAACTATGGTGCTCTGATCATCTTTGTGGGAGTACCCGAAAAAGGTCTTAAATTGCTCTGTATAGTGTTTGATGTATCCATACCAGCTCTCTATGAGACCCACCCACACCAAGTAAAATCTCCAAACCAGTTGCGTAATGATCAAAATAATACTCCCATGTCCGGATGAACTTTTCATTGAACTCCAATGCGATGATTTGGCTAAAACCAAAAAAGATAAATTCTCAAGAATTCATGCATCTCTTGGATATATCAAGGACTTGGAAATCAATCATATTAGTTATATGTATAACAGATTCAACTGTTTTACTCCCTTCTAATCCTAACCAGGCTTCTCAGAGGTGTTTTCGGTAGTTAAATTTATAGATTTTTATTTGTAATTGAGAAGTTATTAGATATTTCTGATAGTAAATAAGTTATTGAGAAATGTCAAATTGTTTCCGATAGTGAATAAATTGTTGATGAATTTGTGAGTAGATCGAGTTATGTAGCAAAAAAAAAAAAATTTGTTGACCACTTTTTTGATTGTAAAACGAGATGGTAAAATGTTAAAACTTTTTTTGTTAGTGAAAACGAAATGGTAAAATGAATAAGTTTGTAGTGTTTTTTTTATTAGCGGAGACGGGATAAATAATTGTTCAGAGATCTACTGTTAAGAGACAAAGAAGGAGAGAGAGGGAGAGAGTAATGGGACAGACAAACTTGATGGGGTAGTTTTGTAATTTGCTCCGTACATTAACCACTTCAGGACAATTCTACTGCGCGTGTCCTACACTTCTGACATTGTCTTCGAAAAGGCGTAAAAGTTATGCGCGTGTATGACACAATTGTGCACCCTTTGGGCGTATTTTAGCATTTGCCATCTTCCAAAAGGGGAAGATCAGTGTTGATTACATCATCACATCACAAGCTTACATAACTAGAGCCAGCTGGCACAATAACAAACACAGCTTAGCTAACTAAACCAACTAAGGCCATCTCCACCGGCCTCAACAAAATTTTAAGCAAATTAGCTAGAAAAAGTACATTTTTCTGGCTTAGCTAGCCCTTAAATTTTTGCACTATCCAACAGCCTAGCTTTTTTAGGCTATTCAAACCCATTAATATTATATATACATATACACACACACACACACACACACACACACACACATATATATATATATATATATATATATAGTCATACTCCATAGTCGTACAACCCAGATCTCCTCGCCACCACAGTTTCCCGTCTCTGGCTCCGGCACCAATGAACTTCTGTGTTCTGCATGGAAGTGAAACCCACCTCCCTCCCTCTCTCTCTCTCTCTCTCTAACTGAAACCGAAACCCACAAATCCTCTTCTCTCAAACCCCACAAACCGGATCCGGAGATGATCCGTACCTCTAGGGCGAGTGTTCTGTCGATTTCGTAACCAACAAATCTGTTGATTTCGAAAGCTCCAACAGTCCGACAAAGCAAAAAAGAATAAAATACTCTGAGGCGAGTGATCCGTACCTCGCTCGTTCGAGCGAGGTACTGTAGCTCCCAAGCAAATTGGCGTGGCTGGAGCGAGTCTCCTGGGTATGTGATTTCACTGGTTTTGTCGCCATTTTCTCTGATATTGGGCTGAAGAGAGTCTCCTGGAGATGCTCTAATGACACTTAACTAATCAACAATTAATGGCTCTTCTTGACACATAGAACAATTTAGTGAAAATTGAAGGAAAGCTACTGGTCATGAAAATAGAAACGAATGAATTGATCAATAAAAAAATTCCGTATTTGTAGAGATGTGTAATACTTGGAGAAATTTAGAAAGAAGACCGCAAATGGAAAAAGAAAATTAACAAAAAATATTGTAAGAGTTGCCGTAAAAAAAGTGTTTATGCATTTTTTTTTAAAATCCTGGTGCAAACTTTGTTTTAGAATAATGTAGCTTTCCTCCTCTCTGTATGTGCATAACTTAACACCTATTGAGACATTTGTTAAAAAAAACTTTACACTGGATTCCAGTTACTAATTTCGCATCTGAAAATATTAGGAAATAAATCTTAAATAAGTAATTTGTAACAAATGTTAAAAGAACATTTAAATTGTCACAATAGACCTGTTTTTTTATGTTAGATGTTAGTAGAGTTAGATTACTAAAACAGACCAAGATCGTTCCCTTGACTTGAACATGAGACGTCACGCACTAGCACCTAAGTCCACTCACGATCACTTGATCGACAGCTCTGGTTTTCCATAGCGATTAAAGCTCATGAAAGTTAAAAGTTATGTTGTTCCCCACAATCGACCACAATCTCTACCTCACCCCTAACTGTGAAATTATTTTGTAGTCCAAGAGCATCGCCATGTGGTGCTTCGAACCACTCTACAACCACACATTCTCGTGGAGTCCACGACTAAGCATATGTATTCCACATAAATATGTGATTCTGAAATGGTTTGGAGCGCCATGTGACAGTGCACCCGGGCTACTGAATAATTACTCCCCCAAACCATTACAGGATCACAAATGATCGTAGCTAGCCCTTTCCGATCGACTACAATTTCGACCATAGGATCACAAATGATCATAGAATGGCTAGCACTCCCTTTTCCATCCAACTGCAATTCCTTCCATGTCGTCATTCAGGTGAAATTACAATACAATCCTTCCCGTATTTTCTTTAACGTACTAGGATAATATTACAACTTCACATGAATAAAAAACATAAAACGAGCGTAAAGGAGAGCGCAAAAACCGAATTTTCCAAAGGATACGTATGGCGTTTTTGCAATGCAGAAAGAAAAAGAACAGTTCTAAAGAGGGTTCTAAACTGTGATCCAGACAACTTTATTAGACAAAAAGAGATAGTAGCTGTACAATAACTGAAGCAACACAAAGATCTTGGCCAAAGTGCAAGCTACCCAAGAAGGAAAACCACCAACTCATTGGATTCTAACTGAAGGCACAACCACACAGACAGGAAAATCCTACCCCTTCCCTCTTGTCCATTCCCCCAACAGCCACAAACAAACTCTCATTTCACTTATTTACATGACCCAACTCATTGCCTTTCATTCACAACCATGTGGAAAACCCCATTTTGCCCCCCATGGAGGCATTAATAGGGTAGGGGCAGGGTACAGAGACGCAAGATAATCTTCTCCTACTTTGTGGCTGCAAGAACTGTTGGCCCTTCCACCTGAAATGTCATCCAAAAATCCACATTGTGGCTGTGTTAGAAATAGAGGATACATGGTTCCAAGTGTATTTCTTTTAAGTGAGTTGAGTTGGGGACAAAATTATACCACATGAGGTTTACAAACAAGTTAAAACGAAATCAACACTGCAACGCGACGTTATCATATAAAGAACTCTACAGGGGAAAATCATCACTATATTCAAAAGACAACTGTTATTCGGAATATATGTGACTTCCATCCAGACAAAAAGGGCTATTGACAGGAAAAACTCATTATTAGCAATTGGATAGATGAAGCTAGTTCGGGCGTGTATGGTCTTGATTTTAGTTTACCAATACCTGATATTTTTTCATCCCTGAAATAACTTGAATGAATTTCCTATTACAGCCTTCGCTATAAAAATATGTCAATCTTCTTGTGGTTCAGACGGAAGACATATAGTTTACCTAAGAGTTGCAATAAGTCATTGACACCAATCTTCATTCAGCAATGACATTGACCTTGGGTTGGGGTTTGACATTATATGATGCATCAATTTAGGCGGTTGTACATGAATTAAAATGTTTTCGAGTAGTTGTCCCCAAACTTAACTAGCACCCATGTAAATTGCAAACATGAATCCAATCTATTTCACTTAAAAGTAAAGCAATCATTTTACCATGAATTTTGCACCCCAAATTTCTTCCTCTCTAGCCGGAACAGCAGTAATCTTGTTCTTAGGATTCTCATAGCTTCTCAGTTCTCCAACTGTTTCTCCAACTGCCGTAGAGTAAAAACATCCTGTAAAATGCAATGGCATTGTTTTCAAACAAGAGAATAAAGGGAAAATCCGACTAACTAACAACATTAGTAGTTTCATGTAGTTCTCATGTTTTGTTTGCCAAAAGTTTTTTTTGGAATTTCAATTGTGGTCTTTGGAGTTTATGTAACACCAAAATAGAGTAAAAAGTTATAGACCTGAAGGGCAATGTTTTTTTTTTTTTTTTTCGACATAAAAAGAATTCCATTAATCTTTGATAAGAGAAACCTAAAGGCCATACGTCATTTCTAGGTCTGTTCTAAAGAGGAGCAAAATGCCAAAATAGAGTCTTGGGACACTTGTCACATGTTTCCAAATACCTTCACACTTCCGAAACCACTTTTAAGACATTTTCAAGCACATTTCTCGTGCCCATCAGGGCTAAATTGTGCATAATGACCACTGCTGCATTGTCATTATTCTTTTTAAGTTTATTAGTCATTTCATCCTATAAAGTTGGTCGTAAATGAACTAAACCACAAAGATGATTACGCTAACCCACCTTGAGGGAAAGAAGCCAGCGACTTGCCACAAGCACCTTTAAGCAAATCAGCATCATTAGCAAAAGCCACATACCCATCAGCAGTAATTCCCCAATACAGAGGAACCTTGCCAAATTGATCCTGTCACACCATACACCAACCCAATTGTGTTAAAGTCAAAGCAATAACATCTTTAACAAGGCCGAGTTTGGTAGGGGGAGAAGTGAAACACTTTTCATGAGAAAACATGTTTGATTGACGGATTTCAATGTTTTTGTTTGGAGGAAGCTTGTGGACAGAAATCCATTTTGAAGAAAAAGCACACGCGCGTGCACACACACAAAAATGGTTTTCAACCCAAAAAAAAAACATTTCCCTTGAAAAGCATATATGAACATGAAGAGTGTTTGTTTTCTCAAACGCAATTTTCTAAAAGAAGTTCTGAAACACTAATGGAAGAGGGCACTCACAGTAGCCACAAACAAGGTGGAGGTAGACTTGTCAAAGACAATGAAGGCAAAGTTGCCTTCAAGGTGACCCACAACATGGTTAGGTGGATAAGGTGCCCTGTCACGAAGTGCCTTGTAAGCTTCAATGACCAAAACCACCTCATTTGCAGACTTGCCTAATCCATACTGCTGTTTCAGACTCCCCAAGTTGTCAAGTGCTCCTTCAAACAAGCAGAATATCTCATCTTTCACTGCAAACGATCTGTGATTCCCATCATTCAAATGGTTGTTAGTTCGAGTCCAAAAAATTTAGAGTTGATAAAAGACGGGTAAGGCAACACTAGAGTTAGTTTTTTCAGATCATAATTTCAAACTGTTCTGCATCATCACACAAGTGAATTTGGAACTCATGATAACATATAAGCGTGTGTGAAATAAAAACATTAAAAGAAGGTTTTCCTTTTTAAATTATAGTAGTTTTAAAGAAGGTATTCCAACACTAGGTTGCACTATGTGAGACATCCGAAGACGATAACTAATTATTTTTTTACATCGCAAATATAGGAGAGGGAAAGATACATGAAAAAACCGTTTTTTTGAGATATAGGATTTCTACCTTTTTGTCTCGGTCTTTTTGGTCCCCAAAGTATTAGTGAGCTGCCAATTTGGTCCCCAATGTATACATTTAACCAATTTAGTCCCCAACGTTTAAAATGGGTGTCAAAATGGTCCTCTTACCCAACGGCGTTTGCCTCTCCCATCAAGGAATGCAATTGTACAACAACCCCCCCAGGTTTCTACCCAAAATATCAAAGGATCTCATTACGTTAGACCATAATTCATTACAAAATCCCTAATTCCTTCTAAGTTGGTGTAGGTTTATGATTGTGAGATAACAAAAAGTTTCAGTATTTATGAACGAAAAAGGCGAAGATATGTGCACAGATATGGCTTGTTTTCATGTCGACATGTCCCAAAAGGCGAAGAGTGACACAACGCTTATCGAGTTAGAATTCACAAACGAAAGAGTTAATCTATTTCGAGCCTACCTGGCACACATGACAATCTAGAAGAACACAAAAGCAGTCGTGGGTTTAGTTGGTACAACCATATGTTTTGTAGTCCAACCCATGAAATCTCCCCACACAGAACCACTAAAAACTCTAAACTCATTATGAACCCTGTTCCGCTAAGGGAAATAAGTACATATTTTTCAAATAAAAAATTATTTTTTGAATTAAAGGTGATGTACTGTGAGAGAATGACATGACTCGTAAAACAGAAAATAAATACTTCAAAAATAAGAACCTTAGCGGAATGGGGTAGATTGTCACCTACGCAGTGTTTATTTCAGTTTTCGTAATTAGTGGAAAGTTCAACCAGGTTTGGAATGGAATCACCATCAAAGGTAGAAAGGAGGTGTGACTAGGGATCATTTGTGGACCAAGGTTAGCCAAACCCCCCCCCCCCCCACTTTGACGACACGGACGGTGAGTAGGTTAATTCACCAACCTCATGATCCAGAAAAATTCAACAATCACAAAACAAATGTCTTTCCAAAATATCTTTTTTGGAGTGTTTATTGCTTTATAAGTTTTCTTCTCAAATTCTCCTACTTTTTTCGATTTGTCACAACCAAACGAAATACTTAAAACACGGAGTACAAAAATTGTAAACAAAAAAGTTCACCAACAAATAAAATAAGGCAATGTTCTAAGCCTTTCTTTGACTTTGTTCAAAATTTTTGAATTTCCCGTTGGAGCCGAATTGAAAAAAGAGTTTGAAAAAAAAAAAAAGGAGTAGTACTGAAAAACTCAAAAAAATGAAGCAAAAGCCACTCCAAAAATTCTACCAAAAAAAGCCACTCCAAAAAGAATTTTCTGAAAAGAGAAACAAACGAAGAAAGCGTAGAAGTGTTCATGAGGCCCCTACACACCCTCTACGATCTAACCGTACACGTGAGTCACCAGGCCATCCTCGACGTTGGATCAGAAGCATGATAAAGGATTGAGGGAAAAAAAAAAGGTAAATGCATCAGAAAATCTGTAAAAATGTACTGTCTGATTTCTTCCAGTCAAGAAGCAGCCATGGCCTCGAAAACGGGATCAATCTTCTCTGTCCCAAAAACCCAAAAATCTTTGTATTTTTGTGCCAACAAATTTTTCGGACGTTGAATTATGTAATTTTTTTATATTTTAAATTCAGCACCAAAAACCCAAAAACCTTTGTATTTTTGTGCCAAGAAATTTTTCGGACGTTGAATTATGTAATTTTTTTTATATTTCAAATTCAGCACCAAAAACCCCAAAACCTTTGTATTTTTGTGCCAAGAAATTTTTCGGACGTTGAATTACGTAATTTTTTTATATTTTAAATTCAGCAATCGAAAAATTCCTCAGAATAAAATCACAGAGATTTTCAGCACTAAGGATCTGCCTCCAAAAAAAACCACCACGTACAATGAATTTTAAAGATCAACCACGTGAATGGATAGGACTCTAGGTCAACTAATTTGTGACCTAGGAGATATGCTTGACCGGTGGGCCCAAGTGACGGTCGATGCCATCCGATTTCTACCATGGACCAAGCTTGATTAACTACGGAGTACGATACAAAGTTACTACACAACAAATCATATTATCTCTAGGGAAAAATTCAATGCTAAAGCAAAATAGAAAAGGAAAATTAAAATTGCGGTATGCGACAGATTATAATACAAACTTTTAATCAAACAGTAGAATTACGTGGATAGATAGATCAAGACGCAATCAGTATTTTCGTCCATTTTCTGAGTAACCAAACAGTTTTTAGCCCGTCGGATCAGAATAACTATAAATTTAACAGAATTCAGCAGTTTTCTAATCCAGTATTTTCCTCCATTTCCTAGGCAACCAAATGGTTCAAACCGTTAGGTCACCAGACCGTCGACTAATTTTGTTAAATAATTGAGCAAATTTTCTTTTATTCTTATTTGATTTTATTGGTATTTATTAATTTTGTGTCAAAAAAAATTAGATTATTGACTGGTACGAGAAAGTAAGAATTACGAACAAAACTATATTTTTAATAAAGACAAATATATTTCAAAAAGCCTGTCTGTTTTAGATTGTATTTATCTGTACTGCATTTTTTTAAGACTTTGATCATAATTTTATAGTATTTTTTAGATTTCTCTCATCGACACAAATTGACAATTCGCAAAAAAATTAACAAAAATTAATTAATGTGAAAAAAATTTGAATAAGCACAAAAAATAATCTGATTCAGCAATCGTCCGTTTGGACTAAAAATCATACTCCGAAATAGCCATCCGATGGTTTCCTTGATTTTATATCGTTCTATGATTGTTCTAATTCATTTTTGTTGTCGTTAATGTTAATTTACCTGGGCTGTATAGGGGACTGGTTGTGATGAGTGAAGGCCAACTGAGCATGGTCTCCGATCTGTACGGACAAGGCTGAAGGGTTAGTCTCAAGGAACCGGTTCACTAGCGCCCCCGCCTTGGTCTTCGGCGACGGAGTCCGGCTGCCGGCCGCTACCAGTTCGTCCGGTGGCGACACGATCGAGCTGCTGAATACTCCCAACATGGCTCCCTCTCTTCACCACACACACGCTCACACTCTCTCTCTCTCTAAAATTATAGAGACACAAGAAGGAAGAAATTTCTCTTCAGTGCCTTTTGTTCTCTCTCTCTCTCTCTCTCTCTCTCTCGGTCGTTATAATTGAACAGAGATGGGCTAAAACATAGGAGGTGAATTGGTGATGGGCTTTGCCATATATAGGAGAGTAGAGCCGACTGTGGGTATTATCGTCATTTTCGTTTACTATAATTTTTCCAATTTTTTTTTTTTTCTTTTCCCATTTTGTTATCTGTACCATTTTTTTTTTGGGTTTGGTTGGCCTCCAGTATGCTTGTGTCCAGTATCAGACTATCAGCCAGGGTGCGGCTGAGATGTATTCAATACATCCACTTACATATCTATGGCTACACGTTTGCCACATGGGCCACCTCGTTTCCCACCCAAAAAGCCCACTGTTTTGGCTCCCGCCAATATCCACTTCCATTCCAAAAAAAATTTAATTTGAAATCCTGTAAAGCAGAAATATAATTATGAAAGTTTTAAAAACAAAAATTAATTATGACTCTATAAGATAAAATGATTAAAAATTAATTAATTAATCATCCGTTTTTACCTGTGCGATTTTTTTTATATCATTTTATCTTAAAGAGTTATAATTAAATTTTTTTTCTCTAGACCTTTTACAATCAAGTTTCTACTTTACAGAGTCCCAAATAAAGAACAGATACTTAATTATGAAAGTTTTGGAGAAAAAAATTAATTATGACACTTTAAAATAATATAATCAGAAAAATAAGATTTCGCACCGATTTAAATGGATTGAAAATTGGAGCAATTAATGTTATGTTTTGATTGGTATTTGAAATTTTTTTTGAAAAATAGTAGGAGTAATAAGTGGAGAGAGATAAAAAGAGAAATGTTGAAAGTATGAGAAATTTGCCGAGCAAAAAAAAAGTATGAGAAATTTAGGATAGGGGGAATTTTTTGAAATGTAAAGAGAACAAGGCATAATTTTTTTAGACGATTTATATGTGCTCTAATTTTCAATCTTTTTGAACTTATGTGAAGATAGATGTTATTTTTTTGATCACTTTTTCCTAAAAAGTTATAATTAACTTTTATCTTTAGGACATTCATAATTAAATTTCTGTTCTACAGAGTCTCAAATTAATTTTTTTGGGAATGGAAGTGTGTATTGGCTGGAGCCAAAACAATGAGCTTTTGGGGTGGGAAGCGACGTGCCCCATGTGGCAAAAGTGTAGCCATGGATATGTACGTAGATGTATTGAATACATCTCAGCCACACACTGACTGTTACTGGACACAAGTGTACTGGAGGTGAGCGGCCGAGCCCCCCATTTTTTGCCCGTGGTCAACGATCCAAACATAATAACTTACACAACATCTCACATACATGTGGGGTCCACATATAGTAGTGTGTGTGGAGCCCACATGCATGTGAGAGGTTGTGTAAGTTATTGTGTTTGGATTGTTGTGTGAGTATCATTTTTGTTTTTTAAAAGGTATGCTTATCCAATGAAGGAAAGGTAAGTGCTTTGGGACCCAGCATGAGAAGAGATGATTCCCGAGTGTCGTTTAGTGGCAGCGTGGGCCCCATACCCATCTACTCCGCTGGGCGAGCGGGGGCTGCTGTCATCAAATCACCGTAGTCAGCAGCGTGGAGCAGCGCTTCGATCTCATTGTTCAAATATACTCTCTCCGTCTTTTTTCTTTTAAAGTTCAGTATTTTATTGGAATTATGAAACATAATATTTAAAAAGGAACCGAGGGATTACTAATTTAAATGGTTTAGATTTTAAAAAAATTCTTTCTAGAAAGAGTGGTGAATCCTTTTCGGTTCTTAATTTGGACTGTACGGGATAATTTAGAATCTCAATTAGCCATTGCTGAAATTAACGATTTTGATTTGTTCAAAAATTCTTATTGGTAAAGGTCAATAATTTTTTTTTAGAAAATACGAACCATTAATTATACCAATGTGGATTTAGATTTAAATTATCTTATCCAATTCAAAACCTGGACTGCAATAAATTTTAGTTTTTTTGACCAATTTTTGTCCTTATTCAAAAATAAATTTGGACCATAGTTTTTAACTATTTTAATTCCTCTTGTCTAAACGAATCAATAATGAAAAATGATTCTGGTACTTTAAAATTTGTCTTTTAGTATACATAGCTATGTATAGTTTTTACACTAAAAAATAATTTTTAAAGTGCCATCATAAAAAATTGGAGTGTCAAAATCATTTATCATCAATAATTTACAAAAAATTTGACGCGAAACCCAACCAACAAATGAGATTTTTTTAATAAAAACAAAAATATAAACCAAATAACTTATTTAACCAAAGCACCACTAATTTCACAAGTTTTGTACATTCTTTTCTTGTTGTTTCGTAGTCCTAAATTAATTAAAAGACGGGTCCAATCTTCTTATTGCACCTTTGATATTAAACTGTGGATGGAGCCAAGTTATCTGTGTTCTGATAAAAAAAAACAATTAAGAACAAAAATCTATAATAAATTATGGGTAGATTTTTTATTTTTTTTCTCCTTATTTTACTTGGTACTCAACAGGTGGAACTTTTCCCATTTAAATCTAAAAAACAAGTAGGGTTACCCATGTATACTTGCATCTCTCTAACAAAATCAGGGGCTGGATATCTTTGTCTGAAATCGTGCTCTCCCACTCATGCCATTCAGTTGTATCCCAATTAACACCTCTCTTTTCCAATCGATCAAACTCTCTGTATCGGTTTTTCTCTGTACCTTTGTTTCGGACCTTCCGGTTATAGTTTTAACTTTTAGAATTCACGACAGTTGTTTCTTAAGCACTGAAATTTTAAAATACGACTTAACGGCTCAGAACATAATGATACACGGGAAGTCGGTAGAGATGATTGAGCAAGTGGTCATGAAGAGATGATTGTGTGGATTTGTAGTCGGGCTGTCTTGTCCAAGTGGCAAAGAAACAGAATCGAGACCACGTCTTACCCACAAATTTAGTACTCAAAAAAAGAAAAATACTCATCACATAAGTATAGATAGAAAAAGGGAATATTGATGTGATGTGATGTAATTGTTGAATGTATATGGTACGCATATGAGTTGGTGCATGTGAAGGTGACGGACGCCCACAGAATTCCCAGTGGCCCAAGGTTTGGGCTAGCGAATGTTTCTGTCCCGTCCAGGCGGCTGAAAAATAGAATATCAATTCGGGCGTCTCGACAATTGTCTTTTGTGTTTTTGTTGGCTTTGTAAAGAATGACTCTTTTTCTTTTCTTTTTTTTAATAAAAAGCTGGATTTATTGTCTTTCGTGTTATCCTATTTAAAATTTTGTACGCAATTTTAAATTTTTACGACTCATTTTATCGAGACCAATGGTTGCTCCGAAAGAAATTGACTGAAAAACTGAACACATAATCTCAAAAAGTTAATTATACTAGGGTTTGTTTGGTTAAGAGTTTAGTTTAATTTTGATAGTGGATAGAGAGAGAAATAGAGTAATGATTGAAAATAGAGGTAATGATTGGAGAGAGATATGAGAAAGTAATAATTGGAGAAATAGAGTAATGATTGGAGAAAGAAATAGAATAATGATTGAAAAACTAAACTAAAATGTGAACCGAACACAACCACGTCTATCTGTCGGTAAGAAAAATCAATTAGGTCAATTGCCAATCAAATCAGTGTGTAAAATTTTCACTGGCGTTAGAAGAATCTGAGCATGATGCACTTGGTGCGGATTTGACATTACACATACTGTTAGACTTGTCTCACATCGCTTATCTAAGCTACCCAAACTTGGTTAATATATTTTAGAGGCTACTTCACTTATTGCCAATTGGTTTTAGGTTGGAACCCTCCAAGAAATCTAACATGGTATCAGAGCTAGGCTTTCGGAGGCTTTTCCCCTTTGTTTGTGCCATAGTTGCACTTTGTTTCATTGTGATCCGTGTGTTCCGGATCCTTTGTTGACCTCTCCACGTGCGAATCAGGGGTCGCACGTGCGGGGGAGTATTGGGATTTGTCCCACATCGTTTAATTATCTCCTTCAAAAACTAGTATATGAGCCTGGGCGGCCTCTCCACTCTTTGCCAATAGGTTTGGAGTTGGATACTTTAACATGGTATCAGAGCTAGATCTTGGGTGGCCTCACCTCTCGTGGGAAAGTCTCTGTCATCTCTGTCGCCCGAGTCAGTCAGTTAGCTCCTGGTCTGTCACCTCCACGTGCATCCGGACTGCACGTGAGGGGGAGTGTTAGACTTGTCCCACATCGCTTATCTAAGCCACCCAAGCTTGGTTAATATATTCTAGAGGCTACCTATTGCCAATTGGTTTTAGGTTGGAACCCTCCAAGAAATCTAACACATACATTTGCACCAAAAATAAATCAAGGGACTCATAGCTCCTGGTCTGTCACCTCCACGTGCATTCGGACTGCACGTGAGGGGGAGTGTTAGACTTGTCCCACATCGCTTATCTAAGCCACCCAAGCTTGGTTAATATATTCTAGAGGCTATTTCACCTATTGCCAATTGGTTTTAGGTTGAAACCCTCCAAGAAATCTAACACATACATTCGCACCAAAAATAAATCAAGGGACTCATAACGGGACGGGGAATTTTATGTGATTTTCTACTCTGTATCGATTCAAGAAAGAGTACAAATTCACTTAAGATGCTGCGTATCGCGTGAAGTATTCTATCATTTGACAAATAAAAAAGAAAAAGAAAAAAAAGATGCTGCATGTGTACTACATGAATTTACTAGGTCGAACTTTGACACATCAACAAAAATAGTTGGTATGTGATGTTGGTATATGTGTGAGTTGGGCTATGTGACATGTAGTAGTTGGTGCGTCATGTGTGGTGGTGAATTGATGCTCTTCTTATTTGCGCATATGGGGTTTCGAGGTGTGGGTATTTGGATTGCCTACTCAGCTATTTTCTCCCTTGAGAAGAATATACCCTATATTGTAAACTCTTCATTATGAACGAAATACTGAGCGAAGACCAAAAATAGTATATTTATATACAAATCCAACAACACTTGAAAAAATTTGTATGGAGTATTAATTTATGTATGTGGACATAAACAAGAGTTAACGAAAACCCGAAATGATAATCTTTTCGTCAGTCACATTGAATTCACCAGTGTATTTTTAGTCAAGAGCAGATTCATTAAATTTAACTGTGTGACGACATCGGGGCATAGCAGTGGAAAAATCTGTTCTTGCTAATCAGGAGCCTGGATTTCGGTCTGAGGCGGCCGGACGACGAGAAAAATTTTCATGCGACAGAATATACTCTTTAAATTTCCATATTTGTTGTGTTCTGGAGTAGTATTATGCACTCAGGGTGTAGCAGTGGAAAAATCTCTCCTTGCTAATCAAGAGCCTGGATTTCGATCTTAGGCGGCCGGACGATGAGACAATTTTTCATTCAACAGAACATACTCTTTATATTCCCATATTTTTTGTGTTCTTGTGTTATAAACTATATATTTCGATAATTTTGGCCCAATGCATCAAATAAGTACGTGAATTTATTATAAATTTTATTCTGTCACTAAAACACACATGCAAGTACTTCTGGTATTATGAAAGTACTAATATATAAATCTATACACAGAAAATTAAACTCATATCTATTAATATTGAACTTAAAAAATGGGTGGGTCTAAAAGGGTCCGGCCCCACTATAGTTCCGTCCCTGATTACAAGCCACTTGTAATCTCCGACAAGAATAAAATACGAACTCGACAGATACCAATTGACTGGCTTTTTAAATTTTCGGATACACTTGGAATGATAAGGATTAACCGAATTTTATCTGGAACTTTATTTTTCATACGATATGAGCCGATAATTCTATTCAAAAATTACAACACGTTTGGTAAAACTTGAACTTTCATACCACATGGATGCGCTGGAATGAGCTCGACATATCATTGATATCAAGGAAATAGCACAATCAGGATTTACAAACCCGACAACACTTGGAAAACTCGTAATTTATTGCGTGAGAGATCGGGGTACAACAGGGAAAAAATCTGTCCTCGCTAATCACAAGCCACTTGTGATCTCCGACAAGAATAGAATAATGAACTCGACGTACAAATACCAATTGACTGGCCTTTTAAATTTTCGGATACGCTTTGATGATCGAGATTACTCGGTTTTTATCTAGAATTTTTTTTTTTGATTAATCGATACGAGGCTGTGATTCATCAATTCTATTACTAAAAAATTACAATACGATTGGTAAAAACTCTTCAACTTCAGTACCAGATGACGTGGTACTCGGTTTTTATCTAGAATTTTGTTCTCCGGTCGCATGTACGAATTTTACGGAGGCTAAATATACGATATATACCGACCTGTAGGGCTAGTGGCGGAGCTGGATTGGGCTAAGGGGGTGACACTTTTCGATGAAAGTCCACTAATAAGTATTGCATGTTTCCGTAAAATTACAAAGGGAAAGTGTACCTTAAAATCTGGCTTTGTATTGAGTTCTATTTTTTTGTTAAAAAGAACAAAAAGCTTTTGGTTCAACTATGTCATGATCCTTAAATGAAAGTCGTCATTGTTATATTTTCATATAATCCAAATTATTTATTATTGCAATTGATGTTTTTCATTGTTCGTGTAAAAAATCAAGTTGTTCGAGTCCCGATAAGTACCAAATAGCCTTCCATTAGTATAAATTTTTTTTTTTTGTTGGCGCCGCAGCAGATTTTTTTCTCTCTTTCCTTTTTTTCTTCTTATATATTGGATAGTCACACATAATGACATATCACGACCACATTAGTAAAAGTTTGGGGTAAGAATGGATTTCGTTCAAGTGCTCAAAAATAATAGTATTCCAAAGCTTTCGTATGTTCTCCGTTGCTTCTGTGAATAAGGCAGAGTTCTTTTTAAAAAGATAAACTGATAATCTCCCAAACAAAATATCTTCTATCTGTACTTCTTTTTTTACACCCTCCATATACCTCCGCCTCTACTCGAGGCTATTGGAGGATTTGTCCAATCATTAACTTTAAAGACCCGGAATTAATTAATGTGCACGCAAATTGGCCTCTGGACATGCAGTTATCAGAGAAGAAAATATTTCAGCTTTTGATTTTGTCAAAATTTTGGGCAGATGGCAAAATCGTGAGAACAGATGCAATCAAGATCGAAGAGGTGTTGATTTGCATGCAAGAACACGAATGGTCCAGTTTTGTTCTTGGAGAGCATCTCCAAATCTTACGTGGAGCTCCACTTGTCAAAATTGACGTCATAGCCTTTTCCAACCTTACCTTCAAATGAAAGTCGAATCCTACATTGGTTTGAAGGCAACCAATTTGCATCACAATTGGAATCAACAGAAAAATGTAAAAGTGACCTTTTGGATTACCAAAAATAATAATTTGATTTTTTTTTTTTTTTAGATCATGAGAGCAAATTTGACACCATAATTGGAGGAACCCTATTAATATATTATGAATGTCAAATCTGAAGGTATCAAATTGCTATATCAGCCTTAAAAAAATTGAAATCTTCGAATCTGAACTGAAGGTTAAAGATGCTCAAAAAATGGTTATTAATTTTCATTTCCTACTAAGTCTAGGATAGAGAAGGGAAAGAAAAACTGCATTTGATTCAAATTCGAAGCCATTCCTTGTAAGTAGTAGAGAAGTCTAATTAAAGAGAACACGATCCTCACAAATCAAAATGATAAAAGTCTACAAACACAGATTAAAAATAAAGCTCCGGAACCATCACATGCATGTATATATGTGTGAATCGGACGATTTCAGACACAATTGTATCCAGATCTTTATTTTAATTCTGTGTTCTTTTTTAAATCTGTGTTCTTATCATTATTTCTATAAAAAAAAATAATTACTGATTTATCTTTACGAAAGGAATAGGAATAGAATAACTTTGCGGAAGCAGTTTGTAACTTTGTATAGCAGTAGTCAATCTAGCAAATTTACTACTTTGTATCGGATGCCACTTTATATTTGGATAAGTTCTGAAGTACTCTCTCAGTGCGAATAAGAATGTCTAAAGTTAATATTCACACCTTTTACAGAATTATTTAAATTTATTGTACATATAATATTTTTTGGGAAATGATAATGCCAAAACCCTTTTTGTTGGTGTCAAAACTTCAGTGCATAAAAGTCTTGTACATTGTAAATGGTACAAGCTTTTTGTGCACTAGAGTTTCGATACCAACAAAAACAGTTTTGGCATTATCATTTCTCTATTTTTTATATGCAATATAAATCTTGTTCGATAGATCTCATTAATCGGCAACACACATCTACCTTTCTACATAGTAAATTAGAGTTCCAGCACCCATCCATTTTTCTCCGTTATTTGAATTCTCCGTGGATTACATACGACATACAAACTATTGGTAACCCAGATTGGGGATGCTGCTCGGCGGCATCCAGGCATAGCAGTGCCAAACGGATGATCTAGCTGTTCATTTCGGCACGAACTGAATCTGAACGCATACATATCTGAACCGTTGATTGCCGAGATGAACGACCGAATCAGCCAACCCACTCTATAAGAGCATCTCCAATCCAACACCCCTCAAATCTCTATTTGAGATGATCAAATTAATCTATTTTATTTGAAAAGTAGATTTAGAGGATTGTACTATTTATCTCAACTTCAACTCAACACTTTATGTGGATCAAAAAAAAAAAAAAAAACTCAACACTTTATTTCTCAACTTCAACACATATTTGGAGGAGATCCTCTATTTTTTCCTTCATCCTCTATATTTAGAGGATCAAATGTCATCGTCCCAAATAGAGGAGAATTTTAGAGGATGGATTGGAGAATATTTTTCCTCTAAAATAAAAAAATAGGGTATGAATTGGAGATGCTCTAAGAGTGCTTGGCAGCATCCCCTTCCTGCCTGGTAACTAGGGCTGCAAACGAGCCGAGCCGAGCCGAGTTTTAGTGTGCTCGAGCTCGGCTCGCCAAAAATATAGTTGGCTCGAGCTCGGCTCGAGCTCGTGACGAGCTGCAGGACTCGAGCTCGAGCTCGGCTCGAGAAGTATTTACAGAGCTCGAGCTCGGCTCGTTCGGCTCGTTTATGAAACAAATATAAATATATTTATTTATTTATATATATGTGTGTGTATAAATATAAATAAATATAAATATGTAAGTAAAATAATATATATATATATATATATATATATAAAATATAGTTGGGCTCGCGAGCCAAGTCGAGCCGAGTTTTGACTAGCTCGAGCTTGGCTCGTTTATGAAACGAGCCCAACATTCGAGCTCGAGCTCGTTCGTTTATGTCTCGAACCGAGCCGAGTCGAGCCATTGTCGAGCCGAGCCTCGAGCCGCTCGCGAGCGGCTCGGATCGTTTGCACCCCTACTGGTAACCCCACCTTAAAAAGTCACCAACTTCAAGAATCAAGAATAAATACATGGCGGATCAAAAAAAAAAACAACAATAAATACATGATGTGATACTTTACCTCACGGCACCACACCACTCTGATTTAAGACCAACAATAGAAGGAAGGATAGAGGGCAAATTCGTCCAAATGGGCAACATTAATTGCCACAGGTTTAAAGCCTAGATTGGCGTATGTGATCCACTGGAATGGTGGTTGGGGGTGTCTGCAGTGGTCCAGAAGTAACAAATGAGATGCAGGGAATCCAGACAAAGGAAAGTTGGATAAGGTGGAAGAGGGAGAAGAGGCCAAGAAAAATACCAAGACTTGTCGAAAACCCTAGTAAAGTGACGACCACATCTTCTTTGACTTATGGGCACCCTCCCAAATTGAAAGCAACTTAAGTGATTGCCAAGTTCTTTCTGTGGATATCTTCACTCATACAATTGGCCTATTGTTGTAGTCCCACAATTGATGTTTGTTAGTGTAAACTTGTCAGTTTGGTTCAGCTATATTACGAGTGCTTTCGATTTGGATTTTAATGGAGGTTTTTGGAGTAATAAGTACTAATAATTTGCGAGAAAATTTAAAAAGAGGAGGTTTTGAAATCTAAATGGTTGCAAAGTGTTTTTGGGCAGCTTAACGGTTGTAAACTATTGCACGTTTGATTGTCACATTGTTTGGTGAGGTACCCCTCAATTCCGGATTAGTAATCCTAGGATTGTTAGCCCACGTACTACATGATTAACCGGTCATTTGTTTGTCGCGAAAATAGCTAAGAGGTTAGGAGTTCGAATCTCCTTATCTGCGTGTGGGTGTTTCTCCTTTGGACGGGCTTTTCCTTCTTTCTTTGTTTCTTTCCTATGATGGGCTTATTTCTAGTATTAATTGAGTTGCTGAATTTGGTTATCTCGTGAACTCTCACAATTGATGTAAGATCTCGAACTTGTACTATGTACTTCATATACATGATGTAAATAATATCTTCCATTGATTGAAAAAAAAAAAAGGATCCAGTCCAGTTTTTATTTACGATATTATGTAGTTTTTAAATGAAAATTTCTATATATTTTTTTTCTCCAATACCTCTGTCTAAGTTTTGGAGGCGTTGCCCCTGACCCCTTGGGAGTTGGGTCCAAATCTTGGGACCTAGTTGGCCAATTCGGCCTTCAAATACTCGCCAATGTACAAACCAAACTCAACAAGGCTTCATAAACCCAACATCTAGAACTATTTGATTCTCGTTGGTCGCACAAACCGAACGACGCGTACCACATTCGTATCCGGATCAGTGTCCCTAGAATTGTCGTTCAATGAATTGATTGGGACACAAAACGTAGTACTTGTGTTTTGGTAGTCGATTTATGGATTGACGTGCAAAACACAAATACCCCTCTGGATTCCGAACCCATTGCTTTCAGACAGCAACACTGGAATCTCAAGGATGCAAAATTCTTTATTTAGATGAGCTAATTAATCTGATTTTTCATCATGAAGCTGACAAGAAACAAGGGGTCCCATACTTTAATTTTGTTAAATTTTTTTTTGGATAACCAAAGTATCCACCAACTTATTCGCATCTCAACTAATTCTGGGGGACCATATATCCACCGTCTGCTATTGGGAGCCAAACTTAAAGCCGGAGGAAATACTCCATATGGATGGGCCCTAAAGAAGCTGATAACACCTAAGGTTTTAAACCTAAGGCTTTAAGAGGGAGCAAATCTCTAAGTCTCAAGTCTTAATTACAAAGACAACCCATTACTTAATTTTGTTAACTGAAGTTAAAGGAATTTACTGAAAAGGAAAACTATAATGAATAAAAGATTCTTCACATAATTTTGTTTCCCACCGTAACTTTTTATCTTGTCAACCAGACAAATAAGTTTCAATAACTGGTAGAGAGGAAAACAACTTCTCACGCTTGGCCTCGTTTGTCAATTATTTTTTGACTTGCAAATATTAGGTACGAAAGATAATATTTATTATTGAGAAATCGAAGGGAGTGGGATCAAGTTATTTAACTTCTCTCTCTCTCTCTCTCTCTCTCTCTCTCTCTCTCTCTCTCCTAAGCAATTTCACTTGTCTCTTACGCCTCGTAGAGGGGGGAGGGAGGGGTGGGATTTCAACCCGCACCAACGCTGAGGGCATAGGATTCCTACCAGGTCATCGGTCACGATCGGTTGGGCTTATTTATTATTGATCCCACATTTATGCTATTTTTTCTTGTTCCATTGCCCGTTTGGGCTTATTTAACTTGACGTATCCGCCTGGAATAGGTGCACGTCGGACCATCCGACAGGAATGGTGATTTTAACAAGAATGACTTCGTCAATCTGGATTGTAGAAATCTATTGTGCTACCTTTCCTCACCCTTAGAGGTCGATCATCTCCAACGCTTAGACTTGTTACGTACGTTCCTTATTTGTGGGACGAGAAAATTGCATGAAGTCGTAAATTAGTTAGGACAAAGTTTCAGACACCCTCATCAGAAAGGTGAAAAAAAAGGAAAAAGAAGAAGAAGAAAAGATCGTAACGAAAACGAAATAAAAGGTTACCCTTTTTAACTAAGGGCTTAACTCATGCTTCATTTTTCATACAAGTTTGAGGACAGAAGTTTCGGACACCCTCATCAGAAAGAGAAAAAAATGGTGGATCATAATGAGAACTGATTCACACCCCAGCCCATTTAACTAAGAGCTTATATGAGCACTGGATTGTGCTCTGTCTTGGCATAACTGGAAAAAGATGCTAAAGCTGCTTATGTTAAGTAGATTTTACCTGAGGCTCCAAATGGCTAAGTTGTCGACTTGTCGTCACCTCGGCTCTAATCGGCAAACGGTCCTCCAGCCCATTTCTCAGACCTGAGCATGACGCATACACGGTGCTTACTACTTATTGAAGGCTCCTCGAATTTGTGCAAAAACATCGCCGATAAGATGGACCCTGCCACCAATGGTAACCGATAGGGTTCCCCACTAGATAACACGATTGGCTTCGAGCTGAGCTGAATCCTTGCATCTGATGAATTCAATTTTCTTATAATTTCTTCCAGCCAAAAAGGGGGGAAAAAAAGAGAGAAAAGACTTGAGGCTCTTTCACTCCATTATTTTCTTACCTTTTCATTTCATGTTCATTTGTGATATGCAGATCCAAGATCCAGCATATCACGAGTCATGCCATACACCATATCTGAAGTATGTGATACGGGTCGAGTTCATCTAATCTCATTTCAAGGCCATACTAAGGGAGTTTCACGGGTAGTTCAAGGGTAAACTCAAATGAAAAGTATGCTTACTAGGTGAACGTCATACTAAAATCGGACAAATATCTCATGTGAACTTCAACTAAAATTTGGGCAAAAGAAGAAGTCCATTCCCATTATTTCAAGGAGTACTCTCTAGGATGAATAAGATGGCAAGGGAGGGCGCAATCAGCAAATTACAAACCTTAGCCTGGAGAAAATAAATTTTAAGTTATTTGACATACCCTAATGTACGTGTTGTATACCCCTTCAAGGGCATACCGGTGAGAAACAAAGCTCACAACACACCACAACAGCAAAGCCAAGATATTCCAAGCAAACCATATCAGCCAATTTCTATGGGAATTTTCTATGGTAAACCAAAACCAAATTGTATCAGTTACACCCCTCTTTAAGTAGTACAAAGTGTATCTCAACGACGGCATGCCTTATTGCAGAAAATTTGTGCAAAATTCGTTCCCGATTGGTGCATTTCTCTCAGTCAAAATATGATATACAGAAGCAAAAGCCAACTCGTGCACATTCTAGTCAAAAGATTATGCTTCGTCGGGATCTGCAAAGTCCATTCAAACTCAACTGTCCAAGGCTGAGGAGACCTTCCGCAGTGTAATCTATCTTAAGTTAGCGAAAGAGACAGAGTGGGTGTAATAAGAGAAGTGGAGTCAGAGGAGAACTATTCCAAACTGCTCTACAATAGGTGCGAGAAAAAACATGAGATCATGTCACTCATTTGCTTGATTTCAGAGGACGCAACTGGGATTGATCTGCATCCCCAGTTCCAAGAACCTATATCTGGTAGGCAAGCCTACTGTGGCAGCACAACCACATGAAAAAAGGCCTATTCTGGACATTACGTCTAAACCAGCTGATAGAGCACCAATCCACCTTAGGTTTATGAATGCTAATAGCATTCCAAGCAGTTTTAACAGAAAATACCTCTTCCCCGTCAGCAGAGCGAACAACCTCATAATCTTGAAGAATATTAAGGATGAAGATTGCAAGAGTATGATGATTGATAGATAATATGCTGAATTAATCTATCCTTTTCTCTACGCAACTTTCACTCATTGTTACGTATAATGAAAGAAACTTTAGCATGCACTTAACTCCCCAGATACCTCACAACTTTTCTCACCAAAAGTCCTCTACATATGTTCATTAGGGTACCAATTATCACGCCATAACAAGGTGCTCATCATCCCTAACTCCCTAATTTTCAAAACTTTACTCACAGTGCATGAAGAGTCCCAACTCCTGAGGCAATAACTTGTATCATGTTATAAAACTTCTACTCGGACAAGAGAGACTGAATCCATTCTCTATATGCAGATTTTCTTTCGATAAAGTGTTTGTCACCCATTTTTGGCACATCCGCCGAGGCCTATGGGAGGCTGACACGTGGCGTGTGGGCCCAGCATTTGTGCAGTTCAATTCAAAGGGCCAAGATTCATTTGGGATAGTGGGGTATAAACCAGAGTTGGGATCCCCTTTAATTCGGTAACCATTCGCTATTTTATAGGACGGTTACAGTTCCTATGGACAGATGGTTGAGCAGCAAGGAATTAAGGAGGGCAGTAATCCATTATTTCTTGTATTGCACCAGTTACATGGAGCAAAGATAAGCCATCTGAAGGGCTGGGATTGTTCGTGCTGGAGCAAGGATAGGAGGTGATACCTTGAAAAGAGGAACCACATTGGTTCAAAAAGGTTACGTGTCAGCTATCAGGGGAGGTGGTTTCAAGATCAAAGAGTGTAGACATTTTGGGGTTTTCTGAATAAACGGAAGTGGATCAGCTATATTTGGAACGTGACACATTTTAAGGGCCTAATTGGACTGATTTTAAGTAGGGCTGCTCAAAAAATCCGGTGAACCGTGAAACCGGTCCGGACCGAACCGATCCGTACCTTTTGGATTTTGTCCGTGGATTAATGGTCCGGACACGGATTGAAAAATTAGAAAACCGTGACTCGCGGTTCGGTCCACGGATTTTCATTACGAAACCGTGGATTAACCGAACCGGACCGTGAGATATTTATTTTATATAAATAATAAATAAATATATAAATATGTGTGTTTATATAATTAATTGTCAGTAATGTTAAAACTTTTTTCTACCAATTTTAGTATTTTATCTCAATAATGGGATATAGTGTAGATGTATAAAATATATGGGGTAAATCGTAGTTTTTTTTTACATAAGTTACGGGTAATCCTAATTTAGTTTCACTAGTTCGTTTCTTTTCCAGTTTTTGTAATTTCCATTTCTTGTTCAAGTCGCCACCGCACCGTTCTTCACCTCTTCCTCCTTCTCCTCTCTCTCTCTCTCTCTCTCTCTCTCTCTCTCTCCGTTTCTTCAAAGTAACAAGTACTTTCTGGTAGCCGGTATTAAACTTAATTCTGAATGTAACCTTCTTCACTTTTAGTATGGGATATAAGTTTGAACTTTATTTTTGCTAAAATCCGTGGACAAAACCGTAACCGATCCGTGAGTTACGGATTGGATTGGAACCGAACCGTAGGACTTTTGGTCCGGACACGGATTTCATTTTGTATAAACCGTGACTAGCGGTTCGGTCCTCGGATTCCTAGAAATCCGAACCGAACCGGACCGCGAGCACCCCTAATTTTAAGGAAGAAACGGTCATAAATAGGGGAAGTGCACAAATGTCACTTATGCTTATGAGCTTATGCTTATCAGCTTGCAAACCATTTTCCAGTTCCAGCAACTTGTTTTCTTTCACTTTAAGCTACTAATTTTAGGATTAGTTAGCTTTTTGTTTAGTTTTTGCCTCCGGCTACATTGTTATTTTGTTCCAGACACTGCTGCTACTTTATTTCATTGATGCAAGTGGCAATTGTGTTTACTTTTGTCGCTTGGCTCTCCCTTGGTCATTGCAAGTTTTCACTGTACTCATCCTTAACATGGAAGGCAACCTCCAACCACCTTTGCAATCCTCCCAAAGGGTTGTAGAACAAATTTTCCAGTTTATAAGTCAGGAGTTGGGCCCTATGGTCTAATTCAAGCGTGGACCACGTCACAGTCTTGGCTTGACAACGCATCCATCCTACTTACAACTTCTTGTCAGGAGTTGAACTCCCCTTGGAACTTTAAGGAGGGAACATATAGCTTTCTGAAGTCAAATCGAACCTATCCTTTTGGCAGAAAAACTAGTAACAGTCCAAAGTCAAATAACAAATAGAACAAATATGCATCTACAAGATTTAAGTTTCAACCCTGTCATTGTGTTGCAGTGACTTCTACAAGATTTAAGCTTCATAGATTTCAAGAACAAATATGCATCTCCTAACTATGTACAAGGATCAGCCACTCTACTCAAAAAATAACAGCAGCATACCGAAGTCATGGAAGGCTTTTCAGGTATCCGACACAACAGTACGACTCACTGATAGCACGAGAACACCTTCGAAGCTTTTTGATGCTTGCTTATTCATTCGGGCAATCTGGGCAAAAGAACTTAAAAACAAAACCACACCAGTTGAATCATCTTTTCTTTTTCTTGTTGGAAAAAACCAGTTGAATCATCTAGAACAACAAATCAAATTCTTTTCAATCCATTTTATACGGTGTTAGTTTAATTTGAACGAATCTGGAATGGGATGCTCATGTACATAATTTATGAGTATAATTATCATTCACCAATTGAGGCTAAGGAATTAAAATCCTTCCTAAAGTCATTGAAGGGAACCAAACACTACCATACTTTGAGTAAACAAAAGGAGGAAAAGAGCAAAAGCTAAAGCTGCAATACTCATTTACGCACCATAGCAGGTGTAATTCAATTCATTAATTCATTCACGTACTCTGCAATACAATTCCATAAATATACCTGTTTGCAATCATTTGGGGAAGAACACATATCTACTCATTCTTCCAAGCATACAAAATAAATGAGAATCCAAGACCACCTGGTAAACTAGACTCCTTAAAACTCTGAGCTAAAGGCCAAGGCGGCACAGAGGAATCAGGAAATGTTTGGCTTGCCCACAACTTCTCAGCCGACAAACAAGTTTGGAACATGAAAACTGCATTCCCAAAAGTGTTACCAAACAGCCAGTTATAGACATCCCAGAAAACCTCTACTGGGACACCATCGATCAGAACTGTTTGATTTCCCCTAAACTTCCAACGGAGTCGCTTCACCTGCATCACAGTCTTACTGTCTACGCGAATCACAAGAGACGGATCGTTATCACCAACAGTATCACACTCTATTGTGAGACCATGAACAGGCCCATTATCACAGAACTGGGCCTTGGTACCAAAAACCCTCTTCCCAAAAATGTGTTCCCTCTTTGAAATGAGCTTTGCATTGGACAGTGAAGGGTTTGCATTAGTCTTCTTGAGTGCTTCTTTTTTGAGATCCCCCACAAGGAGAACCATCTCCCCTTTACAAACCACTGCTAAGTAGTACCCATCCAAGGGCTCCGGCCCGGATCCAAAACTGGCCGAAGAAATGTCCCAATACATTTCAATCTTACAAGACTTGACCTCCACACACTTGGACCCTTTTCTTTTTGAGAACAAAGAAGGCTTTAGATCAACTTTACAGAGACATCGATTCAACAAATCTTGAATTTCAACACTTAGGCATTGACCCATCAAGTTCTTGCCCCACGTAATGGTAACCAAGCACGATTGACCAAACAATTTACACTTATACAGGCACGTAAATACATTCTGTGAGGATTTGCTCACACTTGAACTTGAAGCATCAGCTACTTGAACACCATTTTCACCAAAACAAGAAGGGAAGTCCCTCATTTTCGCCCAAGATTTGCTCAGTCTCTTCTTCTTTTTTGTCGGCAAAAGAAGTTTATTAATCTTTGAAAGGAAATAAAGATTAAACGGAACAATGGCACAATGTCAAACACCACCCGAGACCCAAGATTTGCTCAGTCTCTCCTTATAATACTCTTGGACAACAATTGGGTCTAACGATGATGCAATTGAGCAACAGGAACTGATGAATGAGAGATGAAATCAAAAACCCATTTGCCAAAATTGCCCTGAAATCTGTTTGGTGAGAATGAGCAAGAAAAGGAGGACAAGATTGTCATACCAGAAATGATCTTTGAGAGACGAAACTAGAAACCCATTTGCGGAACTTGCTCTCAAACCTGGTTGGCGCTGCTGCTCAAGGATTGGATCTTTGTGATGGTGTTACAGTTTTGTTTTTGGTTGGTACGGGCCACCAAGTAACCAATAATCATCGCTGGAACCGACTGTTTGCGAGGAGAGGACAAAAGACGTTGGAAATTACTGGAGTTTTTGCGATAATAGGGTATGCCATGACGAAAGTAAAAACTACCTAAACAGAGCAAATGAACAAAGAAGAATGCTGAAGTTCAAAAAAAAAAAAAAAAGTACAGAGACCACAGTGGTAAAGAAAAATACAATTTGAGAATTGAAAAAGCTGTTAGCAGTAGTATCTTGCTTGGAGGTTTCATTTCAATTTTCAGGGCTGTTCTTTTATTCAGGGGCTTTTCCCCTGACTAAAAAGTTGCAGAGTAAGGCTCCGTTTGATTTCATATAAAATATTTTTCGGTAAAATATTTTATCTATTTTTATAGGTGTTTAGTTGTGTAAAAAATGAAGAAAATATTTTACATGTAAAACATTTTTGATCAATTGGATGAAAATGATTTGCTCTTAAATCTTTCGTAAGTTTTTTTTTCGAAATGAACCAATTGCCTCTTACTGCAATTCTCACTACTTAGTTTCCTCGGTCGTCAGTCCTGACCCACGTTCAATTCCAATAATCGCGTATCTCTCCACCGTTTAAACTTTAAACTCCTTGTCTCCCTCTCTACACTATTTTGTTGATTTTTAAAAATATTTTTAAGTGCCAACCAAACACTGGAAAATAAAAATTTAAAATTTATTTTCTGAAAAAACATTTTACATGGAAAATATTTTACATTATAAAACATTTTACATCGAAACAAACGGAGCCTAACGTCTTTCAATTCTTCAATTTCATCTTTATTTGGATTTTTATTTAAATGTTTGCACATTTGTTAGTTTTGCGTCAGATTTTCATGTACTATTAGTTTGTCTCAACATGATGAATCGAAAAAGAAAAATTTTGACTTTAACAAATAAATGTGTCAACAAAAACCAATAAATGTGTATGTAGTTGACAACGATAATTTAAATTTAAATTTTCTGTGAGAAATTCAATTCGAATTACAGTAGTTTGAATTGAATTTCACCCGACTCACAATTTAACATCAATCCTTTCATCTTTTCTTTTCTTTTTTCTTTTTACTTTTCCGTTAGATATAAGAATTGGTATAAAACTATAACATTTGATTTGAATATAGATGTTTTGAACAAGAAAGAATAATTTGTGGAAAATCCGGTATAGTGGGTTTTCTAAGTGTCACACTCTGGAAGATTTATTAAAATCTTAAGGGTAGTTGACATTTAGTTCTCCAGCTATACAGTTGAGAGTTGACCCCCCAATTTAAGTATTCTACCTTGATGGCTGGGTTCATGGACTCCTAAATAGAGTTGGTAAATGAGTCAAACCCAAACGAGTAAAACAGGTAGTTGATCAAACTTGGTTCGATAACTTAACGAGCTTCAAATATATGTTCAAGCTAGCTTGTTTGTGAGACGAGCCAATTTTAAACAGGTTTTAATCAAGTCATAGACAACCGATCTCAAATAGCTTGAATTTTTTTATACATAAAATAAGCCGAACGAGCCAAGAAGTAACTTATTCAAGCTTGGCTTGAAATCTTAACAAGTTTCAAAAACATGTTCAAACTGGGTTTGCCGATCTTAAACAAGCTTTTAATGAACGAACACGAACTCAGATTCAAGTAGTTTGGTTCGTTTAGCAACCCTACTCTTAAATAGTATTGGTACCTAATCACATTCTCAAAAAAATTATTCAAAAGTTTATATGAATAAGATAGTGTTCCAAATAAGTAGTAAACAAATACTTTGCGCGCAAGAGAGGGAAAGCGTTTTATTAAATAAACATAAATTTGGTCAAACAAACAGCCTTTTAAATATTAGTCGGAACATAAATTAAAATATGTCACACTTGCCACTAGGTAGTACCGGGAAGAAGAGCAGAGGAAATAAGCGAAACGTTATTGTTAATAATTTTTAAATGCCTCATCCGCTAATAAAATAAGGTCTCTGACTGTTTGTTAAACATGAATAAAAAACGGCTTAATCTGACGATTTATTCAAATGAATTTGATTAAATTTATAGGAGACTAAAAATTCCTGAAAAATGATACGTTTGGTTCCAGTTTTCGTATAAATTTCGCACAAACCTCATCAGAATTTAATTATGTCATCCAGGACATTCATCGTTTTTGCGTTGATTCACATGCAAAGTTTTGTGAGAAAATGATTTTGTTTTTCAGAAAAAATTCCCAGAAAGTAACTTCTGAAAATGATTAACCAAACCAAGGAGTACTGGTTTTTTGTGAGTGTTTGCAACACAAATCCAAAACGTGCCCACAGCGTAATAATTTGAAATGAATTTCCAAACAACTTTTGCAAAAAATTAGAAGGCCCCACTCAATGATTCTCAGTTTTTGAATTCTGGCTTCGTCCGGAGGATAAAAAAGAAAAAGAGAGGCTTCGTTCCTGATGGTAGTGATGACAACGTGGTTAACCTTCCAAAAATTCAAACAAGATCTCCAAATGTCAAAAGGATTGTGAATCTGTGATTATGGTATTGAAAAAATTGATGAAGGGGCTCTAAAATTGAACTCTATTAATACATAAACGATGTCGTTTTGGAGTCTCTCCATCAATTTTTAGAGTGCTAAAATCAATTTCCATGTCAAAAAGGTAGTTGCATATGAGACAGAGCATGTCTAGGGGAAATGGAATTCGTTCATTAGTTTACTATTTATATATAGTAGATAGAATAATTAGCTTAGTAAGAGCCCCGTTCCGCTAAGGTTTAAATTAAAGTGATGTACTGTGAGAAAATGACATATCTGGTAAAATAAAAATTAAGTACTTAAAAAATAAGAATTTTAACAAAACGGGGTCTTAACCCTTGTTTGCTGCAGCTTGTAGTTTTTTATTTTTTGTTCATTAAAAAGATACTATTTCTAATGCTTGAGAAGCTCTTCTTTGATTTTTTTTTTTTTCCCCTTCCCTTAATGCTGTATTCAGACCCGACTCCGACCTAAAGCAAGAGGCGCAATCGCTTTAGGCCCCAAATTTCAACTAAAATTTTAGGGCCCCAAGCCCCATCAAGTCATGCCATAAATTAGGCTTCGAATTGTGGTAAAAATGATGATAAAGAATTGTGGAAAAATTAAACTTTCAAAGCAAACCTATTTTACCAGCATCCACTGATATAAGAAGTTTAGCAGCAACAACAGTAGCAACCACTCCTAACATCCACCCCACTTGATTTTTCCTTTTAAATTTGACTTTAATTTGTCACAGCCACCCACTTGATTTGTTTTTATCTACGAACTAGATGGTTCTATTCTGTGCATTTGTGCCCCTCTCTCCGGCTCACTTAATCGGAAACATGTTTGAGAGCACCAATCACACTGAAAATCATGTTCCATGAATATCCATTGCGGTGATTTCCGAACATACTAATGTTAGAAAGCCAACGACTTGATCGGAACCTACTTAAATTGAGATACATATGTTGCAATCATGTGTTCTAATGATTTTTTATGAACATGATTTCTGGTCATGTGCTTCATATTCACAACAAATTTAAGTTTTGCCAAATGAACACTTTAGAATGAGGTCGGAAAGGACTTAAAAAGGATCTTCTTCTTCTCCTTTTTTTTTATACTAAAAAAAAAAAAAAGGAATGAAAAAAGGAGCGACCAATATAGCAGCGCAATAAATCCCTTTTGCTGTTGAATAAAAGTTGTGCAACCAGAGATTTCTGTTTCTATGATTGTGTCTTTTCATTTCACCACCAAAACTTTCTGTTTCTGTTTAATTTATTTAAAATTCCACCACCAATTGCAAATCATGAACATGAAGAAAACATTCTGTTGGGTAATCATGCCTCCTTTTTTTCCTCATAAAAGAAAACAGAGGGAAATGATCAACTGCAAGCTTTAATTCTCTGTCCCTCTTTCAAACAACAAAAATCACCATCTCAAGTTGCATTAACTAGCCCCCACATGAGATGCCCCAGGGCCCATACTCATGGCATGTCCTATATAATCTAATTTTTTACAGCATTCATTTCGATCTAGCTAGGTTTCAAATTTGAAGATACCAATTTTTTTAATAAAAAAAGGACTGATATGGTAATTTGACATCTCAAAACTTGACACACATACTATTGTTTTCTAACCTTTTTTTTTTTCACTCGATAGATGTCTAGCCTACTCGTAAAGGAGATGGGGAAGGAGAACCGCTAAGCGGCATACGGATGGGGCCAGTCCAAAGGATATCAACCACCACACCAAACACTCGCGCTCCTGGCGAGAATCGAACCTCACGTTCTATGTGAGAAAGAGGAGAGGAAATGTCATTGGATTTTGTAACTTTCAAACAACTACGTTTGCCATACGGTAAGATGTTAGCGGTTAGTACTGGCTGTCAAATTTGAAGGCAATTGCTACTTACCAAATCCTAACAGTACCAATTTTCAAACAACTACCAATTTTCACAAATCGTGTTTTTGAATTCTGTTTCTACTTCTATTTCTCTTTCCGCCCCTGTTTCATCATCAGTACTACTATGAACGCAATGCATATTCCCAGAGTGATCAATATTAACCAAAATAATGAATTAAAAGAATTGGGCTCGTGACTGATTAGTTAGTTGGTTAGGACAATATGTGCTAAAAAAGGCCTCAAGAGTACCACGTGGTTGCACTCAAGGACAAGAACTACTGAATAATCACTCCGATTCCAGGCACAATCAAATTGAGACACATACGGCCGGTCTTGAGTTTTGACCTACAGGGCTGCCAACAAGGGCTCCCAAAATGTAGACCAAATTTTTGGGGACCCATTGATTTTTTGACATTAGCTTATTTTAAAAGTAAACTACCCAAGTAGTTGTTTTATTGAAGTCTACAGAAAATTTCCGAAATTACATTTTAGGACCCTATCTCAATAAGAAAAAGTAAGAAAGGAAAAAAGAAAAGAAAAGAAGAAGATAGATTTTAAAAACTCCAAGAAGTACTCATCCATGCAAAGATCATATTTATTTTTAAAAAAAGGATAAAATTTTAAAAATTCCAAGAAGTAGTCATCCATGCAAGGATCATATTTATTTCTCGTGTGTAAATCCTATCTTTAGACTTCGTCTTATGTCACCAAATACTCGTACCATCTTTGAAGACGCATCCTTTTATTCAATTCGTTTTTTTTTGTCTAAGAAGTCATCATCGATACAGGGATATAGTATATTTATTTCTTGTCTATAAAAGTATATTATCTTTGGAGTTTGTTTTAGTGAACACTCTCACCTGCCATTGTTTTTGCTAGCGTTTCTTATTGTCTTCACAACAATAATCAATAACCAATAAAGTAAGAAACAACTAGATCGATTTTTAAAGTCTAAGTCGTCGTTCGTGCGTGGATCATATTTGCTTCTTGTCTATAAAAATCTTATCTTGAGACTCATCTTACGTCACCAAACACCGATATACCATTTTTGGAGACAAGACATCGTTGCGTTCAATTAGTTATGTGTCTAAGAAGTAGTCATCCATGCAAGGATATAATATTTATTTGTCGTCTATAAAATTACCATCTTTAGAGTTTGTCTTAGTGAACACTTCTCATCAGTTGACCACTTTTTTTTGCTAGTGTTTTTATCCATCTTCACAACAATAATCAATAGAGAAACAAAACAAAGATCAAATTTTTAAAAAAACCAAGAACTCGTCATTCATGTCATATTTATTTCTCGTCTGTAACAATCCTTCCTACCTTGAGACTTCGTCTTATGTCACCAAAAACCCATGCCATACCTAGAGACAAGGCAACTTTTTTATTCCGTTACTCTTTTGTCTACGAAGTCGTCATCCATACAGGGATACATTATATTTATTTCTAGTCTATAAGCTCCCTATCTTTAGGGTTCGTCTTCAAGTACTAAGTACTCAGACCATATTCGGAGACAACTTTTTATCCTCTGACTTTAGTTGTTTTATGTTAGAGATTGTCTTGTTCTCTTCACTTTTTAAAAAGAATTTTTTTCAAAAAATACCCCATAGATTCCCCTTACTTCCAACATTTCTATCTCTATCTCTCTCCACTTCTTACCCCAACTATTTTTCAAAAAAAAAAATTGAAAAACCAAACCAAACACAACATAATAATTTAAACTGGTCTTCAAGGTTTTATTCCCTTTTTTTTTATATATATTTTTTACTTTGTTCGTTTTGGGTTACTCTCAAAACCCTTGGGCACAGTCTTCAATAAATTCTCTCTCTCTCTCTCTCTCTCTCTCTCTCTCTCTCTCTCTCTCTCTCTCTCTCTCTCTCTCTCTCTCTCTCTCTCTCTCTCTCTCTCTCTCTCTCTCTCACATTACTCTTTAAACCTCGCCCAAAGCCTAAACCGAACATGGCCGGCAAGCTGTACATTGAAATAAAAGGTGGGCTAGTGTTTTGGAAACCCAGAAAAATTGGGCTGGACTTTGTTGTGACCAAATTACAATTACGAAACACCATCAGTTGGGTCCATCAGGTGTAAAATCCACGTATTGTTTTAAGGGCCCATAATGGTCATTGGGTTTGTTCTAATCCCTTTTTTTTTTTTTTTTGAACGGGGTTGTCCTAATCTCTCATTCACCATTGTTTTTTCATATATATAAAAAACTCGAATATGGAGGACATAATAATGGCTGGTTATTTTTATTAGCGGCTTTAGCTATAACTCAGCTTAATTTGTTTATTGGTGTGAGTATGGTACAACTTATATGTAAAATTCTTATTATTCGAATTGGATTCATGAAAAGAAGTCTTATATGGTTTAACTCACTCGTTTTTCGGTTTCATTTAGATATATTAACTTTTGGCACTCTCGTTATAGCAAAGATGTTCATTCCGTCTCCAAGTCCACTTACCTATATGCTCATATCTAAGTGTAATGTATTTTCTTACAAGTATAAGCATTTTTTTATCTATTAAATTAGTCAGTTCATCGAGCAGAGTACAGAATTACTAATTGGAAAAAATTACTCCTATTTAGGTGGGACTGTAAATGAACCGAGCAGTTTATGAGCTCGAGCTCAAGTTTTCATCTGCGTTTAGAAACGAGCTCGGTTAGTTTAAAGAGGCTTGTTTAGTAAATGAATAAGCTCAGCTCGTTAAGGCTCATGCTCAAGTTTTTAGCTTGTTTAGTAAATAAGTCAAGCTCGAGCTCAACAAAACTCGACTCAACTCATTTATAGCCCTCAATCAGTGCAGGTAGCCTTTTTACCTCATCCTCTGACTAACCCTAAAAAGTCTCCTCTTTCATCACACCCATGAAAACAAAACAAAGAATAAAATCCAAACACCCAATTTGTCCACACCATAATACAACACAAGCTCCAAAACAAAACCAATATCAGAGACAAGCACACTCACTCCCTCACTTTCCATTACATCCTCAGATCATGAATGATCCTTCTCCTCAAGAAACAGACACTAAAAACAAACAAACAAAGAGTAAACTCCACAGCTTAAAGTATTGGGAGTGGAAAAAAAATGCAAAGTATACTTCTCTTTGTCCACATTGAACTTTAATAAAGCAGAGATGAAAACAGAACAAAAATCAGAAGGAAGTTAAATGACACATGGTCCAGACAAGAGGTTTATGATTTTTAATAAACTGTGGGTTTTTTGTCTGCCCTTTTAAGGCTCACTTTGATAATTGAAATTTTTCACTCTAAATTTATCAAAAATATCAACCACGTCAAAAATTACGTCACTCAAATATCAAAAAAATGTAATTATAAAACATATCTTGGAAAAAATAGAAATGGCATACTGTAGCTATGTTTGTTTTCTCAAGATTAGTACCTAACGATCTTATTCTTGATATCCAGGTAACATGATTTTTGACATGATTGATGTTCTTCATTATATTCTATAAAATATGAATCAATAAGCTTTGTCCAGCTGGTTGTCCGGTTCAGGAATCTACTAGTCATGTGTTTATTCTGTTAGAAATTCTTTCCTCCTTCCCTTTGAATGTTGGGTCGATGTGAATTGCGTTTTCGAAAAAATTTCATCCTTGTGGTGCTCCTTGGCATGTTGCTTTCCCTATTACCCTTTGTTCTATTTGGCTTTCTAGGAATCGTCGTGTTTTCGATAACTCAAATCATGACATATCGGTTACGATCAGAAATATTACCAATCTAGCCCTTGAATGGGCTCTTGCTTGTGAGCATGCTCAGGTAAACAGTGGCAAACGAACTGTACTTGTGGGATGGAACCCTCCCCCATCTGGTTGCTTCAAACTAAATTGTGATGGAGCTTTCAATCTGAGTCTGAAATCTGGTGTGGCAGGCAGTCTCATACGAGACAGCCATGGTAATTGGGTTGTGGGTTTCCAAAGGAAAATTGTTGCATCTTCATGTAGTAGTAGTGGAGTGTTGGGCACAACAAGATGGTTTGCAAATTGCTTTAGAGCGAAATTTGCAGGGTATTTTGGTGGAAACAGATTCTATGACTTTGGTGCATCTCCTCAAAGGAAAAGAGCTGGGAAACCATGAGTTAAGTAACTTTCTTGTTGATTGCATGGTGTTGCTGGATCGGCTTAAAGCAGAAGTATGTCATGTTTTTCGGGAGGCCAATTGAAGTGCAGATTCAATTGCTAAGGCTTATTTTACTAGAATTGATGGCGGTCTTGTTGTTATTCAAACTATTCCGGATTGTATTAATTAGGTTATCCTAGATGATGTAAGGGGAGGGGAGTTAAGCTCCCCATAACTATGTTTTAATTTATTTTTTTTATCTATGCTAGTTTGATAAAAAAAAAATGTGAATCAATTTTTTTAAAAAAAAAAAGGGTCAAAAAGAGAGGGTAAAGATAGGAGTCATTGAAGAGGACCGAAGAGAATCCACACCCTCATCTTGAAGGCAAAGATATCCCTTCGGGGACGTTTGATAAAATTGGAACGCGAGCAATTCTAAAACAATACTGGGATCGGCTCCAAGAAGCTCCACTTTTACTTTTCTCAAACAAAAATATTCCAAGACTCATGTTTCCTACCAACTCTGCCATTGTTGAAACCAAATGCAAAAGAACAAGCATACACAGACAAAAACAAAAACAAAAATTCAAACTTTAGGGCCCAAGATTCCATCAACCCCCACCTAATTAACAAAACCCCAATCTTCACACAAAGTATATCTAAAAAATCCTACTAATACAAAAACCAGCTACAAAATCGACAGCAACAATGGCATTTGAACAACAAAATCCAAACATTTTAAACCTAGCTCGGGGCCATCGGGGGTTTGTTCGGTCGTTAATTTTAGAGCCCCGAAATTAATCGAGATGTATGCGGGCAAATTAACTGGCATGGACATTCGGTTATTAAAAAAAAAAACTTTTGACAACCGTAAACCATTGACACTGTTTCCATAAGTCTTAGATACAATGGTCGTTTTCTTTGTATCTTGCATTACTCTTTGGCTCCGTTTGATAACCCTCCAAGCCTCCAAGGGGTTGAGATTGGATTGATAGGGTGGGGGTATTATCAATACCTTATTTGTTTTTCCAAAAAATGGTCCGGACTATCGATCCGGTGGGATTGCTAAGACCCCAACTTGGGGTTATTGCTAATACCCTCTGGGAGATGTTATTGGTAATCCCATCACATCCTCTCCTCATTATCAATCTCTTCTCATTGTCAATCTCTTTTATCAATTCAATTTCATCATCCAATCTCATCTTAAACAAACATAATATTAATAATCACATCATCAAATCTCATCCCAAACAAACATACTCATTATCAATATTTTCTTATTATCAATCTCAATTTTAATCTCATCTCCTTACGAATCTCATCCATCTATTACTCTTATCAAACGGGGCCTTTCTGAATTGGTAAATTCATACTCCAACAACACTCGAATTGGAACAAAGGATTCTCCAAAAGCTTTGGCCTCGTTGGAAGATTTCTCTAGTGGCACATTGATGACTCCCAAAGCAAATTAAATGGTCCATGCACCGGCTCGACCACGCTTACGTCTTTCTATGCCTTGCCATTACCATTACCATTACATACCCCAAAACCCAAACATACATACATTTAAAGCACTTTAATTCACACCCCAATTAGCACGCAGTCGATCTCTTTCTTTTTTAGCATTGGAAATCAAAACCAAAACTAAAATCAAAACCAAAACCAAAATCAAAACCAAAACCAGGTCTGCTGTGACCCAAATGAACCTCATCCCAGACCCCAAAGAGTGATTTTCAAGTTGTTCATTAAGTTCGGCTTGTTGAGTTTATCGTGTAAAGTGTAAACAAAAAAATTAAACCGATCAAAAAAAAAAAAATTGGGAGCAACATGATTGGAACGCGTTCATTTTGGGAAAATCATGAGCTAGTAGGAGTATGAATTTGAGCCAAAACTTCATGGCAAACGCGTTAAATCACATTACCACGGACTTGTTTTCAGTGTGATTTTCAGATACACGACAAACTTGACGAGCAAAATAAAATAATAAGCCCCAATCACTTTTTTTTTTGGCAAAATTGAGCTCATATTTACAACACTAGTAAGACTAGCCCTCCACTCAACATCTCATCGTCCGTCTCGACAATCAATGGTTTGAATTTTAAAAAAAACTTCTTGCAGGGAAAAAGAGTTACTCTTCCTTTAAAGAGGTTTTCTTAAAATCTGAACCTTCTAAAAGACTTTTGAACGGTGATTGAGATTGATAGAAGAAACGGTGAATATTGAGCGATACTAGTAGACTTAACAACAAACATGGCTGGTTGTGTCCCAAGGACAACCGCCCCCCACTCCCAGTATGTATGTATTACTCTTCATCAGTGTCTCGATCAGAACCGTTGCGAGACCGACACGTGGCGACGCCTGACCAGATGCGGAGAAACAATGGAGATCAGCCCGCCCAGCGGGGGCCTCATCTTTGACCTGTAAGTCATCTCATCGTAGGGCCGTCGATACAGCTTCAAAAACGGCAGGAACGAATCCCGCGATCTCTCCGACTTGCCGACGTGGCACTCCTTCCGGAAGAAAGTCGCCGGCGATTGGAGGAACGAGGACGACGACGATGGCTTCGGAGTCATCGGACGATTGACGCTTACGGCGGCGTCCGCCATTTTTGTCTTCTGCGGCAGCGGTGTCAGCGGGTAGAATCCCCCTCCACGTGGCGTCCTGGCAACGGGCGATGCGAAGGAGAAGGACCGGGCGTTGAGGGTGGAGATCAGAGCCGGGCCCAGGGGATTAGAACCCGAGGTGGGGTTCGTTGTGGGGCCCGACTTGAGCGATGACGTGTCGGTCAGCGAGAGGTGCCAGGGTTTGAGGGAGTCGAGGCTCTGGGAGACGGAAAAGGAGAAGCGAGTGGAGGAGCAAGGGCCGATCTTGGCCGTCGACGAGGGGTCGAATCGGAGGGACGAGGATCGCGGGCAGGAGTAGAAGTCGTTGAACTCCATTGACTCTTCGAAGTCGAGTGAGGAAACGACGTTAATTAACGGCGACAGCTCAACGAATGGCCGGACCCCCTGAAAAAATTAACCAAATTCCCTCATTAGATTAAATCGAATTTTCAAAGGTCTCTATAGATAATGAATTAAATTGTCAACCTAGATAACTAGTGAAGGTGATTTATTAATTACCAATGTTTTCGTAATTAAGAAAGCTACGTAAGGTGTTAATAAGTTGGATGAGAAGCTCTGAGAAATCCTATCCAAAAATTAACCTAACAAATAAATTCTTAACAAGAAGAAATAGAAATAGAAATAGAAATTTACTCGAAATCTGTATGGGAAAAAAAAAATAGATACGGGCCGCTATAACAGGATGTGTCTTGGGTTTTACAAAATTTTGCTTAAATGGTTGATGAAATTCGAAAAGTGTTCAAACTTATCTCGTCTTTGGTATATTTTAGCATGAGTTGCTGATATAACCGATTACTGCATAATATAAAAAATTACGCGACACATTTAATTGGATGGTAAAATGATGGTGCGACGATAAGAATTTAAACCGAGAGAAAAGACCACCCGTAGAATAAATAAGAGCTATGTGTTGATCATTTTTCATCTCCATCTCCATCTAGTATTATTGATTTGTGTGAAATATAATTCTCAATAAAATGGAAAAGCAATTCAAAAGAAAAATAGTGCTGGCAAGAAATAGAAAAAGTCAATGTAGCCATGTAGGAACTAGGAATGGTGAAGATTCCGTGAGTCACGGGCCCTGCGCATAACAGTGATAGAAACCTTGCAGTGGGCCATATTAGAAATGACTACTTGTACTGCCACTAGTACAAGAACAAAATCATGCTTTGGTTTTATGGTCATTGTGGACACTGCAATCGGACCATTAATCAAAAGAAGTTTATCTGAAATCATTTGATGCACGTTGACGTGACCGCAAATGAATTGAACTACTTGCAGACAACTCCAAGCTCAAGTCGTTATAGGGCACGCTCGACTCGTTTGTAAACAAACCAAGCACGAGTTCGATTTCGAAGCTTGTTTAGCACATGACTCAAACTTGAGTTAGTTGTAACTCATCTTGTTTACAGAAAGTTGCTCAAAAGTAGAAGTTTGAAAACCATGATACTAAACGAGTAGAGATTGAGCTCGATTTGTCGGACTCAAGCTCGAGCTACCAAGATCGAACACTTCAAAATTTGACGCGGCCCGTCTGCATCACTACATGGACTTCATGGGGTGTAGGGAAACACTTATATTTGAATTTATGTTCAAACATCTAAGTTGAAAAACATTTTTCTCTCAATTCATATGGATAAAAACAGGGCCGTACCTTCCAGAGATAAGAGAATAGAGAGGGAGCATCAATCACGAAACACTTGTATAGACGTCCGGGGTAATAATCTGCTACGATCTTGAGGGTTGCCAATAGCATGTTCATAAACGCTGATGCTGATCTGTAAAAGCCTTCAAAAATTTTCTATCTACATGTGAGAGATGAGTGATCGGTAAAAGTGCTTCTAAATTTATTGCACATGATTTTCCCTTCAATTTATTTGTCAACAAAAAACACTCACTAGTCTTCTGACACGGGGAAAAAGTAGAATTATGTGGACTTTTGGATAAGATTCGAGAATTGGAAAATGATGACACCACGAGGGCTATATTTGTGAAAAAGGACACATTTATTTTGAAAATAAGCTAGCATCTTGCCCATGTACAGGGACGGAAAAAAAATCAGTGAGAAATTTTTTTTCTTTTGTCCGGTACATCAGTGGATATTTTTTTCTAAGAGATGAAAAAATTTCATGTAGGTGAGGGAGTTGAGAAGAAAGCTTCGTTTTATTTTAGATAATGATATTCTTATAATATATTATATAAATAGATATGTTTTGAGAGATATTAGTCAATTTTAGATAAACACTATTCCCTTCGATGCATTTTATTTGCTTATCTTTTTGTTTTGGGTCTTCTCAAAATATTTACTTCATTTCAAAGTTTCGTAAGACATAAAACGCACGAGATTTTATTTGTTTATGAAGGATAGTTATGAAAATCTCAACAATTTCAAAAGAAGTCCATAAAAAGTTGAAATTCCCTCAAAAGAACAAATAAAATAGGAGGAATAAAGTATTTTCATGGGATCGGGAGAGATACTACTGTTCAAATTGGAAAAGGTTGCATGCCCACAAATACCCCTACAGAGCCCGACCACTGTTACTATCTCGACCGCGACTTGGCAAGGGCACTCCGGGCAATTTCTGACATGGGGTTGTGATTTTCATGCATGTGGCACATATATATTTGTGTATATAGCAGCACAATCACCATCAAAAGTTGAGAAACAAATCACCATCAAAAGTTTATTCTCTGTTTTTTCCCCCACTTTTCCGCGATTAATTACTCATTGATTACAGTGACTAGGCGTGACTTGGGAAACATGAGAGAGAGAGAGAGAGAGAGGTACGACTTTAAAGGCTAGCTGTGAAGGCCTGCAATGGAATGTACATTATATTTATAGACTTATACGTAATGCTGATGCCCAATTGAACCGAGAGAATGACTGTGATCAGATTTGGAGAGAGAGAGAGAGAGTTTAAATTACTGATATGACCTTTAGTTTCAAATTATCAATGGGAGTAAACAGGGCAATGTAGTCATTTGATGTAGTAGACTTACTTGCATCAAATAGTAGTACAAATTGTTCAGCATTTCTGGGCATGGATTGAACAGCAACCTCCAGTGTAAACACAAGCAACCTGGTAAACCTGTTAAACTTCGAAATTATCACCAGAGAGTGCATATATATATATATATATATATGTATATATATATATATGGGTATACGAGGAAAAAAAAATACTTTCTGACTCTTTGAGGCCCTGTTCGTTTTGGATTTTGAGGGAGGTTTTTGATCTTTTCCTGTTGGTTTTGGGTATTGATGGAGGTTTTTCAAAGTAATTAGTGGAGAGAGATAAGTCGAAAAAATTTATTGTAAACCGTGTCCAGAGATTTTGAGACTTTTAAAAGAACAAAGTTTATTTTTATTCAAATGAAATATAATAAAATACTCCTCTCTTAATTTGATGGCTCGATTTTTCTCATTTAAAATTATGATACTGTAAAGTCACATGAAGCGAATGGTCTCACAACTTAATTGTAAAATGCAAATATAATATCGAAAAGCTAAATTAAACTACTCACGATTTCTGCGAGTGGAACTTCTGGTAGTCTTGTTTAGTCCGGAAAATCTGCGGGAAAGATACAGTAAGACCGCATATTCGACTCTTACTTTTCCAGGAAAAAATGGAAAAAGGTTATAAAAAAAGAGAGGAGACATTGAAATTACCATAATGGGTCTGGATTCGGCGTCATGACCGGACACGTAAGCCATGCCTTCGGCAAGCTCGGACGAGAACTCGTCAGCTATCAAATGGTCTGCACTCGAAGGCAAAAAAAAAATGTCAGGGACAAGCTTTTAGGGTATTGTTCTTTTTTGTGGATTCAATTTTATAGTACTTTAGAAGCTGAATACTTTAAGGGAAAAATTCAAAAATAAAAGAAAAACAAAATAAGAAAAGCAAGATTCTGGAGAAACGAAACCAAAAAGTGAAGGAAACCAAGATTTAAAAAATGTGGGCTTCCCAAAGTGTAAGAAGTAGTATATACAAATGGAGTATATCCATATCCTAACAGAACTTCTCTTTATTTGAAAAAATGTGATCAAATAAATAAATCTAGTGCTCCTGTCTTCTGCCGTCCCGCTGTTCGTATTTGTAGGTTTCTTTGAATCGTGATATATCTTCAATTAAAAAATAAATATATAAATTTTATTTAAAAAAAATAATGGGATATAATTTTAAAAAAATGGACTGAATTGCGTATAAATTTTTTGTGTATGTGATTTTTTTTAAAAAGAAAGAAAATGAAGAGTAAAATTTTAGTACCAGTGCCGATAGATTCTCTCCAAGAGAGGCAAGCCCGCAGTTGCTTCGCAGCCTTCTTAACATTATCACCTTTGGATTTCAAAAACCTTTCAACACAAGCGTTGTTGCAGAACTTCTCCTGCAAATTAAGATACCGGAGTCAAATCAATTGAGGGACACGTAAACTGACCCGTAAACCACCAGAGTTGTTTAAAAAACAAAAAACAGAAAAAAAAAAAAAAACAGAATAATGCGGATGGATTTCGAACGCTGTGGAGAATCTACTTGATACACACAGTAGGTGCAGAGGATCCTGCATAAACATGTAGTCGAGTGGAAACTCCACACCTACTGTGTAATATGACGTAGATTTTTTCGGTACCCGTAACATTTCTCTTTTCTGATCTGTTCGTTTTTATAAACGAGCAGGTCTTTTGCGATTTTCTAAAATATAATTAAGCAGCTCTTTGCAACTAGAGGTATACATAAACATACCTGTTTGAGGGTGAGGGGAGATTGTTTACGGAGGAGGGAAAGCACAGATTCAACTCTCTCTCTGTGTTTCTGATGGGTCTGGTCTGAGTTCTTTCCCATTTTTCTCTAATAAGAGAATTCCGACAGAGTAAATACTACGACCGTGTGTTTGGTAACAAGTGCAATGAGTGAGAGAGATACCAAGCTTCTGTTTTACGCAACTTTTCACTTGCACTTGTAGAAGCAGGAGAGAGAGAGAGAGAGAGAGAGAGAGAGAGAGAGAGAGGTTTTTTGAAATGCGAGAGAGAGAGGGAGTTCGCGAGTGTATTTATAGCGGTGACGGAAGCCGTTATGTTGGTGGTGGCATTGGCCTACAGTCAGTTCTCATGATTACGAATAAATCATGACGGTCCTAAAAGTGAGCCGTAACGGAAAAGGTGGGGTGGTGAAAAATCTCTGTTATTTTTTGTAACTTATTAACCTTTTATGCCCTTTCCCTTCCTCTTAGGGTGGACCTAAATCGCATAATGCGCGTGCAGGTGTGGGAGCGTGACAATTTCTTTCAAAACTCTACCAAACAATTAGAATTCGTAAGTGCGAAGATTGAGAGTGCGAACATGGAGCACAGAACCAGAATTGAGTGCAGAAGCGAGGGCCGTTTAGAAAGATTACGTGACTAAGGAGTGGACGATAATTTCCACTTCCCACCTTATGAGATGGGAAGAATAACAGCAAATGTGATCCAAGTGAGATCTGGAGTCCTAGTAAATTACTCCCTCCGTCCCAATTTGCTTGTCCAATTGTCGAAATTCGTGTCTTTCAAAAATATACTTATATATTACATTTTATAATGTTTTTTATGATTTTGAAGATTTTGTTTAATAAAGTTAATTGATCTATTAAATAAGATCCATATTGCATATTAAAAATATTATGAATTGAAAACTATAAACAATTCTTTGAGAGGTCAAATACTCTCAAAAAGTCAAAAAGAGGACAAACAAACTAGGACTGAGGGAGTATCACACTATAGAGTTGTAGTACACTTTAAGGTCCTTGGAGATATTATCATTATGATCTGAATATATTCTTCATTTCATAGAGTTTGTCGAACACTTAATTGTATAGAATAACAACTTGATCGTATGAAACTAATCACATGATCGGACCCTTGTGTTTTTAAAGATGAATTGTTAGTTAGCATGATTTAGAGAATGAATTGTAAGACTAGCTCTCTCAACGATGACATAGTTATAAAAGTCTGATTAACGTGATCTTTCTTCAAAAAAGTGCTCAATGAACTCTATGAAGCTATCGATTAAAAGTGCCACCACTAGACGCACTAACCCTGTACTACGCTTGGTACTCTACAATGATGAATGACACTTTGTCCATCTATGGAATGTTTAGAAGCAAATTATTTTAAAGATTATAAATTTGAATTGTAGATTAGGCATTTTTTACTGTCAAAAGAAATTTTATTTATACTCAGAAGAGTTTATCCTAGAAGTAGAATAGTAGTATTTGCAAGTATAATTTGAAAAATAGTTTTTTTGGATGTATGTATGAGGATAGGAGTGGTAGTTAAGTATAATTTGGTAGGGTATATTCATACCTGTACAACTTAATGAACCAATGTGGGTGTTTGCAAAAAAATTATTTTGACATATTTTTAAATTCTAGTTTTTAAAAATCACTTTTTAATGTTTGTAAAATATTCCACATAATTGATTTTTAGAATTTACATATTCTAAGAACCTGAAAAATGAAAAAAAAAATCTCAAATTTTTAAAGTTGTGTTTGGATAGTTTTTGGGATTCTGCAACACAAATTCTTAAAAAAGAAATGAAAATTTCATAATCTCGCAGTTGCAACAAACAAGTTTCTCAAATTCTACTAAAATTTGAAATCTATAATCTGTAGCAGAATCTGAAGCTAAAATCTAAAACTTGTATCATAGCTATCGCAAACACGTCCGATACAAAATGAAAAAAATTAATCGGTGGCCCAAACATCCTCGTAATAGGATTACTCGAGTCTTGACCTACTCTTGGAACATCCCTTTGTCATGCATTGGTGAAAGTAAGATTTCACTAGTTCCTTTGGACTACCTTCTGAAATTCTTGTGTTTCTAAAGTCTTACCTTGTCTTTTATATTTCTCTTTAATTAATTTGGATAACCTCGCCGACAAATACTAAACTTGACTTTGAAACAAGCTCATAGTGAGCCAAGTCATTTGGTCATCACACAATTCCATACAAGTAATTAAGTCAAAACCTTGATACACGGTCGGTGTAATTATCGGAAATGCTGGGAACACCTCTCGCCTCTCAGCCACTCCCCCAGACACACATCTCTCACAAGCAGTGGAACCCTCAGATGTGTGGAGCCCACTACCTTTTTTTTTATTGGCAAAGCAAACTTTTATAAAAACTTGACTGGGATACATCGAGGGGAAGGCATGGAGCACAAAAATGCTACATTGCCAAAGAGAGCTACAACAGAAAAACCACCAACCAAGAGTTGGAGGACAAACAAAACTCCTCAAAGATATGACTAGAGTTTCAACTTTCGAATACCATCCAAGAAGCTTTTAAATTCCTCCACCGTATAGATGTTGATATCAAATTTGGTTTTCATCCACATTGCCACTTTTGTTTTAATAGCATCCCCAACCTCCCTAATCGCTGGAACAACATTATTGAAGACTAAGTTATTCCTAGTTAGCCATAACGACCAAATAGTAGCAAAAAAATAAGCTTCCCAAATGTGTTTCTCCAATTTACGAAACACATTATCAAACCACCACGCAGCAAGGTCAGCCAGAGAAGATGGGCATACCCAAAGCATATGCCACCAGTCCAATATAATAGACCATACCCTCCATGATACAGTACAGTGCAGAGAGGAGTGTTTGGAGAGTGGCCGAGAGGCGTGTTTGTAACATGGTTGGTGTAATTATCCAATGCTCAACCACGGGGTGTCCCGGGATACTCATTCTTATGGTACACACAACTAACCGTATGGATTCCACGTGAATGTGTCGAGTTTGAATGATCCGAAGTACCACGTGATGTAATCCAAGACTATTGAATAATTACTTGTGGGTCGTCCCCTAGTATAATAAAAAAAAAAAAAGGCTCACGGTTTATGTCCGTGCTTATTACGGCGGAGACCACTTGAACACCTAGGCAAGGGCATAGGTACCGTTAGGTTTTACAAAAGGAAAAAAACAAAAGGTAAAGGAAAAAACAATTGAATCGGTTTCTAGAATCCCATAAAACTTTCATCATTTTGTTTTATAGTAATTATTTCGTGATTAGGTAAAATAATAGTTGGTCATTTCGAACCAAGTAGCCGCTTAGTCTATGTTTAAAAGCTGAAGTCTAGAATCCCCAAACTAATTGTTTCAGTTAATGACTTTTTATAGCTCAAGAAACAGTGATTAGTCGGCAGTCAATGTGATTGGAGGTCGTTGCGTGGTACCAGCTGACACGCTTTGCAATCAAATATTCATGTGGAGTACTGTATTCATATTCATGTGTCCTATTTGAACGCATATTGAGGAGCTAATAAGTTCCGCTAAGAGATTTTGGAAACGTAAGATTTTTGGGCTTTATCTTGTATATTTCAAAAAAATATTTGGGTAAAATTCATAATTTTTTACTTCAATAATCCAAAATATTTAGACACAATACTAATAAACACAAATTTTTTTGAATAAAGATAAAATAAGAAAAAATCCAAAATTTATAGCGAAACTTAGTCTGATTGACAAAGAGAGCGGTGCCCAAGAACATTAATAAAAAAAAGTTTCATTTGGTAAAGTTCTGTCGTCCAGTTCGATCTCCTTATGAGGATAAAACCAATGAATAAGTTTAAAGTTAAATTATATTTTGAGAAGTTTCATTTTAAATTTTTAATACCTTGAAGCTTTTATACATTTTTTTTACGGAACGGTTCCGCGGACAACTATTTAAACACCTAAAAAGACACCACAAACCTCAATCTCATAATTTCCAATCAAATTTTTATAATCCGAACCGTTCAATGTGTGCAGAATGTGATTTTAAGGGTGCCTGTAAGAAATTAGCAAAAAAAATAACCGGGAAGTGCTTGTTTTGAGCAGTTTTTAATTGAACCGTTCATTAAATCTAAGCTAAAAACTGCTTAGATCAAGCCCTTCCCGGTCTTTTTTTTTGTTGATTTTTCGCGAGTATCCTTAAAATCATGTTCTGATCACATTGAGCGGCTCGGATCATTAAAATTTGATCGGGAACTATGAGGTGTTTTTTTAGGTGTCTAAATAGTTGTCCATAGAACCGCCCCGTTTTAATCGGAACGGTTCCGCGGACAACTATTTAAACACCTAAAAAGACACCACAAACCTCAATCTCATAATTTCCAATCAAATTTTTATAATCCGAACCGTTCAATGTGTGCAGAATGTGATTTTAAGGGTGCCTATAAGAAATTAGCAAAAAAGTACAATTGCAACAATAATCCGAACCGTTCAATGTGTGCAGAAATAAGCTTCCAAGTTCTAAGACAATTGCAACAAGTACAAAGCACCAAAAACATTGGATTGGGTGCATCAGTACAATTATATTTATACAAGTATTGTAGAACAAAGGAACTCTAGTGAAAGATTTGATCCGTTTGTCCACATTCAAATGTCTGCCAGATTCTTTAATTCTTCGCCTCTCTCTCTCTCTCTCTCTCTCTCTCTCTCTCTCTCTCTTCAAACTTGGATTCTCTCTCTATATAACCATATGAAAACGCATTAGCTCTGCAGGTTGGCTAGTTGACCAAAAATGGCCGACGTCTTTGAGGTATGATTTTCTTGGGTACTATATATATGCGTGTTCTTGTATGACCGAGTTTTTGAGCCAACTTATATATATATTTTGACTTATTTTGAAAATTCAAAATCAAAAACCATGCAAACTTTATTGCCTCCGTGAGTTTTTTTTTAACGATGAGATGAGAATCGAACCAGCAAACTTGAAGAAGAAAACGCATTAACGCTATCATGCTCGACCTGCAAGAATTATCACATGTAGCAAATAATATCGTGATAATATCATGCTTGATTGTGATTGTTACTATATATTATCGATGATTGTTATATATTATCGATTTAAGCCCCAATTTAATTGTAATTACGATGATTAATTTACTCCCAAATTTATAAATTAGGACGATTTTTTTACATAGCTAGACTTCCTCTCGATCCTCGTATAAATAAAGGTCTCATGATATCTGGCTAATCATCGAATCCGATACGCATTTCTCTTTTTTTATTTTTATTCAACACTCCCACTCGATTAATCTCACTTATATACAATTTTTTAATTATAAACATACTAGTGTATTTACTAGCTCCCACGTGGCTCATGTGTGCTAAAAAGTTAAATCGTCCTTATATAATTATATACAGACTTTGATTTCAAAATTTGAACACCGGCCAGGGGCATGAACCCTCCCTTATCAATTACCCCACAGGCCACACAAAGCACCATGTACCCGGCCCTCTCAATATTAATGGAGTACTATACATTATGATGGTTTAATGATCATTACCCTGCAAATATTCAAGACACCTATAATGCTTGCCTTTCTGGCTAGCTTTGTTTTCTAGCTTCTTTTGAGTACGTGATTCTTTAATGCTCTTGGAGCACCGTCACATGGCGCTGCACGAGCCTGGCCTTTTTGATACTAATATAATTGTGTAGGAGCCACGCACTTAGTGGTGAAGAAGGCCTCTGAAGTACCATCACGAGAAAGTAATAGTAGTTTTCCTCTCCCTGCTTTATGTCAATTAATTAGTAGGAAAATATTCACAAGTAGAGCAAAAATTGCTACATCACACTAGGATGAAGAAATCGGTTGGGATTGGGAGAACCCGATAACACACAAGTTGGATCATTTAGCCAAAAGAAAAAAAAAAGCACAGAACGGATATATAGTGCTTGTTCACTAAAGAAGGAAGGAATTAATCTTCTAAGGTCATCCACAGTGGTATAATCAAAAAAGGATAACCAAAAGTTGACACATCAGCTATTGATTATTCACTTAAGAGGTTGTTAAGCTTCACAATTGTCACTTCTAGTCCATAACCAAAATAAGGGCCCACTACAATTTTACTCTATCTCTCTCTCTCTCTCTCTCTCCCTCTCTGTTTCTTGCCATTCACTTCCCTCCATTTACGTTTTTTTTGGGCAAAAATATATTGATTCTCTCTCTTAATTTTGGAAAAGGATGAGTGTCTTTCTTTCCTTATATTATGAATTTTTTTTTTTTTTTTTGGGGGGGGGGGGGGGGGGGTTGGTGGAAATAGAAATGGGAAAGAATAGTGAAATACCTTAATCCGGCGACGATAGATTGAATTGTAGATAATCGAGAGATATGAGCTTCACTTTTTGAGGGAAAGAAGAGAAATAGTTTGTGGGTGAAGTGAAGAAGATATCAGCGAAGAAGAGAAGAAGTAAATATCAATTGAAACACGCGTGTATACACATTTTGGAACTAGTTAACTTATGTGGTGTGGGGTCCACAAATTTTGATAAAAGGTTGCTAGTTTTAGTTATCCAAAGTCCAATATTTGATTATTTCTAAGTATGTTGCTAAGTTTGATTATACTGGCCTAATAAGGAAAAAGCAATTAACCACTAACTTGTGTAGGTAGACCACTTAATTAAAGTGCATTAAAGATTTTCTAGTAAATATTTCAAATGTCAAAAATTCCTTCTATATAATACCAACCCATCAAACAAAAATTAATATCCAAACAACCTTATTTAATTTCAATATAGATTATATGTAAAATGAAATCTATATGTGGATGAATGACTTGATTCGTCAAATGACTAGAAATTGCCCGTGTCTGAAGACACGATGCAACGCATTTTGGAAACAACTAAAATGAATTATGGTTCTTAACTATTGACCACTCCCGCCAACGAAACTAAGTTTTTTCGAGAAGTCTTTTTGAAATAAGTCAAGGTAGAATATATCTAGATTATTACTTGTGCTTGAACACTTATTAATTATACTCGATTATAATAATCATATATTTAACGACTGTTCTCCCGCCTCAAGGCATGATGCAACACGTGATCTACAATAAACTAAGCTCCACTATTTTTAACGACTCCACCAATGAGCTCAACTTCTCTGAAAAATTATTATTTTTATAAAAAAAAAAGTTTTGAATAGTATCTTTCTAATTAATTTTTAACAAGTGATTTTATGAAAAATACAATCACCAATGAACTTAAAGCTGTCTAATTTGAATGGTGTCGCACATCATCCCGCCCAACAACTTAATCCCACCCTTGGAGGTGGACATGAGAGGAGTGTCTATCAAGAGAATTTAGTTGGTTTTTCATTTTCTAGTGTACCAAAAAAAACAACAACTGATAGACCAAAAAAAAATTACACAACAAAAAAGAAAACACACACACCAAAAAAAAATGAAATTGATCAACCGATAAACAAAATATAACATTCTTACCCTTTTGTTTAGTTTACGATCTGCCTTGCACTAATTTTATATATGAATTTTTTTTACTTTCCATCTCCAAATAACAAAAGAGAGATGGGATAGGAAAAGTTAGAGAAGATTTTGCCTTGCTAAGGGGAGAGAGAGAGAGAGAGAGAGAGAGAGAGAGAGAGAGAGAGAGAGAGAGAGAGAGAGCTAAGGTTTCAAAAACTTCCCTTTCTCATTTCAAAATTTGGCTCTTTTGTTGGCAATAAATTTTATTACTCCTATTTTGTATCTTTCCATAACAAAAGATAGTTGGAATAGAAAAAGTTTGAAAAGTTTGAAAATAGAATTTTTCAGTCCTAGGACATTTTTCAGCCGAAAAATTTATAAGTGATAAGTTTGGGCCATTGGATTTATTCATAGTATTTAAATACTGAGTTATTTTATTATATCGAAACCGTGATGAACACTTTCTTTGAGTCACACAACATGTCATCACGTTTTTTTGAAAAGAAAATTTTATCAACGTTTAAAAATGATACAAAGATACACTCATTGGGCCAAGCCTGTAAACCAAAGATTAATACCCAGCCCAACCCCTAAACACCCTAACCCTAAGCAGCAACGTACACCACCGTCAGCCACCCAACCGGCGGAGACAACTCCTGGCAAGCCCGAACCACCACCAAAATCCTCAGGACGAATACTCAAATCACGTGAGAGGATCTTGAGACCAGTCTGGCAGCAGGCTATTTTAAAGTAATGATAAAAAGGTTAATGATGTTCTCCTCTAAAGGACGGTCGACTCTCTCACTCTCTTTCTCTCTCGGGTGTTTTCACTAAAAAAAAAAAAAAAAGTACTAAAAATTTAACGCATTTTATTATATCATTTTTACTAACAAAAAAATTTCAGCATTTTATCATTCCGTTTTCAATAGCGAAAAGTTGTCAATAAACACACTTTTTGCTATAATAACTCTACTAAAAAATCCATCAACAATTTATTCATTATCGAAAACATCCCGGTTCATTATTGAGAATGGGGCCAAATAGGGTGGAAAGTGGGGTGAAGTCTTTAATCTGTTTGAAAAAAGATGATGATGGGGGGCAAGGGTCCAGTCTCTGCAGGTAGGACTTTTTTGTTTGTTGCTGTAAACTCTCAATTGGCGCAGCTCATCTGGGCTCGATCCTTTGTCCATATGTAATGGAAGTATATGCAAAGATTTGGGGCAGTCGTGGGTGGGTGGACTTAAAAGTGTTTCGGATGGTCCATATTTTTTAAAAATTATTTGGTACAAGAGTTTTTTTTTTTTTTTTTTAAATTCAAATCATCGATTGCTGAAACGAATAGCTGAGATTACGCAGAGTCGTGAATCATGAATAAGTTTCTCTCTTTCGTGAAATATGGACAAATGAACGATCCTTGATCTCGTAGAATAAGTAAATCTTCCTAAACTTATTCAAGTGATTAGCCATGCAGTTTGTTTTTAACAAGCATTTTACCACGGTTTAAAAAAAAAAAGCATTTCATTGCTACAAAATTTGATCATATCTCAACGTACGCATCTATTGGTTTAAGGTGAGTGTTCTTGCCTTCGCATACATTTGATCAGAGTCGTTCAATGGATCATTTGGTTTGTTTGAACGAGGAAGGGCTTCGATGAATGTTTTTGTCCCACTATTTGGCAGTTACTTACATTAACTAATTAAAGAGGAGCTAATGTTTTTTAAATCTTGAGGCCACTGAAGGATTTGCTTCGTCATTAATTTCAGTGCTTCAGAATTCCAAAAAAAGAAGAAGGGCTAATTGTTTTTCTTACGAATAGCAAGTAACCTGCGACAATTGGACAATTACACCCGCAACCTTAACAGCTTGTTTCAACAATGTGTTTGAAAAACTTTTTTACAGAGTTTTCCGTAAAAAAGTTTACGGAGTTCAATCTCAGCCGTCCGAAAATATATTGGATGGTCCGGATTGAAAATAATTTATTACCGTTGATAGATTATCTATTAGCGTTAATAGATTATTTTTAATTCAGACCCTCAAAATACTTTTGAACGATTGAAATTGAATGCCTACGTAAAGAGCGGGTATGTGACTAACAGTCTCTCGTGTTTTTGAAAAACACTAGTCTGTCATGCATTAGGGAAGAAAAGGAGGAAAAGGTGGTAGTGACGTGTACAGTTAACGTTGGATAAAGTCGTCAGCTTAGGTGCCAAAGTTGCCGGTGGGATCGGGTGATTCTGGGTTGGTTAACTAAACCACCTTTTCAATTTAAGGATCCGTTATTTAATTAGGGTTTTAAAGATAAATATAGTAGGGTAAATTGAGTAGGAGGACATACTACAATAGTTTTTACCATGATAAGGACATAAATATTTTCCTTTAAAGTTTAAAGGACATTATGTCCAAGATTTACAAATAGCCCCCCCAAAGTTGACCGGCGTTGACCGGCGTTGACTAACGTTGACCGGTGTTGACCGGAGTTGACCGGCGTTGACCGGAGTTGACCGGCGTTGACCGGCGTTGACCGGCGTTGACCAAAGTTGACCGGCGTTGAAAGTGCCTAAAACCTTAGGGTACCCTATGAAAGTGTCTAAAATCTTAGGGTACCCTATATATGAAAGTGCCTAAAACCCTAAGGTACCCTATGAAAGTGCCTAAACCGCTAAAACCCTATAATAGAAAAATGAACCCTAAAACCCTATAAAAGTGCCTAAAACCGTAGGGTACCCTATGAAAGTGCCTAAAATTTTAAGGTACCCTATATATGAAAGTGCCTAAAACCCTAGGGTACCCTATGAAAGTGCCTAAACCGCTAAAATCCTATAATAGGAAAATGAACCCTAAAATCCTATAAAAGTGCCTAAAACCTTAGGGTACCCTATGAAAGTGTCTAAAATCCTAGGGTACCCTATGAAAGTGCAACAAAATCAAAAAACACAAAAAAAGACATATTTTGTGTTAGCCAAACAAGGCCCTTGTCTCATTTAAAATCATTTAAATGAAAAAAGACATTTTTTGTGTTAGCCAAACAAGGCCCTTGTCTCATTAAAGGCAATTTGGTCTTTTCACGGACCTTAAACTCTAAAATATTTTCATTAATGGACTTTACACATTACTGAAACTTAAGCTGGACTAAATCTACTTTGGTACCTCTTCTTTTGGACTTTAGACTAATTTGCTGAATATAGTACTACCATATGATATGATGATTCAAAGTGTCTATTTCACGGATGCGGATTCCCTCCGGTATTTGTTCGAGACAGTTACTGCAGTTGTCTCACAAGTACGTGTTCTGTAAAGACATTTTTTTCCAAAGAAATAAGCTTACATCGTGATACAGTATAAAACTGTTCGAAACAATAACCGGAGGGAAGCTCATCCTTGTTTTCAAATGTTGTAAGCCTTTAAGGAACCCATATGCATCAAAACGTGTGCTCTGACCCCTTGTATTTGGTTCTCCGGAGAAATGGTATAGCCAAATAGTTATATTTGAAAAATTACGTTACATACTCATAATAATAGGTGTGGATCCTAACAAATTAACTCAAGTATTTACGTGAAATTCACACCAATTGTGCATATGGAGTGAACTTAATTTTTCATAGCACCACTAATGTCATAAAATTTACTCGATCCCAAAAAATACAGATGAATACCACACCATGATGTCGCCGAAGGGAAAACCTATAATATGTAGTGTCTTGTTGCAGTTTGCAGATTGTATTTATCGGATAATTTTCAATTGAAAGTCACATAACTAGTTTTCCTATGGGAAAAAACCCATTATTTAAAACACAATGTGACCCTTTTTTGAGTCAAATTATATTATCTCAAGTCTGAGAATATGAGAAAAAGTTCTTTCTGGATCAACCGGACAGCCCCTGTGTGGGCCCCCTTCACGCGGTTTTTTTGATGCGTTTTTTTTTTTTGGAAAATTCGAACCGTGCATCTTGAAAAGCCCGCAAAATAATGTATCTACGCTAAAAATCAGCTTGTCCGAACATCGATAGGTATGTCAAAAGTTGAGTTTATACACGAAAAAATGGATGACCATGATCTGTCAACTGTTTTTAAAGTTAAACTGTTCACGATCGTCCATTTTTCGGTGTAAAAACTTAACTATTGACATACCTATCGATGTCCGGACAAGTTGATTTTTTGCGTAGATACATTATTTTACGGGCCCTACAAGATGTACGGTTTAGATTTTCTAAAAAAATGCGTGAAGGGAGCCCACACAGGGGCTGTCCGGACAGCCCCTAACTGGTTGATTCGTACAGAACTTATTCTCTGAGAATATAGATTCAATCCATCTGACTTATCGAGTTTTGGGATATAAAGAAAAATAAAAATGAAGCTAATTGTTGTGTTATTTTCCTAGGATCCATTAATAATGAAGACAACAAATGAAATGTGAGAAATGGATGCATGTCAAAACAATCAAAGTATGATTTTATAACTCAAGCGTCTGGGTCAACTTAATGCTCTAATGATAAAAGTAATAGGGTTAATTGTTCGTCCAGAGACCATATTATAAAAGATTGCTAGTGCTATTACTATTTATTTATCTTTAATAACAAGAAAACATCAGATCACAAACAGCAAAAGAAGAAAATAATATGAACATCTATTATTATGAACCCAAATTAAGAATCCTAACAAAGCAAAACGCATGCGATCGAGAAAATTACAGTTGCATAATATCGACAAAGCATAATGAAATTTGAATATATTTCAATCGGTCACCCTCTTAACTAAAAGTGGTAGGGTTAATATTGTTGCAAAAAGTCACTGACTACCTTTTTTTGTTGGAGAATACGATTGCGTAATATCGACAAAGCATAATGAAATTTGAATATATTTCAATCGGCACCCTCTTAACTAAAAGTGGTAGGGTTAATATTGTTGCAAAAAGTCGCAGACAACCTTTTTTTGTTGGAGAATGGATGGTGATTTTAACCCCAGTATTTGAATCTAGTCAAGTGATTCGACCCCAATAACTCGTTCTCTCTCTCACATATGCATGCACGCACACACGAGCATTGTTTTGGTTCAGAGGGTGCATGTGGGGGATATTATGGTGGTCAAAATGAGATGGTCCGTGACTTTTTAGGACACTGGTGGTGGTCCAGAGACTTGGTGTAGGTCAGGTGTGTGATGATCGTCTCCCAGGAAAATTGCATGCGCAAGCATATAGTAAGAGAGAGAGAGAGAGAGAGAGAGAGAGAGAGAGATCATCAATCTTTTACTGCATTGTTGTCAACCCATGGGTCAATTATGGCAATGGGCTCAGTGGACCTTAAAGTATGGCCTTAGCCCGAGTGCAGTAGAATTGGGCCTGAATTCCTGCAAAGGGTTAAGCAAAACTGCAATAACTCCTTTCCAAAGAGTACGTTTAAAGCTTGTTTTATCCAAAAATAAAATAAAAATTTAAAGCTTGTTTTTTCTTACGGAACTAATAGTGAAGGAATATATAATACCACGAGTTGTTCGAAAAAAAAGAAAACACGATATGTGGTCTCATAGGTCTAGTTATCATAGTTTAAAATATAACTCAAAATATGACATTGTTGAGCTTTGCTCGATTATATATGTAATTAATATTTACTTCAACCCGAAAAAATTTCAACTAAACACCATACGTATGATTCCGTTGAATATGTAGTTCAATTCGATATCATATCTGATTGAACAATGGGCCTAAATTAAAACGTTCTTGTGACTAGGAGCTTGAGCTTTTTTGGGCATGTGGTATAATCGTAATAGCATTGTGATGCCAAAAACTTGAATGTAATATGCCTTGTGGTTGCTTGGGTTTGCAAAAAGACTTATATTGTTCGAGGAATGGCGTTACAATGACATAAGCTGCTCATACATTATTGAAGGATAGCATGAAATAAGTACGAGACTACGAGTGGACAAATACGTACGAGACCACTTGTATACGGTTGTACAAGAGAACTTTGTTTTTTTGAAACGCGCGAATCCCAAAATGGAAAAGTAGCCCCACGAGCCACAGATGGGGACGGTGCTATTCGTGACTCCGTCCTTTCGGGGTGTAACATAACGGTAAACAATAACATTCATCTCTTTATTCTATATTTATCTCTTTTGAATCCCACAATAATCAAACACAGTATATAACCTGAGGATTTAATTTTATCCATTATTTTCGTGGATCCGTCACGTCCCTTCTATGCTCTTCTTTAATTTGCGCTTTTTAAAATCCTTCCTTAAATTAAAATTAATCCGACCATCAAAATTGTCCAAGGGGCTTTGTGGAGGTGTAAAAAGAACTGCTGATTGGTGAGGTTGCAACCTCTCTACTAAGGAATGAAAGAGTCATTCCACCAAAGAGAAAACGTGACATATTGCATGATTGGCCTGCAAGGGAATGTTAGAACGTTGTCGAAAAACAGAGACCCCCTATACTTCACCCTTTGTCTAAGCAAACCGCCAGTCTCTCTCTCTCTCTCTCTCTCTCTCTCTCTCCTATTTCTTCTTACTCTTCGACCAACAATGAGCCACACCCACTTCTTCTCCAAATGGGTTGGCTCCAGTCCCTCTTCTCTCCATTCAAGAAACTATTGGTTCACCTGCACTTGGCTCACAAGAAGAGTATGCACTCAACTCCAATCTTTCCCATACTGTCTCATCAACATTCATGTTTTTTCTTCATATCTTTGTTCGTTAACAGCACAAAACATCAATATTTACCGCAAATTACATGTTTTCATTTCGTTGACTCGTAACTTGTTGCATTTTTTGCTGCTCAATTAATTAGGAAGAGGGATATACATTCTATACGAGGATGTCAAGTCCTGCCCTAGCGAAGATGTGCACGTGATGTGGTCAATACTGGTGGAGTTGCATTCACCTTCTTTGCCATCAACAATGTGAAATGCAATTTTTAGTAATGCAGACAAGTTTATTTTCCCTTTTTGTTTCTTTTTATCTTATCGGTTCATGACATAACGCGTTTGACATGTTTTGTCGGTTCCAGTAACATGGCACGGTCCAAAATTCTTTACAAGGGGGCGAAGTTTACCTACTCTCTCTCTCCAATGCCTTTCGGTCTGTTAGCTGGAGCCTTGTGCACTAAATACGATTTATATTTCTTAAATTTTCCTTTGTGAACGTTTGCGTTTCTAAAATACCAAAAAACTGCTATCTATAATTCCAATCCCTTTGGAAGCTTCCAGCAAGCTTACAATCTAATGTGACATTATCTGAACAGACGTATCCTGAGGCTAAATAAGATTCCTGGAAGCAATTGAAGTAAAATGGGGAAAATGACAACAAAGAGCTTCCTATTCTGACACACACTTTTTGTTCTAAGTTTTCTCCAGTGCAAAGGGAATCAACAGCAGATTGTTGGACGATTTCAGGACTAATTCAGCGGGAAAAGGTGTCCTAAGATACTATAGTGAATAGTCCCAAGTCCACAATTCACGTACAAAATTTTCTCTCATTCCGTCTGTTGGGGAGAGATAAGGAGTGAGCTCACCACTCTACAGCAAGTACCGATGAGTCCTTCAATAGACTAATAAGCGAAACATAACAGGAATAAGCTACTAATTGTTCAATTAATCGCGAATATTATTTAGGTTCACAAAGAAATGTATAATAATTTCAGGAATGGAAGTTTCCCACGGAATGAATTAAAAGTTCCATAAATGCATAATATATGTTCCTCACAGATAACCAAAGGCAACAGTGTGAAAACTCACAATCCATTGACCAGGCAAATGGTATTTGCCATGTTAAGGGTATCTGAGGTAGGTCTTATTCAACATGGCTTACGCAGAAAAGCCCTTTTCAAGCCTCCATGCATAAATCCTGCAAAAAACAAAAAGGGGCATTCTCAGCCACAAAAGAATAACAATCAGCTACTGAAGGGGTGAACTTTCGTAACTTAATGTACTTGATCTTTGAAGCAAAATTATAACCATGAACTGTGGGCTGCATAGCCAATTTCTCAATTGTCTAGCGGGAACTAACTTATGAACACTGTTAAAGTTTGTTTAGAACCAAGGAAATAATCGAGTCAATTTGCAGAAATAGGCAAGGAGGAACAAGATTGCATCTGCTGGATACTAGGAAAATTGCAACCATCTTGATATGCACTTGAAGTGTTCACAGCTTAAGTGGCAGACATCATTTCCTTGGGCAAGTAAAAAGAAGTTCTGATGTTAGGTTAACAACACGTAGTTATTCACATGGATTCATGGAACCCAGGAATCCATTAAATCCAGAGTTTTGAGGCATGGCTAATGAGGGATAATGAAGCGTTTAATTTGTTTGGATCTTCCTATGGATTTTGCCATGAGTAACCTTGAGGGCAACTAAAGTATGATAACTGCAGGAAACAAGAAACAGCCTGCAATATTCCAATCTCTTTCTACTATAATGGGAAAGGGATGCTGAATGGTGCAAATCTAGCATGAAATGAAAAACAGACATTTTCCAGGGAATTTAAAATATCCTTATTGGGCAAATGCACCTAAAAACAGATAATTGCATCATCCTGATACCAAAATAAATACCAAAAAAGGGTTGAGTGAACTTGACCCCAGAGGTACATATTTCACAGCTTTCAGCGAGACAGTTTTCTATATGTATATAGACTATTTTTCAAATGCGAGCCATTCATACGAGTGACGGTCTTAGGCTAAAGGAAAAGAGCATTGGTCCAGATCTCACAAGGTTGATTCGCACAAAGTTCAGTTTGTAAATGTCACAGCAGGTACATATCTCATGAGTTTTGAGAAGAGCACTTCTCTACAAATTCTTGATCAACAAAACATACTGCATACCATAATATGCGATAGCACAAACATGTCACATAAATTTGCAAGACTGTGACGCACCTCCAGACGATAGAAACACAGAAATTAGCAATAAGAAAATAGTGAAGCAGCAAAAGAAAAAATCAATACTTTTTGACAAATAGAAAACAGAGAAAGCTTCTTGCCATCGGCAATCACTCAGTGGTTTAAGGGATATAATGTCCAATCTGATAGAAAGTAAAGGAGTAGACATACGGCTATAGGCCGCTGATACTATTATACTTTGTCTCGACCCTTTCATTCCATAAAACAATATTCATAACAAAGTACATGATGCAGATTTTTTTACCAAAAGCGAGGGAACTCAGTCCATCACAAGGTTGAAGAAGAAAAGCATTCAGCAACACCTGGCAGCCAGTCTTTAAAGTATGCCTGGCACTCTTTGTCTGCGTGTGATAAGGCACCAAGAGGAGTGACTGTTATCTGAAAAGAAAGATAAATCGCATTATATATCATGGGCCAGCCCATTTCAGATCAATTTTAGCAACTAAGGAGTAAAAATGACAGCATACATATCCTTCTTGGAGGGAACGGTAATCTGTATCATCCTCGTCAACAACGACTCCTCTTACCTAAAAGATCAAGGTAAAAAGGGATTGCAGTCAATAAGAAATAGGAATCAATAAAACCTAACAAACTGGAAAGATGGTGTACTCCCAAGTGGGGTTCTCCCCAAGATCGGCAAAGAAGTTCCTCACTTCTAAGCAAGTGATCAGTTATCTCCAGTAACAACCAAAACAACCTTAATGATAAAATAATTCTTAAAAGTAGACAGCCGGAAACAAAAGAGACTCACTTCTCTCGTGAATAAACGATGTTCTTTTGGCATAGTCGAGGCATCCATTTCTGAGCTCATCAGTGAATTTGTCTCCATTGTCATTGTTGACAACATTTTTCCTCCTTGTGCAGCAGAAGTAACTTGCTTCCACCCCGTTTTGACAATACTTTTCCCCTGCTTGGTCAACTTGTATCCCTGAAACATTACGACCGCACTACAATATAAAGGATGCTTATCATAATGAATTGCAATTTCTGTTCTTTTACAATATCTAGTGTCAGATCCAATAAACAAAAACCATTATAAAGTGGCACTAAAAAACCAACAAAAATATTTTACTCGAAAAAATAAACCCAAAAAAAATAAGGAAAAATATACATCACATTTGAAAACAAATTCCAACATCATGTTCAGTTTTGAGTACCTCTACAATAAGAGGTGAACATCAAATGTCAAAACACAACGCAGACTACCTACTGAGTTCATACTTCTATTGTTCTCATCAGATTCGTGTAAGCTAGGGAACCATGAAAATTTCAAGAAACCCATATCTTCTTTGTTTCTTCGTAATACTTGTATGCAGAATGGGAAAAATATGTAAAATAAGCTGATTCATGATTGTGCCATTAAGGGCCTTTGAAGGATAGATTGATGGATACGGATAAAAATATGGACAGGACGCAGATATCCCTAGTCCCAACAGACTTGAAAAGTAGGACATGCAAGCAAGGTGGTGGATTTATTACATAAAAGATAGGGCCCAAGGTACCCGAAGTTCTATCTCTACCTAGAAATTGCGACAAAACCAGGGAACTAGTACATTGCCTGGAGGTGAACAGGTAAAAATTTCCCTGAATTTTGTTTTTACAACTCTTGATCAGTTAATGCGACAATGGAAGACACAGGCTACTAGCTAGTATGAGATTCACCTTATGACTTGCAACATTTGTTGGCAGATCTACATTCAGAAAACATTTTTGAGGGTATGTTTTATTCTTGATCTCTGCTAACATGGCATTTACGATAGGAAGACATGCCTCAGCAGCCAATGTGTAATCATCAACATTGCTGGTACCTCCAACCCTGAAAGTGAATCATCCACCAAGTTTTTAAATTATAACAGATCCTCCATTCAAAAAAAGTATCACTACTATTAATAGAGATATGGGGAACAAATTTTTGCAAGGCGACTAAGACGAGCATTGAAGAGAAAGCATACCGCCCAAGCTGTAAAACATTTTTCTTGATGCAATTCTCATATTAGGTTTTCACTTGGCTAAAAAGATTTTGAAGTAAAAAAACTGGAAAACCCTGTTATTTAGAAGGCATTTAGTAAAGGAGAAAACCTTAGGTTGTTAACAAAACTAAAAAGTTCTCAACCAATATGGTCTCAACTGGTCACTAAATCTTTTTATGGCACTCAACAAGTTAACATGCCAATACCACCTGTGACCTGTCTCTCTCTATATATATTATAAGATGCAGGCTTGCAGCAATATTTGCTAGCAACTTGATTGCCAGAGCTTTGTCGTTCTGATCACAATGTGTCAAATGCATTTAAGTTAGCATAAACCAAGAGAACAGTCTTTCAAAGCCTGCATATTTAGTAAAAAATTCTTCATAAGCCCCTTCTCAAGAATTTGAGTTTTATTTGCAGACTTCTCGGGAATTTGAGTTTTATAAGGATCTCCATTTTCATTCTCTTTAATTTTCATTTGCAATAAAGCACCAAAGGAGGTGCAACGCATGCACTCTATACATACATAGAAACTAGGACTACTACCACGACTAAAAAATGTTTATGTTTATCAGGTCCTACGAATCTAGAAAATGAACATTGAAACTTTATGCCCCGTCTACCAAAACACAAAGGACCTGCTTCATAAATGAACTACTAAATCAACAAGTTCAAAAGCACAGCCACACTGCTGGTTCCAAGAACACAACTAAATGCATCATGGTGCTGCCTATTGTAATGTTCACAGTTTACACTCATTCTACATCCTCTCCAACTCCTAAAAACCTTGCCTGCTGAAACGAGTCAGTAATAGATTTACACAATAGGAACAGCTCCAATGCAAAAACCAAGATTCGTTTAAAGGACAAGAAATGGTACGTGAGAGATAACCAATTGACATACCTTTGACCAATGCTTGAATTATATAAATGGGAAGACTAAGTTAAACCTAAACTACCCAACAAACTGAAAAAGTCAATTAAAAATGACAAATAACAAATCTTATCAATTTACTACAGTTAGTTTATGCAGTTCAATGACTGCTTTCTGCACTCTGCTTTTGTATTGGCCTGACAAATTTCCAAAAGGAAGCATTATGTAGGAAAGAGTCTACTTACCAATTATACGACAAAGAGAGAGCAGGTATGCCATTAAAAAATGCCTCTCGAGCGCCAGCTACTGTCCCAGAGTAAACACTACAATTCCAATGAGATCCAATCATTGCAGCAGCAAGAATAAACAAGGAAACCCCTGATGTACACAACACATAAAAGCATGGAGAGAGAACCCTAATTGGTAAAAGCAGTAACTCCAGTGGCTGCAATACTTGCAATGAAAGTCAATAAATCCATTCCCTTGAATTGAACATAAGGGATTTTATGCAAAACAAAATTGCTTAAATTTGTTTTCTTACACTTCATTATGGCGGTGCTGCGACTGATTGAACTGCAATCCTAGGTAAGTAATGTGTACAACCTAAGAATTCTTATTTTATCATGTCGTTCAAACCATTTGTAACGGAGTGATATAATCACTTACTCTTTAGATAATTTTGTATACCTGTATGAGGATAAGCTACTTTAACTAAATAATACCACTGACAGGATTATCCTTGTGCTTCAGGACCCGGTAATTTATAACAACAAAGAATGTGTTAACTCTAAGCAGGATCAAATGAGCTTTCCTATACCATTTGATCCCTCTACCAGCTAGTCAAGGGCTCCTTCTCCTTCCCCTGCTTCAAACTCATACTCTTAACATTATATAAACGACAACAATACTGTTTAATAACAAAAGTAGCTTTTGATAGCTTATTTTTATCTACCTACATCCGAAATTCCCATTATACATTGCTCTTATAAAGAACTAAAAATTTGACGTTCCAAACAGAAACTTTGAGTTGGACACCCATCAAATAGCAATAAGAAACATCATAAATGAACCAAAGACACAATGGAGAAGAAGCTACTTACATGTGATAACCACAATTGCTACCCATGTTAATGCCGCTGATTACCTGTAACAAGAGGTTAGAGATAAGATAAACATCCAAAAGCAAAATAAAAATTGGAGGCCGGTGATATCCATAAAGGCAGTTAGTTCAACAAAATGCCATCCAAAAGAAATGAGATGTGATGAAACCAATGGAAGGGTACTTATTATAGTCTCATTTCATTACCAATGTCCATTCATAGTCAGAGAACCGAAAAGTAGAAGTTGATCTAGAAGAGCACCAACATTATGCAACCCTATGATCCAATCAAGGATCCAGACTCTATAAGATAAGATAAGTTACACTGCGATACCAAACTATGTGCAAGTATACTCGAGGGTATAAACCAAGAGTAATGAAGTCATTAACATTCTCATACAATAAGAGAAGCAAAAGTGCAACCAGATCAGGCGTTGTAGGGAAGAGTGATCCAGAGACTCCCAAAGATGCACAATCCGCTGGGGTTCCTGCACATGAATTTAATATGAGAATAACGAAATTGAAGTGTCAAGAGCAAATTAGGGCAAACATCAGTAATAGGTCCAAAGAAAAAGCTTACTGATATATTGTATTAAGGAGCAGAAATGTTATAAAATAATTAGAGATGAACAGTTCACAAAGAATTACTGAAAAGGTTTGGTTGCAGACATGTGGCATGCAGCAAAAATATGAATTATTCAGTTTCAAGAGTTGGTGTGGGAAAATGAAAACCATCTCAGTATTGATTCGTCAAAATGGAACACTGTTGCTCTATCACAGTATTACTACATAGTAGGATCACTAGTAAAAGTTTCAGCACTCCAGGACACTACATTAGCATCACTAACCAGAAAGTAACATAAGCCACTACTCCAAGTCTAGTATGGCAAGTCAAAAGCAAAGATGGGAATCAGCAACACCTTCCCAAGCAATGGGCTCTAACCATAGGGGAAAAGAGTAGTCCTTATCTTTACTTGCACTTTACATAAATCTGGTTGCTTGTACCTATAAACTTTTGACATTCATTCCTTACTATTCCTCTCTCTTATCCCATAGAATTTGGATCTCCAGATACATCCTCAGGAACAGAAAGCATGCTTGTACACTGGTATCTATTAACTTGGTGTAATTCTGATAAAACAGCAATTGTAAGGAAAGAAATAAGATGACGAGGGAGGAGGGAGGGAGAAAGACAAAGCAACATCATACTTGGTCATGTGCAAGTGTCCGAATTCTAATTGAAAGCAGTCAAGGCAGAAATACTTAAGTCCTATAGATACCAAAGAAATCGAAACAGGAACTAACCAGAAACTGCAAAGGCTGTAGCCCCATTAATATTTACTTGCTGGACAGAAACAGCAGTACGCCAAGTAATGCTATGACTGAAAGCTGACTTCTCCCTGAAAAGGAGCAATAAGCCGGAAAGAAATGACGTGAGACATAAAAAGCAGATGTTGGATGCAACAATGGATAGTGATACACCATTTAGTTTTTGGGTTACTATGCCCTGAAATACCCAAAAAGAAAACAACGGATGGTACAGTGAGACTGATGCTGCGATGCATTATAAGTTATTAGTTAAGATAAGAAGAACAGTTCAATCTATATGATCGTTTCTACATTCTTGTACAAAATCAGCAATACATCGGCATGCTCCTCCAACCTGCTTAAACACACCCAACAAAGGGTCATGCAGCTGAATTTGCATGCTGGTGTTATTGAGATGTCATATGCGCCAATAGTTGTTCATTAGTCTAGTATGGTTTAGTAGTTCAAGAGGCAAAATTTCAGAGGCAAAATTTCAGATGGTTAAGTCTTAGTCTTCATAGAACCACAAACACGAGTAACCCCAAGGGGTTGATCGAGGAGGACTTGGCAGCAAGGAGCTTACCACCCGAGCTCGGTTGTTCGACTCTCACCGCTAACAAAAACTCTTGGAGCTACTCGTGGTTCCTGCTTGTTAACTACAAAGCCCAAGATTAGTTGAGGCGTGCATAAGCTAATCCGGACGCTTGGTTTTAAAAAAACAAAACAAAAAAGTACCAACAACAGTCACATTATATTTCAAACGTACATAAGTATATAAGCACCATAACGAAGGAGGAATTCTTTCTGACTTCAAAGTGTTTAATACTAGCCTCGATCAACATTCTAGTTTCTGACATAAATACTGTTTATAGTTTGATTTTAGTTTCACTTTAAATCATTCTGTTCGTGCGTCACGTACTGCTTGGGTTCTGCAGAATCTACTTCACAAAATTACACTACCATCATTTTTCTCTCAAGTCTTTACCTGACCATAGAAAGAATTGTCAAGCGTAGGGCGAATATACAAACCGAGCTACTCAAGTTTGAGAGCTCGTTCGAGATCGGTTTGTCACCTAAACAAGCTAAGCTTGACCATTCTATTCAGCTTTCAAAATAAAAATTGAAAAAGCTAATACTTGACTCATTCAGCTTATGATGTGTAAGAAATTAAGCTACTCGAGATTAGCTCGTCTAAAGCTTGTTCGAGATCAGCTCGTTGATCAACAAGTGAAGCTTGGACGTATTTTTAAACTCCTCGAGATTTTAAGGCTAAGCTTAAACCATCCATAGCTCATTTTCCTCGTTTACCCACCATAGTAAAAGACAACATGATCTTAAACCAGACACGAAGAACAACGTAATAGAATAAGGGCAACAAATGAACCGAGCCATTCATGAATTGTTCGAGGCTCGACTCGGTAAAATCTCGTTCGAGTTCGATTCGTCTATTAAATGAACTGACTGTGAGCATCAACTATTTGCTCGTTCAATAAACGAGCCTAGCCTGACCCAGATAGTATTCAGCTCGATTAGGCTTGTGAACCTACTGCGTGTGTGTATTTCACGAGAATTTCATATATAATCTTGAATATGTATAAACTTATATATGTACGTAGTGAAAATTTGAAAACCATGCATGAACTTTTACAAGTACTATATACATATATACAGTCCTATTTAAGTCAAAACCTCTTCCCGTCCGCACCTCCCTTTTCCCAATCAACTTTCGATGATCCGAGCCGTTCAATGTGTTCAGAACATGATTTTAAGGGTATCTTTCAGAAATCGGCAAAAAAAAAAAACACCGGGAAGGGCTTGATTTGAGCAGTTTTTTATTGAACCGTTCAATAAAATGCAAACAAAAACTGTTCGGATGAAGCCCTTCCCGATTTTTTTTTTTTTTGCCAATTTCTTGCGGATACCCTTAAAATCACGTTCTGATTACATTGAGCGGCTCGAATCATCGAAATTCGACCGGGAAAGGGTAGCTGCAGACGGGAAGGGGTGTAGACTTGATCCGGACATTACATACATATGTACTATAATTTACTAGATAGTTTTGTATAGGTATGAACTTATTTTATCATATGTCTAATATGTATATAATCCTAAAAATTATTTGCAGCTCTTGACGTCTATGACAGCACGAAAATATGAAAATATTGAATCATTAATGCTCATGAACAAGCTCAAGCTCGACTCAAGCAGATGACCTCGGCTCGTCAAATTTCCATTGCGCTCGAGCTTGAGTTCCGTAAAAACTTACTACAAACGAACGTGAACATTCTAAAACTCTGGCTCATTTCGTTTGCAGCCCCAACTGTAAAGTGATTAAAGCTCAAACGTTTTATTTCCAAACCTTCAACTTCGAAGGTACAAGTGATTAAAGCTCAAACATTCAAAAACCACAGCCAATCACATGCACACAACTCACATTCGAATGTATACAATTACAAACATCACAACTACATACACGTGCGTAAATATATACACGCAGATACAGGAAAAGGGCTCGGAGAACGTACGAATCAGGGGCGCAGACCTGAACCTTGTATCGATCGGTGGAGATGAGGACGCGGACCAGAGCCTGCAAACCCGGTGCGTCGATTCCGTCGTCGTTCGTCACCATAATCGTCGGCCGATAACCGGCGTCGGCTGTTTGCTCCATGTACGGCTACGATTTTGAGAGGCTTACGGCAATGCAATCTCTTTTGTATGGCTGTGCAGATGATCGTATGCGTAACAAATGTACATGTAAAGTGTGTAGCTACAGAGAGAGAGAGAGAGAGAGGTGGGCCAGGTGGCGGCGGCGTGTTGTTCTTGGTGGTTTTGTCTTTTTGTTGTAGGCGGAGGGAGAAAAACCAATCAATGCGTCTTGCGTACGCCTAAACAGTAACCACTTTTTTGGATATGTAAAATAAAATAAATAAATAAAACAGTAACCACTTGTTCCGGTATGTTGTTGGTTGGGAATATAGTAAGCAGAAACTCCGTGGACACAGTAAATCTGTGCATAAATCGTGGATAGATTGTTATTTGGGGCCTATTATGAGCCACACACAATTGATTCAAGTCGTTCATTATGTTTAAAATATTTTTTCAAGAGCCTTCGGGTAAACTTAGTTTAATCTGATATCTATAAGTACTTGATCTAATCGTCTAATTTTTCATTCTCTAAAAACCTGAATGAAAAGTTGGATGATTATAACAAATACTTTTAGATATCGGATTGAACTAATTTTTCACGGAGGCTCTTAAAAAAATATTTTAAACATAATTAAAAGATCGGATTATTTGTATAGGACCTTCAGTGGGTATCACAATACAATTTGTGTATAATTTGTGTACAGACTTGTTGTGTCAGTAGCAAGACTCTATAGTAAGAGCATCTCCGAGAGGAGTTTAATTATTCCACCCTACGCGACGGTGTCTCAAACGGACCTGGGGATTCTGCACGGCAAATTCTTGTAAGGCGTCCTAGAGGACAAATCTCAACCATCCGCGAGTATGTTTAACGGTCTGAATTTAGATAAAAATTTTCCGAAAACACTTCTGAAAAAGTTTAATTTCAATTCGGACCACTGAAAACACCCAAAAATGGCTGCGAATCCAAGGCTCCCTTCTCGTTTTGGATTTCACCATAATGATTGTAATTGTTCTCCGAATCGGAATACAATATGCTTATCACTATTCTCTCTCCCTGTGCATAGAATAATCTCTCCAAACGCATAATATGGGGATCTGATATTTTCGATCTCTCCGGAAATCAACATGGGAAATGCTACCTACAAAGAAAAAACACCTTTAAAAGATCTTTAAAGATGGTGTGGGGCCCATCCACCCACCCACCCAACTCATTAACTTTTCATTTTTTTCCCTTCTCGGGTCAGCTCTCATTTTTACTCTCTCTCCTCTTCTCTTCGTGCAAGGACCATGTGTTTTAAGGGTTTCTTTCATTTTGGAGCACCGCCAAAACTGAAAATCCAGCACCAATTCTCTGCAATCTCTAAGTAGTTCCGGCAACAATCTTCTGAATTTGGAGTCGAAGAAATGAGAGATTCGCCAAATGGGAGAAATGAATGGACAGAGATTCAACTATCTTCTGGGATTGAGATCCATTCATTCTTACAGATTTTAGTATACCTTCAATCTTTGAAGAACAATCCCCTGCTTTTTGTTCTATTTTCTTGATTATATTTGCTCATGATATCAGGAGTTTATACTTTGAAGTCACTTACACTGTTTTTTTTTTTTTTTTTTTTTTTTATGTTTTGATTTCCTGAGCATTTCCTCTGGATTGAGTACTTTGGTTCTACTTGCAGGGCAGGAGCAGGGGACGGGGGAGATGAGGAGAGAGAGAATAGAAATGTGGACTGACCCGAGAAGAAAAAAAAAAAAAAAAGAAAATTAAATGAGTTAGGTGGGTGGGCGGCCCCCACCAATTTTAAGGGTCTTTTACGGGTGTTTTTTGTTTGTCGGCAGGATTTCCCTATCAACAATAACAATGAACTTTTAACTGTTACATGACAAAGTTTTATACTTATTTTCAGTCTTTCTTAATTATTTTTCCGAAGGAAATTGATATTCGCGCTCCACTTTTTTACTAATGACGCTTCACTTTGTTCATGAAGTTACTAGTAACTTAACTTCACGTTACAATTAGAGCGCCATCAATAAAAAGTGAAGCGCGAAAATCACTTTCCTTTTTCGAATGTGCAATCTTTCTTAATTAGCGTTCCAATATATTCTTGCTTTTTTTTAATTGTTTGAGTTTTCCTCCTTTTTTTTAAGATTCACCTGGAGACAATGCCATGGTTTCGATGGTGAAAAGATTATAATTGAATTTGTAGGACGACAAAAAGACTTTGTAGCATTTTTGTCATCCTATGATCTTTGTATGCCTTTTATTGGATAAATGACGTTTATATTCGTTTTTATTCAATACATGAAATTCCGTTTGACCCAAAAAAAAAAGTGGTGAAAAGATTATCTTTCAATAGCTTCAGAAGAGGAGCCAGGAATATCTGACTGTTGAGTCGATAGTTGGAAACAAGCTTGATCTTCTCCTTTATTTTCCTAATCAAAAATCAAATAAATGCTACTCAGCCCAAGCCCAAAAGGTTGACGATAGTACTCTACTGGAAAGGTTGGTGGAAAAAGAACTTTTTGAAAAAAAAGACAATTTTAAGTTCAAAAATTATGTGTTTACATGAATAATTTTTTTACCAATATTGATATCATTTGATAGATCTCATTAAAATCTTTTAAAAGGTGAAAAAAATGAGCTCTGCTACGCGCAGAGACAATTCGCAGAGAACCACGCAGAGACAAATGCGTTTGGCCTCATTTCGGATCCCGAAAAAATCTAGAAAAATATTCATAAATTTTTAAATATTATTTTATGGAGCCCTGTAAAAAATCAACTCCAGTGGATATCGATAAGTGTTACTTTTGGATTCATAGGTGCGAATTGAGCAGTTTCGCCTCTACGAATTCAAAAGTAATACTTATCGACATCCACTGGAGTTGATTTTTTACAGGGCTCCATAAAATAATATTCAAAAATTTATGGATATTTTTCTAGATTTTTTCAGGACTCGAAATGGGGCTAAACGCATTTGTCTCTGCGTGAATCTCTGCAGATTGTCTGAAAGTATTTTTGTTTTTTAAAAGTGAAACACCGGCTGCATAGCCCATAGACGACAGTCTTCAATTAAATGTTCAGATGGCTGTCAGGCATTGGGTACAATGATTTACATGGCTTACCAAAATGACAGAAATAGCCTCACGGATCTTTTCCATAGTTTTGACTTTTGAGTCACCATCCAATTCACTTTGTTTTTTTTTTTTTTTTTTTGACCCGCAAATCCAATTCACTTTGTTGAATCAGTATAGATTTCGGCTCTAGTCTTGCTGGTATATTTCGGCAAATTTTTTATACCTGCATTTCAAGTTAGATTTAAGTTGATTTTTTCAGATCAATTACTACTTTTCTTGGTGGGAGGTGTTTAAAGATTAACGAAAAAAGCGATAGAAATTCCGACCTGGAGACCTGTAGTAAGACAAGTCAATACAGGATTATAGTGAGAATTTCAGTCGTCTATCTCAGCAATCAATAGTCTGAATTTAAATCAATTCTTCTAGAGAAGAGTTATTCATTTCTGTGGAAGAATTGTTTTCTTAATCTGGACCGCTAAAAATATTTTTGGACGGCTGAAATTGCTCACTGCAACCCGGTAGTGACTTTGCTCACTATAGGGTCCCCGAATCCCTATAGAATTTCTCTAAAGATGGTACTCTCTTTGTCATTATTTATGGCAAGATTTTGATACTCTACAAATTATTAACCGTGCTCCCAAGGGGAGCGCTAAATTCAACTCATATTGATTTTCGCACTCCCCAAAAATTAACAATTTGGGGAGTGCGAATATCAACCCATAATGATTTTGGCACTCCCCTTGGATTTGGTGCGATTAAGAATTTGCGGAGTGCCAAAATCAATTCCACATTCATCAACTGCCCATAGAAGTTTGCCAATGAATTCTAAATTGAAATTTGCATAATGAAATTTTATAACTTTTGTAGCATTGAATGAGTATTTTATTTCCATTTTTTTATTAACTGAAGGGTAGTGAAATTCTAAAGTTCAAAGAGGGACAATTTATAGTTTTACAACTGTGATTGCTTCGTACTTGGGGAAACTTCATTCAAATTGAGCGATCAAATTCATAAACATAGTGTAAAATTTAACCAATTTAATGGATAATTGTGGAAGTCATTAGAGTACCCACTTGACCCACTTTAGCTCCGCCCTGCCCTGCACCGCTTCTGGGATTCATGCTCCATCGGCATGTTAAGAATTTAGTGTGGCAAAATCATTTTTGAGATTTTTTTTGAAAAACGAGATAGTAACAAATAAGAAAAGGTGTATTTCATGTGTTCATTTTCCTATTTTGTAAGGAAAAGTTAAAAATCTAACAGTTTAATTACTTGCGTAGGGAATTAGTGTAAAATTAAGATTCCTAAAAATGTAGCAGTATTATTTGCTTGACTAACCGTTTACAAATGTGAAAAAATTTGAACAAGGACAAAATGAGAAAAATCCCAAAAGTCCTTAGCGGAACTTAACCTGAGTCCCCTGAAGAACAACCCAAACAGAACCGAATGTGATTGGAGTGCTACCTGGAAACTTTGTGCTTAATGCAGTACTCGTGTCTCGGATTAGGTAATTTGGTGCAATCCTGTTATTACAATGTAATCTTTGCCTTCGGGTATGATTTAATGAATTGCTTGTTTTCAAAAAAAAAAAAAATCTCAGGCTTATCAAAAAAAAACTCGAAATTTTATCAGCGGATCATTAAAAAAAAAAAAAATCGAAAGTTATCACATTATGGAGGCCCGTTTGTGGATACAATTGGGCCTAGAAATCTCTACGGGTTTGGCCCGCCATTCGGACTGGGCAAAATCTGGACTGGAGAATGAAGAGAAGGTTATAAATTCGAATTATGCATTTTTTAAAAATGAAAATTTCCATATGCTGAATTGCTGATTATGAAAAAAGGTCTATTGAATTAATAAACTAAACCGTGCAGTCCGGTTAAGGGAGCAAATGTATCCAACTTTGTTTGATGCAGGTGGTCGGATTATTGCACACGTTAGATGTGGGGCCTATACGCATCAGACGGTTTTGAACCCATAAATGAGAGAGAGAGAGAGAGAGAGAGAGAGAGAGGCTTGTATGATGCACAAATGAAAATACATTTACTAAATTAGTAGAAAATAAACATCTATATTGATGATGACCGGAGGCAGGAGAAAAAGTCGGGCACAACAGCCTCCAAAATTGAATATGTCCCAAGCTCAAAAACGTGATCAAGACCTTCCATTTTGTAGGCCTCAATGCTCAAAATATTCTTTATAAAAGCCAAGTTGATCAGACAAACTTAACCTAGTGATTGAACCCAAAGTATGGTTAAATCAAGTTTCTTTCCAAAATCTAACTTCTCGTTCATTTATTCAAGACTCGTAGTTCGCTCTCTAGGTTACCACTATTTGGTCAACCTGATTTTATGGAGGACTCTTCTACGCATAGTGATCTAGAAAAACGTTGTGTAACGTAATATAGATATTACATTCTTGGAAATCATCATCATAATCCACAGCCTATGTCACATATCGCACCTTTTTTTTTACCTCTCCTGATATCAAGGTTAAGGTGTTACATTAGCAAATAGCAATTAATCTAATCATTCCCAATTTGAGATTTCCTAGGTTCGTTATTTTAACTTGCTAGCATTTACCTTGAAGACAACGTTTGAAAAACTATCTTTCCCGAGTGTATTTTGGTGATTAATTTAATTATATATGAGCAATGGTACAAATACAAACAAAGACAGAAACATAGATATTTCGAGAGCCGTCTAATGCACGTGAGTCCCGCACGGTAGATGTAGGATCAACAAAAATCTAACAATTGCAAACCATCTGTGTTCGGTTATGTACACTTCCGTTTATGTCAAAAAATTTGTGCTTGATTATTAATCGTTTGGTCATTTAATTTTTTTAATCTATATATACACATATGGTCATTTTAGTTTTTTCATCCATGTGAAGAAGTTATTAAAGGTGAGTCTGACATAACTTTTCAGCGACTTTTTAGTCGTCGGGTCAAATTTTTATATTCGAAAAAGTATAAAAATATATATATATATCAAAATTGAAAAAAAAATCATATAAAACGATGAAAGACCCCAAGAGAAAAAAAAAAAAAAAAAAGAGAGTCAAATTTAATATGTTTATGATTGACATCGATCATACATTAATCATAAAACTCGACCAAGTGGATGTACCAAGATTGTCGGGTTTAATTAGATTTGAGGAACGACAGCATGTGCAATGTGCATGTTGAAAAGGGAATTAAGAAGAGTGAAGCAATTGAACTATTCTCAATTTCTCACACATTGATGTCATGTGTTTAATCCTCAGAATTGATCAATTCATGAAAGTACAAAGTTTTACTCCACCATTTAGTATAGGGGTCTGTATGAAATCATATGCGTGTTTGAAATTGGACTCTAATTAAGAAGAATGAAGCAATTGAGCTTTTGTATTCACAACAAATCAATCCTTTTTTGAAAATGTCGATTAGAGTACCTAAGCTTTTTTTTAGTCAAAAATGACATTAATTGTTTAAACTTTTTCATGGAAAAGATGTAGGTTCAAATCTTTGAGTGAGAAAATTAGGAGTGATTTTCGATATCGTTTTCTCTAGATGTGAAGTGGATTACGTTCTTGTTGAATATAGGATGATTGCGATGGGCTTATTTCAACTTCCAAATAGTAGTTCTTGGATTGATCAACAAGCTCCTCATTTGGAGTACGAATGAGACTAGATGCTGAAGCCCCCCATCCCTCTCCTTTCTTCGCCCCCGCCGAAAATCTTGAGTAAGGAAAAAATCCGATTTGACAGAGTAAGAACCAGATCTCTTGGAAAATAATATGGCATGTCCTAAGATCCGAACACTTTCTTTGGCGAATTATGAGAAATGAGGATAATTCCCTTGTGATCATTGCCAACATTCGTTAGTCTATAATGGAAGACTTTCTTGCTGCCGCTTATAATCAAGTAGTTTCTCCAACTAATCGAGTGCATGGTTTCATTTTGTGAAGTTTGCCGGAGACCTTGAGTTTGTCCGCAAAATGAGGTTAATTGGACATTTACAATGACTTGAGCGAGAGAGATTCGTGTTATTTGGTGATCAATGTCCAACCATTTCAATTTCTTAAGAAAATATTGCTCTCAATCTACGAACTCTAAAAAAATAAATGATTCTGATCGTGATAATTATATCTCGAAGGGTTTCATAGTCTAGGCCAATGATTCCTTATTTTAACTAGCTAGCATATTTACCTTGAAGACAACGTTTCAAAGACTATCTTCCCCGAGCGTATTTTGGTGATTAATTTAATTATGAGCAACGGTACAGACACGGACAACGACGGAAACATAGATGTTTTCGAGAGCTGTCTAATGCACGTGAGTCCCGCATGGTAGATATAGGATCAACAAAAATCTGACAATTGCAAACCATCTGTGTTCGGATATGTACACTTTCGTTTATGTCAAAAGATTTGTGCTTGATTATTAATCGTTTGGTCATTTTAGTTTTTTCATCCATGTGAAGAAGTTATTAAAGGTGAGTTTGGCCTAACTTTTCAGCAGCTTTTTAGTCGTCGGGTCAAATTTTTATATTCGAAAAAGTATAAAATTATATATCAAAATTGAAAAAAAATCATATAAAACGATGATAGACCCCAAGAGTAAAAAAAAGTCAAATTTTATAGGTGTACGATTGACATCGATCGTAAATTAATCATAAAACTCGACTTTGTGGAAGTACCAAAATTGCCAGGTTTAATTAGGTTTGAGGAACGACATCATGTGCAATGTGCATGTTGAAAAGGGAATTAAGAAGAGTGAAGCAATTGAACTATTCTCAATTTCTCACACATTGATGTCATGTGTTTAATCCTCAGAATTGATCAATTCATGAAAGTAGAAAGTTTTACTCCACCATTTAGTATAGGGGTCTGTATGAAATCATATGCGTGTTTGAAATTGGACTCTAAGAAGAATGAAGCAATTGAACTTTTGTATTCTCAACAAATCAATCCTTTGTGAAAATGTCGATTAGGGTACCTAAGCTTTTTTTAGTCAAATGATCACATTAATTGTTCAAACTTTTTTAAGGAAAAGATGTAGGTTCAAATCTCTGAGTGAAAAAATTAGGAGTGATTTTCGATATCGTTTTCTCTAGATGTGAAGAGGATTACGTTCTTGTTGAATTTAGGGTCATTGCGACGGGCTTATTTCAACTTCCAAATAGTAGTTCTTGGACCGATCAACAAGCTCCTCATTTGGAGTACGAATAAGACTAGATGCTGAAGCCCCCCATCCCTCTCCTTTCTTCGCCCCCACCGAAAATCTTGAGCAAGGAAATAATCCGATTTGACAGAGTAAGAGCCAGATCTCTTGGAAAATAATATGGCATATCCTAAGATGAAAACACTTTCTTTGGCGAATTATGAGAAATGAGGATAATTCCCTTGTGATCATTGCCAACATTTGTTGGTCCATCTGGAAGATAAGGAATATTGCTTCCTCTTCCCCAACCCGGAAATTGCTCCTCTGAATTTAGCCCTCGATTGTTAGTCTATAATGGAAGACTTTCTTGCTGCCGCTTATAATCAAGTAGTTTCTCCAACTAATCAAGTGCATGGTTTCATTTTGTGGAGTTTGCCGGAGACTTTGAGTTGTCTGCAAAATCAGGTTAATCGGACATTTACAATGACTTGAGCGAGAGAGATTCGTGTTATAGTTATTATACGAATCAAACTAAGTATTCCTTAGTTAAAAATAGATTGTTCAATTATTTGGTTATCAATATACCAACCATTTCAATTTCTTGAGAAAATATTGCTCGCGATCGACGAACTCTATGAAAATAAACGATTCTGATCGTGATAATAATATCTCGAAGGGTTTCATAGCCTAGGCCAATGGTTCCAAATAATACAAAAGTGAAAGCACTTCGATCTCCAACCAAGACACATGCAACAAGAAAGCCACATGCATGCGTGAGCCCACTAGCACTGTTAAATGTTTTCATGTCTCACTTGAATTATTGAAAACGCAACTAAAAGACGGTGTACCAAACTGTACGGCCAGTCGGTCATGCATCAACCTTTCTATGGACACCGACCGGGTGTGCACCAACCGTGCACATTTCGGCATGCATGGCTCACTCCGAATTCTGCACATTCGAGCTATTTAATAATTTTTTGAACGACTCGATCGGTGCACACACGGTCGGTATCCCTAGCATTTCCGGTCATACAATGAGCCAAAATTGTCTTGATTGTTGCCGCAAGAAGATGCGTCACCATCCATGTGCATGTGTCCGGTTGCGTCACGATACGTCAATTATGGAGTAGGAAAATGCAATTTCAAAAAAGGAAAAAGCGAGAGAGAGAGAGAGAGAGAGAGAGAGAAGGAAAATGTGAAGGTGGAAGGAAAATATCTCCGCACTCTCCCTCTATTTCTTGCGTTTCTTCTTTTTGTTCTTATTCACGTGAAATTACAAAATTATCCTTATTTGTTAATTCACTTTTCACATATGAAGGGTAGTTTGGTTATTTCATGTGAATAAGGACAACAAAATGGATCCAGGGATTGTGTTGTGCAGCCGCCGGCACGGCCTTGCCGAATCAGTCCAATGATCGGAGACGTTCACCCCGTAGACCTCGTCGAGTTTTACATGTGTAACAAAAATCAGCTTGATCAATTATCGTTAAGTGCCTCATTTGAACACATATAATTTTAAAAAAATGGATTCAGTGGTTTTAATCTAGTGTATTCCAATGAGGCACTTCACGATATTTGATCAAGTTGATTTTTGGTACACTTGTAGCACTCGACGAGCTCTATGCGGTGGACGTCTCCGATCGTTGGACCGACGCAGGCAAGGCCGCGTCGACGGCTGTGCAGCACGCTGTGTAGCACGGAGCCACACAGCACAGTCCCCAGGTTCAAAAAAATGAGTGCAATGGATAAAAAATGAGTGCAAAAATCCTTTCCCAATGTGAAAACTTAATAACGAGTTCAAAAGTTTAAAATTATAACATAAAGTGATTATATAGATTCATAAAGCAAGCTATTTCGCCTATTTTTTTTCAAGATAATTAACCAAGACGGGAGTACTATAATAACTCGTTCTTGCCAAGAAAAGAATGTTATTTCAAACGTCAAATAAACATAATAATTTTTATTTTATATATCTAGTCATCTTTCTAATGAGGCATTTCATTGACCTCAACAATTCTTTCCATTGCATTATTCATCTAACTAAATTAACTTAAACAAAGTTGACGATGTTCGATAATTTGTAAAATTGTCATCGACAAATTGTACATGAAAAAGCTTGGACAATAGAAAATTTGTCCAGTCAAGTAATTAACAGTGGAGTACTTGTGAAAACATGCCGTGGTCATTTTATATATCAAATCGTTTTTTAAAAGGGAACCGATATTCACACTCCTTTTCTTTGTCATTCACACTCCTTTTTCTCCTTTTAATAAAAGAAAAATACATACACTTTCAACACTTGAAATTAGAAAACAATAAAAGAGCGTGCAGATAACAAAAAAGTGAGTGTGAATATCAATTCCTTTTTAAAGGGCTTTCGTGTGGCCAAACTCGAACCTTTATTTGCGATTATGTCCCCCACAACTTTAGAAATGTTGGCAAATGGCAAGGAAATTTGTCTAGTCAAATAACAGTGGAGTTGTGAAAAACATGCTGTGTTCATTTCACCTAGCAAGCCTTTTTTAAAGAGCTTTTGTGTGGCCAAACTCGAACCTTTATCCGCGATAATGTCCATCGCAACTTTAGTAATGTCGGCAATTAAGTATTTGGAGATGATTTTTGCACTCCAAATTTGTATAAGCTCACTCCAAATTTTGTCCTCCAGTATTTTAGTGTACGTAAATTGAAGCACTGAAAGATAACTTTTGAAATGTATTTATAAAAAAGGAAAGTGCAAAAATCATTTTTCTAAATATTTTTTCCCCCTCTTACTATGTGTTATGTCATGCGGTCAAGTCACGAATTATGGACGTACTAAATTCTTCCATCAAGGGTTATTGTACTCATGAACATGAACTTAACATCGCCGATAATAAAAAAACATGAACTTAAGATCGCTGATAAAAAAAAAAAAAAAACATGAACTTAACATCGCCAATAATTAAAAAAAAAAACATGCACTTAACGTCGCCCAAAAAAAAAAAAAAAGAACTTAACATCGATCATAGATGTTGGGATTCACCTGAAAATTAGGACTTTCTTGGACCCTTGTAGCTAATGTCTATTCGAATATTCGGCCGCGATCCATTAGCCGTCGATGGGGACCGTAGTCTGGAGTTCCTATATAATTATGGTTGCCCGCGATTCATTAGCCGTCGATGGGGATCGTAGTCTGGAGTTCCTATATAATTATGGTTGCCCGCGATCCATTAGCCGTCGATGGGGACCGTAGTCTGGAGTTCCTATATAATTATGGTTGCCTTAGTAGCCGGTCCCCCTCTCCTCCACCATCTTGATTAGTAAAATGGGCCCCTGGTCTCTAGCTTCATAAAACTAGGGCTGCACAAAAAATTCTGTGAACCATAAAATCGGTTCGGACCGAATCGATCCGTTCTTTTTGGATTTTATCTTTGGATTAATAGTCTGGACACGGATTTAAAAATTAAAAAACCGTGAGATACGAATTAGAATTGAATTTTTGTTTGAAAACCGTGGATGATCTGAACCAGACCGTGAGATATTTAAGAAATAAAACATTTATATTTATTTATTTGTATATATGTAACATATGGTAAATAATTATAATTTTACACCTATTTCTATATTATACATACTATCATACAATAGCTTATATATGCATGAGTATATACGTATATGTATTTATTTTCATTAAATTTGGTTGTTGTCTCTCCAACTCCCAAGCTGCCAAGCTTTCAACTCTTATTGAATCTCCATTATTAGATAGTGGATGCGCATGTATTTACTGTAGTATATGCTCTAGTATATGATGTAATGTATTTGAGGACTTGGAATACTTGCTAAGTGCTTATGTAATCATCTTTTATATTTTTGGAGCGTAGAATCATGTAGTACTAGGAAGATTCGAAGATGTAATCCGTAGATAAAATCGAGACCGAACAGTGACTCACAGTTCGGATTGGAACCGAACTGCGAGACTTTTGATCTGAACACGAATTTTAGTTTCAAAAAATCGTGATTTGCTAATTAAGATTGAATTCATAGAAATCCGATCCAATCGTGCGCAGCCCTCCATAAACCATGCATGTGCAGATTAGGTGCATCGGAATAAATGATTTCCAATCAGGATATGTGTTTCGAGTCTTTTGACTCTGGAGAAAGAATGATCTGTTCGATTCTTAAAGGGGAAAGCAACTGGGAAACCAAGGAAAAAAGCAAAGTGAGCACATTGATTTGCTTTTCCACTGTCAATCTGACTTGTCTGCGATACAAGTTTGAACGGTAGAGATGTAATTTAAGTGATCGCAATCGTCAGTTAGTATTTTTAATAGTCTAGATTTGTTTTGAATATTTCATTGGTAATAATATACTTTTGCCGGCAAAAGGTTCAATAAATCTATTTGAACCATTAATTATCAATATGAACAGTACAGATTGGACTGTCAATTGCAGAGAAACCGAATCCTTCCACTATTTTTTTCTCTATCTTTTCTTTCTTTCATTCAATAAGTCCTGAACAAATAAGCCTTAACTTTTTGTGTATTTAGTTATCAAAAACGTTATGGGATCCAAAACTTTAACCTTTTCACCGGAAACACTTTCTTGCAAAATAGATCATGCAGAAAATGAAGGAATCTATCAATGAATTGTTCAAAAGGAAGGAATTTTAATTTCCTTAAAGATTCTGTATCAAGAGAACACGCATTGGAAAACAAAATTCATTTTCTTTTCATTTCTTTTACCTCACTTTACTTTCTTCTAGAAATTCATTTGACACGTCGCATTTCCGACAATCGAAAAGAGTCTAAATGACTAGCATCGGTGCACATTGCTAAACAGAAATGCTCTACACACAGTAAAAGTGCACAGATTTTGTGCACAGATTTTTTGTGGGGCCCACTACGGGTCCCACACAAATAATCCGAGCCGTTCATTAAATGTAAAACATTTTTTCAAGGGCCACCGCCAAAAATCAGCTCAATCCGATACTCATAGGTGCTCTATTCAATCATTTAACTTTTCATTCGAATTTCAGAATAATGAAAGTTAAATGATTGAATCGAGCACTTATAGGTGTTGGATTAAGCTGATTTTTTGCGGAGGCCCTTGAAAAAATGTTTTACATTTAATAAACGGCTCGGATTATTTGTGTGGGACCCGTAGTGGGCCCCACAAAAAATCTGTGCACAAAATCTGTGCACTTTTGCTGTGTGTGTAGCATTTCTGTTGCTAAAAGTAAAAAATGGCACAATTACCAAATGAGGTTACTAGTGCAAAGTTTGAAGCAACCTCGTACCAAATTGGTTGTTTTTCTAGTGGATGAGTTAGGCAGCCAAGTGCATAAGCATAAACAAAGTACTTGTTTTCAATCACCAAATTTCAAGTCTCTATCAGACAAAGGAAACTCCTTTTTAGGCACGGAATCGCATTACCTACTCTTTGTTTTTCCAATTCAGATCCTAACTTTCGCTTCGCGACACGAGACTATACGTATGCTCCTACACACAGGATTATTTTATTTTCACCAGTTTAAAGATCTCAATTCTGTAAATTATAAATAGCTATAAAAAATCAAAAAAAATAAATTATGGGAGAAAGTAATTCTCTAATTATAAAATGATGTGGGTTCAAAAAAGGGGCAAACAATCTAAATGCGGAGGAAGTAATACGAAAAAAACGACTCGCACTATTTTAACAGGCATTTTTAATGGAAGACTAATCAAATAGAGGACTTCAAACTATTTTATATTCAAGAATCAGAAAAGGTAATTGATTTTTTCACCCAATTTTTTATCATATGTACTTCTTTTTTTGTTTGCATTCATGTAAATTTACAACAATACCCTCTTTGTATGAAAAATTGAACAAGTGAAATGAACATTATTGTAATTTTGCATGAATAGAGACAAAAAGAAAAGAGAGTGCGAATAAAAATTATCGAAGTGTCAAAATCACTATCCAAAAAATAATTAGATCACCCGAGGGACGTTTTGGTGGATTAAGAAAAATAATAGTAATAATTAGGTCTAAGTCGAGAAGGGAGTTCAACTCGCACAACTCAACTCAGGGCAGTTAACAGTATTAAAAGCATGGCGTTCCTGGTTCGAAACCCAGGAGCTCCGTTTTGGATTTACCCAACAAAAAAAAACTCTAAGAGCTACAATTATCCGACTTGGGCGAATCAAGAGGATTCTTGAATTTTGCAAAGAAGCATATTATTGTCTCGAATATTTTTTTATGTACAAGCAAATATGTACACACTTTACATTTTTACAATATTTATGGCCTGCACCCAATTGATCAGATTGGTCTCCACTAGAGGTGGCAATCACAACCCATATTATTTTAACCAGCCCAATTCGCTCATTTATAATCCAATCCAACCCGCCCATATTACACAATGGGTTGATATGGGTTAAACCCATATTTACATGGGTTGACGGGTTAAAAATGGATTCAATATGGGTTGGAATTAAAAGACCCACCTGCCAATAATCACTCTTGAGGGCTGGACTGTTTCAACGAATCTGTAAACTCCAACGTCCTTTTCCGTCGCTGGCAAATTATCACCTACAGCCCAAAAACTCTTCCATCACTCTTCATCTGATCAAAGGAACCAATCAATGGCCCAAAATCCATCCAACCCCATTCGGTCCCACACAGCTCCCATCCTCCACCACTATCCACAAGCCACGTGTAACAAACAAATGTATATACCAAGGTCGTGATTCCAATTAAAGGTTCATGATATGAGCTGACAAGGACAATTCACTGGAGTATAAAAAATTACGAAAGCATGGAGCCTACTTTTTCATTTTCCAAGTTCCGTTCCACTAAACCTTCTTAAAAAATAAGTATTTTTTTAAAAATTTAAAAATAATGAGTTTACGAAAATAAAAAATTAATTTTTTTGCATCGTTTAACAAGATCTCGATGAGATTTTTCAAAGAAAATCAATTTTTTTTTCCCGATAAAAAAAATACCAACTTTTTTTTTATGGATCACCAAGATCAAGTGCTTCGCGGGTGGCGTGATCCTCTCTACCTCACTCATCGTCGCTGATAAAAAAGAACAGAAATTACATACTTGTAAAACCAAGGTTCAGAAACGACGAAACCAAAAACTCTCGCTACGTTCTTCTCTTCTTTTTTTACCTAAAAGTATACTATTGATCAGGCATCGTGTTGAGAAGTGAGTTTGGAAGGGGGGGGAACGGGTCGGGTCGGGTGGGTTTGACTTGATCCATATTTGACCTGATCCATTTCAACTCGTTTACTATTTGACCCATATTTGACCTGTCCATATTTGACCCACGACCCGTTTCAACCAATCCAAATCTGCTCATTTGCCACCTCTAGTCTCCACGATTAATTGAGATGTACTTTCCCTAGACACACACTCTTATGTTATTTTAAAAAAAAAGGATATCCTATTGTTATCTTTAATTTTACTTATTTTCGAAGAGAACATTAATTTCTTAACAAAAAGTATAGAAACACATTGAAACACAATTCCTGATACAAATATGTTGGAAACCATTATGTATGTGATCTCATGTCCATTTAACGGAACAAAACCAAATTGGATATACCACTGGAGTAAATGCGAGAGCAAAAAAAAAAACCCTGATAAATACCCACTTGTTCGGTGTCATTGATTCATTGGGTACCACTGGGTTGTCTCTAGCAAAGCTGTTGCAGGCCTGTTGCAGAGAGAGAGAGAGAGAGGGGTTCTAGCTCTACAGCTCGTGATGAGATAGAAAGACGACATAGAGATAAAAAGACGATGAAAGAAAGAAAAGAAAAAGGAGAGGTGATTTGTCTTGATTTGTTCTGAGGGGTAGAGAGGACCAGTCCATTTTAGCTACAGAAAATCTCTTGCCTCGTTGTCTCTGCGTTGTTGGCAAAACCCCTTTTGCATCTGTCGTGTTGGACTCATCGAACGGTCCCCCTTCCTCTTTAAATAAACAAAACAAACATTTTTAACAAGCATCACACCATTCACTTGCTTCTATGATGAGTTCAGGATGAACATTTGATCTTCTCTCTCTCTCTCTCTCTCTCTCTCTGCTTCAAAAGCAAGGAAAACCATTGCAAGAGTGAGAAACTTATGTACCAAGAGACATAACTTGTTACTACAACTATCATTTGAAGGAAAAGGAAATGAATGGTGGTTCAACCCAGGAACCAGATTTCTCTGATTTTGTTGAAGTTGATCCTACTGGAAGATATGGAAGGGTATGCCTTTACTCTCATTTCTTCTTTTTCTCAGCTCCTCTTTCTCTTGTTCAATTTTTGTTCATTCTTTATTCTAGTTTTTGTTTTCTCTGTTTTTTCTTTTCTACAGTACAATGAAATTCTTGGAAAAGGAGCTTCAAAGACAGTGTATGAACCTTTTCCCTTCATACCCATTTCCAATTTCTGCTAAAAGTGAACTTTTCTGGCACCAATTGTTTTCTTTTTAAATATTTTCCCTTTCCCTTCCCCGCCCCCTTCCCTTCCCCCCCTTTTGGCAGTTATAGAGCATTTGATGAGTATGAAGGGATTGAAGTGGCCTGGAATCAGGTAAAGCTTTATGATTTCCTGCAAAGGCCTGAAGATCTTGAGAGGCTGTACTGTGAAATTCATCTGCTCAAGACCTTAAAGCACAACAACATCATGAAATTCTACACTTCTTGGGTTGATACTGCCAATAGGAACATAAACTTTGTCACTGAGTTGTTCACCTCTGGCACTCTAAGGCAGTAAGTAAATTTCTAGTTCTTTGATTTGCTCTTCTGGGATTTTGTTTTGTTGTTTTTTGTCTTTCGATTTTGGACAACTTTCATTTCCATTGTTTGGGTAGGTATTATGCCATAGCCAATACCAGGGTTTTAAATCGCAGTATTTGGGAACGTAACGGTATTGGTGATACAACCGTGTATCGGCCGATATCGGAGCATATCGACCGATACGTGAGTTAATAACGGTATTGGAAGTCAGAAATCCGGTAGGCAACGGCCGATACAATAAGTAACTGCCTTTATTTAAAACCCTATGCCATACTCTTCTAATCTTCAAACTCTTGTACGGTATATTTTTTGGGTATATATTCAAATTCTTTGATTTGCTCATTTGGGTTTCCGTTCTTGTTGATGTTCTGATGTGGGTGTTTTCATTTTCAACAATATGGTAGGTATAGGCTAAGACACAAGAGAGTTAACCTTAGAGCAGTAAAGCATTGGTGCAGACAGATCTTGAGAGGCCTTCTCTATCTCCATAGCCGCGACCCTCCTGTAATACATAGAGATCTAAAGTGTGACAATATATTTATCAATGGCCACCAAGGTGAAGTCAAGATTGGTGACCTCGGCCTTGCTGCCATCCTTCATAAGTCCCACGCCGCACGTTGTGTCGGTGAGTTAGCACCATTCCATATTCTTGTTTGGAATGACCAAATGTTCATAATAGCTCCATTACAAAAGTGATTGAAAATTTCTTATATGAAGTATTTCACCAGAACACTATTTTCTGCTGCTTGTGTTTAGACTTTAGTCTTCGATTATGGATTTGTGGAGGAATTTGACAGCCGAAGGAAAACAATAGGGGATCAAAGAGATGATTATTTGTGCTCTATTATCTTCTTTTCTTTTCCTTTTTGTCCATAAATCCCTGCACAAATTCATGGTCCAAACACAGCTTATTTTGGTAGTGTTTTGTTGATCTTGGGTTTCCCTTGTTTTAATCCCAGGAACACCTGAGTTCATGGCACCAGAGGTTTATGCAGAGGAATATAACGAATTAGTGGACATATATTCATTTGGGATGTGCATATTGGAAATGGTAACCTTTGAATATCCATACAATGAATGCACTCACCCTGCTCAAATCTACAAGAAAGTTATCTCTGTAAGACCTCAGTTAACCTTACAATTATCATTATTTTCCTTTTGGCATTCAACTTTCTGTATTCTCATTTCTTTTCATACATAGGGTAAAAAACCAGATGCCTTGTACAAAGTTAAAGACCTTGAAATACGAACATTCGTGGAGAAATGCTTAGCAACAGTATCGTGCAGGCTACCTGCTAAGGAGCTTTTGAGGGATCCTTTTCTCCAAATTGATGATTATGGATTTGATTTGAGGTCAATAGATTATTGCAGGGATTTTTGTGAAGTAGGCCCTATTTTAAGAAAACCTATCTTGAGAAATCATCACAGCGACAACTCTTTAAAAGATGGTTACTCCAACTACGATGGTTACGAACCTCATAACGACTTGGATTACTGTCCAGTTGAGTTTGAAGTAAATGAAATTGATATCTTCGCTAGCCAAGGTGATGAGCACTTGGCACATGTTGACATTACTATCAATGGAAGGAGGGGAGAAGATGATGGCATCTTTATAAGGCTCAGAATTGCGGATAAAGAAGGTTTATTCAGTACTCCTTTCTGTCAATATCTGTAGTTTTACTGAGGCTGTATTTGGATTAAGTATTTGAGTTAGGAAAAAGGAAGAGGAAATGGAGAAGTTGAAGGAGTTAACCATTGTTAGCTGTTAGATCCTTCACACTGTCGAAGTTCTTTTTCTTTTTCTTTACCAAATCCTTGATCCAAGTAATTGGATCTTGGATTCCCAATGTAATTTATTTGTTGGGGAAAAAGAAAACGAGGAAATTAACATGTTACTAGAATACTTTTTTCGGTTTCCTTTTTCCCCTTCAGAGATCCCTCTACAAATTCAAAACCAAACACCACCTTATTACAGTTTTGAATTAGTATAGCTTGTCATAAATCTAGCTTTGGATTTTTCTTTACAGGGCGTGTTCGAAATATCTACTTTCAATTTGATATTGAGACGGACACAGCACTGAGTGTGGCTACCGAAATGGTATCCGAGCTGGATATTAATGACCAAGATGTGACTAAAATAGCAGATATGATAGACAATGAGATTGCTTCTTTGGTACCGGATTGGGAGAGGCACCCATCCATAGAAGAAAGTCCTAATTTCACAAATATGAGCTACTGTCACAATTGTGCTTCAAATGTTCCCCTCAAAAACCTTCAAGTCCTTGCATGTTCTCAGCGTGGATGTGCAGCTGTACATGGTCGTTTTGAAGAGATCACTTATCAGTTTGAAGGGTCCGAACAGTGTGTTACAGAAGGTGCGCCAGTGGCATCAAGCCAATCGGATGGAATAAATTACTCAGATGATGAAAATGATAAGCAGACAAATTTAGAAGAGGATGAGAGAGAGATAAACACGGAAGACAATTTCAATTCCAATGCTGCTGAGGACTATGAGAATGAGATAAAGCAAGAGTTGAGGTGGCTAAAAGCTAAGTTCCAAATGCAGTTGAGAGAGCTTAGGGATCAACGACTTGCAACTAAACCTTCATTTTCAACTCTCGGTTATGATAAGAAAGATCGGAAGAATGGTAATGGAATATTTACATTGTCATCGTGTTCAAGTTCAAGCCCGTCAAAGGAAGCGACGAATGAATTTCAAAGGAGATCTTTCGGCTCTGGGAAGCTTTTCTCTTCGTGCTTTCCTACCGATGGTGAAACGAAATGCGAAAACCTTAGGGGTCATGACTCTGATGCGGAGCAAATGTTCACCGCCAAGTGTTTCTATAAAGGGGCCTTGCTTCCACAGTCACTTCAAAGGGCTACTTCTCTGCCAGTTGATCCGGTAGATTTCTAGAAATAGCAAGAGTTTCCCGCCTTTTCTTTATCAGTTGCCTATGAGGGGGAAAATAAGGTATTGAGTACATATTAGTTGTAATGAGTATCCATGTATGTAGCTTTTACAGTCCATAGAATCACATCCTACTGAAATTTGAATTTCAGTTAGGTTGGAATGAGTGAATGTACATTGCTCACTTCACATTATAGTAAATGGGCTTCCTGAAATTCCGTCATATCTACTCCTAGCTTCTTTGTAGATCTTGAATTTGTTTAGGTACTGATGAAGGGAAAGGAGATGGTAACAAAGAAGTTAAATCGTTTTTTTCTTGCCCATTTCCTGATGGTTTTCCATACTCTCAGCAAATTCCTCACAAATCCTTAATCCGATCTTGAAAAAGGATGACTCTTTTCTCTTCAGACACCGGTTTTAGAACGACGATTACCGGGTTTAGAACGACGATTACCGGGTTTTAGAGCATTTTGTGCCACTTGACATGCCGTAGGCTGGAGTCCTTTCTAAAGTCAGTTGAATTTGTTTTTGAAAAGATGTGTGATCCCTTAAGCCTGACACCCCATACAAGGAGATAGGATGGTCCAACCCACACAGTATGGAATGGTTTCAATATAGATAGATAATGGACGTAACTACACTACAGAAATAAAATATTCTCCAGGTCCAAGTTGCCTAGCATTATGTAAGATATGTGCAAGATATTCTCCAGGTCATAGTTTCGACACGTGTTAACGATGCCCCCTGACCGTGCTCTTCATTATCTCACCTAATTGCCTCTTGCCTTGGGTGGGGCGGTAATTGGTATGACTATTTGGTTTCTTCCGGGATCCATCAAAGGTCTGCTACACCTGGTCATTCCCTCATCCACTCTTTTTGATTAGCGAAAAAAAATCAGCCAAAAGAAGAGGTTGTGACTTGACAGACGGAGACAGAAAGGTTCTCATTTGAGTGGTTGTCAAGGTGTCATACTTTCTCAGCTCTCATTAGTAATGTGATCGTGCAGTTCAACTTTACACTATTATTTGTTTTGCATAATCAGCAGATTCGGCAGTGTGGTAGAGATATGGCAACATCAGCTGCTCGTAGAAAGTGGCTTGCAATCACAGGTTCCTTTATTACTTTCTATTTTTAAAAAGGTCTTCAAACTACTCAACTTGAATTCAACTCCAGAAAGCAAGAAAAAATTAAAAGGAGTTAAATGTCACTGCACGAACAGCACACAGTCACTTGAACCTTCCCATTAAGTGCTTATTCGCTATGTCAAAACACACACACACACACTTTGAGTGGGTGTTTTTTGCAACTGAGCTATGGTAAAAGCTGATTATTGCAAACCACAAGCCAAAAAAGGTTGATACTATCGTATCACCCTAGCAGAAGGGGATACCCAATACCATATCCCACAAATCAATGGTCCGAGATTGTGCCACCAATGCAATAATGGCTGGTTACCCTAGTAAAATATAGGAGTATTATCAGAACCACTAAGAGGCACAGAACCACTAAGAGGCACAACACAACTATAAAACAGCATGACACTTTATATCAAAAAGGGCGTGGGCGTAACATAAATTTAAGAGGTATAATATGAGTATAACATTTACCATATGGAGTTGTAACTTTTATCACGAAACAGTCATAACATAAAATAAAATAAAAGCAAGACCACTGAATGGCACAACATTGGAGTGATTACATTTTTAGCTGAACCCAGCACCACGAAATGTTGAGTGAAGAAAGTGAAGATGACTTGTCTGAGTGGCTGATAAAATGTTGGTTCCATGGTCTGTACTAATTTTGGTGTCTTCCACAAGGATGGAAATTTTTGTTCAGTTCAAAATGATCAAGAAGCTGCTGCCAAAAGGTCCCGCAGCAGTTTTGTGGTAATTGAGAGGAAATTGTGTTGTACAGCGATAGAAGAGGATTACGCCCGTTTTTTCCTCACAGGGTCCTCTTTTCATAGTCAATTTAATCACTATATCTGACATCACAAGAGTTATAAACCGGATGAAGGCATAGAGTTGTCCTATTTTTGTATGTGGGCTTTATAGTCTGGAATTTTGGTTGCTTAAAGGGAAACCCATAGATAAATTAAGCCAAGATCATGTTGCGTTTATTAGCTGATGCAACTGGTTTCTGATTACTGCTTCTTCTTTCTTGCTGGAAAATAGATTGCCATCTATATGTATGGTTTTCATCAATGTTTCCGAAGATTGGTACAGTGAAGCTTCAGTTCCCTGCATATTTAGAGCATTCCATAGCTGCCGAATTCCTACCCCTGATGGAAGAACTTTCAGTAGTCTCTCATCCCTGTGGGCACATCAAGAGCAATAAGTGCAGTTATTTTCATTGAAAAAGCTGTATTCTTTCTCCTGTGGCCGTGCATGGAAACAAACTAGTGAGAGTTAACTCTAGCATCGATCTGGAGATGATCTAAGAAGTAGCCAAGACGAACAATATTTTCGCGAATCAAGCCAAAGTTTCTAAAAGAAGGGAGGAATTTGGGATAGCGGGAGTGTCGAATGACACATATGGTGGGAATTGGATGTAGCGACAGTGAATTTTTCCAAATTCTTTTTGGCGCCAGAGCACCCAAAGTGGCTGTAGCGGGTGTGTAGCGGCCCGTAAAGCGGGCAAATTTTTGACAGTGCTTGTATAGCGGCACTGGAGGACCGAGAAATCGTTACGTATCTGCCGATGCGCTATGTAGCTAGCGACTGATTAGGTCTGTCAATGGGCCAGATCCGATCCGGATCCAATAAGACCCAAATCCGAATCCGATAAGACTCGAATACGATAGTGGTAATCCGGATCCGAAAACTTTTTTTACTTCAAAAATTTTAGCAAAAACAAAAAAAAAAATTCAAAAAAAAAAATTTCTGAAAAAAAATTTAAAATAAAAAAAATAAAATACAACTTCTTAAACAATTTTTTTTCAAATGTTTTTTTAAAAAAATAAAGTTCGAATTCGGATTGATAATGGATTTAATCCGATCCAATCCGAATCCGATTTGTATTTTAATTACCGGGTTCGGATATCGGATTGACGTTATCATATTCGGATCCGGATCGGATCCGGTCCATTGGCAGGCCTACGACTGTTATTTAAATCCTTCGCAATCTTCGTTTCACGGGCAAATTTTTGACAACGCTTGTATAGCGGGTGTAGCGGCACTAGAGGACCGAGAAATCGTTACGTAGCCGCGGAAGCGCTATGTAGCTAGCGACTGATATTTAAATCCTTCGCAATCTTCGTACCTTAATTTAAGCGACTAACTTCATCATTAATAAGATCGCCCAAATTAGGATTTAAAAATTCATGAAGTCAATGGTGTCTTAGCTTAACAAATTCTCAGTTTCTTTTTCTTTCTTTTTGATATGTGTCTAGCCTACTCATAAATGGATGGAGAAGGAGTACCGCTAAACGGAATAAGGGTAGGGCAAGTCCAAATGGTATCAATCACCACACTAAACACTCGCGAGTCGTGATCTCGGCCTGAATCGAACCCTCGCCTTCCATGTGAAAGAAATTAGGAAGTGTCATTAGACTACAAATTTGTTGACAAATTCTCAGTTTGTTTGGTACTTGAGAATTCTCATTAGTTCTATCCAACTTAAAATAATAAATTCTCAGTTGGGATGTTATTAATTATAAAAAGCGTAAATATGAGCTTGTGCAAACAAAGCACAATTGTCATTTGACACATTTTAAATTTTTATGACTTCAAAAACTGTGTAAGATTAAGTTGCAAATAAATATGAGTTTGCACAAGAAAATTGTAACTCATTTGACAAATTTGAAACTTTATATTTTTTCTGAAGAAAAATGATTTTCACACACTCTTTTTAATCATCTACACTTTTTTTTATCCACATAAATTTACAATATTCAATAAAGGGTAAGTGATGAGCGTAAAATATTGACATATTGAAGCCCCAATATCATATGTTTTTTAGTTCTTTATTTATCATCTTGTTCTGCACGTGATTAGGACTCGGCTAAGGCAATTCATGATTTGGGAGCATGCACTGGTAATTGGAAATCTACACGCAGCCAAGAGAGGCTATCATAAAAGGAAGAATTGGGTTTGAGAATCAAGGAAAAAAGGAAAGACAGGATTTCTAAGAGAAATCTTTGAGAGGACCAATTGTAACAAGGATTCTCCTTATTAAGGAAATAAATCTCAGCAGTGTGTATAAAAAAAGGGCATTAGGCTTTGCACGAAAAGACCATCACAGAATACGGCTTGGAGATCACGAAGCAGAGCACCATTCCGGCGCAGAGAAGAAAAATTAGGAGAAGTCATTATTTGTTTTCTTTCGTAAGCTGTTTTAATGGAGTTTTATCTTTACGTGTTTATGTGTTTTGACTATATGAGTGGCTAAACTCTTAAACTAGTGTTAAGGACGAAGGCCCATTAACGATTATTTTATATATATATATATATTCATGAGATTTGATTTTACTTGAATATGTGGTTTGATTTTGATTATATTGTTCTTACTCCAAATCAATTGTTAGGGATAGATTCTGGATATGACTTCAATCATGTTTTTCTCATGAGTCTTTAGCATTGAACATTGGTTTTTCATTGTTAACTATAAAGTTGGATATTTATTGTGATTTGTTAAAAGCGGATATAATTAATGATTTGGTTTTATACTTGCGAGCGGAAAGAAACAAAAATTAGACTTTTTGATGATATTTCCGTGGTAACAGAATTAGCTTTTAGATTTTCATGAAGAAATTTTGGGTAAAGTCAATGATCATAAATATATAATGATACTAGTTAATGGGTGTGGATTCCGAAACCTTAGTATTTTCTCCTGTGGTTAAAAAAAAACTTTAATTTTTTTTGTCTTTGATAATTTAGTTCATTGTTTTTACTGTTCATTTTTAGTTTAAAAATCAATCACAATTTTGTCAACTAGGTTAGGGTTAATCGATTTAAATTTATTTAGTTTTCTTACAAAAAAATCACCAAGTCCCTGTGGGTTTACTTCGCTCTTGCATAATTATACTTTAATACGATTCGTGCGCTTGCAAATATATTAAAATTTCACATCAGTAAGATAGTAAATTCAAGTAGATAAAGGAAAAAAAGAGTGTGAATGATCAATTCCCTTTTTCTTTTTTTCTTTTTGAAAATGTCACGATAATTCCCTTTTCTAAAACCAATAAGTTTTAGTACCACACACAAATACTTACACACACTCACAATAGTGAAAATTGTCACTTTCTTTTAATGATATCTTTGTGACGACAATTTTTTTTTGTCACTAATGTACTTTAGTGCCAATTTTGCTTACAATAAGAATGTTTTTTCTTTGAATCAGATCGTATTAATCATAAAATACTATAACCGGGACTACATTTTAGTTTGGATATTTTGATTTAATTCAAACTAAAAACACAATGTAGCATTGCTTTTGCTTTTTTGACTCGTATGTATTTTATTTCGTATAACGTAATAATAGTAAGAGGGTAATCAAACTTGCACTTGGACTTGGACAACTCAAACGTTAGAGCCGGCCCTACTGCCCCTGTGCATTAAAGAACTACAGGATCCCCCAACTTCACCGAACCCTAGTCTGATACTCCTGTTCCCAGCGCGTAGCACAACCACGATAACACTCTAATATCTCTCTCAAACTCTTCACAGCCATCCAGCCAAGGCCTGATCTAACACCCCAATCCTATTTTCAGCAGCTTGTTTTCCTCGTTGAGCAGCAGCCGCGGTGGCTATGGGTAAAGGACGGGAAACATCAGCAGCAGCTATGGGTAAAGGAGTGGGACGGGAGACATCCGTTTGTCTTCGCGTTGTTATGGACGGAGTCCAACGGCCGGCACCACTGTTATGGTATGTTGTAAATCTCAGTGACTCATTCCTCCAGCCATGTTCCAAAGGTAATGTGAAAAGGATGGAAATTGAAGCCAAGAGGAGAGATATTGAATTCATGCAGAAGTGTACAGAAGATATGGAGAGGAAGTTTGAGGAGGAGGAGGAAGAGGAGGAGGAGGAGAAGAAGAAGGACGAATCTGACCCCATGCTCAATCCGGTTTGGCAAACCGAAGGAATTCCGGAGTTTTGCTTTTGGACCGCTCGAGACTCGACCATCTACTGCTTGGGTGCTAAACGTAGTGGTGAACCCAGCTACGGTCGTAATTTTCGAGATTTTGACCTTCTTGACCTTTCTGAGGTTGTAAACACTGGTCCACCAATGATTAGGAAAAGATGCAATGGTAAGGCTGTAATTGCCCGCAACAATATTTATGTCTTTGGTGGTGCTAAGAAAGCGCCCTGGGGAGAGGTATTAGAAATCAAAGGAGGAGAAGAAGGGGCCGAATGGAAGGCCTTAAATGAACCGCCGATGCGGATTCCTCCTTCAGATGTGTTTGCTTTTCCGTTGGACGATGCTGCCAATGGGATTATTGTTACTTCTGATGGCATGGATGGCTTGTTTTTGTACAATGTTTTTGAGGATTCTTGGAATGTGTTGGATGAGAAGTTTAGTTTTGACGGGCCATCTTTCACAGAACCGGTGATTGTCGGGCGGTCTATTTATTGGGTAGGATCAGACGAGTCCATGTGTTCATACGATTTGGATACAAAAGAGTTATATCGTGGAGATATTGACTTTTTGCCTTTGAAGGACGCTTTGGACACTGTCAGATTCTGCAGGATGAGTTATCGACTACCCCTCCTACACTTGCACGGTGACATATTCTGCCTTATTTGGTTGGATGTAAATCTTGACCGTTCCCAACCTCGCTCCGTGTTTGTTTTTCACAAGATGCATGTTTCGAGACGTTTTGGCAAAAAGGAAGGGGAACATTCTTTGCGTGTCAAGCCGGTGTCCACCGATTACTTTCTCACTGATCATGGTTTAATATTCTATTTTGATGGGTTGGTCCTGTAAGTTATTCTTCTCTTTCCTATTCCTCTCCATGTCTATGCTGACTCAAGTACCAACCAAACGTCAATTTATCTTTATTTGGATTATGGTTTGTACATCCTTGAACATTTCCAGTTCCAGTAATTGAACTATATATCGTATTACATAACAAGTCATGTGTAGGTTTGGAAGTTCATGCCATTTTTAGCATTAGGGCCTACTTCTACTTGCTATTATGTCCTATTCCTACATGCTACGGGGTACATGGTTTTCCAAGCCATTTAAGTTCATGGGGTCGTTGGCTATGGTTGACATTTCTGCCCTTCCTCCACTTCATTTGAAGCATGCTACTATATACTAAATGTCTCAATTTAGGAAAACATAGATGGAAATAGAGTCATAAGGAACTCACGTTCTACTTCATCATGCAGTTCATGGTAGTTGACAAGATAAATTATAATCGTTCTTCGTTATAATCCTTTTGCCAAGTGAATTTTGAATCTTCTGATTATGAAAGTTCAGCGAAGTGAGATGTAAATAATATCTTGTTTTGTATACCAAAAGCATACTCACTGTGTTGTGTCCTATTGTTGAAAGTCAGAAACATTGTCATGTATGTGTCGTGTCTGTGGTACTGGTTTCCAATTTTGATTGCCATTAGGTCCGATGATTTCATTCATTTTGCAAGAGGCAGTGGTGAATATTGATTATAGAACTAACATAATTAGTTGGCTGTCTTGGCGTAAAAAGACTTTCAGGGCTTGTTTTGGCCAGGGTTTGCAAAGAAAAAAACATTGGGTCTTATGGCCTTTTCGAAGCAAAGTAGGAGAAGGGCAAGGTTTGAACCTTAAGAGGCAGCAGGAGATGAATAATTACGTAGTTTTATAAGTACGATACTGGACTAGTGCTTTGGGGCAATATGGGAGGATTTACTTGTCATTTATGGTTTTGTGGCAAATTGGCGGGTTTGGGTGGGTCGAATATGGGTCAATAATATGCGGGTTAAAATAGGTCGGGTCGAATATGGGTTAGTTCTTATCCAAACCCAACCCGACCTGACCAGTTTTCCTAACTTTACTCCCCGTTTTCCTGTTCTCGTTGAACTCTTTCTATCTTCTTCTCAAGCTTTTGCATTTTTCCCATAGTTCTCAATTTGAGGAGCCACCAAATTAGGATAGAATAGACAATTTGAGAGAAAATATTACTACTAGCCAAGGGGAAATAAAAGCTCAAAAATTTAGCTTTTGGAACTGTTTTTTTAACTTTGTTTATCTGTTATGGACTATCGTCATAATCCTTTAATTTTTGTAGTCGAGACAAACTCAGAAACAAAAAATTGGATCAGAAATTGGAAAATGTTCACCAAAAATAAAAGGATTTAATCTTAAAAGGATAAATGATTTTTGTAATTTTCCAATTATGCCGAAGTTGTTAACATTATCTTCAAACACTGTGTGTGTGTGTGTGTGTGTGTGAGAGAGAGAGAGAGAGAGAGAGAGAGAGAGAGAGAGAGAGAGTCTTACTCTGCTATATCTTGAGTTGGGGATAATTTTTCTTGGTAGTAAATTTGCTATCTATTTTACAGTAGGATCGACTGAAGTGCACAAGAATCTGCTTCAGATTCTCTCTCTCTCTCTCTCTCTCTCTCTCTCTCTCTCTCTCTCTCTCTCTCTCTCTGTAAATACATTCATATCATTTGTGTATGTGGGTAATGTGTGAGAAGTCGGCAGCTAAACGTAGATCAGAGGAATCTGAACTCTCTCTACGCGAAGACCCTTTTGCCCATATTGAACCGATTTTCAATCCATCTAAACCCATGTAAATATGGGTTCAACCTATATAAACCTATTATACAATATTGGCGGGTTGGGTTGGGTTATATGCGGGTGGATATGGGCGGGTTAAAAAATATGGGTTGTGATTGCCACCTCTAGTTTTGTGATTTCAAAGGCTTTTGATTTGATTATAAGGGGGTCAGACCCCATTGACACCATTTAAGCCTACTGAATGGTTTTCCTCAGCAAGAGAGTAGAAATAGGCTGCAGTAGAAACACAGCCACAGCCCAAGGATAGAGAACCAAGCCTGCTGAAAAACATAGTTCCGAACTTCCAACAGCTGAACCACTAGGACGAGGACAACAGAAAAAGGATTGGAGACTGCAGCAAATAACAGCCAAGCAGCAGCAATTTTTAGCAGGCTTGGAGGGCGCAGAAAATTGGCAAGCTAGGAATTACTCGGTGCACTGCATTCTATAGGTCGAATGTGCGGTTTGGAAATGTTGTGTCAGCCGTCAATCAACTTGGAAAAGTTTCCTAGCGGCAGCCATTTTCTGCTTTTAAATTCGTTTTACCCTTTAATAGGGGTAACTTTCAAGGTCCTCGATGGCTCGTGCAGTGAGCCACACGAGTGGGTGTGATGGAGGTTTCCTACCCTCAAGGGGAAGTTTATATAAATCTTTTGACAGAGTGACTCAGGGAACTCAGGAAGCTTATATGCCCACTTAAGCTAGGAAAGCAACACGTGGATCAGCTGATTTCTTCTTTAAGGAATTGTTTATATGGAAATGTAACAGTGACTGCTTATGGAAATATTTATGCATTTGGTGATATGAGGCCGGGCTCTAATAGAGAAAACCATGGGCGTAGGTTCTTGAAACTTGCAAATGGAAATGGAAGCCCCTAAAAGGACCTCCTGTTCATATTTGCTGTCGGTATGTGTTCGTATTTCCCTTGGATGATGGTGATAAGAGGCTTGCAGGTTCATTCCACAAAGTCAGATAGTACGCCTATCATGTACCTGAAAACTCGTACGAATGAGTAGATGAACAGTTTATCATGTACCTGAAAATATGAATGAGTAGATGATCAGTTTAAAATCAAAACACTTACCCTGCTGTTAGGAGTCCGTAATGACTGGGGTCTGGTTTACAATGGTTGGGCACGAGCTCATTAGAGAATATGATCTGGAGATGAGATTATACTCTTCTAGGCGGACTGATTTTCGTGTAGTTAGACAAGCTTTGAGTATCATTTCCATAGATTGATTCTCTTAACAAATACATTCTGTTTAATCCGGAAGTATCTAGATTATGACCTTGGAGCTTGGACAAGGTGCTTGTTTCTCCCAAGTTCCGAGTTTTGACCAGACAATGTCCTTTCATCATAAAGGCTGTGTCTACGGAATATTTCTCGCTGATCTCTCTTTTGATGCCCTGGAAGGCTGGAATTGTATTTACCTCTAGGTATCCTTTTTGTCATAAACTTTTCCAGAGTTTGATAAAGGACAGCCCTACCCAACAAAAAATGTGTTCTGCACCTCTATGACCAATTGTGAAGCTCTTGGATTTTCAGTATTTTTATTTCAGGTCTTGGATAGATTACAATCAACTCTTTTGTTATACTTTCCTTTGGATATGCTTCATGTACTACAACAATTTAGAGTTGTGGGGACAAGAAATCAGATAGCAAAAAAATTGGTCTCCTCGTGTAGTTTTAGCGAAGCAAATTGGAACTGTCCCTAAAAATTTGTCCCAGATCACTTTCTTCCTTTTTTTACACGGTTGGGTTCTCATACTTTTGTCATCCAATGACTTCAAAGTATAGCATGTATTACTTGCTTCGGCATATCTTTTGCGTCTGCATGTTCCTGGATCTAGACACAATTGCAGTACTTGTTGACTTCTTTACTTCACTTTTATACAAACCCATATGCGTTTATGACTTAGAATTAAGCACTGTGGTGTAAAAACTAACAAATAAGTATGCACAAGGTTGCCTAACAGAAAGTATTTACCCTAATTATTCCTAATAAGATCGTGCCTGGATTATAATATCTATTTTCCCAATGAGGTTGCTTAGCTTTTTATTTTTCTGAAATGTCTTCCAACTGTTCGAAATTGAATGATTTATCATATTTTTGAACATTGACCTCTGATGATTTTCTCAACTCCACACTGATTTTTTATGTTAGACACTGATAATTTTCCCAGTGAATTTTTTCACTCCAAAAGTTGCGGGTAAGACAATTATCAGTGTCCAAAAGTTATCGATATTAAAAATATTAAGCACACTTGAAAGATGAAAATATTTAAGAAGAGTCGGGCTATTTTCGCAAACGTGGGTGCAAATTAGCAAAGTGGGGCTTTAAGAGTGAATCAAACAACCTATCTTGTTGAACAGCCTTTCGTAATAATAGGTGTTGCACCCTAAGGGCATCTCTAGTGGTTCAAGTTAAGGAGTGCATTTGTGTAAGAAATGTCAGAAATTTGCTGTTAATGGAGGTGGGAGTGAAAAATCACTTCTAGTGGTATTGTTAGGGTTAGTTAACTGTCCAAAAAAGAGGAGAGTATGCTAACTGTGATGGAGCAGCTAACAAAGAGAGCAAGAGAGAGAGAGAGAGAAGACAGAAAAAGAGAGAGGAGGAGAGAGGGGATTGGAGTTGGCAGTGGAGTCTGCCCTTGACTGTACTTGAGGAGAGAGTGAAGGGAGATGAGAGAGAGTTTGGGGAGAGAGATAAAAGGGGTTGGTGGGAAATATTCTTTTTATATTCTTTAACTCCTACTAGCACACATCTTAACTACACCACTACAACACACATTCACTTTTTTAATTTATACACTCTTAACAAACAATAAATGGGACCCATTTTATACACTTTATGTCATATAACACACAATTTTAAACAACACTATTGGGGATGCTCCAAGGGCTTGCTCTGTGACACTAGCCGCTTAACAAGAGGAGGAGGAGCAGCACATCTTATTGCACAACTGGTTCGATTAGAAAATGAGTTCTTTCCGGGATAAAAAGCATTATTTCAGGAGAAATATGGTATGGTGGGAAAGGATTCTATTTCCTTATCCGGGTCAAATGCGAGTCAAGTATAGGTTTTGGTTCATTGACTTCTTCCTGGATAGTCTACTCCTTTCTAAGGTGGGAGTCATAAGTGCTTCCGTAATAATCAGTATTAATTTGGGAGGGCGGGTAGAGATTAGTAGGTATCTAGTTCGTAGGAGCTATTGGGGTGAAACTCCTCACTAATCTCGCCTTACCAACGGGCAGCAAGGAATTCTATTGGGACTCAAAGGAGAGAATTGAACAAGAACACCACCAATAGCAATCACACCACAATCTGAAACCATGCTGTTAGAAGTCCCAACATCCAAGTTAGTGGAGTCACCTATAGCAGTACCAACCTCAATAGAACCAGCCCCACCCTTATCAGCATCAACGCCTTCCAAGATTGAAAAGACATTATGAATCGCATGCATATCACCACCAGAATTGACACCAATATTTGGTTCAGTAGCAGAGACAATAGTAGCCTTCACAACCCAGACTTGCTTCTGCCCAGGCTGCCTCTTATCCAAAACACCAATAATCTCTCGTATCTATCCCCTCTCTCAAGCGGAACTGGTAACTGTAGCTGCGACCAATTCAGAATCCTAACTCCTCCCTGCTACTTACTTCAGGGGTCATACCACGAAGGGCCCCATCACCATCACCAAAAACATCAACATCAATTACCAAAACCCCATCTTCTACCTCCAGAAGCTAGCTTGAAGCTCCTCCCGTAATCCCCTTGCTTCTATGCGTGTGCTCACTTTTAGTGGAAGACTATTTGCTACTATTGGAATTTCCCATTGCTGTATTAGTATGCTCTGGCTAGAGTCAAAATGTCTGATTGTGAATGAGCGAGTCATTTGGTTTGTAGCCTCATCTTTCAGGTATTTTAGACCCTTTCTTTCGTTTTTTTCAATTCCATTGGGGACGCGAACAAAGAGGGCCTCGGGTTCCTTTCTTTATGAAATTCCTTGTTCCCTGGTGCCTTTTTTTCTATTCTAGATATAGGATCAAAAATCTACTTTTCTCACATTTCACAGAGGTAAGGTCCCACACAGAGCAGGTAAGGTTCCTTAAAAGTCCATTGGTGAATATCCCTTTTCTTAATCCCTCAGGACGACAGGGATAATACACATTGCTCTAAAAAGCGCTTGGCGCTAGGCGGGCGGCCGACCACCTTCGAGTTTCGAGACCTATTAATCAGCCATTAATCTCCTTTTAGCAATTAGTCTGTTCTTTTTTTTTTTAAAATATTCTGTAATCTCCCTATCATTAATAATCACAAATTTACACAAAAGGCGTTGTAGGCGGTCGTTATTGTTAGGATCCACAATAACTCCATAATCCCATCCAACATCAACCGAATTTCTTTTCAATAGCGGCGCAGAATTAGAGGCCTCCGAAGATGGAATAGTTTGATCCATTGACAATTACTAGCCCTACACAGTAACACAAAAAAGAGAGAAGATTTAAAAAACAATTAGTGTGTAGTTACACTATGTTACAATACGGATTTAAAAATGCTAGATTTAAAAAACAATTACAAAATTACTTACTACACCAAACAATAGTTACAAATTACAAATTTACAGTACAGTCAAAGTCAATAGACTAAATACTGTGTAGTTACACAGTCAATACTTACTACACGTCTACACCAAACAATAGATTTACAGTGTGTAGTTACAATACTAGTAGACTACACTACTAGTCTACTACACAGTGTTAACATAAATTTGCAGCAGAGAGAGAAATTACAGAAAGAGAGAGAGAGAGAGAGAGAGAGAGAGAGAGAGAGAGAGATAACAGAGAGAGAGGGGGATCGAGAGAAAACTTACAGCAGTCAGCAGTGAGGGCCTTGAGGCACAGAGGCGGTGATGAAAGGCGTCGGCGATGACAGGCGCTAGCGTCGGCGATGACTGGCGTCGGTGATGAGAGGCGATCGATGTACTGGTGTCGGCGATGACTAGGTTTCTTCCTAGACCCAGATAGATGAGAGGCGATGATCGAATGAGAGCCCTAACACTCATTCATAGCCCTTATTAACTTGGTATGAGTATAACAGTTACCCCCCTTCGTTTTCTAAAAATTTAGATTTATCCCGCCTAATTGCCCATTAGCCAATTAATCACCCATTAACCGATTAATCGCTGCCTAGAAGCCGACCAATTAAGCGGCGATTAATCGCCGACTAACTCCGATTAAACTTCTAGCCAACTCATTCAACCGATTAGCCATTAATCTCATCAGTAAGCCCAGATTTCCAATTAATCGCCCATTAACCGGCGATTAATCCCGCCTTTTAGAACACTGGTAATACCTACAAGAAGGTCGCTTTGCTCTACCGCACGAGATAGCATCCATGACTCTCTAAGCCTTATCGTTCAGTTCAAAAGCCTGTACTTCTACAGCTCTTGACGGAGTTGTTTGTTCTACTAGTTGGGAAGCTAGACATCAAGTAAGTGGCTTGATGAGGATAAGTAAGCTGACACGCCGGAGTTGGCTGCTGGCACAACAGGGTGGTGCCTTACCGCACCGCAGGCGGGCTCGCGGTAGCGTTCGTAGCGGTGCTTCAGGATTCCAATGTACTGCGTCCAAGATCAGAACGAGCTTTGCCGGCGGACCACTGCCGTCCCATTCTTGAGTGAGCTGGAGAGCAGCCATCTTATCCACTGAACTAGCTAGAAGCTATTGCTTCGGGACGAAGCACTAAAATAAAAGAAAAGGACCGGGAAACGCGGCAGCATATGAACAACGGGACCCTCTACTAGTAACGGAAAACGGAAGTACGCTCCTGCACACCAGCTGAAAAAGCCCTTTCCCTTTTTAATAACAAATTAGGTAAGCTTCGTAGCTCCAACGTAGTAAAGGGGCGTTGATGCACGACACCTCTGCGCATTTTACCTCTATTTTGGAATTGGATATTAAACTATTAAGATACTGCTCTGCTTTTAAAGTCATTTGGCACTTCAGTAGGGGGTAATTTTTGAAGGTCCTCGATGGCTTTTGCAGTGAGCTGCATGAGTGGGTGTGATGGAGGTTTCCTACCCTGAAGGGGAGGGTTATATATATGTTTTCACAGGGTTGTTGAGGGAACTCAGGAAGCTTATATGCTCACTTAAACTAGGAAAGCAACAAGGAAATCAGTTGATTTATTCTTTAAAGAATTTGCTAATATGCACGTAAGGGGGCTGCATCGAATGGTCGCCAGGGTAAAGCAGTGACTGCTGATGGCAATATTTATGCATTTGGTGGTATGAGGCCAGGCTCCCCTAAGAAAAAACCATGGGCAGAGGTTCTTGAAACTTGCAAAGGGAAATGGGTGATAAAGTCTACAAAGATATATGTGCTTTGCTCTTATATTTGGACGTTGTTTAAGTCATTGTCACATCAGTACCATCGTTACCGCGTTATATTGTTATCTTCAAGTCTATGGATTTTCCCCCTTGCCATGTTTGTCCGATGCTTTGTTCTATGGTGTTTTGTTGCTTTCGATTACTTTTTTCTTATGTAGTTTTGTTTCTTTTTCATGTTATGATTGCAATCTGTTTTCTTGATGGTATCCCTGATTAAGTTGAAGATGGATTGAGATGTGGGATGTATTAATCGCACATCTCACGTGCGATTAATGCCAGAGTTGGCATTGCACATTGTGGTTTCTTCGCCTAGGAATGAAATTGTGAAATCAGGGTCAACCTATGCAGCACGGACACAGACATGGCGGGGGACTTGGATATGATTATGAGACACCACAAGTCTCAAAAAACGAGGAACAATGTTTTCACCTATGCAACCACTAAATATCTAGGAAAGGCGAACGCATTATCGATCGATAGTGCATGCCAAGACACGTGTTTTGTATTACAATTTTGGCTCAATTCTTTTGTAGTCATACATATGTTGCCCAGGAAGAGCTTTTAAAATTAACAAAATCACCATTCCGTGTCCGCATCTGTGACCCATCATAAGAAAATATTAAAATTTAATAAACACTTTAAGTCCATTGTTCCCTAATACTATGTGTGTATTTCCCCTCATATTATAACAACTCTTTGTGGTGAGGGAGGGAGGGCAGTAGGTGAGGTGGTGGGAGGGAAAGGCAGTATCATTGCATAATAACCCAACTGGTTAAGTCGTTTGGGAGGGCTCAACTGTGTAACCTCAACATTGGCAGTATTTGTTATCACGTGGTATTCATGGTGCGATTTAGATGTAAAATTACGCCATTGTGGGTTTTTGCTTTTGCTTGACAATTTCCTTGAGAGGCCAATTTATTGTCGTGTTAATAATACTCACGGCTTCCAATGGGTGTTCATTTTGCAGAAACAACATGGACAGAGAAGCATTTGGTGGTGTTTCTACTGCAACTTAAGATATCATTTTCAAGAACTTACGTGGTAGTTGCTAAGTTATTTTAAGTACTGTGACTTATGAACTAAGTTGTCAGCTGCTAAGTCTTTTGATATAGGTAGTATGAGTTATGGACTTGTGGGTAGTTGCATAGTCCATTTAAAGTGGATCGAAGTTATTAACTTATGGAGTGTAAATTCTATCCCCCTTAGGTGGAAACCCCAACTTTTCCACCAACACCAATTGTGGGCCCCACCGTACGTATATTGTAGTAATTTAAACCGTTCATCTTGTAGGGCTCGCAGAGTAGTATATCTTCACAAAAAATTAGTTTTATCGGACATGGATGGGTATATAAAAAATCGAAGTTTGGTTTAAAAAATCGACGGTATATAAGTTTAAAGTTGAATTATCTATAACCGTCTATTTTATAAACTAAAATTTAATTTTTGATATTTTTATCGATATCTGATGAACATGATTTTGTGTCAATATACTATTCTGTGGGCCTATAAGATGAACGGTTCAGATTACTGGAAAATGCACGGTGGGGCCCGCAATGCATGGTGGAAATCCCATAGTTTCCACCTAATGGGGAAAGAATTTTAACTCTAACTTATGAGGTCAGTTGGTTAGTTATTCGGTGGGTGATGAACACCTTAAACAACTGCAGAGTTATCAGTTTCTAATGCTCAGTATCTCTGCTTACTGTTGGGTTTTCTTCGGCTCGAGTTTTGCTATTAAGTAATCATTTATATCTATAGTTTGTAATCTACTGTATTATTCTATTTTTTACGCTTCTGTATGGTTGATGGCAGTCAATATGGCAATTGTATGTTGTCTCTCTGGTTGGTTTAAAATAGAAAAATAGGCTCTATAATGGTACTGCATTGTTTAATTGAATAACCACATAAATATAAGACAGATATCGGCACATTTTTTATTTTTTATGATGACTCCCTATTGGGGTAGCTCGAATGAAGATTGGGAAGCGAATGAGAGGGATGGGAAAACGAATAAACAAAACAGAAAGAACAGCTGCCAAATCCTGTTCAGGCAGGTTTAGCATGATTCTTGCCGTCACAGTTGGGCAGTAGCGTCACTAATGGCAGCTGGATTTGTTGATGACCTTAAGCTGTGGTTGAGTGTGGTGGTGAACTTGGCGTTGGTGGTGTTTGAAGTGCCGGGCATTATAATCAAGGAAGGTGCGTAAAAGATGAAACATAGCAGTAGTAGTCTCTTGCAATTTGTGATCAAGTAGGGGTGAAGCTATCAGTTGTCAACCGAATCCAGATTGAAGCTATCCTTTGACAAGGGTATCCGGATTGAACCTATCGTTTAGCCGATCTCAGTAGCCAGATTGAATCAATAATTCATCGCCTTTAATCCAGGGAGTGAGTGTATGATAGGTTTTGTGTGAGGCAGAGACAGAGAGCGAGAGTGTTCGATGCTGATGTCAATGAGATTGTGATAGAATATCGTATTTTTTAAGCTACCAGGTAAAATGTTTACCATCGGAAGAATGTGTCTCTTCATCTTCAATACAATTCACAGTTAGGGACATGTTCAATCTGAGAAACACATCCCCAGTTTTGATAATATGCTTTGGAGAAATGGGAAAAAGTGAACTGGGACAAATTTTTAGGGACTTGAAGACGTATTATGTTGATAAATACATTATCAACTTTCTTCTCTAGAACTGCACATGAGGAGACTAAATATTTTCGGCATCTGATTTTGTGTCCCCCCAACTCTAAATTCTTGTAGTGCATGAAGCATATGCAAGTCAAGTAGGAGTTGAAACTAATGCTTAATACTAAGAGTTAAGCGTAACCTTTCCATCACCTGAAATGAAATTACTGAAAATCCAACGGCTTCACAATTGCTCAAAGAGGTGCAGAACAAATTTAGGCTGTGCATGTCTGTCCTTTATAAAACTGCGGTAAAGTTTACGACAAAAGGGAGACCTAGGAAGGGAAAGAGGTAAATACAATTCCAGTGATCAGCGAGAAATATTCCGCAGGCACAGCCTTTACAAGGAAATAACATTGAGTGGTCAAAACACGCAACTTCACAACAAACAAGCACGTTGTCCTAGGGCATAATCTGATTCTAGATGCACATCCAGATTAAACGGAATGTATTTGGTAAGCGAATCAATCTGTGAAAATGATATCAAAGCTTGTCTAACTTCCCGAAAATCAGTCCCCCTAGAAGAGTATAATTTCAGCTCCAGATCATGTTCTCTAATGAACTCTTGCCCAACCAATATAAAGCACTCCCAATCATCACGGACTCCTAACAGCAGGGTGCTTTAATAAACTGTTCATCTACTACTTCGTATGAGTTCTCACGTACATGATAGGCCTAAAATCTGACCTTGTGGAATAAACCTACAAGCCTCTTATCTACTGCTTCGTATGAGTTCTCTGGTACATGAAAGGCGTACAATCTAACCTTGTGGAATGAACCTACCCGCCTCTTATCACTATTATGCAAGGGAAACACAAACACGTAATGACAACAAATATGGACCGGAGGTCCTTTTAGGGGCTTCTATTTCCCTTTGCAAGTTTCAAGAACCTCCGCACATGGTTTTTTACTAGGGGAGCCATGGCTTCATACCACCAAATGCTTAAATAATGCCAACAGCAATCACTGCTTTACCCTGCCAACCGTCCGATGAACCCGTTACATTTCCATATCAACAAATTCATTAAAGAAGAAATCGACAGATCTACATGACACCCATAAATTTTTAAAAAATACAATTTTGCCCCATTTTTAAAAAAATACAATTTGACCCCAAATTTTTAAAAAATTACAGTTTAGCCTCCAAAACTTTAAAAAATTACAATTTGACCACTGCCATGTCCCCAACAGTGTCCCCCATGTCCCTATAAAAAACTTAAATTGAACCACGCCAAGTGGCGTGTCCCATACGTGTCCTCATGTCTAACGCTGTGATACGTCAACCTCTAGAGATGTTGGTGCTTCATATAAACCAACTAAAAGAGCAGATATACCATAAAACTAATTTTAACAACTTAGCATGCATAAACTATATTCGGGCAAGGCATAATTCTGCACATTCTAGAGATTTTAGATTGATCATGTTCAGAGAGATTTTCGATTGCACAAGTAATTAACTTTCGTAAGTGAAAACATGAAAAGCATTAGAGCAAGTTTTTGATAGAAAATGAATGGATGAAAGGGGGGAAAACATCCAAACCATAAGATGTGCGAGACGATGTGGGGCAAAGAAAGAAGATATTAAATTTTCAAATTTTGAAAAAGCAAGCCTCTGGAAAGATAAGACCCTAAGGAAGTACAGAATTTGTTTAAGTTCGTCATTGTTACAAAAATCTAGCTATACTTCTACGCGTAACAACTCCAACCTCATAATCCATGTAATTAAGGGTACTTCGCTGCTGCAATTTTCCAGCACTGTGCCTGCATAACGCTAGAATTCATTTACAACTGCAGAAGTGGTATCAGGAACTACTCCAAGCCCAGGGAGCATGTGTAAAGGTAAAAACCATATGAAGTGCAAACCAAGTAGTTATTCTTCTTTTCCTTCTATGCATTCACAAAAACGGATTCAGTTAGAAGCCAAAACATGTAATGAATTCAACCGACAAGTGGGAAAATTTCCATAAGAAAAGGATCTTTAAGAAAACATAATCAATGAACCTTTGCAAGAGTTCAAAAGATGTTAAAAATGCACAAACAAGGTCAGATGTAGAAAACCTAGGAAAACAAGTTAGTTAGATTGAGAAACATGCAGATTACAAAAATAGGATGGACTCTCCTCGCACTCTTCAGAAGACCATTTCTTTATCGTTTGCTCAACAGTTGTAACTTCATTGAAGAATACATGAACGTACCTTGATGGAGCAAAAACCCATAATTGATGTGGTCAACTGGTCCACACTCAATAACATAAGACGTGCATGCACTCAACAAAAGAAACATCAACACCTTGAGAACAAAAGGTTCCCAAGAGTCAAAAAACATGTAATCTTAATTCCACATGACAATTTTCCTGTCAGAGATTTTAATTTCTATCACATACCAGTAAGTCTAATTGCTACACTGCATACTGCCCCTCTCTGCAACGTACCACGCTATATCATGAGTATAATGCTCCTCAACATGCTTTTTACATACACACGCGTGAACATGGCGCATATATGGTAACAATCATACAATGGAAAGCCAAAGCTAGATGCTTTAATCAACAAAATGACTGCACATAGGAAAATATTGTTGCGTAATCACTGACAATCTATTGGCCCAGCCTCTCCACACTGCATTATGAAATACATTTTCCTGTTATGACAAGACATTTGGTTTGACACTTTTAGTTGCACATTAGCATGTTCAAGCACTACCAACGTTTTCCCCCCTGCTCTAAGCATGGATGAATACAACTCAGTTTCTAAAGCAACACTGCCAAAATAATAAGGCGGCATGGTAATATCCAAACACATCGATGACCACTAAAGAAATTAGTGCAGATCAGAACTTAACGTCAAGCTAACAAATTGTGATCATCTGCTATTCATACTGACTTACACTGCCCACCATTGTAAGGCTCCAAACATATAGCAAATAACAAATCAGAGAAAGCTCCAAAATGGTTAATCCTAAGAATCCAACACACAATAGAAGCAACTTTCATCCTCTACACATCAAAGCACTAACCCTCCTCTCCAAGAAGTCGACCAGACCAATCTTTCTTCTATGCCTGCAAAACAAATAGATCTAGGGTTGAATGGAAATTCGTTGAATAATGGAATGTAATTAAGAAAACAAAGAAACTTACATAAACACGCCTTCATTACATCTAAGATTAGTAGCCACCAAATAGAAGTACTTTGGATAAAAGTCAGGGAGGGCTTCCAACAACGCCATATCAGTATCAGCAACTCGGCACCTGTATTGTAACTATGAAATGAAAATAACACAATGTCAGAATCTTCTTGTATAAGCATATCTATAGAAAGAAAAAAAGAAGACAAAGTCCGAAGAGATTACTTGATCCGGATAGTGGATGCAGGCATGCCGATAGAAGTAAACAATCCCATAAGCACGGTCAAAAACTTTTGCGCGCATTTGTTTATACTTATACACATGCTTCAAAGATGTATGCTGAATCCGAGAAACTCTATGCCAACCCAACATTTGTGCAGCTCCAGGTCTTTTAAAGTTCATAAACTTATTAAAAGCGTAAATATCTGTCTCAACAAAATCCCATGTGCCAAAGAAAAATTGCACTCGATCTTCAGAGTCGAAGAAGAGGCAATTATTGAATACAAAGAAACTCATGTCCCTGTACATTAGAAGATATATATTGTATGTAACACAACTCTAAATAAGAGAATTCCAATTGAAAAAAACCAGAGAAAGAGAGATACCTAGGACATTGATAAATATAAAGAAATAAAGAAAGAATGAATAAGATTGATACCTAAGCTCTTTCCCAGCCATTGATTCTGCTGCATCGCATAGCTTGTAAAACAAATCCAAAGCCACAGGAAGTGGATGACTAGGGGTATGTGAATTTACCACATGTTCCACCATTTCCTTGAAGTCTCCAATATCTCTCTTAAGACACTTATCAAAGTTATCTAGGAAGATAAAACAAATACATTTAGATGAGATAAACATGTTCAGGATGCTAGTTATGTATTATTACCTTCTGAATCCACATCCAAGTTTGAGAGTTTGACCGTCTGGTCTTGGGAGATAAATACCCCTTTCTTCAAGTTCCCATGGGCTTCTCCAGCCAACACCATCTTCCAGAGGGCTTTCCCAATTTGCCTGTACGAGTTCTTAAGGATTAACCCAAAAGCCAAGAACTTTCCTACACTTCATTTTGTTTTGGTAACTTACATTACATTGAAAAACCAAGCAAACATAGAAGACTAGGGGGGCATACCCCTGCAAAATCAAACAAATAGAGCTACAACAAAGCCTAAGCTACCACACAGCTAGAATAGAAACAACAGACCAAGCAACACAAATCTAAAAGACTAAAATTGCATCAAACAGACTAGTTACATGAAAAAAATTACTGGTGGAATATGCCAAGACAAACAGATCAGCATACCCATGCAAAATCAAACAAACAGAGCTACAACAAAGCCTAAGCTACTACACAGCTACAATAGAAACAACAGACCAAGCAACACAAATCTAAAACTGCATCAAACAGACTAGTTACAAGGAAAAAATTACTGGTGGAATATGCCAAGACAAACAGATCAGACGGTTTTCATCAGTTTTCTACACTTTCCTCCAAGATATAATGCACGCTCTCAGATCTGAATTACCTCTAGCAATGAGTTCCAGAAAGCTAAGAGAATATTTCTGGAAGATCTCTCACACCAGATATTGTACAGAACAGCTGCCAATGTTTGCTTGAAGATAGAGTGTCTGAAAAAAGAGCTACTCTTAAGTCCATCCCATCTCAGCATGAAGTCCATCCCATCTCAGCATGAAGGTCAAAAGCAGATCTACAGGTGTCATTTAAATGCAGAAAATGGATCCACACACTCGCACTAGCAGAAAAAGGGCAAATGAAAAATAGGTGATGATGGTTTTCCTGAGCCATGCCACATAGAACAAAAAACCTCATCAGGGACAATGCCCCAAGCGAACAACCTGTCCTCAGTTGAAAGTCTGCCTAGAATGGCCCTCCATTCAACCTCACTGTTTCCTACACTTCTTTGTAACAAGAAATGTTTCCTAAAACCTAATCTCAAAAGGTTTGTAAATACCCTAAGCATCACACATTCACTTGTCAAAGACATAACGCAAGCATTCAAATCGTTGCAGCAGAGTTTCAATGTTTTCTACTATGTTTTGCGCACTTATCATGCTTTCCGCTATTCTTGACGCCGGTGTTCTGTAGCTTGTCCATTGTCTAAAGAAAATATAAAATTGCGCATAGTTCAAATCATGTTAACTTTTGTCACATTGGATGACAGATGTTGACCTACTGTAGATATTCCGTAGATACATTATTAAAGATTGGAAGTAGGAATAGATTTAAGGTAGAAATTCACAATTGGAAGTAAGGAGCCAAATGATTTTGAAGGTAACATTCTAAGAGCATGAAGTGTAACTTGTCATTTCAAAATTTGTGCCAGCATATCCAATCCATAAATGCGGAAAAAAGTCGCGCTTTTGTGTTTAAAGTAGTTAAGAAGTTAACACACCTTTTTTTAACCATAGGTAGGATACAAAAAGGGTTAGAAAGATAGTGCTAGTCCTATGTAGCACGGACACAGATACGGATACGGACACAGGACACGGCAATTCTAAAAAAATGAGAATACGGACACGGCGGGGGACACGCTACGTGTATAAATAAATAAATAAAATATATTATCATTCATAATTTTTTATGAACCATCATTGTATATGAATAATTTCACTAATTGTATTTTTTTTGTCAAAGGCATAATTACAGTTGACTCCAATTTTTTTTTGGAATAATTTCATGTTAACCCCCAAAAATTTTAAAATATTACATTTTGACCCCCAGCCGTGTCCCCTATCAAAAAATAGGCATAATTACAGTTGACTCCAATTTTTTTTGGAATAATTTCATGTTAACCCCCAAAAATTTAAAAATATTACATTTTGACCCCCAGCCGTGTCCCCTATCAAAAAATAATAAAAATTATTGGACACATCACGTGGCGTGTCCAATACAAGTCCCCGTGTCCCCGTGTCCAATACGTGGATACGGCGCCCTTTTGGAGTGTCGGTGCTTCATAGAGTGCTACTACCAAATACTTCCGTTCCTCCACTAGCTGGAAGCAACCCTCACCCTTTCTTTCAACGAAGTAGTTTTGACCTTTCCTATGAACATATGTGAAGTCATGGCTTTTGATCTTATTATGTAGGTTATATAGGTTGTATGGCTTTACATAACATCAAGTTTCCTCATATGCATTTGACGACGTTTTTCTTCATTGTCTTTAATGTGTCCCCGTCCCGCCCCCCCACAAGGGCCCTAACATACAAATGTATAATTTGATGTTAACTTTACCCAAAAAGATACAGTGCCTAACTACAGATGACATCAATTTGGATGCCAATGTTGTCGTTGAGAAAAAAAATGCACCAAGAGAAGGTCAACATGTGTTAATCCTTCCAAACTCAGGGTTCGGCACATAAACTATCCATGCATCGTTTGAAGGCCTACTTTGGTTTTAATAGCGGTTCACTATTACTTGGCTTCTTGCAAATCCATGAAGCAGTTTAAAGATATCCCATTTTATAGTTAGGCTATGCTTGAGGGCATTGTTGCTTATTTCATAACACATGAATCTTGTCGTCGTCCTCGTCTAGCTTAAGTTTGTCCTATCCTTATGACAATGGTAGATGTAGGAGAGAGGGGTGGAAAGTCCTTGTTGGTTATAGAATCTTAAACACTTCAAGTGGCCAAAACTCGGAGTCCCACCGATAGTTTCAGTTCACAAATAGGCAACACATATATGAGCCAAATAGTAGAGACCAGTTACTTCTAGTAAGTATTCTAAAGTACTCAGGAATCATCACATTAAATTTTCTGTTATTTATCTTATACTATTTTTCAGCTCTGCCTTCTAAACTAATCCAAAGAATATTAAGTAATTGTAAGAAGTAGAGAATATGAAAAAGCATGTTGGAAATTCTTAAACTTTTCAAGAGGCCATTTGTTGGTAATACCGTTGGATGAAAGATAATGGAAAAATCATTGCATCAAAGTGTTAGAAGGATGTAAAGCTGCCTTGATTTAAATGAAGTGCTTCAGTGAAGCGACGAAAATGAAACGTAAAGCTCACAGTACTGATTGATTGAACATTGTGTAGCTATGGTACTTTGTTTGGACGGCTTTTTTTCCTTAATCAGCGAAAACATGATGAAGGACCTTGGGAACATTTGGAACCACTATGAAAGTAGCACTCAACATTTGCATGAAGAGTTTTGGGACACTACTACAAAATTCGGTGGCGGAGACGGTATGTGTTCATCACTTGCAGATTTAGTGTCTTGTGCTATTTTACAGTAAAGTCTACTTTACACTATTGTGTCAATCACCTCCCTAACTTGTAAATGTGACCACATAATCTCCATGTAGTTTCTGGACTAAAATGCATCGTCACAAGTTTCGTTCTAATTAGCAGAATAGATATTGCATGCATCTACACACACAGAGAGAGATTCAAAAGATGACATAGTGATTTTGATCAGCATCGATTAACTCAGCCTTAAGTTTTTATAGATTTAATTACGCTTTTAACCCAAAATATTCGAAGTAAAACATATTTACCCACAAAAATTTAAAAATTATACATTCAACCCCATCGTGTCTCCATATGTGTCCCTTGTGTGTCCCCATTCCAAACCTCCTGACCTTAATGGACATGCCCATATTTTTTGGGCGGGTACCTAGCGTGTGTGTGTCATGGCGACCTCTGAAGAGTGTCGGTAGACTCGGTACTTCATAAGTCATAATAATACACTCCTCAGATAATGTTAGTAGCAAAAAGTTAGGAAGAGTTACAACTTCCCTTGATATAGCCTATGAGTGCTACTCTTGTTCTAGGAATGCTACTTGTGCACATATGCTAATGCTTCATACAAATATGTATCACATTCTTAAGCTTCTAAATTTGTCAATCCACAAAAGAGGTGTAAGTTGTAGTGTTGTAAGTATTGTAGGCCATGAGATCTGAACAGTTTGAACTGGAATTGGCAGAATATTGCGAAGCAGCTGCCTTTGCTCAATTTGGGTCACACCTTGATGTTCAGGAAAAATTAGTAAGTGAAATTGTGACTAGTTATTTGAGTTCATACGCACGTCCGCTGGTGTTAAGAAGGCATACCTGAATACGAAGGTAAAGTCTTTACCCATGCACAATATAGCCGTCCGAGCTTTATTAAGCCTCCAAATCTCTTTATTTGGCTTTTGCACCCAACTTCTAAATCTTCTCGGGACGCGCTCTGTCACCCCTATCGTGCCTTCAGTGGAATGTCTAACAAAATGAGACTTGATGATGGAGGGAGTGTTAAAACATTGTAGCCGAGAAACTTCTGCCTTTGCTTTCTCTTCGTCGTTATAGAATTTGGCAGTAATTGGGTATTCTTCAAAGTCTCTAGAGTTGGTGAAAGTGCTGAATCCTGTCAAAGTTGATCTCTTCCTCTTTCCACACTTTACCCTAAAGTTTATATCGGAAACCTAACAAAAAAATACAATTATTAGTAATGGATCAACAAGTATCTGATAAAACCAAAACCACAACATGATAGGCTGATAATCATATTCACAAGCCAGCATTCAATTGTTCTGAAATTCATGTTCCCACAATATTGTCTGTGCCTTAAGTGTTGTAATTCTGTTGAATGGTATTGATCCATGGCAAGACAACAGAGATAACAACCAAAGAGGAAAAACCCATACTAAGTACTGATTGAAGAATTTTGTCGTTTCTAGTATCTCTAATAGCATGGAGTGAACAATCAAAATCTATTCGAACCCGAAATGTCCCTGCTAAACAGAAAGATCAATATCTACACAGATATTGCATACGTATTTTATAAGCCATGAAGATATCCACGAAGGTATGCTAGCTGGTGAAACTCAACACAATCATAAAATATATATTTCAGTTCTAACCGTGTGCATGTACAGTTTGTGACCGAGATCAAGATCATGATTAGTACACGTCAATAAAATCGGATCGAGTTCTGAAATCTATTAATTACGAATTATACAATCTGCATACTATTCTATTCTCTAGCCATTGTTGTTCAAGTCGTACACCAAACACACATACACACTAGATTAAGGTGTCTTCTAACCTAGACATGTCTTTGAGTGCCTTTAGTGATGGATATTTAAGGAACCCTATATCTTCTTTTAAGAAATCCCTCTATCATGGAAACTAAACTCATAAATAATCTAGATAATAGAAATCCAACAGCTTTTTGAAACCACCACTACACAAATAAACACAAATAAATAATATAAGTGTTCGACTAACATTATGTATCACCCATAGTTGTGACTAAGTAGGCACTAAAAAAAAATTCTTACACAGACCTCATTCTTGTATCCCCGAGCTTCCATTTTGGGTTTTGGGAAACCTCGGAGGGTTTGGGGAAACCTCGGAGGGTTTGGGGCGCCGGCCGAGATGAAGGAGTACACGGAAGGTAGGGTCCTAGGGGTTTGTATCAGGAGGTAGGGTATGGAAAGTTGGTTTCTAATGCCACGGGACGTTCATTGATTACCTAATGAGCTAGAATGACCCAATTGCCCTATGCATTACTGAGTTGCTTTTCCTAAACCCCTTGCGGGGCTTTCCGTGTAGTGATTCAGTGAACATCTATTTGTACATTTTTTTTTCCATTCCAAATTTAATTTGATGCTATCCTACCAGCCAACAAAGAATAGCTTTCTGAAATTCTGCCTGCCAACTACTCCATGCAACAAATCTTCCACGGTTTACTTTTTTATCACGTTTCCACTAAAAATACCACTAGTATATTTTTTATTATTCAAAATATTTTGTTTAATTTTTTCATAATTTTTAGAATTAATCATCTATTTTAATGAGAGGAATAAAAAGTATGAAGATATGGACCGAAGTTGAAAAGGTCCATAAAAAATAACACTTCAGTTGAAAAACACATCTTTTTAAAAAAAAAAAAAATTTGATCATAATTTTTTTTCTTTTTAGACACCTCCCGTTAAGACAAACGATTAAAATTCATAAAAACATATAAATCTAATTAAAATTCAAAAAGGATGAACAAAAATATCAAAAAATTAGTGAAAACATGGCAAGAGTTCTTGTGATTGTATGTACCTATAATATATTTTATTATTTAAGTGACACGACAGTCCAAAAGGTCTATCATTTTGAGATTTAGGTAGAATAAAAGTAGATTATCAGTGAGAAAGATGCGAAGAATCTCAGAACATGACAGTTCTAGAAGGTGTAGTTTAGAAAACAAAATACTTCTGATGAAGAAAAGTCCAACGAACTTTGATTGCTTAGGAGGGTAATTGGGTCATCCTGGCACCTGGGTAATACGGAGTAAATGAGCGTGGCAGGAACAAATGGTACCGTGGCATTTCAACAAATGGTACCTTTTTGAAAAACTATATTTAATGGTAAATTTCAACAACACCCCTTGAGGTTTCATTATATTACAAATTTACCCTCCCCGTTTGGAAAATAGCACTTCACCCACTGTCAAGTGTCCAGTGTTTGTAGTAAACAGAGGTTTGTTGATGACTGTTCTACCCTTTCCCACTTTTTTTTTACCCTTTCACACTTTGCCTATCTCCTCCCTGTTTGCACAACAATTGCGTCGAACGTAAGGTTCTGAATACCATACCAGCTAGAGTACCAGTTTTCTTTCTAGTACGGTACGTACTGGTACCGGTGAGATACCGGATACCGTTTCAAATTGATCGCTATTAGTGTTATTTTCTTACCGAAAAGAATTATAGTATAATATACACTTTTTAAAACAAAAAAAATAAAAAATATTCCGGTATTTGTCCGGTACCGTTCGTTCGGTATTGACGGGGACTTGAAGAAAAAAATAAATTTAAAAGTAGTCCAGTATTATCCGGTCCGGTATTGACCGGTATTGGCCGGGCCGGAACGAAATTAGAAATGTAGGGTATCGGATTCTTTCAAAAACAATACGTACCAGCCTGTATGGAACGGTATTGATAACCTTGATCAAAAGTGGTAATTCCGGTGAAACCCCGTTCCATCTTGCTCCAATTCCTTCAGATTATGTCTATTTGGCAAAACAATTGCATAGTGGTTGTTATGTTTGGCAATATTACCCAGCACAAAATTGAGAACCAACTTCAATGGATGTTGTAATAGTTGTAACTCATTTGGTCGATTTAATTTTGGCAATATCCTGGAATATTTGAAACCCATATTCAATAGACCCTGTAATTGATATTTGATACCTACACTTTTTTTTGTTCAAAATTGATAGATACCTATATGTTTGCTATAGGAGGTCTGTGCACTGTATTCTTGGATTGCCGATCTAATAACAAAATGGGGTGGGGGTTTGCTGTTGGACAAAATATATGCGATAGGAATTTTCTAGTAAATTCTAAATAATATTCATTGATCAAATTTTCATAATCAAATAAATAGAGAAACGAATAGAATAACCTGTGAGTAGTCGAGGCACGTGATAGCGCTCTCCTAAAGGCACGTGATAGCGCTCTCCTAAGGAACGATGTAGCCCCTCTTGCACAAGGTTGAATATTGAGACTTCTCCTCCAAGATACATAGAACATGAATTGAACTCACGAATCAATAGTTTCCAGACACTCAAATAATCAATGAAAATCAATCCTCAATTATACAAAGGAAGAACATCAATAGCTTATAGGAAATCCATATACCGATGGAAGGGGAAATATGTATAGGATATGAAAGGGGAAAACACCAAGTGTTCCGTTCGTAGTGTTCTGCTCTTAGTGACAGACGAATAATTATATAGGCAGTAAGATAGTTTGTTAAGTATAAGAGAATACTAGGGTTTGCCCAATGTGAGATTTAATTAGTGACAGTTGTTCAATTAATATTAGTGCCCTAGAGAGATAAAGATTAATTAGAATTTATTGTCATAGAGAGATAAAGATTCAAAAACGGTTATCCCTTATTCAGTGTTTTGTAGTAAACAGAGGTTTGTTGATGACTGTTCTACCCTTTCCCACTTTTTTTTTTGACCCTTTCACACTTTGCCTATCTCCCTGTTTGCACAACAATTGCGTCAAAAGTAAGGTTCTGAATATCGTACCAGCTAGAGTACCAGTTTTCTTACTAGTACCGGTGAGATACTGGATATCGTGTCGAATTAATCGCTATTAGTATTAATTTCTTACCTAAGAGAATTTATAGTATAATATACACTTTTTAAAACAAAAAATATTCCGGTATTTGTCCGGTACCGTCCGGTATTTGCCCGGTACTTGAAGAAAAAATAAATTTAAAAGTAGTCTCGTACTATCTGGTCCGGTATTGGCCGGTATTCACCGGTATTTTCCGGTACCGTCCGGTATTGGCCGGTATCGACAGGTATTTGAGCCTGAACGAAATTAGAGGTGCAGGGTATCGGATTCTGTCAAAAACGATACATACCGACCGGTACGGAACGGTATTGATAACCTTGATCGAAAGTGGTAATTCCGGTGAAACCCCGTTCCATCTTGCTCCAATTCCTTCAGATTATGTCTATTTGGCAAAACAATTGCATAGTGGTTGTTATGTTTGGCAATATTACCCAGCACAAAATTGAGAACCAACTTCAATGGATGTTGTAATAGTTGTAACTCATTTGGTCGATTTAATTTTGGCAATATCCTGGAATATTTGAAACCCATATTCAATAGACCCTGTAATTGATATTTGATACCTACACTTTTTTTTTTGTTTCAAAATTGATATATACCTATATGTTTGCTATAGGAGGTCTGTGCACTGTATTCTTGGATTGCCGATCTAATAATAAAATGGGATGGGGGTTTGCTGTTGGACAAAATATATGCGATAGAAATTTTTTGGTAGAATAATAATTCTAAATAATATTCATTGATCAAATTACATAATCAAATAAATAGAGAAAGGAATAGAATAGCCTGTGGGGTAGTCGAGGCACGTGATAGCGCTCTCCTAAAGACACTTGATAGCGCTCTCCTAAGAAACGATATAGCCCCTCTTGCACACGGTTGAATATTGGGACTTCTTCTCCAAGATACATAGACCATGAATTGAACTGAACTAACGAACCAATAGTTTCTAGACACTCAAATAATCAATGAAAACCAATCCTCAATTACACAAAGGAAGAACATCAATAGCTTATAGGAAATCCATAAACCGATGGAAGGGGAAATATGTTTAGGATATGAAAGGGGAAAACACCAAGTGTTCCGTTCGTAGTGTTCTGCTCTTAGTGACAGACGAATAATTATATAGGCAGTAAGATAGTTTGTTAAGTATAAGAGAATACTAGGGTTTGCCCAATGTGAGATTTAATTAGTGACAGTTGTTCAATTAATATTAGTGCCCTAGAGAGATAAAGATTAATTAGAATTTATTGTCATAGAGAGATAAAGATTCAAAAACGGTTATCCCTTATTATGTAGATTCTCCTAGTATTTAGGAGAAAAATTAGTGCCCGTAATTGGTTTGATCAATTCCAAAATCTTACTCCTAGTATTTAGGAGAAAAATTAGTGCACATGGTAATTGGTTTGACCAATTCCAAAATCTTTTAAGTAACTACCCTGAGAATGTTACTCCACAATTTTATGTAACAAATATCTCAATCAAAATTGGGATAATTAAAATATAAGCATAACATTTTAAATTAAATACAACATTTGCGTCTCCTCTAAGTTTTCGAAAGAAGCCATAGAGATTGACTCATAACAGAAGGAATTCCCCACCTATCTCGTGCTAATAAGAAAAACGAGCGATTGCTAGCATCGAAGAGAGCCGCCCTCGCCCTTAGAGGAGCTAGTGCCTAGCAGTTGTTGTTGGCTCACCCCATCTTCAATGAGAGTGGACTGCCTTGCGTCATTTGCTATTGATCGCCCGTCCCGCCCCGAATTATATTCCAGTAATTAATAGTTTTACAGCTATATATATGGATTAAGCATTATAGGAGTAAATCATTCGATCCCCACATGTTTTCAAAAATTAAATTTGGATCGAAAACCGTTTATTTTGTAGAACTTGTCAAGAAGAATCGGATCGTTTTGATATATGAATGAACCACTAGTACTACAATATTGTTAAAAGATGACGCTTGAAGAAGTGAAAGGTAATTAAAAAGATTGCAATAGATAAATAATGTAAGTCATCTTAAAATTTTTGATACAATATATTTTTTATGTCACTTTCTAAAATAGTGACATAACGATTCTTTCTTTTTAATGTCAGTTTCTCCTAAACTGTGATATAATATATTTATGATGTCACTTTGTAAAATAGTAACATATCTATTCTTTCTTTTTAATGTCAGTTTCTCCTAAACTGTGATATAATATATTTATGATGTCACTTTGTAAAATAGTAACATATCTATTCTTTCTTTTTAATGTTTGTTTCTCCTAAACTGTGATCTAATATATTTATGATGTCATTTTTTAAAATAGTGACATAACTATTCTTTCTTTTTAATGTTGGTTTCTCCTTATAAGTGACATTGAAGACCTTATAAGTGACATTGAAGCACAAAAATTTATTTTTGGAGAAAACGGCGCCATCTATGAGCGTCGTTGCTTTGAAGTCTCAAATCGGGAGAGGGTCGTTACATATGTCATCAGAGCCTGTACCAACCAGAAATGTGAGACATAATCTCGACCCCATACGAGGACGTGTGTTCTTAAGTGGGGGAGATTGTGACGCCCTGCCCCTGGGGAGTTCTAAGTAGTGGTCAACCGCCCTGAGGGCAATTGGGACCCGTGCGAGGGGCTATCAGATCGGTGACTAGAAGGGTCAACCGAGGGTAGTCCCACATCACTTGATGAAAGTGTAAATTGTGTGCTATAAATAATATATTGTCATCCTATCTTGTACAAGGACTTTTAAAGCTATGAGGGTGCCAAAGCCAATTAAAACTTCATAGTTAAGCGTGCTTGCACTGGAGTAATTCTGGGATGGTGACCTCACTGGGAGGTTTGATGGGGTTTGGTGTTCAAAGCGGACAATATTATACAGGGCGGGAGCGGGTTTTTGCAAAAGACGACGGCTTTAAAGTACTTTAATGACGTTTCACAACTATCATATTTTACTTTTAATTACATTTATAATCATTTTAAATTTCAGATTTTTAATGACATCTCCATATATGACAGTTTCAAAACCGTCATCTATATAATATGACGTGAGGTTTTTGAATCCCTAAAATTCCTCCTATATTTTGGACCCTACGATTGGTACACATTTTTTCTACGGTTGAGATCTACGGGTCGAAGGGCTAATGATATATTTAGAAAGGATGGTACAAATATTTATGGTCTTTTTAATTACCCGAAATCACAGGAGGATTGAAATTAATAATATATTTGGAAAGTATGTTGACATTTATAATACCTTCCAAATGGCTTAAAGTGAAGGTAAGTTCTCTTACAAGGGATTCAAACAGCGAATGATTTTTTTCAGTTCTCGTGCAAGTTTAGTTCAATTTTTTCCTTGAATGATTTTTACTCATATTGGGTTTCTTTTGTCGAAATAATTGGGTGAAAAATATGAGTGTGAGAGAATAAAATTTTTTTTTTTAAACAACCTTGGGTCTTTTATGTCAATACTAACTTTGTTGTTTTCTTCTACCTTCTTCTAACTTTCTAAAATTTGCAAGGAAAATCAGCAAAAATATATTTAGAGAAATTCTGCGTCAATCTTAAATTCGAGGTTCTACAAATGGTTTTTTTTTTTTTGATTGGCGGGTTTTTTTTTAATCTTTGTTTTGGTATGTCAATTTTCTTCGCAATCGTGGCACAGCATATATCCACTTTATACTCCATCTGAACCATCCCCATATCATATAGAAGTTCTATGTTTTTCTGATTTTCTCTACCTTTTATTTCTACCAAAAAATTTCATTATGGGTTGGTTATTTCTGCTTATTTTGTTTGATTCCGGGTAGTTGTTGTTTGAGCTACTATTATTAATTCATGGCTATTTTGATCATGCATTCCCCAACCCTATCCCCCAATTCTGCTTTGAAAAGGAAGTTTTTTCCTTAGTCTATTATGAATCCGACTGGTTTTTTTGAAAAACGATTGAGCTGACCGAGCCAAACCGTTCCAAGCACACATTCAACTAAACATTCACTTTCATAGAACGGTTGGTGCAGATGCATGAGTTTCAAAAAAACCAACTTGAACGGTTTGGCGCGAAAAGTGGGAAAAAAAATCCTACCGGTTCCGAACCAATTTTATCGCAAGTCATAAGACATGGGTTTTGTTGGGCTTGCGAAGACTTAGTTTTGGACATAGATCATCTACCCTAGGATCGATATATATTTTTTCAACGGCTGAGATTTGCGAGTAGTATTGCTAGAGAAATATTTGGAAATAATTAATGAAAGGAAACCTAAAAAATACTCATTCCGATAAAAAAGAAAACCTAAATGGTATTTGATTTAACCCTTCTAAAAATCAATTTGTATATATCTCCAAACCAATCCATAGGAAATCCCATGATTTATGGGATCGGTTACTTTCGGGCATGTATTGTCAGTTATAAGCTGAAAAGAAAACCTTAAGGCTATTTGATTTATGTTGTTTTGGATTTGGATTTAAATTTTTTTTTGAAAAATAGTAGGGGTAATAAGTGGAGAGAGATAGAGAGAGAAATATTAGAAGTAGTGAAAACTTAGGAGGAATTTTTTGAAAAATACTTTTTGAGAAGTAAAGAGAACAAGGCATTAGCCTTCTTAAAATCATCATCTATTATACAAATCGCGACGGTGTGGTGGCCCACATATTTTTCCTACATAAATCTTGACCGTTGACTTAACACACATATCCCTGCACAAATCTCCACCCTTCATTCAACCCTTGGCATTGAATGATGTAGATTTATTTTAGCCGACGATTGAGAGTGATTTTTTCAAATCTTAGAAATTTAATTTTTAATGACAGATTTGATTGCCGAGTTTAATTGGGAAGCATAATTTACGGGATTATGATTTCTCCCTTCTGAATACTCCCTTTGAATACTATTATTTTTGGCAATGAAATTCTACACTAAATTTCCCAAAACGTTTCTACACTACACTTTGTTAGTGACGTAAAGAAAGCAACATAGGAAAAATCATTTCAAATCATTTCCAATTAACTACATCAACTAATAACCTCTACCCGAGCATAACCTCTAACAAAAAAGGCTATTTTGTTTTTCAGAGATGTTTTATAGAGGAAAAAGGCATCACTAACCCAGTCAATCCAGTTCTCTCTCCATAGGTATGGCTCTGCTATGTGCTTCACTTTCTTTTTGTTCCCCTTTTTGTTTTCTTTTCTATTTCAATACGTTTATTGAAAGTATTTTTTTTCACTCACCCAAAAAAAATAATACCCAAAGACTAACTACAAAAAAGGCTCTTATTTATTTTTAGAGTTGTTTTATAGAGGAAAAAGGTATCACTAACCCAGTCGATCAATCCAGTTCTCTCTCCCCGTCTTTCGTATTTTTCAGTTCTCTCTCTATTGGTATGGCTCTGCTATGTGCTTCACTTTCTATTTGTTCCCCCTTTTGTTCTCTTTTCTATTTCAATACGTTTTCTGAAAGTATTTTTTTCACTCACCCAAAAAAATTATATCCAAACATTAACTATTTTTGGGGCATAAAATTTGTTCTGCCCCGTTAACCCTCAAATGATACATTTAGTAAAATGTGCCCCTTAGAACATGCCGCTTTAGCTGTGTTTTGTTGTAGTGATCGTATGTGAAAAAAATCCTGATTACTTATTGTGACAGTTTAAACTGCCCCAAAAGGTTTTTTGATTTAAAAAATAATAATACAGTTACTGAAAGTATTTTATTCACTCACCAAAAAAAAAACCACAAAAACTAACTATTTTTTTCACTTACGTATTCACGACAATGTATATCGAAAGTGCCCCATTGCCTTTGGGCATATAAAATTTGTTCTGCCCCATTAACCCTCAAATGGGGCTAAAGTTATGGCTTTTTCTCTTAATTCAGAGCTTAGTGAGTTTCTATGTAAAATGCATGTGCACATGCATAGTTATTGTTGCATTTTCGATCAAACAAATAGTATTAACTTAATATGTGTTATCACGTATGCATGTATATGTTCAATCGAAAAAAAAGTTGGGAGTATGGTTCTTTTGGATTCTATGATAATGATTTCCTAAAAGCAACCAATATTCTCGACGAGATAGGAAAAAATAAACCAATCGTCTTATTTAACTCTAGATGAGTTCAAGTCATGTGGAGAGAGATTGAACTGGTTACCCAAAAATCCTGGTAAGGAAAAACGAATGCACGACCAAGGAAAAAATCTGGGTACTGAGTTCAGGTCATGTGGAGTATGGCTCTTCTGAACTCTTTTTTCCTTGCATGTCATGCGCCTTAGAGGGTGGCAATGACTCCTTAAGTTTTGTCATATGGAGTGCCAAAGTTTTGTCACGGGCATAAGCCATTAGTTTTTTTTAGAAATTGGAACTCCCAATTAGAACCCAGAATTTTTCGTGACAGAATTTTGCTTGGGTCTAACATTGTTTCAGAAACCATATTGCACGGGCATAACTTATGCTGCATAAGCTTTCAATTTTGCGTATCAAACCAACCCCTTATACGGAAAGCTAGATGACTAGATGAGTTCGGGTCTATCATTGTTTTACTACTGACATGTTGGGGAAAAAAGGAAAAAACATAATTCCTTCTATCATGTATGTTGGTGTATAAACTGTTGCGTATGTACTATTTTTTTGCCTCCAGTTTTGCCAGTTTTACGAGAATCTACACTTAATGATATTTGATTGGGTTACAAATACAGACACGGGAAATACATACACAGTTTTGAATGGCTTGATTTTTTGGTAGAACAAATTATTTACACCACCGGTGTAAACATTGGTTTTCTCCAAATCAATTACATTATGCCACATTGCAAAATAGTAGTCTCAACCAATAGAACATGACGACGTGACGCAATGTAATTGATTTGAATGAAATAAATGTTTATATCGGCGGTGTAAAGAATTTAATCCCTTTTTGGTAATGATTTTTATTAATTGGGAAGCTTAATTTACGGGAATCACTTAATGACATATTTGATCGGGTTACAAATACATACACGGGAACTACATGGTTCCAGAACTACATATTTTTTTCATAAATACACGGGAAATACATACTTGAGCTATTGTTTTTTATTTTTTGCATAGTTAGAATTTTGTAAATGGAGCCTTAGCCTGCAAAATTGGATATAAATTGAATACCGATTTCGAGCCGTGCCTTTAGGCACGGGCATGCGATATATGCAAAATTTTTTGAATTTTGAATTCCAATACGTAATTTAGAGTTATCCAAAAAATCCTATTACTAATTAATCACATGATTTATGGGATCGTTTATGTTTTCCAAAAACAATTCTCTCTCCTTCCCTTTATCTCTCACAGTCTCAAGAAAGCACGAGATTTATCCATGAGTACGTCCTTTACTCATATTAGGTATGTTCTTTACTCCAATACAATTCCTGAGTCAATTACTCCTTTCTGTATTTTTTTCCCTCCCTGTTTTATTTTCCCAGTGCAATACCAATGGTTCAATGTTGGAATATGAAATATGTGTTTCTATTTGGATTTAGAGGTTCAAACATCGAAAGAAACAAGATTTATCCATGAGTATGTTCTTTGCTTATATTGGATTTCTTTTGGCAAAAATTGGGAGAAAAAAATATGAGTGTGAGAATAGTTTTGGGTCTTTTACGTTTTTTTTTTTTTTTTTTTACAATCTTGGGGTATTTTACGTTAATCCTAACTTAATTTGTTATTTTCTTCTTCCTTCTTCTTTCTTTCTAATATTTTAATGCAGGAAAGATCAGCAAAAATATATTTAGAGAAATTTGGAGTTGAGCTTAAACTCGAGGTACTACTAATGTTTTTTTTTTATTTTTTATAATCCGAAACTACTACGAATGTTCATGAATACTATTTTGCTACATTTATATGCCTAGGGATTGGCACCACCATGGATTATTTTAATGTGCAAGCTAATCGTGCTTTTGTCAAATCTTTTTTACTTCATGAAACAGTGACCTTTTTATTTTAATCTTTTCCATTATATAGATGTCATGAAGTGTTCTTTTGAAAGCTATAACTCTATCACATTTCAATACTGAAAGGGGCAATCCATGAATTTGTTGACAGGTAGCCAAGGAAGTTGGAGGAAAGGAACTAATCCGAGAAGTGGTAGTTTTGGGGTGTAGTGGTAGATTCAGGGGGAGTAAAATTGTGGGAGAAATTTTTATATAGTTGATAGCTTCCAAGACTACAAGAATTGAAGTGAGTGGTATCTATTTATCTGTATAGATATTCTATTGTTTTCTTTCGGTGTACCCCTATAGGCATGTAAATTTTTTTGTTCAACAGCCCCAATGCATGATTCTCCCTCTATCTCCTCTTTTGTTTAATCTGTTTTTTTTTTTTTACAGTTGAGTAAAGAGGGTTTGATTTTTTTTCGGGTTAAATGGGCAGAGATTGCCTAATCTATTTTTTTAAATTCGTAATCTAAACAGTTTAACTTAGTCGATATTGTACTAGCCGCTAATAGTGAGCTGCGAATTTGTTAAATAAAATGTATTGTGATTGCCTGCTTAAAAACACATGCAAATATTCACTAGGTTAAAATAATTATGTGTGTTGGGTGATTTATGGATTTTGAAAATTTGTATAAAACTTGAATATTATTTACACCTCGATTTGTCCTGCACATATACCAAAGTTTTGTTTGTTCCTACCCATGTTTTTCAACATGTCCTCATTTTGCTTATTGTTCGACCAGTAGCTTTAGTTGTCTTCAAAATGTGTTGCGCCATGCCCTCAGGCACGGGCATTCGCTAGTCTATAATACAATTCGCGACGGTGTGGTGGCCCACAAATTTTTTCTGCATAAATCTTGACCGTTGGCTTAATACACATTTTTCTGCATAAATCTCCACTCTTGATTCAACCTTGGCATTTTGGTAAATACGTTGCATTTTCTGGAATAAATGGTTGAGTAATGATTCTTTCAGTTTTGGTAATTAATTTTCCGGTTTTGGTAATGATTTATTTGTGATGAATGAATGCTAAGAGTTTTTGTTAATGATTGGAGTTGAAATACGTACAAAAATCGTATGGGAGGATTTTTGGTAATGAAGATCAATACACAGAGAGATGGCGTTGAATGCTATCAATTAATCAATACATACAAAAACCGTGTGGAAGTATTTTTGGTAATGAAAATCAATACATAGAGATGGCTCCCTCGAACTGGAAAGAAACCGTGTGGTAAGGATTTTTCGCAAGTTTGAACAAGAAAATGTGGGAGGGATGTTGAACGAATTTTTGGTTACCTCAAACTTATTCTTGGTAATGAATGTTAAATGATTTATCCTCATTGTTTGTTTCCTATTATCTCTCTCCCTCCCTCAACATTTTCTTACCAATTCTCTTTCCTTCTCCCTCACTCTCGTCCTCTGTCCAATTCTCTTCCCTTAGGTATGGCTCTTTTGTTCTCTTTTTTTTGAAATTAGTTCATCATTCTCCATCCACGGTAAAAGTAATTCTCTTTTCTTTTTCTTTTTTCACCTCGCTCTCTCTCTCTCTCTCTCCCGTAAAAGGTTAGTACTGCATCACTTCATTTTTTTTTTTTTTTTACTTTTGTTAGTTTGTTTATTTTTTTCTAAGTAATATAGACACTTTTGTTTGTTAATTCATCCTAACTCTCTCTTTTGTTTGTGTGTAGAGGAAGGCCAAACCATTTTTTCAACTTTGGGGTAGCCTCTTGGATGTACTTATTGTACTTTTATGTGGATGTTATTACTCATTTCTTTTTCTTTTCACAGGCCGTACATGAAGGATGAGCCCATTTATTCTATTTCAAGGTGTGTGAGTCAATTTCCCATGCTATAGACACGAAGTAGATATAGCATTTCTGCACTAGGTTTTCTTCAAATATAGCAAGGTGCATGGAATCCAAAGTTTTTTTTTCCTCCGCCAAAAGTCTAAATATCGGCAGTTACGTAAAGTATCGGTTGATACATATCGATTTTGTGTATTCGTTATATTTACTATACCGGTGAGATAGAAAAATTGTATCAGTAAGTTCCGATTACGTATTAGTTCATTTCGGATATATGGTAATCTCAATGGCCCTTAAACAAATACTGGATTCCTGAGAGTTCCTAAAACCCATACAAATTGCAGAGTTTAGATAAGATTTCATGGATGACTGAAATTGATTTTTGATTTTTGGGGTTTGTTTGGGCTAGTTTTCAAAATTCAATTCCTGTGGTCTTTTTTATTTTTGGGGTCTTTTTCCATTTTGGAAGTACCAGTCCAATTGGTAACACTCTAGCAATAGAGATATGACGTAGAAAGAGAACATGGTAAAAGGAGCTGGAGGTTTACAGCATTGGTGAATTGAGCTTTCGCGTGGTTGGAATTGGAGGATTACGGCATCCATTGAGAGCCATGGCATCCTTCAAATATGGGATAGGCACGTAAGCCCCAAAAATTCGAAATGGCTTCAGGAGAATCTTACAGATATAGCTTGTTGTCCATATTCATGTTAATGAAATATGATTTCATATTTGAAATGTTTTTCATGAGATTTATAGTTGTTTGAAAGAAGGCATCTGGAAGCTGCGAATTTCGTTAAGTGTGTTGTTTCAACAAGTAAGAAGTAAATCCCTCTAAAAAAACTGCATTACATCGAGCACAAAATTGGAGCAACTGAATTTGAGGTTCCTAATTGTGTTAGATTTTATATAGGGAACATTGAATTGAAAATATCCAAATTGATTATGAAAATGCAAGTGCAGGCATGCAGCGAATGATTATACAAGTGCATTTCATTGCACATTTGGCAATCTTTTCTTCTTTATGTGATTGCATATTGGGTAATTTTTTTCTCTATTTGATTGCATATTTGGTAGTAATAGCTTCATTGTGAACTTGTAGCTCTTTGTAGAGGGGAATGGGAAAAATGGATTCAAATAGCCAATCCTAATTGAACCCGAAACAAATGCTCAAATTTATTTTGTTTGGCATTAATGTTAGAACTATTTTGTTCTCAAACACGTCTCGCCACTTGCACAACATTATCCACCACAGCATTGTTACTAGCTTAGAAAGTGGGTGGCATTATCCACCACAACATTATCTAATTAGTCTTGGAACTGTTTTGTTTTTTTCTATTTTTCTAGGTCAATTGAATAAAAAGTGCAATTGGTGTCACTTTGAATCTATTACAAGACAATTCCTTTTTGAATCTTAAGTAACTCTCAGTTTTAGATTGTCTTTTTGTTTTTTTTTTGGAATTCAATTGCTGAAATTGGTTAGATGAACCATGATTGATGTCTATTCGAAAAATGAAAATTAATTCTATTAAGAGGTTTCACTAATGCTCCTTTTTGCCCTTCTAGAGGTTTCGAAACCTAGTAATTCTATTATCTTTCGGTATCCATCTCTCTAATTTGGTCAAGTCTTCAGCATTGGTAGGTTTGCATTCAATTGGGAAGGTTTTGTAATAGGCATTCTAAAAGATTGAAACATATCGCTAAGGTCTTATTGGACGGAGAGAGGTATCTCGAAGAACAAAATGCTTGCCTAGACAGAATTGAGGAATTGCTTTGGGGTCGTGACCTGAAGCAACGAGAGATGCAAAGTGTGGCATTTTATCATGGTATTTCCACACAGGTTTTAATATTATATTTACCAGTTTTCATCTCATTTTGAATATGTTGAGTTCTAGGCGGGTCTTTGGATTATTTCAAGGTTGAGGGCCAAGTCGTTGCGACATTTATCAACTAAGTATTGTCCTTTGGTGCCACCTCGAAGGTCAACCATTGAAGCAGCATTCAGTCATGATGAGAAAACCCTTGCTTCAACACATGAGTTGTTTGCTTTTTGGCTTCTTGATAATTGCATACCGTTACACTCTATTTATGTCTCTGTCTTTGGGGGGAAAATTGGGAGAGCCAAATTATTTTTCTTCTTTGCTAACTAATGGGTCATTAGTTTTCGCTCTTGAAGAATAACATGTATAAAGGTCAATTTTAGTAGATGCAACTCCAAAAATACAATGGCAGCAGTTTCTACTATAATACTTGATGCTTGAAATGGTATGTGTGAGCTGAAACAATAATTTTTTATTTTTACAGGTGGAAGTGGCCAACCTTGCAACGTCAAATGCCATGTTACGATAGAAGTGAAACCACCTCAAACTTCTTTCATACCGAGTTGATTATGCAAAAGTGAAATCACCTCAATCTTCTTTCATATGTTGCTTTGTTGTATGGATATAATAAAAGTTTTCCTATTTCAAACTTATAAAGTAGATTTTGTGAAGACAGTTAGATTTTTGGGATGTGATCACTATTATAATCGAGTGGTTAATATAGCTTGAAGTTAAATTTTGCTCACAAGTGCCTTCAGGTATGAGCATTCCACTAGCTAAGCTCACACCTAACTAAGGTCACTTGAAATCATATTGAATAACAAAATCATCGACCCGTGCCTGAACACTAGTCTATAATACAATTCGCGACGGTGTGGTGGCCCACACATTTTTCTGCATAAATCTTCACCGTTTGATTTAGTACACTTTTTTTTTTTGCATAAATCCTATGCGTTGAGTTGCTCAATATGATTTCAGTCGAATTTTTGGTAATGAGGTTCAGTCATTATATTCAGTTATCATGGACTATAATGACTGATTGGGTAATGACATGCTAAAAGACTTGATTGCCGTTGACTGGCAGCACTAGAATTGCTAATTTTTTCAATCATTATATCCAGTTTGGTAATGATTTATGAAATTGCCGGTGATTGGCGTGGATTGGGAGACAATATGCTATAAATCGGGTAAGAGAAATTGCTTTGATTGGGTGAACGAATTTTTGGTAACGATATTGGTAATAATATTCTCATTTAAATTTTTGGTAATAAATTTTGGGTGAATGAACTTCTCTCTCTCTCTCTCCCTAATCATTTTGGTGAACAAATTACTCTCTCTCTCTCTCTCTCTCTCCCTCTCTCTCTCTCTCCCTAATTGTTTTCTGAACAAGTCCTCTTTCCAGTTCTCCCTGACTCTCGCCCTCTCTTCAGTTCTCTCTCCGTAGGTATGTCTCTTTATTCTCTCTCTCTCTCTCTTTTTAAACGATTGTGATAGTTGTGAATCGGAAAATTGGTTGTTCAGAAAATTAGTTCTTTTTTCTTTGGTGTGTTGTGCAAAGTCATGAAAAAAGTATGTTACTCCACTTCTTTTTTTCCCATGTTTTGAAATTTGATCAGTTGATTAGAAGAACAAACCAATTGAAAAAGGGAACAGGGAAACGTTCCCTACACCCCAAACATTAACCCATTTTGGTACCGGGCACGACTTTATATTTTCTCTTTTTTAGAGTTTTTTCTTTCTTTCGATACATAGATTCCTTTTTTATTGGTGTGACTTTGATGCTTCAGTTGCACTTAAATGGCCTGCATCAATTCTTATGAAATGAGGTGTGTTGGTTAGTAGCACGGTTTTCTTATGAAATGCAGTTAGTGTTGATTAGTAGCATGGTTTTCGTTCAGTCATTATGGATGACTGATTATGGACTAATAGAATTGTCGATTGTTGATTATGGAAAGTTTAAAAAGAAAATTAGATTCTTATTCAGCATGTTTCTACCCATTTTTATGGACTAATAGAATTGTCGATTGTTGACACCATTTGTTCGACTCCCTTTTTTTTATGTGTGTCCAGCATTACAAAATGAATAGTGAGAATGAAATTAAGATGGTTTTAGTGACTGAATGAGTGGATGTGGATATGCATGAGGATGCTCAAGTTGTAGTCGAAGAGCTAAATATGCAAATACACCATTTGTTCGACTCTCTTTTTTTTATGTGTGTCCAGCATTACAAAATGAATAGTGAGAATGAAATTAAGATGGTTCTAGTGACTGAATGAGTGGATGTGGATATGCATGAGGATGCTCAAGTTGTAGTCGAAGAGCTAAATATGCAAATTAACCCACAGATTGGTAAGCATTCTAGCTACAAAGACTAAACTATGATTTTTAATCTACTTACATTGAAAAAATTATGGTTTCAGTGAATGATCGAGTAGAGATGCACGAGGATGCTAAAGTTGTAGTTGAAGAGCAAAATATACAAATTGAGGAAAAGTAAAAGTTTAATGAAAAGCGAAATACCCAAATCACCTCCAGCTACTACCACCACTACCTACCTCACCACCGGCTGCTACAAAAAACTAGGCATTGCAAATTTGGGTAAAGTGTAATGACCCTACTTTGCTCACTATAGACTTTCTTTCGGCCTGAACACTCAGTCTTAGAAGGTATACATAGTTTTAAATAGCGGATGTAGCGGTAGCATTTTTAGTGTTGCGGTACAGGTCATATTGAACGACTAGAAATTGCCCGTGCCTTCAACGGATTCTGAGCGCAACATAAATGACTACCATTCTCTATTATTAACTAGCTCTACCAATGATCCCAACTTCTTCGGAAAAAAAAAAAAAAACTAAGACCGATTTTTCCTACTTGACTAAGGCCAAATTTTCCCTTTTAGCCCCGTGGGGAAACTCAACATGATACTATATAATTAAGATAAAAATAATCATTCATGAAACAAATAACAAATACCACCAAATAATCAATCAAGCAGTTATTCATTTCACACCTATGTACAATATAATTCGCCCAACATGCAAAGATAAGGAGAAAAAAGACAACTCGACCACATATTAGAAAATAAAATACATATCATCGTTGTTCATTAACTCTACGGAAAACACACAGGTAAGAAAAAATATAAATGTCTATTGTATTTCAGTAATCTTGCCACTTGTACATTAAAAACTACCTGCAAACACTAAAAAACAAAACAATTAAGCATCTTCCTTAAAACAAACATGAATCTTTTTTCATAAAATCAACAAAGCAGAAACCATTTTATCTAGCAAATTGTCCATCCTAACCAATGACCTTGCCTTATGATGACTACCCCTGTTAACCTAACTTGACTAAAATAATAATAATAAACACTTTAAAATACTCAGCCAAATAGATAGGGCAATACTCAACTAAGACTACATTACTTATTTCAATTTGTAATCCCTATAGCAGAAAGGAATAAAGACTACATTACTAACTTGATTCCATTTGAGAGTCAAAGAGTGACTTGAGCTATGCAATTTCTCTAACTACAAATAACACAAATCAATAGCCACAATGGACCTCAAAAAATCTAAAGACGTAATGGACAATCACCATTCATAAACCAATTTGCAGAAGTTGAAACACGGAACATTTGAATTAAATAAACAGAATCCAAGCAAAGCCTTTTGGTTTCGAAGATGGAATTTCATGAAAAACTAAAAATCCAATTGAAGATGGAGTAGATGGTTCTAGAACAATCAAACTGCATGATATAAATCTACATTGGTAGTTAGAATGCTTACCAATTCCCAAGGTTTACACGGATAGAATTTTTTTTAATCAATATAATTTCTAGTGACCTTAGTTAGGCGTAACAAATTGATGGTGCCTAACATTATATGAACACAACATCGTAGGTCGGAATCTCAACTAATATGTCATTATAGAGTATACAAACATAATATGAATTATAGCTCAGTAACACCCTCAAATATGCATAGAAAAACTCTATAAATAGAAGAAGATACATGAATAAAAAATTTAAGATCAAGTACCAAATTATATATGTTTAGCGGCTATTTCTTCGTGGCAATAAACTGATTGTACCCTTTGCACTTTCAAACCCTGGTTTTGATTTTGCTTTAGCCACTAACTATCAAGAAGACAACCACCTATTTAAACTTCCCACCTAATCTACAATTAGCATGGTGCGTTCGCCATGGACTGCCAACTGCCAAAAAAGGTGACATTTTTTGAAAGCAAGAATCCAACAAAATGAGATTGCAAAAACGATGGAAAGAAATATTAAAAAAACCCAACATTAATACATTACACAAAAAAGGAAACATTGGGGCGTGATAAATCCTTCCAGAAAATAAACTTAGCAGCATGGCTAGGCACTTAATTACCATAAATATGAAGAAAGTATATTAAAGGAAAATAGAAGGTTCCTGACTCTTTTGCTCCAACATCACAATTAACATAATCCTTAGAACATAAAGAAGCGGCTGAATCAAGAATTGATCGAATTATAATATGAACCCCAACTAAACGACTCCTAATCTAGCAGAGCAACAATCATAATTTGCAAGCTCCTCACCTGTCTGCAAATTTTTAGGAAATTTTTTAACTGGTTTCCTGTCTAAAATCTTGTCAATGGCCATGATGGTGGTCAAATGGGATAAAGGGAAGGACATCAATGTGGCATTGAGAAAGCTTCGCCGCAGTTCTTAAGTCAATCCTAAACATCAAAAGGAGAAATAAGATCTAAAGTTTTATGGTTACACAGAAGAATCATTTGGAAGGTAAGCAATAATATTTTATGGTTGAAGTTTCTCACTGAATTCCCCCTGAAACTTAATTCAATGACATTCTGTTATCCATATATTTCATGATTTTAAGGAAAGCCATACAGCTCTTTGTTCTTTGTGATCTATAGCAATACTCTACTGCATCCCAGATGGTTTTCTTGGTGGTCCGCCCATCAGACAAACGTGCATTGCTGACAGTTATCCTGAAGCTTAGCACTCACAAGTTACCTGCTAAGAAAGAATTCAAAAAAATTCACTTGGAAACATTCAGAATTAGGCTTTACAACTTCATGATACATAAAACTTGAAATAACCACCCAAGTAAGCTATCAACCGTTTTTTTTTCTTTTCCCTAGAATGCAGCAATCCCGAAAGTAACCACCACCCAAACTATCCATACACCATATAGAAAAAAAAAATAGTGTCATATACCAACCAACGAAACAAGAAAAAGAGGCACATAAAGATCAAAAAGAAGAGCCACCCAAAACAATGGAAACTATTTCATTTCATTCCTATTTAAGATAAAGAATTCACCAATCAAACAAATAAGTACTACTTGCACACTAAATAAGAATCACACAACTGGTGCTTCTCGGCATTATAGTAAGCATACTAAAAATCCACATTAAGTCCACATTTGTTCGAATCTTGGTATGACTGAAATTATAAGACGCCCTTAGTTCATAATCTGGTATTATAGTAGACTTTTCAGTAGTCGACGTTCATAATTAAAATCAGTCACTATAGTCCAAAATCAACAATCTATTAGTCCATTACCAAAAAATTGAAAAAAAAAAAAAAAAACTAAGAAGTAAACAATGACTACATAAAACAAAATTGGGTAATTGTATTAGTTCACTACACAAATCAACGTAAACATTGGGGGTATACTGAAAGAAAATAATGAAATACACTCACCTCAATTCTTTTGGAAGCAGAGTGAAAAATAAGTATTCAACAAAAAAATAGGAACAGTGAAATACAAAAAAAATTAATGAAATACACTCACCACAAGTTATGGCGTTTCGAAAGCAGAGTGAGGGGGGATGGAGGAGGAGAGAGCTAGGATTGTGTATATTGATTTTGTTTTTGTCCATTTTGCCGCGTATATTGACATTGAGATTCTAACTTTGAGTTTGAACATTCCATGAATAATATTTCCGTGTATATTGACATTGAGATTCTAACTTTGAGTTTGAACAATCCATAAATAATGGGCATTTTATTGCCATGGGATTAGGAATAGCAATAACAATAGTCGTTCACCAAAACGATTAGGGAGAGAGAGAGAGAGAGAAATTCATTCACTCAAAATTCATTACCAAAAACTGAAATGAGAATATTATCACCAATATCGTTGCCAAAAATTCGTTCACCCAATCAAAGCAATTTGTCTTACCCGATCAACGCCAATCACTGGCAATTTGTATTACCAATAGCATATTGTCTCCCAATCAACGCCAATCACCGACAATTTCATAAAACATTACCAAATTGGATATAAGGACCAAAAGAATCAACAATTATAGTGCACCAAATCAACGGCAATCAAGTCTTTTAGCATGTCATTACCCAATCAGTCGTTATTGTCCATGATAACTGAATATAATGACCAAACCTCATTACCAAAAATTCGATTGAAATCATATTGAGCAACTCAACGGGTAGGATTTATGCAGAAAAATATGTACTAAATCCAACGGCCAATATTTATGCAGCAAAAATGTGTGGGCCACCACATCGTCGCGAATTGTATTAAGAATCAAGTGTAGCGGTCTTGTATTTTTTAAAATCATTAGCAACACATATAAAACTTGACGATATATTTTATTTTCCTCACTGGCTTAATTTGTCGCATTTTAACCGATCTTAAGACATATATCAACACATTTTCTTCCCTTGAAAAGTACCCTTCGAATCCTTTTCCCACATATAAAATGTCAATGGAATACCAAATTAATTAGGGTTGAGCTCTTGTCCAATGAGGGACTAAGCATTCTCTAATCTCTACCACTCCCCCAAATATGGGGTATTACAAATTTTCGTCTTTAGGGATGCAACGTCCTCTTGCATATGTCAAGCAACCTCTCATTTCCTGTTCGTGGTAGCAAAGCGCATCCTACCCATCACTTGGGCAAGGACAGGGCTCTTATACAATTTGTAACGACTCAACGAGACTTGTCATGGATCTCTTTCGCCCTGAACACTTCGTCTTGAAAGATAAACCTAAGAAAGTGACATGTGGCTTTTGGTGGGTGTTGATATAAGAAATGTGGCTTTAGCTCCCAGTCAACGTGGGACTGAGTGTTGCTACTCTCACAACCAATGTGACTTTTGGCGGGTGTTTAGGGCTCCTTGATTTGGGCAAAAAATTCGAATAAGCTCAATTTGGTATTGATCAGTTTTGGGTAAATAATTGGAGCTCACTTTTGAGTGATTTCTACTCAGATTCAATCAAGGAGTTGTTTCCACTGAGAAACCCCCTGCGCTTGCCACGTTTCCCCCTATTTTTACTCATATATACGAGTCCCAATTGTGTAAAGTAGAGTCTTTTCTGGTCCATTAAAAAACACGTTGATTGTCAATGGCTTGTAGTTAAGTATGGTGAGAAGTACTAGGAGTATAATGCAAGCTTGGAGCCTCCCAATGTTTGAAGCAATGGTGATATATATACCTGTCCCAAAGACGCCGAATTGGTAGCGCATTGGACAATGCACTCGCACGTAAAGGCCCATACCTACCGCTAGGCTTAAGATCCATCAATCACAAAGAAAATACAACAGTGCTACTCATACAATAATTCAAACACAATAATTTACACAATCTCTCATATATATGTGGGACTCATATATAATAGTGTGTGTGGAGTCCATATGTATATGAGAGGTTGTGTTTGGATTGTTACATGAGTATCATTTTTAAAGAAAAAGGATTGTTGTGAGAGATTGTATTTGGTGTTGTGTTTGGATTGTTGTGTGAGTATCATTTTTAAAGAAAATGAAAGAAAGAAAATAAACGGAGAGGTGATTTGTCTTGATTTGTTCTGCGGGGTAGAGAGGACCAGTCCATTTTAGCTACAGAAAATCTCTTGCCTCGTTGTCTCTGCGTTGTTGGCAAAACCCCTTTTCCATCTGTTGTGTTGGACTCATCGAACAGTCCCCCTTCCCCTTTAAATAAACAAAACAAACATTTTTAACAAGCATCACACCGTTCACTTGCTTCTATGATGAGTTCAGGATGAACATTTGATCTTCTCTCTCTCTCTCTCTCTCTCTCTCTCTCTGCTTCAAAAGCAAGGAAAATCATTGCAAGAGTGAGAAACTTATGTACCAAGAGACATACTTGTTACTACAACTATCATTTGACACTTCTTGGGTTGATACTGCCAATAGGAACATGAACTTTGTCACTGAGATGTTCACCCCTGGCACTCTAAGGCAGTAAGTAAATTTCTAGTTTTTTGAGCTATTATGCCATAGCCAATACCAGGTTTTAAATCGCGGTATTTGGGAACGCAATGGTATTGGTGATACAACCATGTATCGACCGATATCGGAGCATATCGACCGATTTGGGTGTTTTCATTTTCAACAATATGGTAGGGATAGGCTAAGACACAAGAGAGTTAACCTTAGAGCAGTAAAGCATTGGTGCAGACAGATCTTGAGAGGCGTTCTCTATCTCCATAGCCGCTACCCTCCTGTAATCCATAGAGATCTAAAGTGTGACAATATATTTATCAATGGGCACCAAGGTGAAGTCAAGATTGGTGACCTCGGCCTCGCTGCCATCCTTCATAAGTCCCACGCCGCACGTTGTGTCAGTGAGTTAGCACCATTCAATATTCTTGTCTAGAATGACCAAATGTTCATAATAGCTTCATTACAAAAGTGATTGAAAATTTCTTATAAGAAGTATTTCACCATAACACTATTTTCTGCTGCTTGTGTTTAGACTTTAGTCTTAGATTATGGATTTGTGGAGGAATTTGACAGCCGAAGGAAAACAATAGGGGATCAAAGAGATGATTATTTGTGCTCTATTTTCTTCTTATCTTTTCCTTTTTGTCCATAAATCCCTGCACAAATTCATGGTCCAAACACAACTTTTTTGGTTAGTGTTTTGTTGATCTTGGGTTTCCCTTGTTTTAATCCCAGGAACACCTAAGTTCATGGCACCAGAGGTTTATGCAGAGGAATATAACGAATTAGTGGACATATATTCATTTGGGATGTGCATATTGGAAATGGTAACCTTAGAATATCCATACAGTGAATGCACTCACCCTGCTCAAATCTACAAGAAAGTTATCTCTGTAAGACCTCAGTAAACCTTACAATTATCATTATTTTCCTTTTGGCATTCAACTTTCTGTATTCTCATTTCTTTTCATACATAGGGTAAAAAACCAGATGCCTTGTACAAAGTCAAGGACCTTGAAATACGAGTGGAGAAATGCTTAGCAACAGTATCGTGCAGGCTACCTGCTAAGGAGCTTTTGAGGGATCCTTTTCTCCAAATTGATGATTATGGATTTGATTTGAGGTCAATAGATTATTGCAGAGATTTTTGTGAAGTAGGCCCTATATTAAGAAAACCTATCTTGAGAAATCATCACAGCGACAACTCTTTAAAAGATGGTTACTCCAACTACGATGGTTACGAACCTCATAACGACTTGGATTACTGTCCAGTTGAGTTTGAAGTAAATGAAATTGATATCTTCACTAGCCAAGGAGATGAGCACTTGGCACATGTTGACATTACTACTAATGGAAGGAGGGGAGAAGATGATGGCATCTTTATAAGGCTCAGAATTGCGGATAAAGAAGGTTTATTCTGTACTCCTTTCTGTCAATATCTGTAGTTTTACTGAGGCTGTGTTTGGATCAAGTATTTGAGTTAAGAAAAGGAAGAGGAAATGGAGAAGTTGAAGGATTTAACCATTGTGAGCCGTTAGATCCTTCACACTGTCGAAGTTCTTTTTCTTTTTCATTACCAAATCCTTGATCCAAGTAATTGGATCTTGGATTCCCAATGTAATTTATTTGTTGGGGAAAAAGAAAATGAGGAAATTAACATGTTACTAGAATACTTTTTTTGTTTTCTTTTTTCCCCTTCAGAGATCCCTCTACAAATTCAAAACCAAACACCACCTTATTACAATTTTGAAATAGTATAGCTTATCAATCTAGCTTTGGATTTTTCTTTACAGGGCGTGTTCGAAATATCTATTTTCAATTTGATATTGAGACGGACACAGCACTGAGTGTGGCTACTGAAATGGTATCCAAGCTGGATATTAATGACCGAGATGTGACTAAAATTGCAGATATGATAGACAGTGATATTGCTTCTTTGGTACCGGATTGGGAGAGGCACCCATCCATAGAAGAAAATCCTAATTTCACAAATACTAGTTACTTTCACAATTGTGCTTCAAATGTTCCCCTCAAAAACCTTCAAGTCCTCACGTGTTCCCAGTGTGGATGTGCAGCTATACATGGTCGTTTTGAAGAGATCACTTATCAGTTTGAAGGGTCCGAACAGTGTGTCACAGAAGGTGCGCCAGTGGAATCAAGCCAATCGGATGGAATAAATTACTCCGATGATGAAAATGATAAGCAGACAAATTTAGAAAAGGATGAGAGAGAGATAAACACGGAAGACAATTTCAATTCCAATGCTGCTGAGGACTATGAGAATGAGATATAGCAAGAGTTGAGGTGGCTAAAAGCTAAGTACTAAATGCAGTTGAGAGAGCTTAGGGATCAACGTGTCGATTTCAATTTCAATTTCAACTCCAACTCTTGGTTATGATAAGAAAGATCGGAAGAATGGTAATGGAATATTTACATTGTCATCGTGTTCAAGTTCAAGCCGGTGAAAGGAAGCGACGAATGAAGTTCAAAGGAGATCTTTTGGCTCTGGGAAGCATTTCTCTTCGTGCTTTCCTACCGATGGTGAAACGAAATGCGAAAACCTTAGGGTTCATGACTCTGATGCGGAGCAAATGTTCACTGCCAAGTGTTTCTATAAAGGGGCCTTGCTTCCACAGTCACCTCAAAGGGCTACTTCTCTGCCAGTTGATTCGGTAGATTTCTAGAAATAGCAAGAGTTTCCCACCTTTTCTTTATCAGTTGCCTATGAGGGGGAAATAAGGTATTGAGTACACATTAGTTGTAATGAGTATCCTTGTATGTAGCTTTTACAGTCCATAGAATCACATCCTACTGAAATTTGAATTTCAGTTCTGTTGGAATGAGTGAATGTACATTGCTCACTTCACATTATAGTAAACGGGCTTCCCGAAATTCCGTCATATCTACTCCTAGCTAGCTTCTGTGTAGATCTTGAATTCGTTTTGGTACTGATGAAGGGATACGAGAGACTTACAAAGAAGTTAAATCGTTTTTTTTTTTTTTTTTCCCGTTTCCTGATGGTTTTCCGTACTCTCAGCAAATTCCTCACAAATCCTTAATCCGCTCTTGAAAAAGGATCACTCTTTTCTTTTCAGACACCGGTTTTAGAACGACAATTACCGGGTTCAGAACGACGATTAATTACCGGGTTTTATAGCATTTTGTGCCACTTGACATGCCGTAGGCTGGAGTCCTTTCTAAAGTCAGTTGAATTTGTTTTTGCAAAGATGTGTGATCCCTTAAGCCTGACACCCCATACAAGGACATAGGATTGTCCAACCCACAGTATGGAATGGTTTCAATATAGATAGATAATGGACATAACTACCCTACAGAAATAAAATATTCTCCAGGTCCAAGGTGCCTAGAATTATGTAAGATATGTGCTAGATATTCTCCAGGTCATAGTTTCGACACATGTTAACGATGCCCCCCCGACCGTTCTCTTCATTATCTTGCCTAATTGCCTCTTGCCTTGGGTGGGGCGGTAATTGGTATGACTATTTGGTTCCGGATCCATCAAAAGTTTGTTACACCTGGTCATTCCCTCATCCACTCTTTTTGATTAGCGAAAAAAAATCAGCCAAAAGAAGAGGTTGTGACTTAACAGAGGGAGACAGAAAGGTTCTCATTTGAGTGGTTGTCAAGGTGTCACGCCCCGTCCCGGAACGACATCCAGAGTGGGCCCGAACCGACACGGCCACGTGGCATTCCACACAATAAACCAACAACTAAATGACAACCAATAAAAGAATAGAGTAAAATCCCAGCGGAAGACTTAACATTAACATAAACAAGGTATCTGAGATAATTACAAACTTGCATTGAACAAAAGACATCCCACATATCTACAACTTGAAATCGCAAAAAGAGTTTAACACAAAAATTAGAGTTTGACCCATTAAAACCAACTCGACCACAAGCATCAACACTCGGTACAAATCCAAGTGTCTCCAAAACGTCGACTGGTAGTGAACCAACTCTATGACCACCTGTGGCCTAGCAATCCAAAAAGGAAAACCAGAGTGTGTGAGATATAATACACATTCAATAAAATACTACACTACCCAAAAGAATATCTCATTTGAATGTAATTCACATAAACTCAACAAAGGTATTCAACTATACAATCACATGTATAAACATCACACACGCAATGGCACGTCTGCCACATTCCCATGTAACCAAGGTATTGTGTCCCGCACACCACATTCCCATTCACCGTTAATTAGACGGCATGGCCCACGATATGGTGTGACTCACTTCACAATCCTTTAGCGGTTACAATCAACACCCAACAAACATATATCATTAACTAAATCTCAAATAACATGATATACGATCACCACCATGTAACATCTCATTGAACATTACCATATCAAACACACTCACCTTCATGTCGACCGAAGTATGCCAAACTAAGGTTTCGGCACCTCCTGAATTACCGGCTCTTTACCTAGCCACAAGTTAACCCATATTAGTTACAAATTCAACGAATACTCGGCCCAAAGTTACAAAGCTAACAAGAAGCTAAATGATGTCTATCGAATACAAATATGGCCATGTCAACACCTAAAAATGTCCCAAAATAAGCATTAAGTTCAAATATAAAATAACTCTTGAAATCAGTTTGAAAACTTAAGATCAACTTATCTTATCCTGACCATAACTTTTTATTGGCCTAGAGCTAGCTCTTGAGACCACCACCAATGGAAAGTACACTTCCAGTACACAAATTTTGATATATAATTTGCCCAAAACGGAGTCCGGATGAAAAAGATATGATCGTACGAAGTTCCTCAACAATTGTTGAAAAGGTACCCAATGGGTACAGGTACCACAAAACTCAGTACAGGTACCCACCCGAAATCGACCCAAATGTTTCAGTTCTGGACTGCCGGTACAGGTACCACCAAAAGTGGTACGTGTACCAACTGGGTTTTTTAGCGAAAATCCAGCATGATTTCCTTTCGATTTCCCACTTTTTCCTTTACTCAAACCACATCCAAAACTCCTCAAACTACACCAAATCATGCTTTAACTCATGCAAATTAAAGAGCTACTCAAGATTATCAAATCCCAAGAATCAAAGAAGTTTAAAAACACAATAACTCAAGAGATTCAAGTAATATTCTTCTCATACCCAAATCAACTTGCATCATCCAATTAAGGCATAAATCCAACTATTAAAGCATGAAATTAGGTTTGCCCAAACATGAAATTTAACAATTTAAACATAGAATTACCTAGATGATCAACCACCTAGACAACCAAGAACCTCCAAGTTCCCCTCTCCTCTTCTCCTTCTTCTTCTTCCTATTTCTCTTCTCTTCTCTTCTCTTCTCTTCTCTCTCTCTCTCTCTCTCTCTCTCTCTCTCTCTACGTTAGAGCAAGGGGGAAAATAAGGGAAAATATCTCCCAAAATATCCCCCAGGATATTGATAAAGGCTAAGGAAAATTACCCAATGCAAATGAAACCACATGCTCACTTATGTTCCATCCTTATGTCACACACAAGACCCTCAAACTTCCAATATAAACAAATCGACCCCAAAAACATATAGGCTCCGTTTGTTTCAGCGTAAAATATTTTCCGCAAAAATGTTTTACCTATTTTCCGGTGTTTGGTGGACAAAGAACAAGGAAAATATTTTCCGATATAAATTATTTTCCACCGTCCGGCGTAAAATGACTTACCTAGGAAATGACGGTAAGTTGTTTTCCCTTTGTCTCTTCATGAAGTTTCGGAAGTGTCCAGTAGCTAGCTGTTTCCCTTTCCGAAATTGGACCCCAATAGTTCATCGACGGGAGGAATCTCTCTCTCTCTCTCCATATCAATTTATGTGTCTCTCTACAAAGTTATACCTAGAAACTCTATACTTCTCTCTCTGCAATTGCGATTAGTCAAAATCATTTACAAATATTTTTAACTCCAACCAAACAACGGAAAACACAAGTAAAAACAAACATTTTACGCAAAATCATTTTACATGAAAAACATTTTACATCGTAAAATATTTTACATCGAAACAAACGAAGCCATAATTCAATTAAAAGATGAATTAAATACTCTAATATCCGGAACGGATATTACACAAGGTGTCATACTTTCTCAGCTCTCATTAGTAATGTGATCGTGCAGTTCAACTTTACACTATTATTTGTTTTGCATAATCAGCAGATTCGGCAGTGTGGTAGAGATATGGCAACATCAGCTGCTCGTAGAAAGTGGCTTGCAATCACAGGTTCCTTTATTACTTTCTATTTTTAAAAAGGTCTTCAAACTACTCAACTTGAATTCAACTCCAGAAAGAGAGAAAAAAATAATAGGAGTTAAATGTCACTGCAGAAACAGCACACATAGTCACTTGAACCTTCCCATTAAGTGCTTATTCGCTCTGTCAAAACACAACACACACACACACACACATACTTACTTTTAGTGGGTGTTTTTGCTACTGAGCTATGGTAAAAGCTGATTATTGCAAACCACAAGCCAAAAAAGGGAGATACTATCGTATCGCCCTAGCAGAAGGGGATACCAGATACCATATCCCACAAATGAACAGTCCCAGATTGTGCCACTAGTGCAATGATGGCTGGTCACCATGCAAGTCACCCTAGTAAACTATAGGAGTATTATTAGAACCACTAAGATGCACGACACAACTATAAAACAGCATAACACTTTATATCAAAAAGGGCGTGGGCGAAACATAAATTTAAGAGGCATAATATGAGTATAACATTTACCATATAGAGGTGTAAAATTTATCACGAAATAGTCATAACATAAAAAAAACAAGACCACTGAATGGCATAACATTGGAGTCATTACATTTTTAGCTAAACCCAGCATAACGAAATGTTGAGTGAAGACAGTGAAGATGACTTGTCTTAGTGGCTGATAAAATGTTGGTTCCATGGTCGGTACTAATTTTGGTTTCTTCCACAAGGATGGAAATTTGTGTTCAGTTCAAAACGATCAAGAACCTGCAGCCAAAAGGTCCCGAAGCAGTTTAGTGGTAATTGAGAGGAAATTGTGTTGTACAGCGATAGAAGAGGATTACGCCCGTTTTTTCCTCACAGGGTCCTCTTTTCATAGTCAATTTGATCACTATATCTGACATCACAAGAGTTATAAACCGGATGAAGGCATAGAGTTGTCCTATTTTTGTATGTGGGTTTTATAGTCTGGAATTTTGGTGCTTAAAGCGAAACCCATAGATAAATTAAACCAAGATCATGTTGCGTTTATTAGCTGATGCAACTGGTTTCTGATTACTGCATCTTCTTTCTTGCTGGAAAATAGATTGCCATCTATATGTATGGTTTTCATCAATGTTTCTGAAGACTGGTACAGTGAAGCTTGATCAGATCCCTGCATATTTAGAGCATTCCATAGCTGCCGAATTCCTACCCCTGATGGAAGAAATTTCAGTAGTCCCTCATCCCCGTGGGCACATCAAGAGCAATAAGTGCAGTTATTTTCATTGAAAAAGCTGCATTCTTTCTCCTGTGGCTGTGCATGGATTGGAAACAAACTAATGAGAGTTAACTCTAGCATCTGGAGATGATCTAAGAAGTAGCCAAGACGAACTATATTTTCACGAATCAAGCCAAAGTTTCTAAAAAAAGAAGGAATTTGGGATAGCGGGAGTGTCAAGTGACACATAGCGGGAATTGGATGAAGCAACTTGTGAATTTTTTCAAATTCTTTTTGGCGCAGAGCACCCAAAGTGGCCGGTAGCCGGTAGCGGATGTGTAGCGGCCCATGAAGCGGGCAAATTTTTGACAGGGCTTGTATAGCGGGTGTAGCGGCACTGGAGGACTGAGAAATCGTTACGTAGCCGCCGATTCGCTATGTAGCTAGCGACTGTCCCTGTACATTAGAAGATATATATCATATAACTTAACTCCAAATTCCAATTGAAAAAATCCGAGAAAGAACCAATAAGATAGGTACCTAAGAAAGATAGATACCTAAGAATTGATAAATATAAAGAAAGAACCAATAGGATTGATACCTAAGCTTTTCCGGGGCATTGACTTTGCTGCATCGCATAGCTTGTAAAACAGATTCACAGTCACAGGAAGTGAATGATTAGGGGTATGTGATGTTGCCACCTGTTCCACCATTTTCTTGAAGTCTCTGATTTCTCTCTTAAGACATTTATCAAAGCCATCTACGAAGATAAAAACAATTACATTTAGATGTGATAGACATGTTCAGGATGCTAGGCAATGTAGTCATGTATTATTACCTTCTGAATCTACATCCAAGTTTGAGAGTTTGACAGTCTAGTCTTGGGAGATAAATATCCCTTTCTTCAAGTTCATGTGGGCTTCTCCAGCCAACACCATCTCCCAAAGGGCTTTCCCAGTTTGCCAGAACTAATTTTTTTCTTTTGGTAACTTAAGTTCTATTGAAAAACCAAGCAAACATACCAGACTAGAGGGGCATACCCGTACAAAATCAAACAAACAGAGCTACAACATAGGCTAACCTGCCACACAGCTACAATAGAAACAACAGACTGAGCAACACAAATCTTCAACTACATCAAACAAACTAGTTACAAGAAAAATTTACTAGTGGAATATGCCAAGATTAACATATCAGTTTTCTGCACTTTCCTCCAAGATATAATGCATGGAATCAGATGGACTGACAAGCCACTGCAACTCTTGTGAGCTAACAACACACAGAATCGATGATAAGCCCACAATTGTGGTTATTTACGGGCTTATCTCGTTCATTTTTGGCACGCTCACACGCATAACTCTATGTTTTTTATTAATATTGCAAAAGGTGCTTTTTTTGGTGTTTACAGGTTATTTTTGTTAATAAGGCGGATTTTACGCCATGGACTTATTTTTTATTAATATTGCAAAAGGTGCTTTTTTTGGTGTTTACAGGTTATTTTTGTTAATAAGGCGGATTTTACGCCATGGACTTACTCCATCATGAATTGGGGACCAGAGGGGCTAAATGGAGAAATAGCGGAGTCCGCAGGAGCAATGTCGAAGACCCGAAGAGTTTGGAGAAGCCCAGAAGAAGCTGATGAAAACTTGCCAGAAAAGGAAGTTCTACCGGTAGGAGATCAATGCCTACCGGTATAAACCCATTCTTACCGGTAGGAGGGCCTCCTCTACCGGTTCAATGCCTGTCCAGAGAGTTCACAAAGTTGTGCCATCCAAGTTCTACCGGTAGGGGATCAATGCCTACCGGTAGGAAACCAGATTTCTCAGTGCATCCCTTTTGCTCGAAGCCGTTCTACCGGTAGGTAGTCAGCTCCTACAGGTAGAAAATCCCCAGTTTCTGCAGATTTCTATTTTCTTTTTCTTTTTCTTTTGTAACTTTAAAGGGGTACTATAAATACCCCCTTTGCACGTTTTTAGGGTTATGTAATGATATATTAGAGCTAGCTCTTTCTCTCTCTACCTCCCTCTCCTCTTCCACTTTCAATTTCTCCTTAATAAGCATTGATTGTTGAGATTGGAGGTGGTTGTGCTTCATTAAAGTTGTAAGAATTCCTCTCCTCTTTAAGGATCTTGTCTTTATTTCAATTAATCTTGATGTTTAGTTTTTACCTTGCCTTCTCCCTAGCTCATTCCATTTCTCCTGGCATAATGTGCGAGTAGTGTACTGAAGTTAGGTTATGGGATGATTAACATCCCGTAACCAAGAGTATTACTTTTCCTTCTTTCAATAGTCTTCATTTTCGAAAGAGTAAACCTGGGATGGGGTAATTTTATGTCTCAAAACTTGGAGGTGTTAACCTCTTTGATCATATGTAGGCAAGGGTTTAGATTCCTTACCACATATGATGCTTAGAGCTATGACCTTCTAAGTGTTTGTTAAAATGTCACCAAACCCTAACCATGTTTACCAGTCTGGGTAAGCGAGAAGAACAAGTTTACTTTTGAGTTGCGGGTGTTGATTATCCTTAAACCTAACTTCTAGTTAGTTAATCTCCAGTAAAAAGCCGAAGTTAGGTTAAGTAGCCAATTAACTAAATTCCCCCAGTGGGCCGTCTCAACGGCAAAGCTTGGTTGGCGGTCCTAACGCCGAAATCTCTATCTAAGCAAACTTCCGAAAAAGTTATGGATGCGCTCCCTGTGGATTCGATCCCGGATTTCCGGGTATTATTATGCTTACAACCGACCTAGCCCTACGCTTGGGGTATTCTTATCGCATCACTTTAAGGTCGCAAGCATTTTTGGCGCCGTTGCCGGAGAGCGCTTTCTTTTATAGCTTATTCTGGAGGTTCGCCAAGCCATTGTAAGTATCTTGTTTAATTTCTCCTTTGTGTGATTTTTATTTAATCTGGTGGCTACCTCTAACTTGAGCCTCTGAAACTTGAGGTCTAACGAAGCTAGATTAAGTACAAATCACCTTTTCTTTTATTGTCCCTTTTTATCGAGGTGGCGGCATAGCCCCTCTTGTCTGTTCACTTTATTTTTGTTGTCCATTGTTTCTCAAGAAGGATTTTTCAAGTGTATGCGTGGTGGTCATCGTGGAGCCTTTCGGAGCCCAACTTCTAAAAGGCTTCATAGATCTTTTTCTCCTTCTCTACCCAAAACTCCTCGTCGGGTTCGAGCAAGGACACCATCACCCTAAAGAACTCCTTTTTCTGTAGTAACCCCTCCTCGAGAAAGAATGGCTGGAAACGATGGCGGGGATGTTTTGCCGTTAGTACTTGAAAGAACTATGACCGACTATTTGAATCCGGCCTGTACTACTCCTCGGCCCACTATAGTTCTTCCGGCTACCACCGAGGCAATACGTTCACTGTTAAAATGCATCACATCAACATGATGCCTTCGTTTTATGGAAAGGATAAGGAATGCCCGTACACTCATATGCGGACATTCAAAGAATTGGTTTCCACTATAGTCTCCATGCCTGCTCAGCTTGAATCTACAAAGCTAAAACTCTTCCCTTTTTCTGTAAAAGACAAGGCCAAGATTTGGTTGAACAACATGAGGCCCCAATCTTTGGCGAATTGGGCGGATTTATCTAAGGCCTTTTACATGAAATTTTTCCCTCCACATCTCACCAAGGAACTCATGAATCAAATTCAAACTTTTAAACAAAAAGAGGGGGAATCATTTTACCAATATTGGGAGAGGTACAAAGATTTGCTAAACTCCATCCCACACCATGGCTTACCCGTTTTTCAAAGAGTCGAGTGTTTGTTGAAAGGATGCTTCCCAAGCACTCAACTTCTCATAGACAGCATGTGTGTTGGTGGAGTTATGGCTAAAACTCCGGATGCGGCGTGAGGCGTGAGACTATTTTGAGGAGCTAGCTGAGAAAACTCAAAACTGGAATTGCTCGGACCCTTCTGATAGAAATGTGATTAATCCGGTCCCGAGCAGTTCTGGTAAATTTCAATTGAATGAACAGTTGGCTCACAAGGTCGCTCAGCTTTCCTATCAAATTGAAACTTTACAACTCAATAAAATTGCTGGGGTGGCCTCTGTGGCCAAGTCGGAGGAAATTTGTGTTTTATGTGACATTGCAGGACATGCCACGGGAGATTGTCAAATGCTCCCCGTCGTTAAGGATATTCTCCAAGGAACCGGTCCAGCGAAAGTCAACGCCGTTAATCAATGGTTTGACCCTTATTCTCAAACTTTCATCCGGGGTGGAAGATGCATCCTAATTTCCAGTGGAGCGATTCTCAACCCCCCGGACCTCCACAAGTTCCACCGCCTCCACAACATCAAGCTTTCCAGCCTCAATCTCAAGGAGCGCCGAGTTTCTCTCAACCCCGGGGTTTGCACCTCCCGGACCTCCTCATGGGCAAAATCAATTCCAACCTCAAAAGCGGTCTTTGAAGGATATCATGTCATCTTTCATGCAAAGCCAAACGACCCTCAATGAGCAAACCACTCAAACGCTCGGGGAGATCAAGAATCAAATGGCCAAGTTGACTAACACGGTGGGGATTCTTCAACAAGAGAAGGGGAAACTTCTAACTCAACTGCAAGCGAATCCGCAAGGAATGAATTATGTGGCAAGCTCTTCGGTGCTTAGTCCTGAGCAAGCCAAATCTATTACAACATTGCGGAGTGGTAAGGAAGTTGATAAGGCCATTCTTCCCAAGCCTATCAAGCCTCGGGTTACACCCATTGTATCGCAAACTCTGGACGTTCCTATTAACTCACCAACCTCGGAGCCTTCTCCTGTTGGTGAGCAGCCGGAAAAATCCCAAGAGGAAAAGCCAAAGGCCCCTGTTACTCAAATCCTGGCTCCTTTTCCCCAACGATTGAAAGCCCCGGCCCATGCCAATACCAATTCTCAAATCTATGAGCTTTTCAAACAAGTGCGAATCAACATTCCGTTGGTAGACGCAGTCAAGCAAATCCCTACCTATGCCAAATTTCTTAAGGACTTATGCACTCAAAAGCGTAAGTTGAATGTTCACAAGAGGGTATTGTTGACGAAGCAAGTGAGTTCAATAATCCAAATCAATGTGGCTCCAAAGTGTAAAGACCCGGGGTGTCCGACTATCTCTATCACAATCAGGGGTACAAAAATTGAAAAAACTCTCCTTGACTTGGGGGCTAGTGTGAACTTGCTTCCATACTCTGTGTATGAGCAACTTGGGTTGGGGGAGATGAGACCAACGTCTGTGACCCTTCAATTGGCTGATAGAAGCATTCGTGTTCCCCGCGGGATGGTGGAGGATGTACTCGTGCAAGTGGATAATTTCATTTATCCCGTGGATTTCATCGTATTGGATACTTGCCCTGTTCCTTCCTCACAAGTGTCACCGTCAACTCCGGTCATTCTTGGGCATCCATTCTTAGCCACTTCAGATGCGGTTATCCATTGCCGAAGTGGTTTGCTAAACCTCACTTTTGGCAACATGAAGATGGAGGTGAATGTATTCAATATCGGGAGCCAAATAGGGGATGATGAGTATATTCACGAAGTCAACCTTATCGATTCTCTGATTCAGGAGCACGTTGATACTTTCTTGTGCAAGGATCCGTTGGAGGTGTGTCTTACCTCCAAAGAAGAAAATTTTCTTGACTCACCTGAGGTAGAATACTTGTGTTCTTTACTTGACGTGGAGGATGTATATGGTATGGATGTTTGGTCTCCGAAATTTGAAGAGTTGCCGCCTTATCAAGTAAGATTCTCCCTTCAAGCGTTCAATTTCCGAAGCTTGAGTGAAGGCTTTACCCGACACTCTCAAGTATGCTTTCCTTGGGCCTGATGAAACATTTCTCGTGGTGGTTTCTTCTTTGTTGGATGAGCATCAAGAATCTCAACTTTTGGAGGTATTGGAGCGGCGTAGAAAGGCTATTGGGTGGTCAATTGCCGATATTCACTGAATTGATCATTCCTTATGCACTCACCATATTTATCTTGAGGATGACGTAAAACCTTCCCGCCAACCTCAGCGCCGTCTCAATCCCATCATGAAAGAGGTGGTAAAAGCGGAGGTCTTGAAGTTGTTGGACGTAGGCATCATCTGCCCTATCGCCGATAGCAAATGGGTTAGCCCGATACAGGTTGTTCCTAAGAAATCCGGTGTCACGGTGGTAGCTAATGCGGAAAATGAACTAGTTCCAACTCGAGTCACCACCGGTTGGCGCGTTTGCATTGACTATCGGAAACTCAACTCCTGCACCCGCAATGATCATTTCCCTCTCCCTTTTATCGATCAAATCCTTGAGCGCGTTGCGGTCATGCTTTCTATTGTTTTCTTGATGGCTATTCGAGGTACAATCAAATTGCAGTCTCTTTGGATGATCAAGAAAAGACTACCTTTACTTGCCCCTACGGAACGTTTGCTTATAGACGGATGCCATTTGGGTTATGCAATGCTCCGGGAACTTTCTCACGCTGCATGTTGGGTATATTCAGTGATATGGTGGCGCGTATTGTCGAGGTGTTCATGGACGATTTTTCGGTCTTCGGGGACTCTTTTGAGGATTGCCTGCTTAACTTGGAGAAAGTATTGGAGCGATGTGAGGAGAAGAATCTTGTGCTGAACTGGGAAAAATGTCATTTTATGGTTACACAGGGCATTGTCTTGGGGCATATTGTATCAAAGAAGGGCATTGAGGTGGATAAAGCCAATATCGATTTGATTGCGAATCTTCCGACGCCGAAGTGTGTGAAGGACATTCGTTCTTTCCTAGGCCATGCTTGTTTTTACCGGAGGTTCATCAAAGACTTCAGTGCCATCTCACGTCCTTTGTGTCATCTTCTCTCTAAAGATGCACCATTTGAATGGACCAATGCTTGCGAGGAAGCCTTTCAGAAATTGAAGTCAAGCCTCACTTCCCCTCCCATCGTGCAAACTCCGGATTGGGACCTTCCATTTGAATTAATGTGCGATGCAAGCGATTATGCCGTGGGAGCTGTGTTGGGGCAGAGAAAAGACAAGCACCCCTATGTCATTTCCTATGCAAGTAAAACACTAAATTAGGCCCAAATGAACTACTCAACCACGGAAAAAGAGTTGCTCGCAGTTGTCTTCGCTTTGGACAAATTTCGGTCGTACTTGGTGGGAACCCCTATTACGGTGTTTACTGATTATGCTGCCCTCAAGTATCTTTTCACAAAGCAGGATGCCAAGGCGAGACTCATCCGTTGGATTTTGTTGCTCCAAGAATTCAACCTCACTATTAAAGACAAGAAAGGGGTGGCGAACGTGGTAGCCGACCATTTGTCCCGACTTGAGTTTGAGGACCGTACAACAAACCTCCCAATTGCTGACACCTTTCCTGACGTGCATCTGTTTGTAGTATCAACGCGCCCTTGGTATGCTGATATTGTTAATTACTTGGTAACGGGGCAGCTACCGGCCCATTGGCATGCACAGGATCGGAGACGGTTTCTTATTGAGGTGAAAAGATTTGTCTTTGATGACCCTTATCTGTTCAAGTTTTGCCCAGACCTTATTGTCCGGCGTTGTGTTCCAGAGGAGGATCAACAAGGGATCTTGGAATTTTGCCATTCCAAAGAGTGTGGTGGCCATTTTTCCCATACCAAGACCGTGGCCAAAGTTTTACAATGTGGCTTCTATTGGCCAACACTTCACAAGGATGCTTATGCTTTTTGCCGAACCTGTGAAGCATGCCAGAAGTTAGGTGCGGTGACTCGGAGGAATATGATGCCCCTCACCAATATCCTTATCGTGGAAGTGTTTGATTGCTGGGGGATTGATTTTAAGGGACCGTTCCCGATGTCTTATGGTTTTCTTTATGTTCTCCTCGCGGTGGATTATGTTTCAAAGTGGGTAGAGGCCATCCCGACTAAGACAAGCGATCACAAGGTGGTGCCGGAATTTCTCAAGTAGAACATTTTGTCCCGGTGTGGCACACCAAAAGCCATTATAAGTGATCAAGGCTCTCATTTCTGCAATCGGCCTTTTGAAGCGCTCATGAAGAAATATGGAATCATGCACAAGGTGTCCACCACCTACCATCCTCAGACCAATGGTCAAGCCGAGCTTGCAAACCGTGAGGTAAAACACATTCTTGAGAAAACCGTTAATCCAAATCGAAAGGATTGGTCACTCCGTTTGACCGATGCCTTGTGGGCATACCGTACCGCATATAAGACCGTTTTAGGCACTTTGCCTTATCGGCTTGTATACGGTAAGGCGTGCCACCTTCCGGTGGAGTTGGAGTATAAGGCCTATTGGGCCATCAAAGCTTTAAATTTTCGATTGCCCGCTGCTGGCGCGCATCGCAAGCTCCAACTCCATGAATTAGAGGAAATCCGGAGGGATGCATATGATAACACAGACATTTACAAATCCAAGGTGAAGGATTTTCATGATAAGAACATCCAGCAGAAAAATTTTGAAGTCGGTCAAAAAGTTCTTCTTTACTATTCCAAACTTCATCTTTTTCCGAGCAAGTTGAGGTCCCGTTGGTTTGGACCTTACATTGTGCAAACCATTTTCCCCCATGGGGCAATTGAAGTGGTTAACCCTTCCAATGGGAATGTTTTCAAAGTGAATGGCCAACGGTTAAAACCATTTTTGGAAAATTTTGCGAGCAATAAGATCACGGAGGACCTAGTCGCTCCAGTGTACTTGGATGCTCCATTGGTTTGAAATAGTCTAAAATTATGTTTCCACGGGGAGCTTTTGCGTACTTCTGGACTTAATTGTTTGGAAGGCCCGGCCTCTTCGGAGGTACCCATCATTGACTTAGGTTTATAGCTTCGCACGCCGCTATTCAAACAAGGTTCGTGTACCCAGCTCCGGTTAGTAAGGGCAAATGTTTTGTGGTCTGGTATAGCCATCAGTGTTTCACTTATGGTGTTGTCTATTTTGCTTTGTGACACCTTACGCGAACCATGGGGAGAAAAGTAGTACCCGTTTAATCACGTGACGATTCTGTGGTTTAAATACTTGTACATAATAATTTTTGGTGCTGGGCTACCACAAGCCGGTGGTACTAATGTCATTTGGCTCCTAGTAGGTAGTTGGTTCTTAAGTCTTTTGCAGGGTAACATGCTACCGCACCAGCCTTGGTAGTTTGGGTTTAAAAGCCGAGGTGAGTGAGGCATTCAGGAGCCCTAAGCATGGATGCGACTATGTGTCGCGGTTGTAAGACCAAGAAAGCTCCGACGATGGCTCTGTGCGACTGGCTATGGTTCCGAAGGCGGGACCGAAAGAGTGGGCCTTGGAAGCGGTTCCAATGACGAACGGTGGCAATGACGAAAAATCCTCCAACTTGGTCGAGGTATTGGGTGGTTGACATTCCACCCCGTTGGTACATTTCTTTTGCTCTCCCTTCCCTTATTTTCTGTCTTTGTGCATCGAGGGCGCTGCTCATTCTAAGTTGGGTTGGGGGGGGGGGGGGGGGGGGTGAATATTCTTGCATTACTTTTAATTTACGTTTGCATAAAATTTAAAATTTTTTGTGGTATCTCCCCTTGTTCTAAGTTACTTATCATATGCTCGTTTTGGTTTCGTATGTAGCAAGGGCATCTGAGTGAATGCATCTATTAAAATTTATGCAACTCATCCCGTTAACATGCCAGGAACCGTGTGGAACAATTTTTTTAAGAAGTGCATTTGAGTCGGTTGAGCAAGTAGAGTGGAGATTCATTTTTGTCGTATCCCATGTTCTTTTGTTTATCGTACCCATAGCATTGGAGTGCAACTTCTCGTGTACATACTTTAGTATTTTTGATTCCGGTTATGCATTGCAAAGGAGGCTAAGGTGTGTTTGAAAAATGATTCAAGGCATTGTTTTTGCGAATAAACCACATATTGTCACTTTTGACCCATATTTGAGCCTTGTCCGAGTCCAATTCTTTTGATAAGCTAGTTGACCGGTTGTTTGGAGGGTGTTTGGGGCTTCACTTTTTGATTTTGGATGTGGCTGGTGATAAATTGGAAGTTGAGAATTGCTTTGGAGATTCAATCTGCAGCTTTCAGAATTTCAAGGTTCTACCGGTAGGGAGGTCGAGCCTACCGGTACAATCAGCAAGCAGAAAGGCCATCGGATGGGGAGTAGGTTTTCTACCAGTAGGGGATCAATGCCTACTGGTAGGTCGGGTAGTTCGTAAGCAGTTCAGCAGGTTTTCTATCGGTAGGGGATCAAGACCTACCGGTAGGAAAAGTGACCCCCAGAAAAAAGTCATAAAGGCCCCGATGGTTTCTTTTTCTTTTTAATCCCATTCATCAGTCAAAACCCAGACATCTCTCTCTTTCTTTCTCTCCCCTCCTCCATAACCGTCATCCCCGCTCCCTTTCCATCTTCTCCTCACTCACAAATCCCACCACACCCACTCAAATCCCCCATATTCCGCCACCAATATCCCACTTCCAACCTCGAATCCTCAAGTTTCAGGCCCAAATCTCAAAGGGTTTCATCATGGGTCTCTCCAAACAGTCTGAAATCACTAGATACCAAGGTAATCCAAAAACCCTCATTCTCCCTCTCTAATTTCGAACTACCACCATCAACCATTTGTACCTTCTCCATTCTCTCACTACCAGTACTCTCCCATACCCCCAAATTTCGAAATCCCCAAACCCTAGACCAAAAATCTTAACTTTTCACCATGTCGGATGTTATGTGTTCACGAGATGCGTTTGGGAAGAGGGTCGATATGGGCACTAAAAAGAGGGACAGTGGTTCATCCAAAGATCCAGGGGAGGAGCGCATGAAGAAGAGGAAAGAAGAGGGAGAGAGGAAGAAACATATGGAATGGGTGGCCACCCTCAAAGGGCGCAAGGTTACGTGCGAGAGGTAGGTTTGCGAGCATAGACTAGCGGCAAATCGGTACATCGATGTCATTAGAGATAAAGGTATGAAGCATTTCTTTAAGGAGGTTAAGGGTTACGTTAAGAATTGGGTTGTTGATTTCTTTTCGCGCATGAAATATGATCTAGAGGATTTAGAAATCAAAACCACAATTGGAGGTGTTCACATGTCTATAACCCCGGATATCATTGCTGCATATTTGGATTACGAAAGACCGTTGCTTGAGGCCATCACCTACCCTCGCCCTGAAGAAGAGGAAATTGATACGGATGTAGTTTATGCCGAGGTGTTTGAGGAGGGTGTTTACGGAGAAGCGGGGGGTGATTTGAAAGATGAGTACCGGACAATGAACAAGGTCCTGCATTACAATCTTTATCCCCGTGGTACGGAGAAGACACCTGGAGATCTGGAACTTGAGTTGCTTTATGTGTTTATGAATCCGGTTGAAACCATGGACTATGCCAAATGGATTTTTGATCAACTGGTGCAATTCAAGCATTCATACAAGAAGGGATTGAATTTCCCATTTCCCGCAATGATCACTCAGCTTTGCCTCGCCAATGGTCTCAGCCTGGCCAATCAAAAGCTCAACCCGAGTTCACCGGGCGTTATCAATGCTACCTTTGAGAATAAGAGCAGGACCAATGTAATGAAGATGCGGGAAGCCAAAACCCAAGCCCGAGCCCAAGCACAAGCCCAAGCTCAAGGCCAAGGGGGTCCACAGGTTGGCCCCTCCCAAGCTCCTTCGGACTCCGCCCCTAAAAAGAAAGGATCAACTCTGAAAAGGCTCTTGTGCCAACTTCTATGTCGTACGGTTGAGGTTCAAGAGGATCAAAAGAGGGCTGACCACAAGGCGAACTTCTACTATGAACAGGTGGCTGAACAATCGGGGAGGAGGTATAAGCCCCCGGCGGAGTTAGCAACGGACCAGGCTATTGGTGAGCATCGCAGCCCGGAGTATCCAGAGGATGAGCTTAATGAGGACGAGATCTGGGAATTGGAGAAGCAGTACGACTTGGGGGTATTTGAGCACACTTTTGGCCTGGGAGCTCAGTGATGGGAGTGAGGGTTGTGGTATGTGGCTGTGGTGGGAAGTAGTTGTAGTAGTAGTAATAGTTAGTAAGATCAAGTCGGTGGTTGAGTCTTGTCTTCGTTTATTGAGTCAATCGTTCATTGTTTTCATTTAGTTTCTTTTCGTGCGGCTAGTTGCTTGGTGTTTTAGGCAGCCGTAGGTAGTGGTTCCGGTCACGGGGTAGTTTACCAAGTTAGCATAGACCGAGAATCACCTTGTTTTCCCTATTTTTTGTTTCCCTTAACTCGTTATAAGCCAAGAAGACCTTAGTTGATTTCTTGTGCACTGATGTTCTTTTTGCAATGCATTTTCGGAATCTTTTATTGCTTTAGTAATGTCTTTTCTTGAATTTCAATAATCTGTGCATAAATAGCTTTAATACTCTGTCGAGCATTTCTTTGATTGCATGCATAACTTTTTGTGCTTCAGTTATCGCATTAGCCTTTGAAATCTGACCATGGGATATGTTTTGTCGAGCGTTTTCTTCGTTCAAGCTATAGAGTTGTGAGTGGTACCTTTGTGAGTGCTGGAATTGAAACTCGGTCGTGCTCTACTCCCTCAAGTGTTTCACTTGAATGGAAATTTGTTAAATACAGTTCATGGCCTGTTTGTGCGATGAGTGATGCACCGGTTTGGAGAAAATTAGTCTGTGTCTTGCTACTTTGAAGTTCAAGCTTATGTTTTGTACCTTGTTTTGTTGGGGAGATGTGGTAGTTGCATTCATAGTTTCATCTTTTGCTAGGGACTAGCAAAGTCCAAGTAGGGGGGTGTGATAAGCCCACAATTGTGGTTATTTACGGGCTTATCTCGCTCAGTTTTGGCACGGTCGTGCGCATAACTCTATGTTTTTTATTGATATTGCGCGAAAGGTGCGTTTTTTGGTGTTTACAGGTTATTTTTGTTAATAAGGCGGATTGTATGCCATGGACTTATTCCATCATGAATTGGGGACCTGAGGGGTCAAAGTGGAGAAATAGCGGAGTCCGGAGGAGCAATGTCGAAGCCCCGGAGAGTTTGGAGAAGCCCAGAAGAAGCTGATGAAAACTTGCCAGAAAAGGAAGTTCTACCGGTAGGAGATCAATGCCTACCGGTATAAACCCATTCCTACCGGTAGGAGGGCCTCCTCTACCGATTCAATGCCTGTCCAGAGAGTTCACAAAGTTGTGCCATCCAAGTTCTACCGGTAGGGGATCAATGCCTACCGGTAGGAAACCAGATTTCTCAGTGCATCCCTTTTGCTCGAAGCCGTTCTACCAGTAGGTAGTCAGCTCCTACAGGTAGGAAATCCCCAGTTTCTGCAGATTTCTGTTTTCTTTTTCTTTTTCTTTTGTAACTTTAAAGGGGTACTATAAATACCCTTTGCACGTTTTTAGGGTTATGTTATGATATATTAGAGCTAGCTCTTTCTCTCTCTACCTCCCTCTCCTCTTCCTCTTTCAATTTATCCTTAATGAGCATTGATTGTTGAGATTGGAGGTGGTTGTGCTTCATTAAAGTTGTAAGAATTCCTCTTCTCTTTAAGGATCTTGTCTTTATTTCAATTAATCTTGATGTTTAGTTTTTACCTTGCCTTCTCCCTAGCTCATTCCATTTCTCCTGGCATAATGTGCGAGTAGTGTACCGAAGTTAGGTTATGGGATGATTAACATCCCGTAACCAAGAGTATTACTTTTCCTTCTCTCAATAGTCTTCATTTTCAAAAGAGTAAACCTGGGATGGGGTATTTTTATGTCTCAAAACTTGGAGGTGTTAACCTCTCTGATCATATGTAGGTAAGGGTTTAGCTTTCTTACCACATATGATACTTAGAGCTATGACCTTCTAAGTGTTTGTCAAAATGTCACCAAACCCTAACCATGTTTAACAGTCTGAGTAAGTGAGAAGAACAAGTTTACTTTTGAGTTGCGGGTGTTGATTATCCCTAAACCTAACTTCTAGTTAGTTTAATCTCCAGTAAAAAGCCGTAGTTAGGTTAAGTAGCCAATTAACTAAATTCCCCCAGTTGGCCGTCTCAACGCCAAAGGTTGGTTTGCGGTCCTAACGCCGAAATCTCTATCTAAGCAAACTTCCAAACGAGTTATGGATGCGCTCCCTGTGGATTCGATCCCGGACTTCTGGGTATTATTATGCTTTCAACCGACCTAACCCTACACTTGGGGTATTCTTATCGCATCACTTTAAGGTCGCAAGCAGTCGGTCTCAGGGCAAGCCCCACAAGACTTTGGACTTGGGCAATTCCTACCATGGGACAACGAAAAAAAATGGAAATCCAATGTAACCTTGATTTTATTTATTTATATTTGTATGCCCTTTTATTTTCTATGACTTAATAGTAAGTGGCAACCAAGCTTGAGATCGGGCTTGGCCAACCCAAACCTCAGAGTCGACACTAACAAAACAAAGGAGAGTTTCGTTCCAAAAATAACGAGAGAACCTCTCACTCGGCTCTTCGTAGCAGGGATGGAGCTAGGGAGGGGCCAGTAGGGGCGGTCGTCCCTGTAAAAAGAAAAAAAAAACGTCACTTATTATATGTAAAATAAAAAATTTCTATGAAAATATAGAGGCTCGCCCCCCTCTAGTATTTTGGGGGAAAAGAATCAAATGGTAGTAAGTAGTTAGTAACCTTTGAAATGCAAGGATGCCAACTTTAAACTTTGTAAACGCTACAGGTTAAATAAAACAAAACATAGTGAGGGTTAACATAATGAGTACTCAAATATTTAACTCCCAGTTTTTACCCACAAAAATCCCTAATCGTTAAGAGGGTTTCATACGTTTTCTTCTCTCTGCCAAAAAAATCTCCATGGCACACCAGACCTCTCTCCCTCTTTCTTGGCACAAGAATCCCACATCATCAAAACTTTGAAGACAGTTTCGAGAAATTTTGAGAACTCAGAGTAATCTTGGTGAAATCTAAATTGTAATTGTGAAATGAGTAAATACTAGACTCTGCAACATGATGGGGGATGAACTTTTGGAAGTTTCAAAATCACTTACATGGAGAGAGATAATGCAAAAAGGTTTGATGCCAATTTTATCATCGATATTTTTAATGATATGAAAGAGCGGAATGCAATTGAAGATGCCTCGTTTTACTAGATAAGCTGAGGTAAGTCGTTAATACTTTTGCAATATCTATCAACTCCCGTGGTGGCACTGTTGATAACGATTATTATTTTGTTGTTAGTAGTAATCTTAGCTTTATCACTTTGAATTTTTGTGTTACCATGTTTGGAAGGGGGGAAACATGCTAATAGAACTTCCCAATGTATAATCAATTTCTTTTATATGTTTGTCGTTTATCTTTTTTAATGTTGTTTGATTTTCTATCTTGAAGGTATGGTGCAAAGGTCGTCGTTGCAGCAGGCATCCCGCATAGGCATGACACGTTTAAGAGTGCCACGGCACGACGCATGCACAGCACGAGCACGAAAAAAGCGCGGGCACGACACATGCACGACACGAGCACGAAAAAAGCACGGGTACGACACAACATGATTAAAAATATAAACACATAAAATAATTAATCACGAAAGTAGATGTAAGCTACGTGTACACTCTTTGTCCTATAATTGATGTGTCACAATGTTGATGATTACAAATAAAAAAGTATAACATTCATTTTTAAATTTGCAATTGATTGTCGATTGATAGTTGAGTAGGAGCTAATTAACTTAGTTAAAATGTACTCAAACTATAGCGATGTAACTCTTACCTATTTACATTCATTGTATTACGAAATTGCAATTTTCCATAATATTTTGTATTTTTTAGTTTAATTGTTTCATTTTAGTATTTTTATGTAGAATTGGTCACACATTTTATTTAAATTCTTTTGGGAGCATAATTTATGAAAAGCATAATTAAGTATGGAGTAGTCATGTTGCTATTTTTTACATTTTTGAGTTTTAATGTATTCACGATGTTATGCACGTTTCTTTTTTCATTTTTTTATTTGTCTCGCATATATGGTCGCCCCTGTGTAGTGAAATTTCTGGCTCCGTCCCTGCTTCGTAGTCTCTTTGCTTAAAACTGATAAATTCTTTTTGCTTGAAAAGCTTGAAAAACAACAGGCATGACTTTCGTGCAAAGCATAGCGGTTTGTGCAAAGCACGTAGCCGTGAACCGTGACCTTAGTTTTCTTTTCGTGTAGTAGTGTTTTGTGCCGGCTGGGATTAGTCTTAAAGTGATTTACGTCCCGTTCCGGAACACGAAATAAGTACTTATTTTTTAATAAGGCAATTTTAAGTTCAAAAATAACGTGTTTACGCAAATAATTTTTCAAGTAATATGGATCTTATTTGATAGATCTTATCAAGATCTTTTATACGATGCAAAAAAAAAAATTTAATTTTTCATTTACATTATTTTTTAGTTTAAAAATGTAAAATAAGTACTTATTTCGCATTATCTTGTTGAAAGGTTCCCTAATCCTACCGTTATATAAAAAGAGGGAGGATTTCTGTCTGCAACTTTCCAATTTCGGACCAATTTGCCCTGCCCATTTTTCGGATTGCCCAGGGCGCCAGGGGTGGTTCTGTCATTTCGATGTCCCAATTTTAGTCAATTTTTCCAATTAGGTCCCTTGCATCTTCACGGCCGCACTGTTTCTCGGTGGGTATTTGGTCATTTCCTACCCAGCTGTACCTGTGGACACCTGGCGTCATCTGGTTCTCCCGCAGGAGTCGTGATCAAATCTGCCCGTTCATCTCATCTGATCTCAACACAAAGAACTCTCCAGAAAATCATCAGCCTCTCCCACGCCACATACTCTCGCTACCCAGTTCACGATCCGTCCGAGAAGAGAGAGCGAGGTTGGTCTTCTTTCGATGATGTCGGTGATGGCAAAAACCGAGACGCATTCCAAGCTGAGATCAACCAGCTGCTGAGCCTGATCATCAACACTTTCTACTGCAACAAAGATCTTTCTTTCTCCATGAGCTCATCAGCAATGCCTCCGATGTGGGCGTATCTCTCTCTATTGATCTCTCTCCTGAGACTTGAATCGGTTCGACCTTTGACTTGTTATGTTGTTTTTATGTGCCGATCTTCATAAACCTGTTGTATGTTTACATATGTTTCTCGATTATTGGAACCCTAACTGATCCACTCAAATAAATTGGGGCTTCTCATGTTTAGGGTTTATTATTTGCGAAGGCGCTGTATTAATTTTCGTGTTTGTGGTTCGTAGTAGTTTCTACATGTCTTCATTTGGTTTCTCTTTTTGATACATGTTTATGGTGTTTGAGTTCTTTGTTTGTGGGGTTAGGTTTGATGGGGATTTTATCATCGATATTTTTAATGATATGAAAGAGCGGAATGCAATTGAAGATGCCTCGTTTTACTAAATAAGCTGAGGTAAGTTGTTAATACTTTTGCAATATCTATCAACTCCCGTGGTGGCACTGTTGATAACGATTATTATTTTGTTGTTAGTAGTAATCTTAGCTTTATCACTTTGAATTTTTGTGTTACCATGTTTGGAAAGGGGGAAACATGCTAATAGAACTTCCCAATGTATAATCAATTTCTTTTATATGTTTGCCGTTTATCTTTTTTAATGTTGTTCGATTTTCTATCTTGAAGGTATGGTGCAAAGGTCGTCGCCGCAGCAGGCATCCCGCATAGGCATGACACGTTTAAGAGTGCCACGGCACGACGCATGCACAGCACGAGCACGAAAAAAGCACGGGCACGACACATGCACAACACGAGCACGAAAAAAGCACGGGTACGACACAACATGATTAAAAATATAAACACATAAAATAATTAATCACAAAAGTAGATGTAAGCTACGTGTACACTCTTTGTCCTATAATTGATATGTCACAATGTTGATGATTACAAATAAAAAAGTATAACATTCATTTTTAAATTTGCAATTGATTGTCGATTGATAGTTGAGTAGGAGCTAATTAACTTAGTTAAAATGTACTCAAACTATAGTGATGTAACTCTTACCTATTTACATTCATTGTATTACGAAATTGCAATTTTCCATAATATTTTGTATTTTTTAGTTTAATTGTTTCATTTTAGTATTTTTATGCAGAATTGGTCACACATTTTATTTAAATTCTTTTGGGAGCATAATTTATGAAAAGCATAATTAAGTATGGAGTAGTCATGTTGCTATTTTTTACATTTTTGAGTTTTAATGTATTCACAATGTTATGCACGTTTCTTTTTTCATTTTTTTATTGTCTCGCATACATGGTCGCCCTGTGTAGTGAAATTTCTGGCTCCGTCCCTGCTTCGTAGTCTCTTTGCTTAAAACTGATAAATTCTTTTTGCTTGAAAAGCTTGAAAAACAACAGGCATGACTTTCGTGCAAAGCATAGCGGTTTGTGCAAAGCACGTAGCCGTGAGCCGTGACCTTAGTTTTCTTTTCGTGTAGTAGTGTTTTGTGCCGGCTGGGATTAGCCTTAAAGTGATTTACGTCCCGTTTCGGAACACGAAATAAGTACTTATTTTTTAATAAGGCAATTTTAAGTTCAAAAATAATGTGTTTACGCAAATAATTTTTCAAGTAATATGGATCTTATTTGATAGATCTTATCGAGATCTTTTATACGATGCAAAAAAAATTAATTTTTCATTTATATTATTTTTTAGTTTGAAAATGTAAAATAAGTACTTATTTCACATTATCTTGTTGAAAGGTTCCCTAATAATTCTTAAAAAAAAAACCTAACAGTGTGAATGCAAATTAATTACCAAGTTATACTACCAGCAAAAACTATACAAGCAATTAATATAACCATTGTGCAGTTACAGATATACGTATAAACGGAATAAATCTTCACAACGTTCTAAGTATCACCTGCTACTCCACATTCAGTGATCTTGATCGCCAATGATCTTGAGTCCACAAGCCCTCCGATAGACCCCACGAATAATCCCCCTTCCGAACCTCTACTTATTTCCTTCTGCCGCCTTTTTTTTTTGTGTGTGTGTGGCTGCCACTTCTCTTCTTATCTAGCTGTCTCCCTTTTTTTCTTTTCTTTTTGGCATCGTTTTAGAAGGCTGTAGACTTGACCTAGGAAGTAAACAACAAATCTATATATAGAGCTCTTTTTCCGTTTCTTTTCATTTTAAAGGACGGGAAGGTGCTGATTGATAACCAGATTGATCCGTTCATCGATCTGTCTCCACCAAAATTCGTCTTGCTGTAGTTGATCGTCTTTTTAATCCAAAACGTTCACTCTCAATTACAAATAAATAGATTCCTTCCACTCTAATTCCATACAGACTCATTAGCTTATAAAAAAATTATAAAATTACAACTAGAACAGTAACAACTCTTCGGGGCCCTGTACTCAATGAAGTGGGGGTAATTCTGTCATGTGGTGCTTCTTTGAATTGGGAAGATGGTAAAGTTGCAACCTTCCAGTGTCGTTCCTCTCCAATTTGATTTCGTCCTCATCTTCTTCTTCCTCTCCTCTCCTCTCCTCTCTCTCTCTCTCTCTCTCTCTCTCTCTCTCTCTCTCTCTCTCTAAAAACGGCGGATGAAATAAGGAAGGGAAAAGAAATGGTCTCTGGAAGCCCTAAAATTAAGAAATGTATATATATATATATATGTATATTCGAGCCGAGCCGAGCCAAGCCTATGTATATTCGAGCCGAGCCGAGCCAAGCCAAGCCAAACTGAGCCGTTAACGAGCTACTCGCGAGCCTGTCGAGCCGAGCCTAACTAGGCTCGAACTCGGTTCATTTGTTTAACGAGCCTCAAAACCGAGCTCGAGCTCGCTCATTTACCCTTCAAACCGAGCCAAGCCGAGCCGAGCCGTTACCGAGCTTCAAGATATAATGCATGCTATCAGATGGACTGACAAGCCACTGCAACTCTTGTGAGCTAACAACACACAGAGTCGGTTCCAGGGCAATTCCTACCATGGGGCAAAAAAAAAAAAATGGAAATCCAATGTAACCTTGATTTTATTTATTTATACTTGTATGCCCTTTTATTTTATTTTCTATGACTTAATAATAAGTGTGCAACCAAGTTTGAGATCAGACTTGGACAACCCAAACCTCGGAGCTGACAATGACAAAACAGAGGAGAGTTTCGTTCCAAAAATAACGAGAGAACCTCTCAGCTCACTCGGCTCTTTGTAGTCTCTTTGCTTAAAACTGATTAACTTCTTTTTGCTTGAAAAACAACAGGCATGACTTTTGTGCAAAGCAGCCGTGAGTCGTGAGTCTCGTGACCCTAGTTTTCTGTTGTTTTGTGCCGGCTGGGAGTAGTATTAGAGCGATTTGAGGATTTGAGGAGATCCAGAAATCTTGTTGAAAAATGGTTTCCTAACAATTCTTAAAAAAAAAATCATAGCAGTATGAATGCGAATTACCAAGTTATAAGATCAGCAAAAACTACACAAGCAATTAATATAACCATTTTGCAGTTACAGATATACCTGTCTAAACGTAATAAATCTTCACAACGTTCTAAGTATCACCTGCTACACCGCACCTGTGATCTTGATCGCCAACAATCTTGAGTCCACAAGCTCTCCCATAGACCCCACGAATAATCCCCCTTCCGAACCTTTATTTATTTCTTTCTGCCGCAATTTTTTTTTTTGCCTGCCACTTCTCTTCTTATCTCGCTGTCTCCCTTTTTTTCTTTTCTTTTTGGCGTCGTTTTAGAAGGCTGTAGACTTTACCTAGGAAGTAAACAACATATCTATATAATATATATAGACCTCTTTTTCCGTTGCTTTTCATTTTAAAGGACGGAAGGTGCTGATTGATAACCAGATTGATCCGTTCATCGATCTGTCTCCACCAAAATTCATCTTGCTATAGTTGATCGTCTTTTTAATCCAAAACGTTCATTTTCAATTACAAATAAATAGATTCCTTCCACTTTAATTCTATACAGACTCATTAGCTTATAAAAAAAATAATAAAATTACAACTCGATATAAAATATGTAATTTATCGTACGAAATTGTCAATATAATTAAGACTTCGGAATTTGGTCCTTACACTTGTAAAGAAAGCAATGCCTAGATGTATCCAGATACACACAATCTTGAGCTAATGTTAGCAATCTTCTCATTATTAGTTCAATATTGTGGTTAGGTAAGGTTTGAGTAGTATTATTTTCTTGACTGATTTTTGTCATTTTGAACTTTTCATTAATTTTGCACTATCTATTTTTTCATTTCTTTGATTTGTCCTAACGAGAGAAATCTAAAACTAAATAATTATGGCAACAAATCCACATAATTTTTTGTTAAAGATAAAATTATAATTCGAAACAGTGTCAGGAATACTTTTTCAAGCTTGCTCAATGGGTATATGTATATTTTAATTTCTCTCGTCGAGGAAAGTTTGTAAAGTTAAATATTTTGGTCAAACCTAAAAACCATACGCTAATAACGAAAAAAATAAGTGTTTTAAAAATAATTGTCCAGACTCGTTCTAGCATTATATGAGCTACTTCTCGCATAATCTAACATTGGAATTTAAAGAAATAAGAAAATAGGATAGAATTACTAAGAAATAGTAAAAGTTAGGAACATGTTCAAAAAAATACTCGATATTTTATTTTGTTATTTTCTCACCTCTTCCTCCCCGAATCGAAGAATAGAAGGTTTTCTTTTATGTACAGAAAGTGTGTGTGTGTGTGTCTCTATATATATATATATATTCCTTCTCCAAAGTTCACCAACCAAACAGTACATTTAACGGTTAGAATTCTCTTCCTCCACAATATAGGAAATCTACCACGGTAAAATTCCAATTTCAAGAATGGGCCCTTCTATTAGAAAATAACAACAACAACAACAACAACAAAAAACCACTTTAACACCCATTTTTAGTATTTACAGTACTTTTCATTACATTTTTCACCCACTTATATGAATTATTTATACATTTCAATACACATTTTAGAATTTATTGACAACCCAACATGGTGTTGTTAGCATTTTCCTTTCAGAATTGAAGTAAAAATTCTGTGACCTTGAGACATGACCACGTGCCGTCTAGAATATTTTACAATCACATTTTATAGGATTCATACATCATGTGTTCGATAGACTCGCGAGGTGGTTAGGTGCAGTGGCAGACCCAGGAATTTGACATAGTGGAAATAGACAACACCTACGAACGATTACCGGTGGGGGAGGTGAAAAAATACCTGAACAAGAGGTAAGAACGTGAAAGAGGTGAAGGATTTCTCCAATTTGGTCGAAGCTCCAGTCGTCTGCTCCGGATCCGTCTTCTCTCTTCTCGCGTACCTCTCTGCTCTCTGGTATGTGAGAACTCTGGTGTGAGATGAAAAATCTTGACATTTGACAGATAACGTTCAAAACATGGCAACTTAGGGAATTATCCCAAAAGATAGAGGGTAGAGTTGTCTTTCTACCATGGTTGGATTTCAAAATGAAAAAATGAGAATTGGAAAAGCCCCTAGACACCAGATTCTCTATTTTATTTTAAAAACAAGAAATTGCAAAATCCATTTTACCCAAAACTCATTTTCCCTTTAACTCCCAAACACCCAAAACCCAAAAATTAGAATTGAAAAATGCAAAAAAGAGGGATCCAAACACCCCCATTCTTTTCGAAAACTCCTATTATATTGACAACAGTCTATCGACAAAATATAATTCATCGTAGTTAAGTCTATCTAGTTCTAGTTATCTCGGTCCCATAGTTTTGGTTTTTTAGTTTACTTGAAGTAAATAGTCGGTTCGTTGGATTCATTTTGAGACAAGAAATCTTTTTTGGTATGGTCTATGAATTTTGATATTTCTCTATATTTTTCTTTTATTTGCAAATTTCATGTATTTTCATCCGATCTCTTCATTTTCATTAATGAAATTTTTTTCTAGTTTTGCTAGTTTAATGCGAATTACTAAGTTATACGACCAGCAAAAACTAAACAAGCAATTAATATAACCGTTGTGCAGTTACAAATATATCTATCAAAACGTAATAAATCTTCACAATGTTCTAAGTATTACTTGGTACACTGCACCCAGTGATCTTGATCGTCAACAATCTTGAGTCCAGAAGCCCTCCGATAGACCCCACAAATAATCCCCCTTCCGAACCTCTATTTATTTCTTTTTGCCGGCTTTTTTTTTTTTGGCTGCCACTTCTTATGTGGCTGTCTCCCTTTTTTTTATTTTTTTTTTGGCGTCGTTTTAGAAGGCTGTAGACTTGACCTACGAAGTAAACAACATATCTATATATAGACCTCTTTTTCCGTTGCTTTTCATTTTAAAGGACAGAAGGTGCTGATTGATAATCAGATTGATCCGTTCATCGATCTGTCTCCACCAAAATTCGTCTTGCTGTAGTTGACCGTCTTTTTAATCCAAAACGTTCACTCTCAATTACAAATAAATAGATTCCTTCCACTCTAATTCTATATAGACTCATTAGCTTATAAAAAAATAATAAAATAACAACTCAATATAAAATATGTATTTTGTTGTACGAAATTGTCAATATAATTAAGACTTCAGAATTTGGTCCTTACACTTGTAAAGAAAGCAATGCCTAGATGTATCCGGATACATACAATCTTGAGCTAATGTTAGCATTGAGCCTCATCAATTTCTTTTATATGTTTGCCGTTTATCTTTTTTAATATTGTTTGATTTTCTATCTTGAAGGTATGGTGCAAAGGTCGTCGCCGCAGCAGGCATCCGCATAGGCATGACACGTTTAAGAGTGCCACGGCACGACGCATGCACAACACGAGCACGAAAAAAGCACGGGCACGACACATGCACAACACGAGCACGAAAAAAGCACGGGCACGACACAACATGATTAAAAATATAAACACATAAAATAATTAATCACGAAAGTAGATGTAAGCTACGTGTACACTCTTTGTCCTATAATTGATGTGTCACAATGTTGATGATTACAAATAAAAAAGTATAACATTCATTTTTAAATTTGCAATTGATTGTCGATTGATAGTTGAGTAGGAGCTAATTAACTTAGTTAAAATGTACTCAAACTATAGTGATGTAACTCTTACCTATTTACATTCATTGTATTACGAAATTGCAATTAGTTTATCACCTGTTCACTCTGAGTCTACTTAGTATGTATTCTGCAAATTAGTGTTCATCTATTCTTATTTGTTCTCACATCCTTGAATCCTTCTGAAGCTTTTTGTCATTGTTGAGACTAATTCATCTACAGGGATTTAGGTTAAGGCTAGTGGGTCATTCTCTTGGAGGTGCGATAGCTTCTTTGCTAGCAATAATGCTTTGCAAAAAGTCATCTAAGGAGCCAGGGTTTAGCCCCGACCGATATTGTTACCGCCATTGGATATGCACCCAAAATCAATCGGACCCAATCTACAAACGCCCTAACCATTCACACTCAGAAATCACATAGAAGCAAAATCAATCGAACCCAATCATAACAGAAGACGCTGTACACCAAAGCATCCAACTTACTTTAAACATTCAAAGATCAGAATCAAAATTCTTTACTCAATACAGTGCTCATCGGACAACTCTAGCAGCCCCGAACTACTTGCAAGCAAGCAGAATATAGCCAGAATTGCACGAGAAACAGTACTCACCCCAAATCGCAGCAGTAACCGGATCAACCCTTGGAGGCGACACGATACCCTAAACAGCAAAGCACAGTACCCGATCGAGAAGGGGGGGGGGGGGGGGGGGAGTCTTCTACGATCGCACTTCGAAGAAGCAGTGGCATGGTGGTATGATCTGGGAGGCAGAGAGAGACAGAGAGAGAGACAAAGGAAAGTGAAGTGGAACTGGAAGGCTCTCGAGTCTCGTATGCCCCCTGGTCTTCTCCAGGCATCGAAGACTCCAGAAGAAGCGAGATCTAGCGCCAAGATCATGCCACGTTGGGAAACTGCGAAATTACAATTAAGGACACGAGTGGCAGTGATGCTGGCCTCAAATGAGGGGCACAATTGGAAAAATTAGAGAAAAAATTTGGCAGACGTTCAATTGGCTGCAAGGCTCTTAGTTTTAAAGCTTTAGAAAAACAAGAAATTGCAAAATTCATTTTACCCAAAACTCATTTTCCCTTTAACTCCCAAACACCCAAAACCCAAAAATTAGAATTGAAAAATGCAAAAAAGAGGGATCCAAACACCCCCATTCTTTTTGAAAACTCCTATTATATTGACAACAGTCTATCGACAAAATATAATTCATCGTAGTTAAGTCTATCTAGTTCTAGTTATCTTGGTCCCATAGTTTTGGTTTTTTAGTTTACTTGAAGTAAATTGTCGGTTCGTTGAATTCATTTTGAGACAAGAAATCTTTTTTGGTATAGTCTATGAATTTTGATATTACTCTATATTTTTCTTTTATTTGCAAATTTCATGTATTTTCATCCGATCTCTTCATTTTCATTAATGAAATTTTTTTTCTAGTTTTGCTAGTTTAATGCGAATTACTAAGTTATACGACCAGTAAAAACTAAACAAGCAATTAATATAACTATTGTGCAGTTACAAATATATCTATCTAAACGTAGTAAATCTTCATAACGTTCTAAGTATCACCTGCTACACCGCACCTCGTGATCTTGATTGTCAACAATCTCGAGTCCAGAAGCCGTCCGATAGACCCCACAAATAATCCCCCTTCCGAACCTCTATTTATTTCTTTCTGCCGGCTTTTTTTTTTGGCTGCCACTTCTTATGTGGCTGTCTCCCTTTTTTTCTTTTCTTTTTGGCGTCGTTTTAGAAGGCTGTAGACTTGACCTAGGAAGTAAACAACATATCTATATATAGACCTCTTTTTTCGTTGCTTTTCATTTTAAAGGACGGAAGGTGCTGATTGATAGTCAGATTGATCCGTTCATCGATCTGTCTCCACCAAAATTCGTCTTGTCATAGTTCACCGTCTTTTTAATCCAAACCGTTCACTCTCAATTACAAATAAATAGATTCCTTGCACTCTAATTCTATATAGACTCATTAACTTATAAAAAAAATAATAAAATTACAATTCGATATAAAATATGTATTTTGTCGTACGAAATTGTTAATATAATTAAGATTTCGGAATTTGGTCCTTACCCTTGTAAAGAAAGCAATGCCTAGATGTATCCGGATACATACAATCTTGAGCTAATGTTAGCAATCTTCTCATTATTAGTTCAATATTAATGGTTAGGTGAGGTTTGAGTAGTATTATTTTCTTGACTGATTTTTGTCATTTTGAACTTTTCGTTAATTTTGCACTATCTATTTTTTCATTTCTTTGATTTGCCCTAACGAGAGAAATCTAAAAGTAAATAATTATGGCAATAAATCCACATAATTTTTTATTAAAGATAAAAATATAATTCAAAACAGTGTCCTGAATACTTTTTCAAGCTTGCTCAATGGGTATATGTATATTTTGATTTCTCTCATCGAGAAAAGTTTGTAAAGTTAAATATTTTGGTCAAACCTAAAAACCATACGCTAATAACGAAAAAAAAACAAGTGGTTTAAAAATAATTGTCCAGACTCGTTCTAGCATTATATGAGCTACTTCTCGCATAATCTAACATTGGAATTTAAAGAAATAAGAAAATAGGATAGAATTACTAAGAAATAGTAAAAGTTAGGAACATGTTCAAAAGAATACTCGATATTTTATTTTGTTATTTTCTCACCTCTTTCTTCCCGAATCAAAGAATAGAAGGTTTTCTTTTATGTACAGTATGTATCAGTAAGCTTCTAATAAGGGCGCCCTTACGGTATTACGATAAGGGCTTTCCCTTTTCTCCTCTTTCCCAACCAAATTTTGATGATCTGAGTCGCTCAATGTGTTCAGAACGTGATTTTAAAGGTACCCTCAAGAAATCAGCAAAAAAATGACCAGAGAAGGCTTAATTTGAGCAGTTTTTATTTGAATCGAAAAAAAAAAAAAAATTTTACAACCCTTTTGGTTTTGTTTTTTTTAATTTTCCTCTTATCCTTAAAACATTTTTAACACATTTGAATAATCAAAAATTGGTGGAAAATCCTTTCGAATACGGTAAGGGGCCCTTTTAAATTTGGTGTGTGTGTGTGTGTGTCTATATATATATATATATATATATATATATATATATATATATATATATATATATATATATATATATATATTTCCCCCCCCTTCTCTAAAGTTCACCAACCAAACAGTACATTTAACGGTAGAATTCTCTTCCTCCACAATATAGGAAATCTAACACGGTAAAATTCCATTTTTAAGAATGGACCCTTCTATTAGAAAATAACCAAAAAAAAAAACACTTTAACACCCATTTTTAGTATTTACAGTACTTTTCAATACATTTTTCACCCACTTATATGAATTATTTATACATTTCAATACACATTTTAGAATTTATTGACAACCCAACATGGTATTGTTAGCATTTTTCTTTTAGAATTGAAGTAACTATTATGTGATCTTGAGACATGGTCACGTGCTGTCTAGAATATTTTAGAATCACATTTTATAGGATTCATACATCACGTGTTCGATAGACTCGCGAGGTGGTTAGGTGCCTTTGCCAAATTGAAAAAACACATGGTCTTTGAAGGCATGTTGCCGCACTGCAAAGCACATATTATAAGAGCATCTTTGGCCTAATTTTTGGAGCTTTTTGACATGGTCTTTTCAGTTTTTTTTTTTTTAAACTTTACAATGTACGGGTCTAATATTTACATCATATTATTTGTCTCGATCATAGGAATCGAAAAAAGATTTAAAAAAATTATGACAAGACCCTTCTAAATTAATGGTCATCATCGGGTCGGCCCCGCCCAACCTGCCAAGTCACTACCCAAGACCGTCCATGGGCCGGGCCGACTGGATTTTTACTTTTTTCAGGCCGGGCTATCTACCATAAATTGAAGCCCAAGCTCGGTCCACGAGCTAGCCTTCCGGGGCCAAAAACCGGAGGGCAACGAGGGAAAAATTTTCAAAAATAAAAAATTTTATGGGATTTTTGGAATGGGTCCCATTTTTTACCAAGGGCGGGTATCTCTAAGCGGCCGGAAAAAATTTTAAAAAGGAAGTATTTTTCAAACTACCCGGGCGGCCTTACCCATTTCCACGGGTAACCGATAAAAAAAAAAAAAAAAATACCCATAAGTCTTCTAATTTTCCAAAGAAACGGTCAAATTAATACACACGTGATCCCAAAGTAAATACAGAAAAATGCGCCACTAATCGCAATTGGAACTCAAAGACGGTTGGTTTACTTTTAAACACAATCCAAACCCCTAATACCTCTCTCTCTCTCTCTCTCTCTCTCTCTCTCTCTACAATCTTTGATCGTAGTTGCAAGGCCGATTGAGACACTCTAACCGGTGCGTAGTCGGCGAACGGTTCACTGGATCTTTTTCCGGCGAGGTAAGGCTTCTATGTGAACTGGTCCTGATTGCCCTGAAAAAGTTAGGTTTTCTGTTTATTTAAATTAAGATCCGGTAATGCTTAATTTGGGAAGGGATAATGTGCCTTCGATTGGTAATTAGTGGTTAACGTCGTAATTTATTGAAAATTGGAAGGTTAATTGGAGTTAATGTATGAGATGGAAGAGCGGGTTGGATTTGTGAAGAAGAAGACTTCTTCAGGTTGCTTGATTATAAAGAAGAAAGTGGATGGGAGTGGCGGGGTTAGGGCTTCGGGGTCGAGAAAGGTTTTTGAGCCGAATAAGGAGAGGGAAAGGCGGCATTTGGCTCGCAGTGAGTCGGAGTCGAGTAAGGAGTTGTTAGAGCCATATCGGACGGAAGTTGTTTCTGGAACTGATAAAGTCCGTAAAGCTTCAGTTGTGTGTCGTGGGGGCCGCGTGGGAGATAGCAAGTTTGGTCGGAATGGTGAAATTTGGAGTGAGAGGAAGAGAAGTTTAGATGTGTCTGAGTTAAATGATCGTGATTGTATTAGTGGAAAGAGGACGAGGCAGGAGGATAGGTTTAAGAGTGAGAGGAAGTTTGAGACGGGATCCATAAGACATGTCAGTGGGCAGAAGTATTCGCATTTTGATCGTAATACAAGTAACTTATCAAGTGGGACGGAAGAGGTGAATGGGTATTCGGCTATGAGTAGGTTTGAGATTGAGGATGGTGAAGCTCATCAACCCATGTCTTCCTTGAGACAGAAGTGCCAACTAGTGTCTCGTGAGACTATCAGGTTGCAGGGTAAAAATGGTGTTTTGAAGGTGATGGTGAACCAAAAGAAGAAGAAGATGGAACCGTTTCACAAATTCTATGAACATCCGTTGGAATTTGAGGAAAGAAAGGGTTCTAGGATAGAACCGCTTCACAAATTCTATGAGCATCCGTTCGAATTTGAGGAAAGAAAGGTTTCTAGGCATGAAAAAGATGTAAAGAATAACGGACTTCCCAAACCTTTGATTTACTCGGATTCACAACGCCCTGAGAAAACGATTTCAATTGCTAGGACAGTGAAGAATGATATAAAATTACGAAAACCACTTTCCATTAGTCCTGAGGTTGGAAATTCAGAATCGGACAACAGTGATACGTTACTGAAGCTGGGACCCACAAGCACACAAGCTTGCAGCTCTTTGAAAGGGATAGAGAAGAATGGAGGGAAATCTCCATTAGCTGAAAAGATAGCACCAGTTGAAGGAAAGGAAGGTAAAGCCAGACGTGGTTACGGGACAGAAAAGCAATTATTGCGTGACAAGATAAGGAGTATGCTTGTGAGTGCTGGCTGGACAATTGATTATAGACCTAGAAGGAACAGAGACTATTTAGACGCTGTGTACATTAATCCCAATGGAACAGCGTACTGGTCCATTATCAAGGCTCATGAGGCTTTTCAAAAGCAATTGGGAGTAGAAGCTGTCGATATAAAACCTAGTTCTCAGTTTACTCCAGTGCCAGAGGTATTACTTAGTAAATTAACCAGGCGAACCCGGAAGAAGATTGAAAATGAAATGAAAATGAAGCAAAGAGAAAGTTGTGAAGGAGTTGACATCGAAGAGTCTGTAAAAGGCATACACGGTGATAAAGGTTATGAGAAACTAAGTTTTGTCAGGGGGCGGAGTGGTAATTCACAGAATGCGAGATCGCATGAAGTCACTTGTGCAAGTGGAGATGATTCGAGTGATACTTTATACAAAAGATCACCCAAGCAGGAGGGGGCTGAAAAATTATTCATTGCATCCAATTCTGATATTATACGAGGTCGAAAATGTCAGAACATTGGCGGACGTACGTTGTTGATTCGAAGTTGTGATGAGGGGTTAAATTCAGAGAGCGATGGCTATGTTCCATCTATAGGGAAAAGAACACTGCTTTCATGGCTTATTGACTCTGGAGTGGTGCATTTAAGTGAAAAAGTGCAGTACATGAACCAAAGACGGACAAAGGCAATGCTAGAGGGCTGGATCACAAGAGACGGCATACATTGTGGTTGCTGTAGCAAAATCCTATCAGTTTCGAAGTTTGAGATTCATGCCGGAAGCAAATTGCGTCAGCCATTCCAAAACATCTATTTGGAGTCTGGTGTTTCCCTTTTACAATGCCAGATTGATGCATGGAATACACAGGAGGAATCCAGGCGCTGTGGTTTTCACACTGTCGACAAGATTGGTGATGATCCAAGTGATGATACTTGTAGCCTCTGTGGTGATGGTGGGGATTTGATGTGTTGTGATGGTTGCCCTGCGACATTTCATCAGAGCTGCTTAATCATAAAGGTATGGAGGCATGATCAAAGATGTTGCACCTTGTTTTGGTTATCTTGTTTGTGTTTACTTGCGTAAACGCTGAATTAGTTGTTTGTCTTTGCATATTTTAACCTTGTGGTGACATTGGATAGATAACCTGGAACATTAGGCTTGGGAGGAGAGAAAATTTTGATTAGTGTAATCACGCATGGTAGATGATTGGATGTAGTTACAAGAGTTTAGAGAAAGGAGGATGTGGACTTGTAGTTGTCTAGAAAATGTTTGCGTTTCGAATTGGATCTAATATTTTAAAAACGTAGTTTAGTCCATAACTGAAGTGTAAAAGGGGAAATGTGCGCAACCCGTTTGTGGCGCATAAGAAGACGAGGGAGGATTACCTCTCATTATTACAGAGGTCCGTGTTTCTGCATTCTAAAACCTGGAAAAACTTTTCCGCTTTGAGTTTTAGGTGAGGGTGATGCAAAAATTGCATTAGCTTCATTAAATCAGGATGATGCAATCTCATGGTGATGATCAGTTGATTTCCATGTTTATCGGCTCGTGTTGCTATCTTATGGAGCGTAGAAGCAGAAAAGTTTCATGTTGCTAAAATTAGATAGTTATATTGTAGAGGACAGAAAACGGGAATGTCAAAAAAAAAAGGGAAATTAGATAGTTATTTTGATCGCGTAAGCATCAAAATAAGATAACCACATTGTTTCCTGCTATCAAACTCGTGAGCAGCAAAGTTGGACACTAAGTGAAAATTTCAAAAACAAATGGATTAAGCTTCTGTTTTGCTTGTTGGAGATCTGTGCTTTGTTAGGACTCGGCTTATTCACTTCTTTCTCCTTTCTTCAGATGCTTCCCCATGGTCATTGGCACTGTCCGAACTGTACATGCAAATTCTGTGGGATTTCCAGTGAGACTACTGCTCCTAGGAATGGTAAAACAGTCTGTGCACTTCAGACATGCAGCCTGTGTGAGAAAAAATGTAGTTAGCTTAACTCTGATTTTATGTTTGTCCGCAATGTCTTTCTCCTTGTATGTATTTCTTCGAATATCAGAGTTTACCTGAGGTTGAGGTTTTACCTTTTTCAAGATCACAAATCCTGCAGTCAGGAGATTGATGCTTTACCTGATGATTCAAGTTGTTCAACCACTTCCTTTTGTGGGCAGGAGTGCCTAGAGGTAATATAATTCTCCAATTCATGAAGGTTTTGAGTTATATGCAATCTCATTTGGCTACGTAAAGCATTGTGGGCTCAATATATTAAACCGGGGTCTGGATTAATTTGTAGACGTTCCATACTAGTTCTTTTACAGTAACTTGAAATGATAGACAGTGGCTTATAACCACAAGCACGGACATGGCTACACACAATGTCCAAAGAATCAGGAGATGTACGCAGCTGAGGCATTTCAAATTGAAAACTGTTGTTGATATATCTCTGTTGGTATGCAAAGCAAAGGCACAACATCATTCCTTAGGTACGCATAAGATACACCCTGGGAGGGAGAGAGAGAGAGACCAGAGGGTAGAGGGAGGAACAAAAAGAATGGTCCTGCTGTATCCCCTGCCATGTCTAGCTTGATATACACAGCCTAGATGTGTCTAGCTGGGAAAATTAGATAGAAGTGTCACCATCCCCTGCCATGTCTAGCTTGATTTACGCAGCCTAGATGTGTCTAGCTGAGAAAATTCGATAGAAGTGTCACCAAGCGTGTCCCATATGTATTTTTCCGTGTCACCACTATGTCTATGGCCGGTACGTGTCGGCACGCATACAACGGCCAATTAGGCATGGTGGCACTTCTTTAATAATAGGTGTATGTGTGATGCAGATGATCTTCCTCATTCATGCTGAGTAAGTTGGCTGCAATTGTTTAAGCTCTGGTGATATTCAGTGTCTTAGCATGAATATATAGACGTTTATATATTGACAGCTGTCCAATAAAGGTCTAATTTTCACTCAGTTTCTATTCTTCCTAACACATTTCAAAACATCAATGACCTCTTCACAACTTGGATGTATAAAACTCCTTGAATTAGAACATTTTTACCCAGGAGAAGGAAAAAGTACAAACAGTTGCTTGTCCATTTGCATATAGTTGCACTTAGTCCATTGCAAATTCCTGAGAAGCACTGGTGGATGCGTTTAATTTGCATTAGATCTTGTTGCTTGAAATAATTATAAAATAACTGTAAAATCTACTCACCTCTATCAAGTATGGTGAAGATGTGTACATAGGCTATTTTACCTTTAAAATGAAAATCTATCAGCTGGATTGTCCCTTTCTCCCTATTTGAAAATAATGGAGATATGTCACAGACCAGCAGCTGTCAAAATTTTTGCTCCTTTGTTAGGTTCCAAGGTGTGAATGATTATTAACTTCCATGCATATGGTAACATTACGTACCCAATGGTGTGTAAATAGGTTAGTAAGTTGGTGGTGTTTAAGGCATCTGTTGTTTTAACTCGTTTGCTATTCGGTCCTCTGGAGCATACACTGTGATGCATTGAAAATGTAATCTTATGAAGTTGCTACTTGGTCTTGAAGAAACTCTTCCACTGTTAAAAGGAATTGAGTTGAATCTGAAGCCTTCTACTTTTGCAGCTCTTTGACAATTTACAGAAGCTTCTCGGGGTCAAGAATGAATTGGAATCAGGATTTTCATGGTCTCTCATTCATCGGACAGATCTAAACATGGATACATCACACTGTAGTTTCCCACAGAGGGTGGAATGTAATTCTAAGCTAGCTGTTGCACTCTCGGTTATGGATGAGTGCTTTTTGCCTATCGTTGACAGGAGGAGTGGAATCAATTTGATCCATAAAGTTCTCTACAACAGTGGGTAAGCAGATGCAGCACTGCATTTCTGCCTCTATTGATCTTAATTTTTGCATATTGATTTGCCCAAGTTTCTTTCCTTGAAGCAGTTAATCTGGTGCATGCATGAGTTATAAATTATTCCTTATTTTTGTATTTTGTGCATGTGTGAAAATGAGGATGAAAATGTACATTTCCTTATTTTCTTTATTTAGTAAAGACACGCTTTTGCGATATTTGTGTCCAGGACAAGAGCATTCCGTTAACTGATTAGCTGTTATGGTTACGCATGGCTATTTAAATATAACATCTCTGCTCTTTGTTTGCTTTTGTGTGACCAGTTATGACTGTTTGTTTGAGCATGTTGTGTCTCATTTTTATCCTGCTTTATGACTTCAATTCCAGCCCATGCCCTTGTTTGGCTTCCTGTACTGGTCCTTGGTTTCTATTTAGCTCGTGTAGTAATAGTTAACTATACACTGGATAGCTACCTAAAAGTATTTTTGATTGTCCTTGCTATATATGTTTGTGTAGATGTACAAATATGTATGATCATATATTTACCTCATGTAGTGATTTGCTTGTTTCCTTCGTAGATCAAACTTCAATCGGCTGAACTATAGTGGCTTTTATACTGCCATTTTGGAGAGGGGTGATGAAATCATTTCTGTGGCCTGTATCAGGTATGATGCCTCATAGCTTCACATCATCTGTAATATATGTGCTAGAGAGGGATGAACTGTATTTCCCACTCTTCCAAAAATTATGCGTACAACCCACCAATTTAGCCACATATAAAGAGGCAGTCATATCTCCAGAAGAAGACATTGCTGGGTTGGTGTCCATTTTTCTCCGTATCTAAGTATGTGATGAGCTCATACTGCGTGGTTCAACGTGTCACATTAAGTAATTGAATTGAGAGATAAGACCTGCGGTCTACCGCTTATTGAGCAGACCTCTGGAAAGCCTTTGCATTGGACACTTGCTATTATCTGTTGAAATCATGTTGGCCTGTTCTTTTATGAGGAGCTTTAGAATTTTAATTTTTGTAGTGAACTACTGTTTTGAAAGGAAGATGAAAAGAATGATGCAAACCTTTTTGGAACTTGGTTGTAAGTTGTTCTGTGATTAGTCTACTGCTTATTATTAGGAAGATGAATAAGCATGTGCAGTTCTAAGTTCTGTGATTGGACATGCATCTAACAATATCCTTTTTTATCTATCTATTTTACTCGGGCACTCTTTGCTGAGAGACGCATGAAATATAGTGGAAGTGTGATTAAGTTAAATGTTGAATTCAATGGTAGTTAAATGTAACATGGATTTTGCATACGAGAGAAGATGAACAAGCACTCGTGAAGTGATCCTTTTCAAGAACATGCGTGGAAACAGCCCTATTTCGAGATTTTCCATTTCCGCGCGGTTAGACGCAGGGAAGGCTGACTAGCCTGACTTTCCGCGTAGGCTGGATGCGCCAACATCTCGACTTTGGAAACTCTCTCCTTTCCGGTTAATTCATCCATCCTCCTCCTCTATCCTTTTTTATGATACGACTTTTACAACACGAAACTTCTGATTTGTTTACGTATATAGAGCTTTCTAAAATAGATTTTTGGACTTTATATTCCAACAAGTGAAACGTGGAAAGTAAGTTCTCACTGTTCTTATATAAGAAAAATGTTTAGTGTAAAAAGATAGTGGTATTATATTATTGTATGTTCATTCCTTGTCTTGTTCCCATCATGCAATGTCCTTTGACTGACACAATAATGATCCCAGCGACCATATCATCTTGTTTATTAGAAAAGGAGGTTGATCTTTTTACTTGCTGAGCTACGAAACACTCACAAGCCTAAGTTCTCGCCTTATTCTTGCTGGACTCGTTGGGCACCGACACACAAGGGACAAACAGGGATGCGTAAGGGACAGGCTAAGTGGTGTACGCAATTATTTATAATCAAATTTAAGCAGCGAAATTAGTTTTTTTTTTTAAATGATTTTAAGCAGTGAACATTTATAGGAACAAGGCATGGTATCACTTCAGAACATAAACTGAAGTTATGACAAACTTGTCACTTGTGCCTTGTGGTTTGTCTTTTTTAGGATAATCTCTTACTTATGTGAAAGCAGTGTTAGTTTTCGTTCTTGTGCCTATTTAGTGTTGGTTTTCATTAGGCGTTCATGATACCATTTTCTATTAATAACAAGTTAAAAGTATGTATTTATTAATAGTTGCCATGACCCTTGCTGTGCCCGTGCCCCATTTATTTAGAATGATCGTGTCAGTATCCGTGCCCATGCCTCTTGGGATCCAGATCGTCCATTTTTCTTGAATTCCGCGTGATGTGCTTTGTTCATCACTGGTCTGATTACTTATGCTCTGTTTTCTCAGAGCTGACCCACGTGTGTTGACTAGCATTTTAAATTTATCAAAAGAACAAAACAGCATTGCAAGTATTTAATTATTGCATTGTTTATGTCTGATTAGGATCCATGGGACCCAACTAGCAGAGTTGCCATTCATTGGAACACGCCATATGTATCGACGCCAAGGGATGTGCCGTCTGCTTTTTCGTGCTATTGAATCGGTAATGCTGAGTTATTATGCTTGCGTTTTTATGCAACATCTTGTGCAAATTTTAATTCTGATATTTTTGACACCACCATTGTGTCTCAAGGTCCCTACCTGTATCAGCACAACTTTTACTTCCCTGAACCTTTTCATCTGTGATATCTTATATGCCCTCTTCATGATGGTTTAAACTCCATTGTATTCTTTCTTTTCCCTTTCACCAATAGGGAGGGGTTGAAGGTGTTTGACAGGTGGCCATGTGAGCATGCTCTATTATTGGCATTTTTAGTTCTTTAGTTGCCATTGTCAACTAGTTTATACTAGGGTATTTTGAGAACTTTACTCTTTCTTCTTCATCATCTTGTGCGTGTTTTTTTTTTTTTTTTTTCCTTTCTTCTTGTTCTTTTAATTTTCCCGGGGACGTTAAGTCACTCAAAACTTAAATTTTGAATCACTCAACTTTGACATTCCTGATATTATTTAAGCTCTTGGCACGGTGGCCTTGTCTTGCATACATGTGTGTACTTCATCTTGTGCATGTTTTTTCCTTCTTTCTTTCTTTCTTCTTTTTTCCCAGGGAACGTTAAATCACTCAAAACTTTAATTTTGAATCACTCAACTTTGACATTCCTGATAGTATTTAAGTTCTTGGCTTTGGTGTTTGGTATGGCGGCCTTGTGTTGTGTACCATGTGTGATTGTGTGTACAAGTTGCGGCCCTTATGGTGCTTTTAAGTTTTACCTATCAAAAATTTTTTTTCATTTTTTCAGGTGCTCTGCTCTCTCAAAGTTGAGAAATTGGTTATACCTGCCACCTCTGAGCACATGCATATATGGACTGTAGTTTTTGGTTTCAATCCAATTGAGGAGTCCCACAAGCAAGAAATGAGATCCATCAATATGTTGGTGTTTCCGGGTACAGATATGTTACAAAAGCTGCTGGTGGAACAACAAATTACTGATGGGAATGTAGCTATAAATTCAGGTTTCTATTGGTTGCGATTGTTTGTCCCTGCCTTGAACTCTATCTTTTAATATTGTTATACTTATTGGTTGACCTTTTATGATTCTTTTTAGGTAAAAAGTGTGGTCTAATTCAACGCAATCATCATCTCATGCCTGTTGTGGCAAAAAAATCTGAGGTGGATTCCTCTCCTGGTTATGATCTCATCATTTGTAAGGATTCTGGTTCAGATGAGATGAATAACAATGCTGCTCCTGAAACTTCCAATTTGCCATTCCCTGCTATTCTCTCAGATGATAGTGCTTGTAGAAAAACTCTTCATCAGTCTGTAGAAACAATGACTGAATCTTATGCTGAATTGAAGTGCCCCACGTCATCCAATGCAAACTATGTCCACCTTAAGATGGAAAGCTATGTATTGGATCAATGAAGTAATGGTGGTTAGTCTTCTGCGCAGGGCGTCGTGGATGATGTTCATGAAACTGATCCCAATGTTTCTTTTATTGAACAAGTTTCTGATCTCGTGGATGAAACTTCAACTGTGAATGCGGAGAGATCAAGGGAGATCAAAATCTTTTTTCCTTTTCCATTGTGAATGGAGCTGACGAAATGCAGTTTAACTCTGATTTTATTCCTAAAAGTGCAGTTCAATTAGAAGGATGAAAACCGATCATTTGAAAGGACAAGTTTCTTTTGTTGGACCTTTTTTGGTTTCTGCTGTTGGGATTTATGCACAGGGCACTCAGGCTGTGTTCAGATCACGGATTCAGGTATATCTTGAGTTTGGGTAGAGTTTTGTGCGACAATGACAGCAATTGAGACTGGAATTCTGATTCTGTTAGAGACAAATCTGACTTGAACATGCTAATACCCTTGAAATGCAACAAATACCTCTGCTGAACCTGTTCTCACTTCTTTGGATCCGCTTTTTAACAGAGATTGCAACCGAGAAAGTCAGACGAAGATCTGTGTTTCGACTTTCCATGTATCTGATAGCTGTACTTGTAATTTACTCTGATTGGATTCATCATAGTGCATACTGCAAGGGAAGCCGAATCACATGTGGATTCAGAAGCCGCGTTTGAAGGAATTCCTTGTCAGAGAAATATTTGCTCTTGTACAGATTGATTGGCAACAAATAATACATGTAACAGAAACCAAATGATTGGGCCACAAGGTTTGGTGTGGTTATTCCGTGCAAATTGAGGGACCAATGCCATTTGAATCTCCTTTTCCGTGATATTATCATGGCAGCAGGTTGATTAGCTTACTGATTGAGGGCTTTGCCCTCATAGTACCAATAAAATGCCATGGTTCGCCAGGGAAATTCTTGCAACCTGTGCTGCTGCTAAGTATGAGAATTTGGGACTTCAGGTCCAATACAAAGCATGGGAGATCATCTATCCCAGCAGGCTTGAAGAGGTTTGGAAATGTGTCCTTTGCTGTGATTTGCTGTTTATTGGGAAAGGTTTGGGAATCATAAGACCGAAAGTTGAAGCTGGCTCTGTTTTAACTTTATTCATGTATATGCCTAGAGTTTGTTCGACAACAACTTTGAATTAGCTTCTCTTGTGTGTATATTGGATCGAGTTTCTATTTACTGTTCCTTGTAACTTGGTTGTTACGCTGACGGGGAAAGCAATTTCTTAGGTCCTGAAACTTGCGTCATGATTCGTGTAGTTCGATCAAGTTTTGGTTGTATATATGATCAAGTGTAAATTACTCTGTTCACCGTGCATTGAGTACTTTTTAACATCTACAACAGCAAAAGTTTCCTCTTTTTAGTAGAGTGAAGCTGTCTTGCGAGCTCCAGCAGCAGTATTTGTAGACACGATTGCAATGTGAGTGCCCAAATTAGTAGGAATGTCACGTCCGGGTTTAGCGGTTACCAACCCCAAACCGGAAGTACTTATTTATACCCAAATCCAAACCAATACCTGACGGGTTTGGTTTTTAGTGCGCCATGACCAAACTGTACGGGGTCCAGTTGTTACTTGAACCGCACCAAACCCGCGATATAATAGCGACTCGGCGGTGTTGAGGAGAATAAGACAAATCAAACAATTTGGGGTGTGAGACTTGAAAGAAGTCGTGGTGCATAACCGTGCACTCTGTAGCGTACAAACACCTAAAAATGGTTTTCAAGAGTTTCTATAAAAGACTCTTGAGATTCTTGAGAGTAAGAGTTACTGAAAACTAGAAACTTAAACATTAGAATTACACATATATAAGATTGTTGGAATAATTTAATTTAACTCCCGAAGAATTGCACAACATCGACAATATGATGGAAAAGTGAAATCATTAGTCAAAAGGAAAAACCATCATGAAAGTAAAAGGTAGAATTACTTTTGGTCATATCAGCACCGAAAGTAGAGACAGTCAGTATCTTCAACAACAGCAAGCACGTGATAAATTTATTGATTGTTTTCGAGTTTGGTTCAGTTCAGGTTCGATCCGAATACTTGCATATACCACATTCAAACCCCAACCAGAGCAGGTATCCATCGATTAGATAGGTTCGGGTACCCATCGAACACAATTTCACAATGATTCAGGCAAATTGGAAGAATTATTAGCCAAAATGGCGTCGGCGTGAAGGTCCTCTGTCCGGTGTTCTAACCGCGCGATCAGTCATGTGTGATTGTTTTAGTTATTTCGGGTCTAATTCAATGTGGCCAAACTCATAAATATAAGCGTAATTTCTTTCCAACTCTTCCCGATGAGATACCAATTGGTTTTTGATTAGCATGATTTTTCTCCAAGTTACATTGATCATCACCTTCTACAATATGAACGATTTAGATCACCGAATGATCAAATATTATTCCACAAAATCGCCAATTGGTTGCCGAGAAACCAATGTTAGAAGACTTAGCAGATTCAACCTATAAAGTAGGAGGTTCAACCTGCGAAGTAGGAATATGTAAAACGGGTCCTTTTTTGTAGTATTGAACTCGCACCTTGTAGAAGCGATTTTGGAACCAATAAGGGACGCCGTAACTTTAGGGGACCAAGACCACGACGTTTTTTTGTCGGCCGTAAGTTTTGATCGCCGGCGGTGGTCCTTCAACGCCGATCGTATCCAACAAGAACAGATAAATGTCTCTCCTTTCCCAGTAATAATTAGATTAGTTTTTTTATTTCAATTAATTACTTACATTTACTCATCATTTTGGAAGTTCAGCATTAATTTCCTTCTAAATAATTCTCTTTCCTTTTTCTTTTTCTTTGGTCGGATCCAAATCTCTTGTGATTGTAATTTGCGTGAAGGCTTTCTTTCAAATTAGGTTCACATGGATATATGGGCAACAAAAAATGAAGAAAAAAAATGCATTTCGCTTTGTTTTTGGTCATTCCAGGAGAAAGGCCATGCAGTCATACACGAGGGTCGTCGTGTACGTGTGTGGAGTGACGTGCTGGGTTAAGCTGCGGTTGGGTTTCCGGAGGCTCAAGGCAGAAGAACCACCGCCTGGATTGGTTGATCGGAGATTTCAGATTGTTGGTTTTGTGATTGCGATATCCAAGAAATGGTGGAAGAGACTTTCAGGGTACGAGAATAAAGATGCAATATGCAGTTTGGATGTATGTTTTCGAATAATTTTGGTACCCTATATTCGTATTGAATGTATGCAATATAAACTGTAATCAACGCTCCATGGTTGGAGCTTCCATGCGTTTTCGGTGTTCTTAAAGCTAAGAAAGATTGTCCCCCTTGCCAACAATGCTTATTTGCTACCGGAACGTCAAACGACAAGTACTTGATTTAACTCAGAAAAGATAGACACGGGAAATAGCAAGCTACTTTCCCATCTGCAATTCCATTGCATTAACTTCACGCATTTGACACTCTCGTTACAACAAGGGTCTCAAGTTACATGAAATCTTCTGCTGTTTTTAAATCGCTTAGAATTTCCGACTTCACCTTCTCCGGAAGTGGTGCAGATGGACCTGCCTTTGAGTAGAAGCTGGCCAGTGATCTGATTGCTTTCTCAAGCACAACATATGACTCCTGCAAGTAGTGAGACACCCAATCAACCACATGGAAGAAGTGGCAAGCAGTTATGACTCAATTTTGGCACATTTTCCCCTTTGGTTGATCATAGGACAGCCACAAACATGCATACCATCATATGAAAAACCCAAATTTTCCTTGGGAGGGATAAACGCACTTACCAACATACAAAAATCCGTAGGTCCCTTAGAGGGCACAAATTACAGAAAGCCACATTTGTCTTTCATGTTACTTGGTGACCATGATAACTGATAGACAAATGTCTCTTTCTTTTTGGTCAAACGGAAATTCAAAGCCATCTATAGTCTAAGGGCAAACCTAAGTGTCAGCTTGCATATGTTTTTCGTTTCCACAATTTTGTGTACGTGCTTATGGGTGTTCATATACGTGCGTGTGCGCTCATGTTTGCAAGTATACTCCTCTAGCCTGTGCAACCAAAAATACATAAAGATGACCCAAAATTAGCCACTAAATGTTTCTTAAAAACTTTCCAACAGACTTGAAGACTGAATAGGTTCTCTTTCGTTTAATTTAATACTCTGTTCTATCCTTTTTAGCTACCTGCAGAAGTATATTTCCCTTTCAGCATGTTCTTTCTTAATAAGCAGACATTCCATAACCCAAAATTTGAAATGAATCCAGTTGAACCATTCTTTCTCATTTGAATCCAGGATGTCAAGCCACCAGCTCAGCGGGAGGCCTTTTGTGTTTAAGATTTAGGTGGACAGAAATCATAATTAAGTTGCTGGATACATCTGACAGTCTCAAAAAAACATCATATAAGTTGTGTAAATTATGCCCTCATACTTTCTTGGAGAAGAAAGGATGTCCATATTATCAGAAGTGAAGGTCCATAGGTCATAGTACCCATCATCCCAAAACGCGTGAATGTAATACCTAAAAAAACAGTTCTCTTGTACTCTGGATTGTGAATAACTATAGCAGTCAGCCATAAGTTTGAGAAACTTCAACAAGTTAAGAATTCATAGAAACTAGAAAAGAAACTAACCTCCTTGGCTACTGTATTTTGTCCCCTCCAACCATTTAGATACTCCTGGAATGACTCCTTTGCTGCATCTGCAGTCCGTCTAAACTTAGCCATGTCCTTGAGGTCTTCCTTCAGTGAGTCCCGCAATGTCCTCACCAGCTCTCTTGCAGATTTCAAGTAAGCTTTTGGCAACACTTTTCCTGACTCTGTCTTCTCATGGGGGTCAAACAATGATTTTACCGCCTCAATAACACCTTCATCCTTGTCGTCTTGGCCCTTTGCCTTCTCTCCGGCCCAAGCAATAAAGGTAACGGGAGGAAGTTGAAGGTTAAATTGGGAACTAATGAGACACTGGTAAATACTGAAACATGTCGCCGGTGAGATGATGTTTCTTGAGAGGGTAACAGAACATGAGACCTGGATCGCAGTTTATCTGCTATGAAAGATCAAGTAGAAAAAATCAAAATGAGGAGGGTGGAGGGAAGGGAAATAGAGGATGAATGAGGAATCAGGAATAAGTAACAGCTACATCAACATTCAACAGCAGAGTGGAAACAGATTAATAAGTCATGTTAGCGCTTTTCGAAGAACAGTGTGGATGCTAGAAGTAATTAAAACGAAACAGGAGAGCTGGATGGAGGAGCATAGAAGATACAAGAAAAAATGATAATGCAAGTTGCTTGAGAGTTGAGACAACTAAATTATTTGGAATTATTACGACCTACCAACAAAGGAATTACACTGACCGGCTAGAATAGTAAGTGAAAATGCCTTGTAAATGAATGCAAAAATTGCTTGGTTGCAGTTAACACACACGATGAAACACGGGATGAAACACACAACGAAACCCTTTCAGCAGTGGTTCAAGCTACACACGATGAAACCCAGATTTGAGATTTGGTTCAAACACAGATTTTGGGATTTCCGGATTCAAACCCAGCTTTGGTTCAAACCCAGCAGTGGTTCAAGCTACAACATTTTCCGGATTCCAGCTGTGGTTCAAACACGCGATCAAACCCAGATTTTGAGATTTCCAGATTCCGGCGACCTTTTCCTGCGACTTAGTTGTAGAATGTTGATGGGCCATCCAGATGTGCTGCCAGAACTTGGCTCATCAAAGAATATGCTGCATTCTGGTTCTGTGTCGGAGCCTAGTGAAGATGAAGAAGCCGGAGCTTCTGATCAGATACTACACACAGCATCTTTCAAGGAACTTGCTGCAAAAAATGTGCAGTATGAAACCATTATATGGGTTTCAATATCCCTGCTACTAGTTTTAGCTTGGGGAGTAGGAGTCATCATGTTGCTGTATCTGCCCATCAAAAGATATGTCCTTCGGAAAAATATTTCCTCACGTAAACTATATGTTACTCCTCATGAAATAGTCTACAAGGTGTCACCCTAGTAAAATCTCCTAGTTTCCTCAATTCGTACATTCGGGCTGCACATGAGGGGGAGTGTTAGACTTTGTCTCACATCGCTCATCTAAGCCACACAAATAGCGAACTGAGTCACACCGAGTTAAGGAAGAGTTGTACCATCACACAACAGAGCATTAAACTAAAGTACTATAGCAGGGTAGTACTAAAGTAAGTAGGAGTAATAAAGTAAGCCAAGTACTGAAGTAGGGAGAACTAAAGTAACAAAAGGAGTTTTGTCGAGGCTCCATAGCTTCCTTACGTTTGGGGGTGTACTTCTCAACAAGATCAGCCTCCAGGGCTCCCAAGGCCATGCATGCCTCCTCCAGATCAGTCCCAGGGCTTCTTCCACTTCGTGCAGCCCCTCCCCCCCTCTCTCTCGACCAACAATGGCGTCTTCTGCATCGAAATCTGAGGGAATAAGCTTCAAAGTTGAAGTCAGCTCTCCCTCTCTCTCTATCCGCCAACAATGGCGGCTTCTGCATCGAATCAAAAGGACTCATAGTGCAAGATCAGCCTCCAGGGCTCCCAAGGCCATGCATGCCTCCTCCAGATCAGTTCTAGGGCTCTTCCAATTATTGCAATAAGAGCCGGCTGGCTTCGAAGTGCCACCATTGACGACTCCAGCCTCCTCATCCAAGGTCTCCTCCCAATCACGAGAGGGCAGGGGTGTAAGAGTGCGAACTTCCAAACGCTTGAGTTTTCGGAAGATGTCTGGCGGAAAGTCCTCACATTTGCTAAAGTACGCCACTTTTTCCTCATTCATGTTAGCAATCTCTTCCCAATCATGGGTTTCAGCCAATGTGGAATAGAGCACGGGTGTTTTTGCTCCTTCCTCCGCACCACCTTCTCCACTGTCACTATGAGCAAAAACACTCGTGCTCTATTCCACATTGGCTGAAACACAGGAAAAGATTGCTGACATGAATGAGGAAAAAGTGGTGTACTTTAGCAAATGTGAGGACTTTCCACCGGACATCTTACGAAAACTCAGGCGTTTAGAAGTTCACACTCCTGCACCCCTGCCCTCTCGTGACTAGGAGGAGACTTTGGATGAGGAAGTTGGAGTCGTCAGTGGTGGCACTTCGAAGCCAGCCGACTCTTATTGCAGTAATTGGAAGAGCCCTAAGACTGATCTAGAGGGGGCATGCATGGCCCTGGCGGCTCTGGAGGCTGATCTTGCACTATGAGCCCCTTTGATTTCGATGTAGAAGCTGCCATTGTCAGCGGATAGAGAGGGAGAGAGGGAGAGCTGACTTCAACTTTGAAGCTTATTCCCCCAGATTTCGATGCAGAAGACGCCATTGTCGGTCGAGAGAGAGGGGGGAGGGGTTGCGCGAAGGGGAAGAAGCCTTGGGATTGATTTGGCGGAGGCATTAGGAGCCCTGAAGGCTAATCTTGTTGAGAAGTACACCCCCAAATGTAGAAAAAGTTATTAGAGGAAGCTACGGGGCCTCGACAAAACTCCCTTGCTTACTTTAGTACTACCCTGCTATAGTACTTTCGTTTAATGTGATGGTACAACTCTTCCTTAACTCGGTGTGACTCGAGATGACTTAGTTTGCTATTTGGGTGACTTAGATGAGCGAAGTGGAACAAAGTCTAACACTGCAACTAAATGTGATGGTACGACTCTTCCTTAACTCGGTGTGACTCGAGATGACTTAGTTTGCTATTTGGGTGGCTTAGATGAGCGATGTGGGACAAAATCTAACACTCTCCCTCACGTGCAGCCCGGATGCACGTGGAGGTACAAATTGAGAAAACTAGGAGATTTTACTCGTGTGACACCTGACATGCAGTCCGGATGCACGTGGAGGTATGAATTGATGAGGTGAGATGATTGACTCGGGCGATAGAGACTTGACCACACGAGGTAAGGCCACCCAAGACCTAGCTCTGATACCATGTTAGATTTCTTAGAGGGTTCCAACCTAAAACCAATTGGTAATAGGTGGAGTAACCTTTAGAATATATTAACCAAGTTTGGGTGGCTTAGATGAGCGATGTGGTACAAAGTCTAACAGGATCTATTTCGCGTCTTCATTTCTCAAGCACAGAAAACATGCCTAGTTGACAATTTTCAAATCTGGTTTTCCAGGAAACTTTTAGTAAAGCATACATTTTTTTTCGAAACATCGAGGATTATGTTCCTATAAACTTGCAATCCAACCAAATAATTGAGCTATTGCGCGGTCAGGCTGCAAGAAGTAATTTCCTGTGAATTCCTTAGTGCCAGCATCGATGGCCAGTGGCGGAGCCACTCTATGGCCATTCCACTGCACCTTTTTTTTTTTTTTTTAAATTGGTAGTTTGAGTTTACCCAATATTTAAAGCAAGGCACATGTTATTAGATTAAATACTTGTTAAAATACAAATGACTTGTTTGAATTGTTACACAAATAAGCTCCACAAAATCAATGTCTGCAATCATATCAAAGTAAAAAGTCGGTGAATTTATTGAAGAGTGAGTAATTTTCACCCAATATGGAGAGTGAGTAACACGCACATGTCCACCTAGCATTTAGGTGTATGGGTGAACAAAATAGTACTCCAAAACTTAAAAACTCTCCTTTGTAACATGATGTAACAATCAACACAAAAATCACTCTGCATCACCAACAACCATCAAGTCATTGGTTGGTGGGATGTCGTCGGGAGTTGGCTATCGTCAGATATTTTGTTCTTATAATGCCCCCAGTGATGTATATTCCTGGCTATGCCACTGTTGATCACCTACCTTCAACCAGACCGGAGAGAGGATTAGTTGAGGCAGGCGAACGCAGGCCCAGACACTAGTCGAACAAAAAAAACGACCCTTAACAAAGCTTACCCAAAGACTGCCCTAATCCAATGTAGTGGACACAATCTGTTGTTTCTAAGCAAAACCCAATTCGTACTGGAAAAAATGGAATCAATACTTACAGTAATTGGCGGGTTTTGAAACTTTTTCAGATGGTATTGAAGCCATGGGTGTCCATCTTGCAAAAAAAAACAGACATTTCCTTTGCTTCTGAATGTCCAAAGAGCTGATTGGTCATGTCTCAATGGCGTTCTCCGTCTAATAAGTATTGAAATTAATCATCTTTTTTTCATTAGAAATAGATTTCAGTTCTATGCATCTCTACGGATGGATAGATATGTTGGTGGCTTACCTTATCAATGTTCGGCCCCCTTTTGTGCAGTTTTTGCCCGAAGTTCTTGGTCCAAATGGTCTCACGGATAAGCCAACTAGTTTAATTGTAGAAATTACTACTTTTCTTTTTTAGTGGCCTCGCGAGAAAGTTCCAGTAATCTAAATGGAAAATATTAGGGCTGTTCAAGAAGAGTCAAGAACCATGTAATCGGAACGAATCGATCCGTGACTTTTGGATTGGATCCGTGGATTAATGGTCCAGATACGGATTCGAAAATCAAAAAACCGTGAGATATGGTTTGGTTCATGGACAGTGAAACCGTGAATTAATCGAACCGGACAGTGAAATATTTAAAAATAAAATAAAATACACACACATATATAATATTTAGCAAATTAATAATTATAAGTTTTACCAATTGTTATAATATTTTCAATAATTTTATCTTAATGTGATACTATATTGTAACAATATATAACCTTTGGGTAAACTTATAATATTTTCAATAATTTTATCTTAATGTGATACTATATTGTAACAATATATAACCTTTGGGTAAACTATATTTCATTCATAGGAGGGAAAAAATCGTGTATGTTGTGTTGACTAATTTGGAATTCTGGATAATATTTGTGTACTTTACTTCATTTGAATGCTACAGTTGCTACCTTTCTGGATATAATGACAGATTGTAATACTTGTGGTGGCAAGAATTTGGTTTTTTTTGTTGGATTTGAAATTTAGTGATTGTGGAATGTAATCTATGGATAAAATCGAAATCGAACCGTGACTTACGGATTGGATTGGAATCAACCGTAGTACTTTTGGTTCGGACACAGATTGTATTTTCTAAAAACCGTGACTCACAGATTATGATTGGATTCATAGCACTCCGGACCACAAACAGCCCTAGAAAATATGAATATTGAATCAAGCAACTACTACACTTATCCAATCAAGCTGATTTCTTGCGAGACCACTAAATTTTTTTTAAAATTATTGAACGGATCGAATTATCCGAATAAGGCCTGGAAGACCGGTAGGTGCACCGTTAATTTTGCATGCACCATCGATTCTCATAGAACAGTTCATACCAAAAGGAGGATGGAATTTTCAATACTAACGCTTTCCCATGGCCCTTTACATATGAGAGAGGGGTTACAAATAATTAGGGGTGTGCATGGTCTGGGTTGGTCTGGTTCTCTAGAAAATCAGTAACCGGGCCATTTCAAACAGTTCTAGAAAATTAGAAATCAGAACCTAACCAATATATGCGTGGAACCTGACCAGAACCAAACCGCAAAACCGGTCCGGTTTTGGTTCAGTTCTAGTTCTATCCAATTAGCGTCCAAACCTATCATTGGTATGTGAGAATGAAATTATAAAAGACTAATATGTTAAATGAGGTTGCAAAGAATTGAAAGAATAGAAAGGTAATCTACTAGAATAGAAAAGGAAGGAAGAAAATAAAAATTTTCCTCACAAATGAGATTTCATCTCTAAATAAAGTAAGTTTAGCAAGAAAGACATTAACCTACCAAATTACACACATATATCTATTTTTATATAATTATATATATTAGTTCTAAACGGTCCGGTCCGGTTCTAACCACAGTTCTTTAATTGAGAACCAGTAACCGAACCAAAGTTAATGGTTCTTATTTTTTTGGAACCATAACCTGACCGCAGAACCACAGAACCGGACCAAGTAGGACGGTTTGGTCCGGATCGGACCGGTTTTACGGTTTGAGCGGCTTTCTTGAACACCCCGACAAATAATCATTGTTTTAAAAAAATTCTCCAAAAGTAGGGGGAGAGGTTCCTCTCCAGTCTTATTAACCTCTAGTCCCCTTAAAGTTCAAATTTTTTGAGTTCATTTCGGACCTGAAAAAATGAGTGGAATCCTTCAAGAACTCGCAGAAAGGAATATCTATGACGAATATCATTTTAATCAAATTTCATTTTCTATATGAGTGAATCACGTTTGTGCAGGGAAAAAACAGACTGTTTAAGGTTTAATATGGCTTTCCTTTTTCTTTTTTTTCCCCTCTCACACAAATGCGATTCGTTCATATTGTAGATAAAGTCAGATCAAATTGACTTTTGCATAAACCGATCTCCATAAGTCCTACAAAGTGAATGATTCGGATCATTTAATTTTTTTTTTTTGTCGGAATGGACCTAAAAAACAGAAAACCAAGGGATTGTAGACACGATTACAATGTGACTGTGAGTGGCCAAATTAGTAGGAATGTGAGGTCCGGGTTTTGCTATTACCAACCCCAAACCCAAAGTCCTTATTTATACTCAATCCAAACCAATACCTGACGCGTTTGGTTTTTAGTGCACCAATCGATGACCAAATTGTACGCGTTCGGTTACTACCCGGACTGCACCAAACCCGAAAAGTGACTCGATGGTGTTGAGGAGAAGAAGACAAATCAGACAATTTGTGGTTTGAGACTTGAAAGAAGTCGTGGTGCATAACCATACACTCTGTAGCGTATACAACCACCAGCAAATGGTTTTCGAGAGTTTCTATGGCCCCGTTCCAGAAATCTTCTTAAAAAATAAGCAGCTTATTTCATATTTTTCAAATTAAAAAATAATGTAAATGAAAAATATTTTTTTAAATTTTTTTGCATTGTATAAAAGATATCTATGAGATCTTTCAAACAAGATCCATATTGCATATTTTTAGATTTCAATAAGTCCATAAATTTTTGAGCTTGAAATTGCCTTCTTAAAAAATAATAATTTTTTTTGCGTTCCGGAACGGGGCCTATAGAAGACTCTTGAGAGAAAATGAAGAGTTACTGATAACTAGAAACTCAAACATTAGAATTATATAGTATATATAATTCACCAGTGAAGAAGAAAATGAGCAAGATTTTTGGGATAATTTAACTCCTGAAGAATTGAATAACCTCGACAACATGATGGACGGATAAAATCGCTAGTCAAACAGAAAAACCATCATGAAAGTAAAAATAATAATCACTTCTAGTCATATCAGCACCAAAAGCAAGGACAATTAGTATCTTAAAACCCTATTCAAACCCCAACCGGATAGGTATCCATAGATTACATCGCTTTGGGTACCATCGATTTTGGGGTGAAATTGACATCCCCAAGTATTCTCTTTGGTGAAACAATTTGTATTCACCAACACAAACACAATAGTATCTCTCTGATAAATTTCACAATGATTCAAGCAATTGGAAGATTCATCTGTAATAACGTCCTAGCATCATTGGCTAAGGTCCTCTAACTTGACATCATTGACCAAAACGGCGTCGGCCTGAAGGTCCTCTTTCAGAGTGTCAGGTAACCTCGCTTCAGTCGTGTGTGATTGTTTATTTTGGGTTTGATTCAATGTGGCCAAACACATAAATATAAGCGTAAATTCTTTCCAATTCTTCCTGATGAGATGCCTATTGGTATTTTATTAGCACAATTCACAATTTTACACGAAGTTACTTTTATCATAACCTTCTACAGTTTCAGATTACCAAATGATCCGATAATATTCCACAAAATCGCCAATTGGTGGTCGAGAAACCATGTCTCAAAGACTTCAAAGGTGGAACGAGCTAACATCTAAGCTAGCCATGAGCTGTTGATAACGCTCAGCAACCTTACGATCCGCGAGAGCTTAATTAATAGGGCACCTAAGATCGCATACGCTTTAAAGACCTGTCCTGGGTATACCTCGGATGCCAGCTACTACCTCGTAGGGAAAGCAGACGAGAGACCGACAAAGCCCATAGAAGACCGCTATACGAGAAGAAAGAGACGAGACAACGAGAAGAAAGAGGAGCAAAAGAGAGCTTATTGTCTTAAACATGTAAAACGGTGCCATTTTCTTAAGTAATGAACTCGCACTTTTTAGAAGGGTTGCTGCTAAATACAATTGCGAATTTGATACATGTAGCCAATTTAAAGGGTTTTTTCAAAAATTTCTTCCTTATGAATTGACTACATGTAGCAAATTCGCAGTTGTATGTACCCGGACCTTTGGACCCTTTAGAAGTGATTTTGGATCCAATAAGCGACGCCGTGTTTTACGAAAAGTCTATGGGTACATACAAACAAGTACATACATCGCGTAAATATATGTTTTGGATCCATGTTGGGTTCAAAAAAATGATCCGAGCTGCTCACTTCATTCAAAATGATTAGGGTTCCTATTAAAAAAACCTCAATCCAATATCGGCAAAAATGTTTAAAAAAATCTAACTTTGCTTCATAATCCATGCCTAGTTTATGAAGAAAAGGTTGGATGTTTTGTACATACCATTACTGATTTTGGATAGCGTTATTTTTTTCCCAAGGCCGTAAAACAACCCATTTGAAACAAAATAAACGGCTTAGATCATTTTTTTGAGACTCGAGATTGATCAAAAATGCGTATGTACGCGATGTATGTACCTATGTGTATGTACCTTTAGCAAAGCTCCGTGTTTTATGAAGTTTTGATCTCCCATCTTGAAGACCGGAGTTTACGGGACCAGGACCTCGACGTTGTTTTGATCGCCGGCTGCCGTACTTCAACGCCAATCATATCCGATAAGAACAGGTAAATCTCTCTTCTTTCCAGTAATAATAAGATTAGTTTTTGATTTCGATTAATTTATTACTCATCATTTTGGAAGTTCGCATGTTCAACAGGTAAATCTCTCTCCTTACCATTGTGAATGGGATGGGACTGATGAAATGCAATTTAACTCTGACCTGAATCCCGACAGTGGAGCTGAGTTAGAAGGATGAAAACTGATCATGCCAGGAACAAAGGTAACTTTTACAAGACCTTTTTCTGGGTTCTGCTGTGGGGATTTCTGCATGGAGCACTCAGCTGGGTTTAGATCACGAAAACATTTGTACGATAATGACATTGATTGAGATCGATCGGGATCCTATTTCTGGCTTGAAATGCATCTGTTGAACCTATTCTGACTTCTTTTTTGGTCCAATTATTATTATTATTATTATTTTTTTTTTGGGCAGAGATTGCAACTGATCAGGAAATCTTAACACAAAATACTTTGTGTCGACTTTCCATGTATCTTATAGCAATACTACCAATTTAGTCTGATCTCATTCACCATAGTGCAACTGCAAGGGAAACAGTATTAAAAGTGCACTCAGAAGCGCGCCGGGTTTGAGAGAATTCCTTGTCAAAGAAGTATTGAGGATCCAATTGTGCAGTACACAATGATTGGCAGAAAATAATTCATTTAACCAAATTCAATTGATTGAGACACAAGATTCGGTTGGTTATTTTGTGCAAATTGAGGGATCTGCCTGCCTCTTATTTTTACCTATGCTTCATGGGGAAATCCTTGCAACCTGAGCTGCTTCTGAATATGAGAATTTGGTTCAGGTCCAGAACAAAGCACAACAGATTATTAGTTCCAGAAGTTTAGAAGAGGTTAGGAAATGTTTCCTTTGCTGCGATTCGCTATTGTTGGGGAATAGGTATGGAATCGACAGGCGAAGCTGCACCCCTTCTGAAGTTAACCCCGTCATATATGTGGAGCTTGTTCGACAAAATCTTCGAATTTGCTGCTCCTGTGTGCATATTGAGTTCTAATTTTGTGCTCGTAGTAATTGTGTCAGGACCGCCCTTCTTAGGTTCGCAGACTTGCCCCATGACTCATCTAATTCGCTCAAGTTTTAGTTGTATATGATCTTATGAGGAGCCAAGCGTAAATTGCCTCTGTCCGGAGACCTCTTTAACATCTACACCTACAAAAGTTCCCTCTGTCGTTTTCAATCTTTTTCTCCCTTCTGAAAAGTATGTTTGCTTTAGTTTGCAAACGATGCATGCCGTGTGAAGTTGGTGAAGCTGACCATTGAATATCCGTGTGTAGATATCTGTATTAATCTATACGTACGTATGCATTAAGTTGTACAGATACGAGTGATTGTATCTGTGATTGTATCTGTATTTATGGTTTGGCTTTGTTTTTGGTCATTTCAGAAGTCCATGTGCCATTGTGATTATAAGGTGCTTTTTAAAACTTCCTGTGTCATGGGATCCTCTAACAAGGGACGTGCAGGCATGTCTCTTCCAAATCACTGGTTTACGTCTCCTACTTGTGTACACTCTCTCCTTTCTAATGTCAAATAAATCCCATCAGTTGGGCCAATTCGGAGATGAGAAAGGCTATGGAGGCATACACAGGAGTCATCCCGCACGTGTGTGTAGTGGTGTGCAGGGTTACCCGGCAGTTGGGTTTCCGGAGGCTCAAGGCAGAAGAACCACCATCTGGTTTAGGCTCAAGGCAGAAGAACCACCACCTGGTTTGGTTGATCGGAGATTTCAGATTGCTGGTTTTGGGATAGTGATGTCCAAGAAATAGTGGACGAGACTTTCAGGGTATGAGAATAAAGATGCAATATGCAATTTGGATGTAAGGTTTGGGAATAATTTTGGTACCCTGTATTCGTATTGAATGTATGCAATTTAAACTGTAATCAACGCTCCATGATTGGAGCTTCCACGTGGTTTCGGTGTTTTTAAAGCTAAGAATGATTGTCCCCCTTGCCAAACAATGCTTATTTGCTAGCGGAACGTCATGTAACAAGTACATAATTTAACTCAGAAAATATAGATACAGGAAATAGCATGCGAACATTCCCATCTGCAATTCCATTGCATTAACTTCACGCATTTGACACTCTCATCACAACATGGGTCTCTAGTTACAAGAAATCTTCTGCTGTTTTTAAATTGCTTAGAATTTCCGACTTCACCTCCTCCGGAAGTGGTGCAGATGGACCTGCCTTTGAGTAGAAGCTGGCCAGAGATCTGATTGCTTTCTCAAGCACAACATATGACTGCTGCAAGTAGTAAGACACCCAAATCAACGACATGGAAGAAGTGGCAAGCAGTTATGACTCAATTTTTGCGCATTTTTCCCTTTGGTTTATCATAGGATAGCCTCAAACATGCATACCATCATATGAAAATAATTCCATATTTTCCTTGGAGGGATAAACGTACTTACCAGCATACAAAAATCCGTAGTTCCCTTAGAGGGTACAAATTATAGGTTACAGGAAGCCACATTTGTCTTTCATGTTACTTGGTGACCATGAAATCTGATATCAGTATTCCAAAGCCATCTATAGACTAAGGGCAAACTAAGTGTCAGCTTGCATATGTTTTTCGTTTCTACAATTTTGTGTGTACATGTTTATGCGTGTATACGTGCGCGTGAGCTTATGTTCGTAAGTATAGTCCTCTAGACTGTGCAACCAAAAATACATAAAGATGACCCAAAATTAGCAACTTTTCTTCTGAAATGTTTCTTAAAAACTTTCCGACATACTTGAAGACTGAAGATGTTCTCTTTCGTTTAATTTGATACACTTTTCTATCCTTTTTAGCTACTTGCAGAAGTATATTTCCCTTTCAGCATATTCTTTCTTAATAAGCAGACATTCCGTAACCCAAAATTCGAAATGAATCCAGTTGAACCATTCTTTCTCATTTGAATCCAGGATGTCAAGCCACCAGCTCAGCGGGAGGCCTTTTGTGTTTAAGATTTAGGCGGACAGAAATCAGAATTAAGTTGCTGGATACATCTGACAGTCTCAAAAAAAACATCATATAAGTTGTGTAAATTATGCCCTCATACTTTCTTGGAGAAGAAAGTATGTCCATATTATCAGAAGTGAAGGTCCATAGGTCATAGTACCCATCATCCCAAAACGTGTGAATGTAATACCTGAAACAATGGTTTTCTTGTACTCTGGACTGTGAATAAATATAGCAGTCAACCATAAGTTCGTGAAACTTCAACAAGTTAAGAATTCATAGAAACTAGAAAAGAAACTAACCTCCTTGACTACCGTATTTTGTCCCCTCCAACCATTTAGATATTCCCGAATTGATTCCTTTGCTGCATCTGCAGTCCGTCTAAACTTAGCCATGTCCTTGGGGTCTTCCTTCAGTGAGTCCCGCAATGTCCTCACCAGCTCTCTTGCAGATTTCAAGTAAGCTTTTGGCAACACTTTTCCTGACTTCGTCTTCTCATTGGGGTCAAACAACGATTTTACCGCCTCAATAACACCCTCATCCTTGTCGTCTTCGCCCTTTGCCTTCTCTCCGGCCCAAGCAAATAAAGGTAATGGGAGGAAGTTGAACGTTAAATTGGGAACTAATAAGACACTGGTAAATACTAAAACATGTCGCCGGTGAGATAATGTTTCTTGAGAGGGTGACAGAACATGAGACCTGGATTGCAATTTATCTGTTATGAAAGATCAAGTAGAAAAATCAAAATGAGGAGGGTGGAGGGAAGGGGAATGGAGGATGAATGAGGAATGAAAAACAGCTACATCAACATTCCACAGCAGAGTGGAAACAGATTAATAAGTCATGTTAGCGCTTTTCGAAGAACAGTGTGGATGCTAGAAGTAACTAAAACAGGAGAGCTGGATGGAGGAGCGTAGAAGATACAGGAAAAAATGATAATGCAAGTTGCTTGAGGGTTGAGACAACTAAATTCTTTGGAATTATTATGAACTACCAACAAAGGAATTACACTGACAGGCTCGAATAGTAAACGAAAATGCTTTGTAAATGATTGTGAAAATTGCTTGGTTGCCGTTTTTGGATCTATTTCGCGTCTTCATTTCTCAGGAAGCACATAAAACATGCCTAGTTGACAATTTTCAAATCTGGTTTTCCGGGAAACTTTTAGGAAAGCATACATTTTTTTGAAACTTCATAAGAATACGTTCCTGTAAACTTTCAATCCAACCAAACAATTGAGCTATTGCGGGGTCAGGCTGCAAGAAGTAATTTTCGGTGAATTCCCTGGTGTCGGTGTCAATGGCCTTCTTTGACCAGACCGGAGAGGGGATTAGTTGAGGCGCGCAAAAGCTGGCGGCCCAGACACTAGTCGAACCAAAAAAAGGACCCTCACAAAGTTTACCCAGAGGCTGCCTTAATCCAATGTCATGGACACAATCTGTTGTTTTCTAAGCAAAACCCAATTCGTACAGGCGAAAATGGAATCAATACTTACAGCCATTCACTGGTTTTGAAGCTTTTTTAGGTGGTATCGAAGCCATGGGTGCCCATCTCGCTAGAAAAACAAACATTTCCTTCGCTGCTGAATGTCGAAAGAGCTGATTGGTCATGTCATAAGTATAAGTATTGAAATTAATCATCTTTTTTTTCAAGAGAAATAGATTTCAGTTCTATGCATCTCTAAGGATGGATAGATGTTGGTGGCTTACCTTATCAGTGTAAAGGCCCCCTTTTTGTGCAGTCTTTGCCCGAAGTTTTTGGTCCAAATGATCTCACGGATAATCCAATTAGTTTAATATTTTAATATTTTTTTAGTGCCCTCACGAGAAAGATCCCTGAATGGAAAATATGAGATTGAATCAAGCAACAAGTACACTTATTCGTGGCATTCCAGACAGCATCTTATCTAGTGAGGAAAATCGTTAACTATATTTATCTTCGTGGCATTCCAGACAATTACAGTCTTATAAAGGTACGGCTAGTTATGTTAAACTCAATCCCTTCTGTTAAACTATCCTGGGATCCTAATTGAAGCATTCCATCGAACACGTGGAAGCCACTGAAGCATTATGTTTTTTAAGCCAAATTTTCCAATTACAGTTGGAGATTTTATCAAATACTTGGAAAGCAATTGAGGGAAGAATAAGAACCTAATTGAAGCATTCCATCGAACACGTGGAAGCCACTGAAGCATTATGTTTTTTAAGCCAAATTTTCCAATTACAGTTGGAAAGCAAAGAGGGTAAACAGATTTTTATTAAATGCAGTAAAGAGGGTAAACAGATTTTTATTAGGATCAAAGTAACGTCAAAAAATAAGGAAGATTATTAGGGCGCGAATGAATGGTTTACCTGTTTCAATCGTGGGCAGCGTCCTTGTGGTCGCTGGGGTTTTCGGAAATGGCGTTGACAACGGCTGGAGGGTGGTCGCTGGGTTGGGTGGTGGTGTGGCAACAGGAGCGAACAGGAGAGAGGAGTGGGAGAGAGAGAGAGGAAGGGGAGAGGGAGGGAGGGAGAGTAACTTTGGAGGAAGACAGGAAACACGGTGGAGAGAGGAAGCACGATGGAGAAAAATACAATGATCGTAATCGGTTTTTCAATCCAACAGTCGTAACCTATTGAATTTGTGATCCAACAGCTGGAGAGGTGCTAATATTTGTATGAGTAGATAAAAGTCTGATCTGTTTTATAATATAGATTATTAAAAAATATTTTTAAATTATTAAACAAATCGAATTATCCGAATAGAACCCAGAGTGGGCCTCGAAGATCGATAAGTGCACCGTTTTTGCACAAATCATTGATTCTCATAGAAGGGTGCCTACCAAAAGTTGGAAGAATTTTCAATACTAAAGCCCTACTCCGTGTAAAATAAAGCGTTACAAATAATTATTGTATTGAAATATTTTTCTAAAAAGCAAGGAGAGAGGTTCTTCTCTAGTTTTATTAACCTCTAGTCTCCTTCAAGTTTCAATTTTTTTAGTTCATTTCGGACCTGAAAAAATGATTGAAATCATTCAAGAACTCGCGGAAAAGAATATCCATGACGAATATCAGTTTAATTAGATTTCATTTGCTATATGAATGAATCATGTTTGTGTAAGGAAAAAACTTACCGTTTAAGGTTTAATATGGCTTTCATTTCATTTTTTTTCCCTCACACAAATGCGATGCGATTCGTTCATAATGCTGATAAAGTCATATCAAATTGACTTTTCGTATAAATTTTTTTTTTCATGAGTTTTACAAAATGAACGATTCGCATGGTTCAAAATTTTTTATTTTTGCCGGAATGGAACTAAAAAACAAAAAAACCGAGGGTTGGAGGATCATAAAATCATAAAACTCAAACGAATCGGACTGCTCACGTCGGCTTGTTAAGATTCGTTTAATAATCAAGCTTGAGTTTTATGGTCATTTAGTCAAGAATTCGAGCTCCCCACCCAAAACTAAACTAGGTTCGTTTGTATGCTTGAATAAATTAACATGGCTCGACTCGTCAAAGTTTGACTAGATTGCAACAGAGCCGAGGTCGAATAAAGCGTACTGCGGAGAAGCTTCATTCTCTGTTTCATATTCTCCGATCTTCTTCTTCGCCGCATTATTTTTCTGCTTCCGTCTTCGCATCCGATTCTTTTATTACTGTAATTTATAATTTATTAATCCGATCAGTGTCGATTAAGTGCATCAAAAAAAAAACCTGACTTCAAAACCCTAGCTTGTAGCTTCCCCCCATCCCCACAGAAATCCAAACAATGGCCGGCGGTAGCCACCCCAAGTCCGCCTCATCCCACAACCCTTCTCCCTCCTCCTCCTCCTCCCTCCGCAAATCCCGCTGGGAATCCGACCACAAACCCTCCGACAAGAAACCCTCCTCCTCCTCTGCCGCCGCCGCCGCAAAACCACCGACCCCAAAACCCACCTCCAATCCCAAAGAAAACCCAAAACCCACCTCAAAACCCATCCCGACTCCGCCAACTGACCCCAATCCTCATCCGGGTTTCGCCCCGATTAATCCTCCGCCGCCGCCATCTTACGGGTTCCATATGCTGGAACGGAGGACGATTGCCCTCGCCGATGGCAGCGTGAGGTCGTACTTCGCGCTGCCGCCGGACTATGAGAATTTTGCACCGCCACCGCCCAGGCCGATGTTGCCGGCTCAAGGAGGATTAGGGTTTGGTGGTAGGGGGTTCCCTCTGTTGGGTCCCATGAGCCCCGAGTTTCGGGACCGTGAGGATCTGTTTGCGCGCGATCGGAACGAGGGATATTTGAATTTGTTGAAGAGGAAGGGAGGTGCGGGTGAGGATGAGAGAGGAGGGGGGAGGGACGGGAGTAATGACGAATTCATGAGGCAAAGGCAGCATCTTTTGCAGTATGGGAATGCAGGTTCAATGAATCCGGATAGGTTTCCGGTTGGTTTGAATGAGAGGGGTGAGTTTGTGGCGGGTCCGAGTAATAACCCGGACGGTGGAAGAGGAGAGGAGTTTAGGGCGGCAAAGTATATGAGAACTGGTGGAGGTTATGAGAATTTCCGTGGCGGTGACAATGTGGGTCTTAAGCATAATGATGTGGATCAAAGTGCATTGAAAAAGGCATTTTTGCATTTTGTGAAGTTGCTTAATGAGAATACGAGTGAAAAGAAGAATTACTTGGAAAATGGGAAGCAGGCGCCTCTTCATTGTGTCGCTTGCGGCAGGTTTGATAAAATTGTGCCAAACTTGCTATTATTGCCAGAGATATATTGATTTGAGATGTTTATGCAAGTCTGTGTGATTAGGATCTGTATAAGAGGGACTATTCACTTGGTTCAGCAGTATGTGATGTGATTTTGGGTATAGGTATTAAGTTGAGGCTTCAGCCTTAATTTTGGGGGTTGCCCTTTTTCTTCAAAGGGGTGTCCTAGGTCAAATTGTGTACTGGTTATGTGGGGAGATTTCGGGGAAGGTGTTAAGTTCAAGTCAAAATTGTTAGATTGGTTTTTGTTTGTAGTGCAGGGGACTAGGTAACTTGTTCAGACTTTGGGGACGGTAAGGTATAAGTAATTAGATTATGAAGATGAAGGAACATGATTCAATTTTTGGAGGGAGCAAATTGCATAAATTCTTTTCTATAAACTAAAAATTGTAGGGGTTCATCAAAACTTTGTAGAAGTTTTGGGGGGGCCACGAGCCCTCAAGCCTGCTAGAAACCCTCTGTCCTCCTGTGAGTTCAAGTATGAAACTGGATTGCCTCGGCAATTTTGCTCATTCTTAATTGATTGTTAACCACCAACTCATCCAAAAGCTTAAGTTGATAGTTATTTATATTCTCAATATGCTTCCTCACGTGTAGTCAGGCTCTCCTCCATAAGCAAACTAAACACGTGCAAATATTTAATCAATTAGGTAGACAGTGAGGTTCAGACACGAGAGCCTGCTTTGATACCATAATATTAGATTGTTAACCATCAACTCATCTAAAAGCTTAAGCTGTTAGAGCATCCCCATTGTAATAATCAAATGGGTATGGATAAGCAAATTTAACAATAATGCTCAAAAAACACCCCACATTGTAATAAGCAAAGTTATAAGGTTTTTAGCAAATAATCAAATTCCACCCATTCCATAACCAATCTTAACAACGTTTACCAATAACCAAAACTCAATAACTCAAAAACACCCCACATTGGAATCGTCTCATCGAGGCGAATACTTTGGTGTGGTCGGGTGCGTGATTGGAACTCGTTTGCGATTGAACAAATGTGCATTTTGTATTGTGTGGTTTTTTTTTGGTTAGGGATGCAAAAATAACCAATGTGGCTGGAGAGGTTGCTAAGTTTGATTATGGACTAAATGGATAATCAAATGCTGACGTGGCACATTTTGATTATTGGTTTTGATTATTACCATAGCAGATGCTCTTAGAGAGGGGGGTAACTTTATTATTTATACTCTCAACAACTCTATCCAAATGACCTTTTCTTTTGGAAATTAGTATTGAGTCGCATTTGATCCCACATTCATACTGCTTCAGTTTGGTAATTATCTAGGATCAACTTCTTCAAGTGACCATTTAACATTTAAATATTATTGGCAGTGAGGGAGTTTTTGGTATATATCCTTGTTAGATAGTTTTAAGATGATAAATCTCACTCCTTTCAGTTTGGTTACTGTGTGCGAATGGCCAACACTTCACTCCTGGATGGATGACCTGGGGCAATTTATGCACAATAAAGCAATTGCATCCTCATGGCGAGTAGTATTATGTTATTTCTTATGCAGTCTTAACAGTTAGACAAGATAGACACTAGTTTCTAATTTTAGTCACTTGTGAAATACGTAATGAGTGGCACTTGAGCCTGTGCTGCAAGTCTTTGCTTTGGCATAAGTATGTGCAGTAAATGTTGATGTTTTGCTTTACATAAGGATTTGGAACTTCTATGACATAACAATAATGGTGGTAACTCTTGAAAGGTGGTTGTCATGATGACCAGCCCATGCTATGTGTTTGCTTCGATTTCAATGGCTTGTTTAGATCTTTCTGTGTGTTAATTGTGGGTTAGGTAATCAAATCTTCATTAATGTGAGCCATTCACTGCGTGAACTGAATGAAATGTGTGAATGTACCCAAATAGTATCGAGCTGTATCAGCTGTCATTTATGACCCGAAGTTATCATGACGATGACCAAGTTTTTCCATGGGTAGCTCTCTCTTTCTCTCAAAGCTACTTTCTAGAAGCCTTCAAATTCTCTAATTTTAGACAATTTTCTTGTAAACATTTGATATTACTATCTGTGTACTGCCACATCACGTGGGTATGTGATTTGTTTGTGGAAATGCTCTGATGGCATTAGCTTCCAATTACGAGCTTTTTTTGTACTAATAGGTTTCTTCTTATCTATATATTAAGGGATAGAGAGAGTTGCCGTCTTACTGCTAACCAAGTAGGAGAAGTTAGAGTCAAGAATAATGCTTTGATTTCAGTTCTTCACGGAGGCACCATTTCGTAAGTATGTGCTAGTGTGAAAGTTACTCGTATATGTTGCTTCAGATAGACAAGTTTGTGAGAGTTCTATATTTCATATATACTGTAATTTGGTAAGAATGATGGATATTTATCCTCTGATTCCCTACCAGTACTGTAAACCCTGTTTGACCTCTGATTATATCATTGCCTCTTTACCCTTGGCAATAACTCTAGACTTCTCGAAATTAAGCTTTTCTTTCTATTCTCGTTCTCCACATCTTTGTTGGTAGTTAAGTACAGTGTTGAATTGTAGGATACCCAATACGTTTGGTATCAAGGGGAAAACGGTAGATACTGCGTATTGTGTTGGAAAAGAATTGCCCTGATACACTTCTGTATTGTAGGATATTTTTCCGTAATGCAGGAAGGTATTTCGTTGGGTATGATTTTTGACAATTATGATGGTCTCGTTGAAATGAAATTGATGTGAGGGATGGAGAGGCTACTTGATTGTCAAGAAACACTTGATGTTGTAGTTCTTTTATTGCTTTCAAGTTTCCTGGTTAGCGTAGAGGTAGTAATTGCTTATAAAGCATGCAAGTGAGGTGGAAATTTGGATGTAAATGCCTAGCTTCTTTGTTATCCGTGCAATGACCTTTGACCTTTTTTTTTGGGCACAGCTATTATTGCGGCTTACATTTACTTTTTGTTTACTATACATGTTCCAATGTGATATATCGGATAAGAAACCCAATACACAACACGTATTCCGATTGACAACACTATTTAAGCTCAATATATGATCTAGTTTGTGGATGAGGAAGTTATTTGGGGAATTTATTGTACTTGTGGAAAATCTTAGGCTCCACTTGGATGAGTGGATTTGAAATGTTATATTGAAATCCGCTTGGGCTGTTTGGATGACCAGTGACCAGTCATTGTGAGGATTTAAAATCTGGGCAAATCAGCCCATGGATTTTGTGGGCTGTCAGAACTAATTTATAGGGATTTCAAATGACTCATAATCCGCTGTTATTACAAATCCATACAATCCAGTCCCGGTTCCCCATCACGCGCAGATTGATACACATTTGAACCCATAGTTTGAAGCAGAGATTAGGTAGCGATGATTTTCTAGAATTTTTTCCCTTTTGTAGTTCTGGGGATAATTTGACCTCGAAGGTATGAATCTGTGTTTTTAGCTAGTTAAATTTTTTCTTTCGTTTTCATTTTAACCAATCTGGTGTTTGATTTCAGATTGCTTGATCGATAGTCTAGTGACATATTTTGGTTTAATATCCACTTTTCGATCCGATGTGTGTTTCTATATATGTTTTGTCGAAGTATGTATGTTCTGAGTGTTGATGTGTTTATATGCTCTCAGTGTGTACTATCGGATTGTGTGTATTTATTTGCTGGTAGAACAGCTTGGGTAGTTGGGTATGTCCTCTCTTGCTGTGTATATGGTTCTCTCTTTGGAATCCATACATTTTTATCCTTTTAAATTATGTGACCAGAAAAGGGAAGCAAGACTCAAATCACCAAGCAAGATTGGATTCAGAATCTACGTACCAGTATGGAGCATTAATCGGTAGCGACGCATGCTTATGATTGAAGGCTAACTCGAAAAGTTGGCTTGTTGGATTTGGTTGAGCTTTAGCAAAACCTGTTTGTGAGAAGTTTGTCCCGTTTAAGTACCTTTCTATTTTGGTTTGGTCTATACGTGAGAACTGCACAGTGCTTGGAGTTTCTGATTCTTTGCGGATTAGAAATTAACATAGTGACGCACGATTTGGAATTTGTGTATGTGGTTGATTCTATGGCTGCCATGTGTAGATATTCAGTAGCTTGCGCTAAGGCAAGGCACTGAGGATGATTTAAAACCATTGGTGAGGTTGACATTTTAAGCATTTGAGCATTGATCACAATGATATCTTTGCAATGGGAATCTTTGTGTTTGTTTTGTCCCAGAGTTTACACCTTGTGTGTCTGTGAATGACACACTTTTCCGGAGGCAATGTGTTAGTGTCCAAACTTGAGAATACGAACAAGCAGAGGACGTGTGTTGGATAAGTTGATTGTAGAGTCTTTTTTTCTATTTTTTTTGGGTTTCTGCTCTGACACGAGGGGAAACACAATGAGAATCGATTGGGTTGTCAAACTGAACTGTCCTTAAGCTTGAATGGATCAAAGTGTGGATTAAAAAGTTCAGGACCATAAGCTTCACTCTTTCTTTCTTTTTTTGTCTAACAACAATGATGAAACATTTTTTTTCTTCTTGCATAGGACCATTTATGTGCTGTTTGAAATATACCATGTACTCGATATTTTATTGCATTATGTTTGAGTAAAATTGGAATATGTGGCATGTAATGGTATATCACATATTTTATCTACCGCCCGTTTGTCATGTCATGCATTTTTTAAAATTCACGAGTCTGTGCTCGTAACAACTAGTGTGTTGTGTAGTGTCGCATGTCGTGTGTTAGTGTTTCTTGTGTTGTAAAAGTGGATGTGGTGACTACCTATCCTGATAGAGCAACACTGTCAATTTTCATATACGCGTAATACATACCTATTGGTGCTTTTAGAGTTAGACAGTTAGTTATATGTATCATGAGCATTGGAATTTGAGATTAGGGTGCTCATTATTTATTTGATGTTTGGCCTCCAAGCATCATGCGGTGCTACCTTTAACAGCAATAAAGTAATGGGGTCTGGTTAAATGGGAATGGCTTTGTTGTATCTACGTCCTGATGTTAATTGGGCAAATGAGTAGATTTTCTTCCATATGGGAAGTGTTGGCATTCCCATGGCTTACGGTTTTGCTGATGATTTTTTCTAGGTTGCTTACTGTTGGATCTAGTTATATGTATTTACACGTTTCTAATTTGTTCTTTGTGATTTCATGGTGTACTTCTACACTATCCATGGTTCTGAACTGGTGAATCATTGTTGCTGATGGCCCTTACTCTTTTTTGATAAAACAAGAGTCATAATAAGCCTTTTTTGGTTATGCCTAATCTAACTTTTCCTCCAAAATGTGCTTCCCTTTTGTTTCAATGTAAATACACATCCCTATTTACTTAAACCTTCCTCTTTGTTTTGGTTCTGAGTTTTTTCAACCGGTTATTATTGTTAGTTGAATGCCAGTTCTGCTAGGATTCGTCCTTGTTTGTTTGGGCAACATGTGATGGTGGGTTTTGGGGGACTGAAATACTCGCTTTGTTTGGTTTTGAGAATTTTTTTTGATGTAATGAGGGGTAATGAGTGGAGAGATATAGATAGAAATTTATTGAGAATTATGCAGAGAGTAAAGAAGTTTTTCAAAACTTCTAAAAGAACAAAGTGTCTGTGTTTGGCCTCTGGTGAAGTTGTAAGATGGAGAACTGCCCTTTATTTTGAATGAATTGGCTTTCAATGTTGAAACATGCTTTTGTTTTTGATCTTGATTCACTGCTTATTGTTTGACATATTGGAGTTTTCTAACAATTTCGCTCATTTTCTTGAAGTTGTGAGTTTTAATCGGAATGGAGAAATATGATTAGTGTAGCCCACACCAAATAGTTGGGGCTTTGGTGGGTTGTGCGAGTTGTCTGATTCGGCGTGGGCTTATTAATAGTTTGTTTATTACCTGCATCATTGTGGTGGCCTGGACCGGCATAAAAGTTCATAGGGATTTGTTTTGCGGGGATGGTCAAACCATTTTTGAAGGAAACAGAATATATATGTTTACTATGAGGAGCTTTAGCAGTGTTCTCACATTTGGGAAATCTGTTTCTCAATGTTCACTCTATAATCTTGTTTTATCCGTGTATACTATCTTTTTTAGCGATGATTGCGAGGGGTATATTTTGTGGTGGGATACTAGTTGGTGACCCCTTTGTAAGTAGATATTTTCGTTTGTTTGCGTTGAATATAATGGTGGAACTAGACATGGTACACGCAAGAATGTGGAAGATCTTGGACCAAAACTCAATGGTGTATAGCTTTATTGCGAGTTTGCTCATCATTAAGGATGTGCTGCCCCGACTGTGTAAGTGATGGTATTCTGGTGAGAGGATTTAAGTGATCCATGATTCTATTGTACATTATGTATTGCTCATCTTCTGCTCAAGAAGATCAAGCTCAAAGAAATCGACTTATATTTACGACGACCTTTCTCGGAATGTATTTGAGCTTTTGGGATTTGTCAAATTACTATGAATGGAAGCTCTTTATAATAGCTTGGGACTTCGGTTAGCATTTCATAGTAAGTTGGGTCGATGTCTTGTAGACTGTTAGGGATGTTGTCTGGATAATTTGTTCCCAACCTAAGGTGACATGTTGATGCAAATCAAAAAGTGCCATGTTGCCCATGCACGACTTCTTTTACTTACAGGTGTAGCTTCTGATTTTATAAAATACCACTTTAGCTTGAAACATAAAAGAAGATATTGTGAAAACACAGTTTGAGCGTTTCTGAAAATACCTTGTAAAGACCATACCAATTTTTTGGTGGCCTTGTGTCCTTGGAGTTAAATTAGAAGAAATTCATGCTTAGACACATACCGATACTGTAATCCAAGTAACAATAGTGTGAATGAAGACTAGCCCTAGTATGTAATATTCAAAAATGCCACTTGCTTTAATTTATGCTGAAAGATCAGCAGATAGTTTCGAAAATCCATCCCTTGCTAGGAGAGACTGCATGTGGTTGTACACTCTCTTATCTATTAATATGTTAGATTGGTATTGCTTTTCGGATGTTAATATTGAGACATTGTGCGCTGCAGTTGCTTGAGAAGCATCAGAGGCTTCTTGTCTTATTTGCTTCTTGGTGGTGTAATAGATGCATTCATGGATGGATTAGCGCTCATCTATTTTATGTCTTTCCTTTGGAGATTTTTTGTAAAGGCCACCTTTTATGCCCCTGATATTTTTGCATGTTGGTCAGAGGTTTAGGGCATTTACCTCCACTATAAATATGTTGAATATGCAGTTTTTATTTGTAATGTTGGTGTCCAGCTGAATCTGGTCATTTTGTGGTATAAGTAAATTTGCAGAAGTTTTCTGCTTTCTAACAGGCTGAGGAACTATAAGGTTACTGCGAATTGACACAATGCTTGCATCAAGTAGATTTGAATACTTACTTTTCCCCTTTGTGGTTTTACTTCTCCCTGAAATTTTTCTCTCGACAGGATTTCCCCAGGTTGTCTTCTTTTGCCAGTAGTAGTTGTAGTAAAATTACATTAGAAATTTTGGAAGGCTTACATGTTGAGTATTTTGTGTGGGCTGCTTTCGATCCCACTGATCAGGATACGTTTTGCAATTTAGACATCAGTTTCCCCAACATTGGCTTTATGCTATGACATTTCGTTACTTCTAGTGATCTGAATGGCAGGAGAGTAGATGTAGTTGTACTTCTAATGGGTTTGGTATAGTACTTCCAGTGTTACGTGGACAGTTGTGGTTTGTATCTTGTTTTTGGCTGCTTTCTCAGTCACTCTCTTTTGCTGTTATAACGTTTTGTGGTAAACAGCTTTCTAAGCTTGAAATCAACTTGCAGAGGTTTTCTGCTTTCTAACAGGCTGAGGAACTATTAGTTTATGGTGAATTGGCACAATGCTTGCATCAAGTAGCTTTGAATACTTACTTTTCCCCTTTGTGGTTTTACTTCTCCCTGAAAATCTTGGAAGGCTTTAACTTACATGTTGAGTATTTTGTGTGAGTTGCTTTCGATCCCACTGATCAAGATAAGGTTTGCAATTTAGACATCAGTTTCCCTAACATTGGCTTTATGCTACGACATTTTGTTACTTCTAGTGATCTGAATGGCTGGAAAGTAGATTGAGTTGTATTTCTAATGGGTTTGGCATAGTACTTCCAGTGTTACATGGACGGTTGTGGTTTGTAGCTTGTTTTTGGCTGCTTTCTCAGTCACTCTCTTTGGCTGTTAGAACGTTTTGTGGTAAACGGCTTTCTGAGCTTGAAATTGTGTTAAGAGTGAATTTTCTTCCGAACCAGATGCAGCACCCATCTTCCCGATAGAAGTTAAAAATGGGCTGTTGAAATGATTCATTTGTATATTCACCAAAAGGTTTGATGCATGCAATTTCACATGTAGAGTGTAGCTTCAACAGAATGGTGGATATCCTCATTTGACTTCAACGAACTTTGTTGTCTTTCGAAGCGTACATTGCTTGTCGGTGAGCAATAAAAAAGAATTGCTTTACAGAAAGAACTTTGGTTTGGTGGTAGATAAAATTTACAGTTCTGAAATTGTCTTGCTAATGCTTGCCATAAGCAATTATAGTGCTCCTTGACTCTATTTTTTCATCCTTCTTTGACATGCCTTACTTTTCCTTTGGAGCTGGTGTATGCATATTTTAGTCGTCTTGTTACTTCATCCAGTAATCCTTTAGTGGTACCAAAACATGTATCTGAGTTCCACGACTCCTTCTATATGTACAATTACAGGTCTTCTAAAGATTTTCCAGATATGCATGGTCTTATCCTGCACACATACAACCCAGATAAAGCTGACTTGCTTGTGGATCACCTTGGCTTACACAAAGCTTTGTGTGTTCTTATGGGCTGGAACTATTCAAAGCCTCCTGACAGCTCAAGGGCATATCAGTCACTATCTGCTGAAGAAGCCGCAGCAAACCAGGATGATCTGATTATGTGGCCACCTACGGTGCTCATTCATAATACACACACAGGGAAGGTTAAAGATGGGCGCCTAGAAGGTTTGGGAAACAAAGCAATGGATAATATACTAAGAGGTATTGCGTGCCCATTTTGCTATTTGTCATCATCTTTCATGCTACTCATCGGTAATATGGCCATTGACTTTCCCATTCATTCATGGTAATCCATGCATTCATTCATATTAGTCCTCATCCGCCACAAAATACGTGATAGGAAGTGCTTTAAGGGCTTGTTTGTTTGACCGGATACGAATACTGGATTGGACTATATATCCAACTTGTCCAAATAACTGGTGTTTGGTGTAATTATTTGCTACTCGCATTGTAGTGTGTGATATGCAATACCTTAGGGTGTGGTACTGGTAATCCGATTTCTATTAATCCGGTGGGATCGTATGTCCGGTCTGCTTACTCTCTCTCTTGGTAGTTTACTGAATCTGTTTGTTCTTATGTTTATTGCTTATATCTGCTGGAGTACCTCTTTTACATTTTCCCTCCAGCTTGGTTTGTGAGGATGGTGGTTCTGTTTGGACTATAAGACTCCATCAATGTTACTCATGGCATTTAGGTTTGCTTTTCAAACTTCCTCGCCGCTTAATGTTTGTGAACTTAGGTTGGAGATCTGAAGTTTTCTCTCATACAAAGCATGGTCCACGCTGTCCATTAAAGTACTTGCCAGGGCATAAGGGATCATTTTCATGATTCGACAAGAACTTTTATAGTTCTTGGCCTCTTGAAATCTTTTGACCTTCTGTTCCTTAAAGACGACATGGGCCTCTTCTGGCATTCTTTTTAGGTAAATTGTTTCTTTCTTCAACACCAACTTAATTAAATAATTTGAAATTACTCATCATAAGTGGTATGTTCAAATTAATTTGGTTATCAAACTAGAATATTCTATCCGCAGTGCTATAGCAATAGCTGACATTCAAGGACTTGTTCATGCTTAAAACTTCGGAGAAACAGTTCAGTCTAACTGCTGCTATTGGTAACCATTTACACATTCAGTACAAATTGTCTGATGTTTTAATCTGTAATGGCAGAACCAGTTTGCCTTTAGTATTATTACTTGTTAAGAACCTGCAACAAGAAGTAATTTCCCAAACAAAGATTAAATGATCTTAATCATAACCAGTGGTGGTACCCATGCTGTGGCAAGTGGCTTGGACTATTTTGAAAATTGATGATTATTGTATTTTTTCAATTGTTTCTAGTTTTTAGCTGCTATATATATTTGGTTGTGGTCTAATGGTTGCTTTACCCTTTCTTTCATCAATCATCATCTAGATTTGGCAAAAATTACTTCTACCCCATAAATATCGTGCCAGTTTTATAGGAATTTCTGGCCCGAACAAAGGATCTAAGGGACTACAGAAACACTGGATCTAATTGATTCTGTGGCTACGTCCATGATCACTGCATTTTTTTCACAATGGTGAAGAACGATACAAGAGATAGATTTGAGTATCCCTAAAGATACATTATACAGGTAGGCTTGCAACTATGTGGAAAATAGTTAGAAGTTTGATCTGATATGTATGAGTAGGTGAATTGTACCATGTGGCTCCACACTCCACAATACCAAACTTCATTATCTTCATTCTCTCTCTTCCATGGAGAAATTTCTGGTTATCCTTTTCCTTTTGGTCTTAAGTCTTTTAAATAATATTCCCCTATATTCAATTTTACGGATATTTAGTTGATTTGGTATATGGGGATTTGATCTTTTTTTGAATGGGAACTTGAGTGCTTAATAGACATAATGTAGTAATGTGTATGTATCGAGAAGTTTCAGAGTTTTTTAAGTCCTATAAAAAATTGAAAATCATCTGCCCTTGTGGGATCCTCACCGTCAGAAAAAGATTTGTGTGAGTGTTTGTGTACCTCATTCTCTCTCCCTCTCTATCCTGGAAAAATTCCTTTCTTTCTCTTCCCTTCTGTCTCTATCTTTCTCTGTCTTTGTAATTGAAGAATCTCAGGAGTCAGGATAGTTTTTTTTTTTTCAGTGGAAGTTTCCTGTTAGAGCGAGGCTGCATTGATTTAAGTTTCTGAAGCAAAGGTCTTCTATCATGTGGCACTATTCTACATCTATTCAAGGCCATTGTTTCCATAGTGAAGCTTTAGACTGGTCCATACTATTCCTTTCTGTTATGTTACAGATCATATGATAGATATCGACCCTGTTAGAATTGTGAGTTTGTTTTTTTGGGGTAATTATTTATTTATTTTTGGGTAATTAACTGTAAGTGAGCAAAAATTTTCAAATGTAATGCAGCCTCCTAGATAGCACACTGGCAGTGTTGCAGATCATCATTTGAAGACACATAATTTACAATACTTAGACTTGGATCATGCAATGCTGGAAATCTTCCCTGAATTACTATCCCTCCAATATATGCTTCAAATACAACAAATGAATACATCCAACAACTAAACCATTAAGTTGACAGCTATCAGAATATACTATTACTACTAAACAAACGTAGAACATAAAAAATCTGAGTTCAACTTAATCCAGAAGAGTCACATCAATCCATGATGTCTCTCTTAAATTGCAAATCCGAGAGGGGAATCATATTCTTCTTATCTGCGTATTAACTACCGGTAGGAACAGAGTGATGCTCAGCAATCACTCTGTTCCTACCGGTAGTTAATACGCAGATAAGAAGAATATGATTCCCCTCTCGGGTTTGTAGTTTACTATATCATTGATACTATGGGTTGATGTGACTACTCTGGATTATGCTATTCTGCGTTTGTTTAAGTAGTAGTAATAGTATATACTGCTAGCTGTCAACTTATTGGTTAAGTTGTTGGTTGTATTCCTTTGTTGTATTTGAAGCATATCTTGTAGTCATATTAATTTGGGGGAGGCTTCCAACATTGCATGATCCAAGTATAGTAAATTATGTTTCTTCAAATGATGATCTGCAGTGCCAGTGTGCTATCTAGGAGGCTGCATTACGTTTGGAAATTTCTGTTCACTCACTATCCATTCTGTTAAAAGAAACTGCTTCATGTGGTTTTATAGCTAATGACATGGTAGATGAATTTATCGGGTTTCAGACCCACATGGGTGGTTTATAAGTAAATCGGGTTCCGAGAGAACATTCATCAATGATTGGACCCTCTTGATTTTGTCCTTGTGTAGAGTCCAAAAATGTCCGATTATTTTGGTTGAAATCCGAAGTTATGTGTTTGAAGTTTGCTTTATCTTCATGTCTACTTTGTTTGCTGATATTTTTCACGGTCTGATCTTTGGAACATTTGCTAAGGTGTCTCATAGTTGGTTTGTAGATTCGACCATCTTTTTTTTACTTTGTTTTGACTTTTGTGGTGATGTGAATGATACCACACTCATCAAATAGACAAGGCCAAATGTTTTGTTCTATTTGTGATTGACTGTGCCAGAGGAAATCTGATTCGAACCCATGATGAATGCTTCTATTTGTCCATTGAAGAAGGCGAAGGCTGGGCAAGCAACTAGGCCAACTTACTGTGTTTCTCTAGATCATCATAGTTTACTTCCGCATCGTCATCTAGCTTTCCTAACGAGGGCCAAAATTCGTTGTGTCTGGAGTGCAGGTTGATTGTAGTCCTGTCTCAGTGACTTCATTAAACATAGAACATTCTCAGAGAGTGCCTTTCTCTTCAGATGTTTTATGGTTAGAGAGAGTTCTGTATGCACAAGCCCCTTAGAGAGAGGGGCAGGTACTGCACATGCTTGGATGGGCTCTTGCTCACAATCTGAAACCTTTCTTTTTTCAGCATGCCGCTCCGACAAGTGCCACACACGAGTGGATCCCCTCCCACATAAGCAGCTTTCGAGCTTTCTAGGCCTTGGTTGACTCCCTCTTCTTTTGAGCTTGACCAGACACACTAGTCAAAGAGCCATCGGTTAGAGACCTCATAGGGTACGGCTTACAGGCATAGACTCTATCAGATATCAATCACTAAACTAAAGAAAGTCGAAAAAATCATAAGAGAAGCAAGGCCCCTAGAAGGTTGGGAAGCAGTATGCCCAGTTCCTCCAACTTCTTGTCCAAAGCCTGCGATAGTCCATCCTTCTATGGGTGCCCATTTGGTGTGGACGAGAATTCCCTCTGGTCGTGTAAGCTTGGGCTCAGTTGTATGAGTATGTAGGTTCTTGTCTGAGGGCCTCACTTAGCCATGCCCTTGAGTTAACAATGGAATCTTTTTGGGCACATTGACTTTCTTGGGGCTATGATTTGATGGCAAGAATAGAAATAAAAGCATTTGTATTTTACTGTTTAGTCTCCCGTTACCATTGATGTGATGATGCCTTCATTGCAATTCGTGCATTTGTTCTCGTCCTGCATGGAATCCATAATAATAATGTACTTGGTAAATATGTGGTTTCATGCTTATTGTGTAATTTAATCTGAGATTGTGATGTCGATTCTTTGATATTGGAGTTAGTTTCCCATTAGTTGGGTGATTTCATTCCCCCTTGAGAAGAGTATCTCATGTATTAAACACATCTAAATGATAAATGCAGGGTAAATGAATCAGATCCCATGCTGCTTAATTCCTCCCCTCCTGATTAACCTTGGGGCCTAAATACTGAAGTCACTCATTTCCCTGATCCTAGATAGGAAAAGTAAGTACTAAGTAGTGTTGAAAATCTATGGGGGAAGACTGAAACAAGATGAAGGAGACGATAATTTCCTTCTTGTTAGTCCCAAGGTTTTAGATTTTGATGATAACAAACATACAGCGTTGATTTGTTTCTATCGTGCACTTAGGCAAACCCAATGCACGAGGCTCCCGCCATTGCGCGGTCTGGGAAGGCAAAGAGGCTGTGACCTCCATGTTACAATGGAGCAACTTTACTATTGCGCCAGGCCCTCCCTTCAATTTCCTTCTCTCGTCTATGTAGGGATTCGATTTTGTGACTTGGCTTATGTTTTTTGGGTGTTCCCTGCTTATGATTCGATTTCCCAAGGGTTTGAAATTTCATAATGGTGTTATTAGGGGAGATTAGTATGTTACAGGTTTCTCATAGTTTGTTCGGTTGGATGCTCAAAAGTTGTTGAGCATGTTCTGTGCCTTTGGTTCCAGTTTTACATCGGTGGTCCATGTTATACTGAAAGCCAAAGGTGTTCCATTTGTTGATCCTAACCTGTATGGTTTGTAACTCTATCCCGCTGGTCACTTTTTATCAGAGAAACAGAAAGAGAGGATAAATTCAGTTCCCCATGCTATGTCAAGGCTTGCAATGTATTCTTAATTGTGGGACATTGATTGTGTGATATTTGGTTGTTTATTTTTTAATATCTCTTGGTTATCTAAAGCATTTGATCGGCTGGGAATTGCCGCTTTACAGGTTCGAATATTTTGAATCGGAGACTGTTGGAGCTCCCTTGCTTGACAATGGACCCACTGGCTATACAGAGCCAAAAACTTGATGGGCTGATTGTGTGATATTTGGTTGTTTATTTTTTAATATCTCTTGGTTATCTAAAGCATTTGATCGGCTGGGAATTGCCGCTTTACAGGTTCGAATATTTTGAATCGGAGACTGTTGGGGCTCCCTTGCTTGACAATGGACCCACTGGCTATACAGAGCCAAAAACTTGATGGGCTGATTAAGATAACTTGACCTTTCCACGCTGCCCTTTATAAGAAATCAAGTTCTCACACAACTTTGTTCATTTCAGGCCTTGGATTTGGGAGTGGAAAGGCAAAGTCTGTATTTGGAAGAGAAGGTCATAGTGGCGTTGTAAGAGTTCAGTTTGCTGGTAACCAGTCGGGCTTGAAGGAGGCCTTGAGGCTTGCAGAATTCTTGCAGAAAGAAAACCACGGGCGAATGAACTGGGCCCGCGTTCAGTCATTGACAGCGGGCAAGGACATTGAGAATGATCCGAACCTTGTGAAGGTGGATGAGAAGACTGGAGAAAAGGCAAGGATCTTGTATGGGTATTTAGGGACCGCGTGGGATTTGGACAAGATGGATTTTGATGCGAGGAAGAAGACTGCTATTGAGAGCCGGAGGGAGCACAAGCCATCATAACAAGACTTAAGTATTATGGGTGTTATCTTTACATGCTGTGGTTTTAAAGAAATGATGTATCTTGTTTTACATGGCTTTTGAAGTTAACGGGGGAATCGAGGTTGTTGGTGTTAGTTTGATTTGCTGATAACTTGTGTTAAAAGAGCCTATGCAAATGCATGTTGTTTTTAATGGTCATTTAACTCAACTGTTTATGCTCTCCTTTCCTCCTCTATTTTTCTTCTTAGAGAACAAAATGTAGTTACGGAGCTTACGGTGTTGAGCTATGTTCTTATTTGCAGGTACAGTTGAACATTGGATTTGTGGGATGAAAGGAAAACGAAATGAAATTGAAACGACAGGAAATATGTTGGATTTTTTCCCCCTTTTGATGAGGAATAACATAAAATGAGGAGACAACAACTTGGGTGAGTGTCCTGTTGTGTTTGGGTTACGCCAAGTGTGGGTTCGTGACAAAAAACTAAAACAACTAACTTGATTTATAGCTAAATGTATTACCCGTGTCGACGCTAACATGACACGTGATATGATTTGACAAGATTATATACGTGTTAGACCCGAACATGGGACATGCTTGAGAGTGAGTTTGTGTGATTGTGTTTGTAAGTGTGTGGTTACATATTACTCCCTCTGTCCTATAATGTTTGGCACTTTTACTATTCTAGCCTTATGAAAAAATTAACTATATCTTTTAATTCATAATATTTTTAATAAGCAATCTGGATCTTGTTTGATAGAGTTTAATTTGTTCTATTAACAAAGTTCAAAAAATCGCTTGAAACATTATGGATTGAAAGATATATGCAATTTAAAAATAGCACGCATTTCTAAAAATACCAAATATTATGGGATGGAGGGAGTACTTGTTATTGGAGAGATGATCAAGAGAGAGAGAGTGTGTGTACACAGTTCTATAAACTTCCATCACTCATTATTGATGTGTATGCCTTTCTAGAGCCCGTATGACTTTTCAGAGACTTAAAGCAAAAATAAAAAATGAGGCACTTTTGTTGGATTATTACAAGGGTAGAAAAGGTAAGAGGGCTCCCTCAAATTCAAAATTTTTTAGCAAAAAGTATACGGTTCCCGACCAAAGGGATTCCGATCGGATCCCAACGCCGCGCCGGGCCCGCTCCAGCCGCGACCGAATGGCCGATCCAGGCCGTCCAAAAATTCTATAAAAAAAACGAGTGGGTCTACGCAAGAATCAATGACATCCGATGTGTGTACCCGGTGGGGCGTCGGAATACGATTGGGATCTGGAACTATAGCACCGCTCATTTTTTAGAGGTTTAAAATGGTTGCAAAACAAGATTTAGCTCGAGGCTGGCTGTATGCCCTCATTATCTGCAAAATGGACATTTCATAATCCTAGTGGGGCAAGTCTTTTACATACTATATATAATTCAACGTCAATAAATATGTGAAGTCCATCTGTCTCATCTTATCCATGGTTTTCCCCATCCTAGACATAGATTAGGTTAGGTTGGACTGAAATTTGCAGAAAGTGATTTTATCACCCTTTAATTCTATGATTGTATCGCCGAGAAGAATGTGATCTACACGGAACACTTGCCACTTCCATCACCACCAATTTTGTGAAATATAAAATGGTGGTCCTATCGTTTAGTCGTGTAATCATTAAAAACGTATTGTGTCTCCAGCTCTTCGCTCTCAATTCTAGCATTGAAATTACGCTTTCACTCGCTCTCGTGGATTTTGATAATTGAAAATGTGTTTCAAAAATACTTTCACGCTTCTGCTTACGCACGTAAATTATGTGACTTATGTCTCATCTCGAATAAAACATACAGGAGTGTTACAATATAAGCTATGCATACATATATGTCAAGGTCAATTCAACTATCCTTTAAGAAAAGGGGGAAACTTGGGTTTTTATTAACTCGTCATTTTTATATACTCCATCTAACAAACATAACATTGTTTAGTGCATAGAAAACATTGGCCAGTGTGTAATGAAAGGCTTTTCTGGGAAGAAATTATTGACTGGGTTAAAAGAGAAAATCTTTGCAAGTGAAGTGGATTGTAGTTGGCGTTTTTTTTATACTCTCATGCACACGAACAGGGTTCGATTTCCATAAGTACCAATCCCTCTCCCCAAGTCCCTTAGGATATAATAAATTAGGATTAACGAATGGGAAAAAAAAAAAAAAGAGAAAATCCTTAAACAAAGATATTTGTGTCTTTAATTAGGTCACATGCAACTTACATGTTGATAATAAGGTTTTGTTACAAGCCGTTTACATGAGATAACTAACTTATTTTTTGTGATATCTAAAAGATTCATTGCAAAGTAGTCCCTTCAGAGCACGAACTAACGAAGTAGGCTTCTTAGCGTAGAGCTTGGATTACTTCCCGCCTGAAAGAACCGCTCTTGGGGTTGTTCTTCTAAAAAAGCCAATGGTTTTCCCGCCAAAAATGAGCCAAATAAAGCCACAAAAAAACAAAAATAAGCCAATAAGCCAATTGTTTCGTCTTTATTCAAAAAAAATTGGATTTTGGTCAAAAATTTTACTTTTTAGATTCCTCTTGTCATGAGGATACAATAATCCCCAAAAAATTGACAATAAGCCAAGTGATACGAAAAAAATTTGAATAAGGACAAAAAATAAGCCACTTTGACTTATTTATCCGAACACCCCTGCCTTTGTCAATAATGCTCCCGGCACATTTGGATAATCAGTAATCACCCTATAAGCTAGACCATCATAACCCTTAATTTAGTTTTTTTTTTTTTTTTTGTAGTACTAGTATTTTACTTCCTGTAAACTGTTCTATATATCATTCACAAATGTAGTTATTGTCATCTCTCTACAGACTAAAAAACCCAATGACCTTCGGAAAATTGTTTTAGATTATACGAAATTCTCATCCTAATCTCGAATCTTGTGAGTCGCATTTACACTCGCTCTCACATTAACATAGGACCTGGTCACCCGGCTTGCTTCTTGCCCGAAAGAACCCCTCACCAACCTTAGTCAATAGCGAAAACATTTTTGACAGCTACGTCCTCTTAGCAAAATGCAAGAGATTTATATAATCAGTAATCACCCTATTAGATCGCCATAACTTAGTCTGATTTAGTTTGTTTGTTTGTATTATTTTTTACTTCCTGTAAACTGTTTTATAAAGGAAACCAAGCAGAGTTGGTTTGCCTTACCCTCTCCCTCAGTGGAGGTAGGGGTTCAAGCCCGCTAGGGGCGTGGTTGGAGTTTAAGATTATGAATAGCCTTTGAACTCCTTGTTGACTACTACAATATTTTATACTATAATATATAAAGTGTGACAAAAAAAAAAAAAGAACTGTTTTCAATGTAATGTAGTTATACCAAAAGATTTTTGTAAATCGTTTTGAAATTATAGTAATTTCATCATCCGAATCTTGAATCTTGTGCCAATCTAGGAGACCAAACGTCCAGAAATAGCGTGACGGAGAGCATATGGAATAATTTTTAGTGCTCAGCAACATCAAGAAAGTTAGGCCTCACATGATCCAATGATCTTACTACAACACATTCGCTCGTATATACTTTTGACTCTTCCGTGGAATAGTCTCGCCAAATACTTTTTAATTCTTGTGCGGTCAGTTCATACGATACTTCACTTCAATTGGAGCCCCACTAGGCTAGCGGATGACAAAAGTCATTCTTCATCTCGTATATACTTTTGACTTTTTCGTGGACCAGTCTAGCCAAATACTTTTAAATTGTTGTGCAGTCAGTTCATACGATACTTTACTTCAATTGGAGATTTGGAACCCCACTAAGCTAGCGGATGACAAAAGTCATTCTTCATCGCTTACAATGGGTTACAATAGATGACGACAATGTAACGAATATCATCTCAAGGACAGAAACAACGTAACGCGCCTTGAAACATTTCTTAATTCCTCTCTATATTTATCCTCTTTCATTGGCTTCGACGGTTTTGCATCAACAACTCAAGCATAGAACAGAATACAAATGAGCATGCCTTTCATTTGGCTCAATCTCCGCAACAGTAGATATACAGGGCCCGTTTGGATGCAGGATAATGATTGTGGGTATTAGTTATGAAGGAGAATAGGATAGTAATGAGTATTATGTAAGAAGGGTGGACCCACATTGATGTAACGGGGGGATTAAATAGTGCTTGGTTTAGATGAAGGATAAAATTGGGGAATAAGATTGTTTTGTAATTGAAATGGAAGAGAGATGAGATATTATCCGGGGTATTATGTAATAACACCCCAGAACCTCCTCATAAATAATCCCCTTGCCGAGGGTATTAAGGGTATAAGAGAATCCGGGGCTTAGCTAATATCCCGGCGAAATATGTTCTCAAACCACAGCTTAACCATAGGCTCACGGTCATAGGAGAGGGGGTATAACTAATACCCCTTCGATAGGCCCCCATTCAAACAGACCCATATATCCAGAGAAGTACTTCTCTAATTCACATAATCCCTTCACTAAGATTCTTACGCACTCGCTCTATGCTTCCGTCATCAATCAATCGTTGCTCTCTTTAATTTTATTACTTGTTATAAAGACAACCGTGTGAGCTATATTCATGCTCGCACGCCCCTTGCGCTTGGGTACGCACATTATGCGATTAAGGTACTGTGAAAGAGTAAACAATACGTATGGGGAATATTGTTTTCAAAGTCCGGCAACCTATCTCTTTTGCTTTTAAATCTGACTACAACCATGTGGAGTTAAGTAAAAATGGGCCCCCACCACTTCCACCCTCCTCCATCTCCCTCCTTTCCCCAGCTTTTCACCTATTCTTACCACCCTCCTACTACCTTTTCCCCCCCTTCTCATAACACATCTCCAACCCACGTAAATCGAAACATTCAAAATAGAGAATGAATGTGATACATTGAGGAGAAGTTTTGCAAATTCTCTTTTCTGTTTTTATTTTTTTATTTTTATACTTTTTGAGAGAATCTTGAAATGACTCATTATCTTTTTTTTAGAGTTTTGATCTCCAAAATGATAGTACGGTATGCATATTTAGAGATTCAAAAGTAAATTTGGAGACTAATCTCTTAAAAGAACAAGGAGTCTCTCCAAAAAGTACAAAAACTAAAGAATAAATGAAATAATTTTCAAAATCTCCCTCAATATATCACATTCATTTTTCATTTTAAAGACTTGGAGATGAGTTGGAGATGCTCTGATGCAACTTCGGTTTTGGAGAAGGGAGAAGAATCCTCTCAAAATGGAGGGATGATATTGCTCCTCGCTCTCACAAGTCACAACACAAAACTGCGTAGGGTTTACAAGTTGGACCAAACACACCTTTTGGACCCTACACACTATTGTAGGAGGGAGGAGCATTGCTTTTGGGCACAAAATAGTTTTGATTTTTCAAAGCGGCATGCTCTCCTACTCGGTTACACCATTAGTGAGTTCTTATCGTTCATCTCTAAAGAGTATTAACCATGTTAGATAAGATCGATTGGTTTTCGTTCAGTATGATTTTAGAACACATTTGTCTTAAGAAAATAAACTCACATGCTGATCACGACCCATTTATTTCAAGGTAAATGATTAGGATCATGTGATCATGATTAAAATCTCATCGATATCATTTTTGGCATTACAGACTTTTTTCACAAGTAATGAAAATGAACGATTTCAATTACCGAAGATGGTTTGAAAAAATATTCATAATAAGCCCATTAATGCAGTGCAGTGGTAGGTGATCCACTTGAAATTCTTTGTACCAATAAATTATTGTACCTCTGTATCGATGTATTTTAGGTCATTAAATTGTGTTAGAAATTTTTGCATTTTAAAAATTTTATGCGATCCAAAGGGCAGAAATGCACTAGTAACGAAATTGAACTCTAGGTGATGTGCACGCGATGCAGGGTGGTGGGTGATGGTGCAGGCGGTGAAGGGTGGTGGGTGAGGGTGGTGGCGGACAAGTTGACAATGGGGTGCAACATATCGTTTTAGGCAAATCTGCAGACCTTCGCTCGATTGCTACAAGATTTACTGATCCCGATCGCCAAAGAGTCTCCTAATGGAGTATCGATGGTGGAATGGAACACTCCGACTCATACCGTACCCGTTGCCATCCCTGTAGCATGTAATCGCTGTTTCACTTTCACCCCAATCCAAACATCCCCTTAATTCTTTTCTCTTTCTTGTTTTTGAGAAGAATGTAACAGGCTAACAACCATTCAACCCCTCCCTAATCTCTGAGAAATTTTTCAGTCGGGTGAGTACCACGTGGTGCTCACTCGGCACATTAGAGCTGATCGATGCGATTTTGGACGACTCGAATTTGGAAAGAGAAAAAGGGAGGAGAGAGAGGAGGGGTGAGAGAAGAGAGAGAATTTTAATCTGAACCGTCCGAAAATGCATTGAACGGCTCGAAAGTACCGAACAGATGCCACGTAAAATATACCCGATCGGCATTTGAAAAATTTCTCCTAATCTCTATCCTCTGCAATGATCAAAACAAACAAAAAATAGTACTAAAATAAAAATCCTCTCTTATCCTACGCACCACCACTCCCTCGCTCACGTTAGCACTGATATCGTACCGCCTTTGTCAGACGCCCTTTAGTCTTGCCACGTCACCACCCATCCTCTTCTTTGAATTTCTGCTTTATCGCCACCACCCAACACCACCCTCCCTCTCTCTCCCCCCCTTCTCTCTCTCTCTCTCTCTCCACTTCCTAGGGTTCCTTGTCTACGTCTGCCGCAATGGGTTCGATCCCCGATCCCGGCGACGAGTTCGCCGAGTCAACTCACCCCCCGCCACAACCGAGCTTCGACGAGTTCCAGCGCACCGCCTCGCTGATGACCAGCTGCACCCTCCTCTGGAAAGAGCTCTCGGACCACTTCTCCTCCCTCGAGCAAGACCTCAAAAACAAATCCGACGCCCTCAACCACAAGCTCCAAACCCTAGACGCCCAGACCAAACAGTCCCTCCAAGTCCTCGAGCACCGTGAGGACACCATCAACGCCGCCGTTTCAGTCGCCCTGCAGAAAGTCAAGGAGCAAAAGGAAGCCGCCCTTAACGACGCCGTCGTCTTCGGTGAAGTCGACAACGACGAGGGACTCTTGCTAAAACTGCGTCGTTTCTGTTTGAAAATGGATTCTGAAGGCTTCTGGAGGTTCGTTGCGGAGAGGAAGAAGGAACTGGACTCAATTAGGGCTCAGATGTCGGCCGCGCTGGCTGACTGCGTGGATCCGGCCCGATTCGTGCTCGAAGCGATTTCGGAGGTGTTTCCGGTGGATAAGAGGGGGGACAAGAGCAATGATTTGGGCTGGGCGTGTGTTTTGATACTGGAGTCGTTGATTCCGGCCGTGGTGGACCCGATCATGGGCAGTTCGCGCCTTTTGGTGACGCCAAGGATGAGGGCGAGGGCGAGGGAGATAGCGGAGACCTGGAAGAGGAGCCTGGACGAGCGGGGCGGGATCGAGAACGTGAAGACCCCGGACGTGCACACGTTTCTGCAGCACCTGGTGAGTTTTGGGATTGTGAGAAAGGAGGATGTTGAGTTGTACAGGAAGCTCGTTGTTGCGTCCGCGTGGCGGAAGCAAATGCCCAAGCTTGCTTTGTCGCTGGGGTTGGGTGATAAGATGCCTGGTACGTTCGCCGTTTCTGCTAGGTTGTAGTATATTGTTACAATGCTCTGTTTGGGGTGTTGTTGTTTTTCTAGTACTTATTTGTGTTGAATGATACTTAGCTCCATGGGAGTATATTACTGTATGCTAGTGTTTGGTTTGGGTACATAATGTTTAGCTTCATCTGGAATTAGTTTGTTAGCTGAAGAGTACGCATAAGTAAAAAGAATTCACAGAGCCCCTAGCTATTCTGGATTTGATAAGCAGAATGGAATGCGGATCATCTATTCTAATATAGAAAGGGAGAAGTCGTTTTGGTGTCAACAATGTTTGAAGCTCCGTCACAAAAATAGTTCCCATAGTTATGCCTCCAAAATAGTACAAGTTTTTCCCACTACTTTAAATGCGCCATTAAATAATTGTTATGGGAAAAGTAGTAATCTAACTTCTTGTAACCGCTACCCCACTATCCACAATCATCCTAAAATTGTGCACACAAATCGTGTGTGCCATCCTTCTCGTAAGGAGAAACTGCTCAGCTCCATAGATTTTTTTTAAGATCTGGTTGCAGCTTCCACCAAGTGGCGTTGTGAGGTGTCTTGCAGAGGTTATTCACTGTCCCTGAGGCACTGCCTCATGGTGCCCCATGCCATTTTCAAGTACCGTTGGTCTACACACTTTGTCTTGGTGTGGGTCTCTTGTACGTACTGGTGATCATAAAGTTATGAGGATGGCCTCTTAAAGATGCAGAGGGCTAGAGGCCTTTATGGTTAAGCCTTGCCACATGACACCAAGTTTGCTGTAAGAGCCCCACTTCGACCAATGCCGGCACGGAGTCCTTCCATCCAAGAGCCAAAACTCATTCATGATTAACTCCTTCAGAGTTCTGTCTCAACCAGGCCAAAAGTGCAAAGTGAAGAGCCAAGGGGGCTGCCATTTGACCACCACTTGACATCCTCCTCCCTCAGCACCTGTGTACATGCTCTCTCTTGGGGATTAGCAAGATGAGACTACAATCCTCCAGAACAATAGGAAAGGCTACCCTATACTTCCTAGGGTGCTAGCCATTTGTACACAAACGGTGCACTGTATGAACACCAATTCTGCGCTGCATTGGTTCATAAGCAGCACTACTTTGGATCATAAGGCTACTTTGCGTATTACCTAAGCAGCACAATAGCCTCATTGCTCAAATTGGTGGTTCATAATCAAACAGAACAAAACCTTGTACGAACTCGGGGCCCAAATTTATTTGACCACAGGCTGACCCCACTTTGATGTGACTTAATCATTCTGCTACATAACCACTTTGTAGCCCATCCCTATATTAAGTAAATCAAGATCCTCTCATATGATCCCTCATGTGACGGAAATAGACTCATAAGTCATAACCAACACTACTTCTGCTATAACCACAACTTCTGTAGCTCATAACTAGGGCATATAGTAACCACCTTTTAAGGAGTGTGTGCCATATAATATACCCCCTGTCAATTATCTAGCTGTTGTCCAGGAAGTAGGAACCATGACAAACTTGAATTTCATTGTTCTTAAGATGTTTGCAAATCATATGACAAGGCATAACTTTAATTGTGTGAAATTATGGCACTAGTGGAAGGACAATCATTGGTTGAGTGCAATGAGCGAGATAATTCACAGTTAGGTTGACTGGTTTGAATGGACCTGTTTTGGACCATGAAAATTAGCTGATAGCAGAGATGTTGAATCATCTTAACCCTTGGGGCATTTTGGTGCTCACAGATCACCTAACAAGAGGTCAGGCAACTAAATTATAACTACTTTACAATTGGCATGTGATACTTGCATATGTGGATGATTTGTTACTTAGGGAACACCTGTATTTGGTGAATTTTCTTCGCATTGCATTTTCCCTGACCTTAATCAGTTAAAGCTTCTATGTATCATAATTAGGAGTGATTGTGGTTGACTTATGGTTGATCTTCATTTTCTCAGAACATGTTTTGTGTGTTATACTGAAGCAGTCTCGAAATGGTTAGATGTTATTTGCGGGGCATCTATAATGGGGTTTGAATGCTTTTGTACAGATATGATTGAAGAATTGATCAGCAGGGGACAACAGGTTGACGCAGTCCATTTTACTTATGAAGTTGGCCTTGAGGACAAGTTCCCTCCTGTCCCACTATTGAAAGCTTTCCTGAAGGATGCAAAGAAAGCAGCTTCTTCTATTTTGGAGGATCCTAACAATTCTGGCCGAGCTGCGGTATTTATTTAATTATTTGGTTGCCACGGCGCTTCTGTTTTACAAATTTATTGCTTCATAAGCCCTCAAGAGATTCAATTTGGTTGTGATTCTGTCCGTCCTGGTGGTGCAGGAAGCTTTTTAAGTTATACACCTTATCCTCTCTATTTATGCTTTGTTGATCAGCACCAAATATTCATATACAACAGCCGGAAATAGTTTTAAAACTTGATTATGTGTAGATTGTATAATAAACCCTTCTTGCATATGGAGAAGGAATTTCATCTACATCAAATCTTCTTATCAGCTGAGAACTTCGACTGTTTGCGAGTTCCTCGCAATAGGTGCATTTATTCTCCCGCACTTGCACTAAATGCCTACTTGCGGAATAGAATTGTTACCTTTTACGAAACATTAATGTGCTTGCTGTTTTTTATTTACTGGTTTTTAGTAGCAGGATACTCACACTCTAATACAATGGAAAACTTGTTCTCTCTAATTTGAGCATCGTAGATTAGCACCAAATCTTCATCTACCACTGCTAGGAATGGTTTTTAACTATTGTTATTTGCGTATATTCTGCATTTAACACTTCCTGGAAGCAGAGAAATGTTTTTCTTCTGCCTCAAATTGCATTAGCTTCTCGATTTCAACTATAAATTGATTCTTAAATTTTTTGCCATAGTACGTTTTAAAAAGGCAACGGTTATGTAGTGCGAAAACGTTGATGCTTGGTAGTATGGTGATATTGAATGTACTGGCCAAGTTCTCTTTGATTAAACCTGATACATGCTCTAATACAATGGTAAATCTTTATTTTGCAGCAGCTTGCTTCACGCAAGGAGCAGTCAGCACTTCGGGCTGTGATCAAGTGCATTGAAGAGTACAAACTAGAGGCTGAATTCCCTCCTGAAAGCCTCAAGAAACGCCTTGAACAGTTAGAGAAAACCAAGGTTGAGAAGAAAAGACCTGCCGCTGCCCCTGCCAACAAAAGAACGCGAGCAAACAATGGAGGCCCAATGCCACCCGCAAAAGCAGGTCGCTCCACTAATGCTTACGTGTCGTCTTTCCCGGCTGCTCCCACATACGTCAGATCCCCATCACATACCCAATACCCTATGGGGGTCCCATCCTATCCTTCATCCCCTGTCATGTATGGCAGCAGGAGTCCTCCAACCCACCCTTATGCTTACTCACCGGAATCAGCTCCTCCTACCTTTGCTGTTTCGTATCCAGTCGCACAAGTGAACTATTCTCCATACGGAGGTTATGGAAATGGAGTTGCTCCAGCTTATCAGCATGCTTATTACTGATGGACATGACTGGTGGTCGATGAAGATGGTGACTCTGATATGTAACCCTAATCTCAAATCATATGTCTTTTCTAGATGGTCTGTAATCACTAACCTCTTAATGGTAGCGATATGTGTGTGCTAATCCTTAATCTTGACCTTTATCCGGCATCTTGACTTGTCATTGACTCAATGGCAGGTTTCCTCTTTCTGATGTTGATCAAACTTGTAGTACTAGTGTTGTGAAAGTAATCGAGAAATCTTCATTAGTGTAACCAGCAGATGTGCTTTTGTTGTATGATTGTTAGATAACAAGGAGAAGATGCCATCTGGGATGATCTTGTTCGTCAAAAAAAACGAGGAGAGATGCCATCTGTTTTAGGGCAATCATGAATAGTGGTAGACAGAGTGTCCGTACAAGTGAGAATCTTGGGAAGTGTAAAGAATTTCACGTGATCCAGTGGCCGGAAGTGCATGGAATGCTAGTATGTACATTTTTTGGTGCAGAAAATTTGAACTCTGACAGAGTTGAGTAGGTTGTTTGATTGGGATCAATGGACTTGATTTGGTTTGGCGTCATTCTTGATTGCTTGTTGTGAAGTGCTTCGTTGCTTCTATTGATGAAACTGTTCTGGTAGATGTATTCCTGTTTTGACAAAGCACGACGCATTTCAGTACCCTTGAGTTTTGATATCTGGTAATGATCACATGCCATGCCACGGCAAGGAATGCGGAGAAATAGGAGCAGCAGATTCGTATTGTTCTCTGGTCCTGCATTTTACTGGGGTTTATGTGAAGGTTAATATCAAGCAATGGGGATAAAAGAAAGCTGGCCTATCTGTGATTTCTTAGGACTGTTGTCATCGAAACTGTCTGCTTGATTAGGTTCAAGAACTTTTTTGCATTTTCATATAGCATTTGGTATTGTGCTTCTGGACCTATGGTGGTGCCTTTGCCATCCAAATTGTATATTCAAAGCTGTCAAAAAGTAACAGGTAAACGGCTGAGCAGTTGAGATATTGCAGAATCAGTGCCAAACTGACTGGTTTAGAGCAAGGCCAATGGTTCCCAAATGGCTTGAGCCATTTTCACAAAATGACCAAAATTGCAAAAAATTCTACTCCAGTGGTGTGCCATTTTATCTGGGATTCGAAGCAGTTACTCTAGAAATCGGGTTCTCTGACGGCAAGCTAACTACAAAACCAAAGCACCAGCGCCTGGACGCGTAACCGAGAATACAGCTCCTTTCTTTACCACTTTGTACCCTATCATCTTTCTTTATTCACTTCCTTGATTTTCCAATTAACGCAACAAAAGAAATCTTGTGCCATAAATGGTTCCACTGCCACCCATTTGTCCAACAATTTTCACCCAAAAATTGCAGCAAGAATGGCTACATCACCATTCACCAAAGCCAACCACCAAGAATGGGAAATCTGTGTGTGTTATGCATGTGTGTTAGAGAGAGAGAGCGCGCGCACTTGTTGGCGGACCCAGATTTGGTCTCTTGGCTATTGCCAAAAAAGGCCTTTTTTTGTTCCGATTTGTGATTGTAGAGAAGACCTCTTTATTTATCGAGATGAACAGAGAATGATGGATGGTAATGTTGAATGGTAGATGGAGAATAGTAGATGAAGAATAGTGGATACTAGATGATAGATGGAGAATGGTAGTTGATGGAAGTTAGTTGAAAATGAGATACAAGGGAAATTTTTAAAAATATATTATTGCAAATGGCAATGCACCATTGCACCAACATTGCCAATTTTTTGGCCAAAGGTCACTATTCATAGCCATATTTCTGGAATGGCTCAAAACCACTGGACTTGCCTAGATGTTCGCTAATTAGATGTTTTAAGTACTCTAAAAGCCAAAGCAAACCCAACCATCTTTATAGAAAAAATGCAAGTTTCTACTGGGAAGCTCTGAAAGCTCTTGCAGATGTAGGTTGTTTCTCTTCCCATGTCAGCAAATTTACACCGATCTTGAAGTGCAACAAACCAAACACATACGCTAGCATGAAGAAGATAGTATCAAGAAAACACTTGAGAAGAGTACGACGTTTACATGGTTCGGCAAGAATGTCTATGTCTATTATTTTGGCAACTTTGGCAAGAATGTCTCTGTCTATAACGTACATCAGATTTCGTTATGTATGATGAGAAAGAAGAGTAACAATAACACAACTAATATTATCACCAGTTACCCCCCAAAATAACTAATATTATCACCGATATATACTGTTAGGGTTTTACATACAAAAACATTAATTGAAATACCTTTAATACTTATGGAAATTTTCGAGAAGTCACAGATTGTGAAGTGCTATACTATAATACTAATCAAGTGAGGGGTAGCATTAATTGAAGGACCTTTCCTGGACTGTTTTTCATGTATCCTAACATTTTTGTACTCAAATTTAAGTTTGACTCGAAAATTTCTCGAGCGTTTAAAATGCGTCTTTTGGTTTGATTAGTACTCATCAAAATAGTCTATCTCAACTACTAGCTTGGTTCGTTTCAAGTGCAATCTAATCTTACTCAACATCCACAAATGAAACATAGATAATTAGACATGGACTATCTTTATCACAAAAATTCAAAACCATGATACATTACAAAAAAAAAACCTCACCCACCTCACTCATCAGTCATTAGCAGTTGCCAACTGCAACGACAACAACTCCTCCTCCGGAATAATCCTAACCTTACAATCCGATTTCGGATACGACACGCACAACAAAGCATACCCCCTCTCAATAACATCATCACTCAGCATCCCCTCACTCTGATCAACAGACCCACTCAGCAGCTTGGCCGGACAAGTCATGCACACCCCAAGCTTACAGTCATGCGGCACATCAAGGCCAGAGTCCAGTGCCTTGGACAGAATTGTCTCGTCCGGTTCGACCTCGAGCTCGGTGGTTCGACTCTCGTGTTCAATCACCACTTTGTAGGAGTGGGTGATGGTTAGTTTCGGCCGGAGGGACGGCGGCGGTGGGCAGAGGCGGAGGTGGGTGGTTTGGGTTCTGGGTTTTGTGAGAGTGGTGGAGGGTGGTGAGGTGGTGAAATGAAGGGTTGATGAGGCCATTGGTTTGGTTGTTCAAACGAGGGGATGGTGTTTTTGAGTGGGGGAAGGGGATATGTGGTGTTGAGAGGATAAGGTTTTTGGGTGGGCTTGTTAATAGTGTATCTGCTGCTGCTTCTTTTTTTACATGGGCTAGATCTGTTTGTTGTGGGCCATGTGTATTTGTACATTTGTTTTTCAAGTGTATCAAAATAAGAACAACTCCTGAAGTGGAGAAAAAGAAGTTTTTGGGTGTCGGACAGATACCACGTGGCAGTATCCGTTGGCAATCCTAGCTGTCTAAACGTATTTTGGATGATTTGGATTTTAGAGATAGAAAAAGAGAAAAGAGAGTGGTCGGGTGAGGGGAGAGAGTGGGAATAAATTTGGGCCATCCAAAACACGTTTGGACTGTTGGAATCGCTGATTGGTACAACCACATAGTACCCGCTCGGCACCCAAAAATATCTGGAGAAGAAGACCTGAACGTGCAGATGGGAGTGCTGCATAAGTGCAATGTTGATATCACATGGCATTGCATTTGCATGCTGTAACTTAAGGAGAAAAAATAATACTCATTGATGGTTAATTTGGAAATAAAACCTGCACATATGTGGCGTTGGATATTTTGACTAATTTGTTTGTTTTGTTAACTCGGAATATCCAGGTCTGTTTAGGCAGCCGCACATCAATTAATTTTTTGTGACGAAGCTCTTTATAATTAATTTCACAATTAGTTGATAACACGTTTAATGTTATGAACCTAAAATACAACGGAGAGTAAAACCATTCGATTTGTTATATTTAGAATAGTACCCTACTATAACTAACGAAATTATGTTAGCCCACACATAATAACACCCCACAAATCTCAAAAGAACACCACAAGCATGCTCTCAACGCCGATCACACAACCAACGATACCTGCAAAAAAATACGGAACAAGAGGCACGTATAAATCAATGTAAAACACGTCATTTGTTTGTTTGTTTTTGCCAATATATGTCATATGTTGTGATGCCATATGCTAGATACACATCACTCCCAACCACACCTCAACCACACCCTCTCACATACAGGCGGGACCCGCCTATATGTGAGAGGGTGTGGTTGAGGTGTAGTTAGAGGTGATGTGTCTCTAGCATTTTGGTGTTTGTATAGATCTGTATATATATGGACAAGTATAGGTGTACTTTATTATTTATATTACTGGGATGATATTGTTAGTAAAAATGATAATAATCAGGTTGTGTCAGTTTCTCTTTTATCCCCTGCAGTTCTGCACAAAATTTTTTTTTTGATCCGCCAGTTCTGCCCAAGTTAACTTTCGTTTACTTTGTGTCCCTTAACCGTTAACTAAATCGAGGGCTAAACTAGGTATAATTACAAGCTGAGGGACGAAGTTGAAAATGTCAAACATTAAAGTTGCTAAATTAGGTAAGCTGAGGGACGAAGTTGAAAATATCAAACATTAAAGTTACTAAATTAGGTATAATTACAAGCTGAGGGACGAAGTTGAAAATGTCAAACATTAAGTTCAACTATTCGTAAACAAATATTCTACTCACACACCCAAAATTACAAGCTCACACAGTCACGCTATTGCCCTCCGCGAACTCATCAGCGAAGTTCAACGCCGACTCAAGCCACCGCACCAGCCTCCAAGGTTCGTCTCTCTCTCTCTCTCTCTCTCTCTCTCTCTCTCTCCATATTAGGGTTCAGTGATGTACTGATGTTGGATTTCGTTATTGAATTTAGATAATTTCTTCACGTGGGTCTCCTAGTTAATGATTGTACATGTAACTGTAAGTCATCGATACACTGATTGCATATTTGCGTAAATACACTCACGTCCTTCTTCTTCTTCTTCTTGAAGTTTTGATTGGTCTCTGTATCGCTCATTGGATTAGGGCTTTTGATATTGAATTCGGATGTGTTTTGGACATATTTAGGATAAATGATATGGGGCTTTCTATTATTTCTTTGTTAAATGAATTAGGGCTTTGGATATACATTGATTGTTTGTAGAAATTAGGCTTTCGATGTAATAGGTTAATTTGCGCACTTTATTTTGCGTTTGTTCGATTGTTTACTTAGTGTGTGGATAGTAAAGTTGCCTAATTGTTTTCCCCCATTGTCAAATTCCTGGGGCTTCTCGTATGAGGTCTGAATCTGATAGAGGTATTATATTTCCACTTCATTGAGGTCAGTGCTTTTTAGAGACTTCATTCAAGAAAATCCCTGCGATAATGTTAAGGACCATACTCACCATAGGATCATTTCATTTTCCTTTTGAGAGTCGTGGAGGGGGATTGCGGTAGAGTTCTTATTTGCTTATTCTTATTTGTGTATGGCTCCTGAAGAAGTTGATAAATTGGTCAATTGGTGGTGATGCTTCAAATCAGTGGCATTTAATTGTTTGAGAGTGACTGAGACTCAAATGTGAATTCAATAGCTTTAAAGTTGTCGTGCCCTTTCTCTGTAATTAGGTGTCCGGGTCAGCTTGCACTCACCTTGACTAATCTTGTGGTCCTGAAGTCAATGACCGAGTAAACCTCTAGTGGCCCAAGGTTTGGAACATTTAGCTTTTGTGAGATTCGACCTTGCGACCTCTTGGGAGGCAAGCCTTTTAGTTGCTATCTCATGCCACTCGGCCAAACCCCTTGGGGTTAAGTGGTCCTGCTCTTAGGAGTGGTTTACATAGAATTGTGTTCGTTGCAAGTTTTCTCTTTTCCTGCCTTGCCTTGCCTTTTCTTCCTGCATTTAGTTCATTTCTTGAGAAAAAGTTATTCACCACAATCTTTAGGTACTTTGGTCATGTTTATAAGACTTCGAAATCTGATTTAATTCCATTTGGATCTTTAAGTAAAATCTAGGTTTTTTTTTTTGTTCATGTTCATTTTGTTCTAATTCTGTTAAGAACAATCACTTTTATGGATCATATGTCGCATTACATGGACCCTTAGGGTTCTGTGGTGCTGACTCCACATGTAAAAGAAATATGTATCGACGAGGGGATACCCTTGTGCCCACGGAAAAAATCAATCAATACTAAGGAATCTATAGGGGCGATAGTGGGACTATAGTACTGCTGAAAAATAAACGAGTACTTGTTGAATTCCTACAAAGGAGTTTTATCTTGGCGCTTTTACACAAATGAGCCACTGATGCAGTTCTAGTTTGTGAATATGGTCAATGTTAGTGAGGGGATCTATTAAAGCTTCTAATATTTCTTTCCTTGTGTAGTAAACCATCGTTGCCCAAGCCAAGCCAAGCCAAACCAAACCAAACCAAACCAAACCGAACCTTAGGTCTACCCCTCCATTGAACTCTGTCAAGGGCCACTTGTTCACACAAACCTACCATACTCATATCGTTGCGCACCACAACATCTAATGTCAATTTAGGTCTACCCCTCCGCGTAGGATTGCTACCCAAAGCTATTATATCTGCTCTCTTAACTACTGCATTTCCTGGTCTACGGTAGACATGATCAAACCACCTTAGCCTATTTTTTTGGGGCCAAAAATTTGATAGCAATTCTGTCCAGTGCCTTGGACAGAATTGTCTCGTCCGGTTCGACCTCGAGCTCGGTGGTTCGACTCTCGTGTTCAATCACCACTTTGTAGGAGTGGGTGATGGTTAGTTTCGGCCGGAGGGACGGCGGCGGTGGGCAGAGGCGGAGGTGGGTGGTTTGGGTTCTGGGTTTTGTGAGAGTGGTGGAGGGTGGAGAGGTGGTGAAATGAAGGGTTGATGAGGCCATTGGTTTGGTTGTTCAAATGAGGGGATGGTGTTTTTTGGTGGGGGAAGGGAATATGTGGCGTTTGAGAGGATAAGGTTTTTGGGTGGGCTTGTTTAATAGTGTATCTGCTGCTGCTCCTTCTTTTTACATGGGCTGGATCTGTAAGTTGTGGGCCATGTGTATTTGTACATTTGTTTTTCAAGCGTATCAAAATAAGAACAACTCCTGAAGTGGAGAAAAAGAAGTTTTTGGGTGACGGCCGGATACCACGGGGCAGTATTTGTCGACGATCCTAGCTGTCTAAACGTGTTTTGGACGGTTTGGATTTTAGAGATAGAAAAAGAGGAGAGAGAGTGGTCGGGTGAGGGGAGAGAGTGAGAATAAATTTCGGCCGTCCAAAATACGTTTGGACGGCTGGAATCACTGATTGGTACCGTCACGTAATACCCGCTCGGCACCCAAAAATTTCTGGAGAAGAAGACCTGAACGTGCAGATGGAAGTACTGCATAAGTGCAATGTTGATATCACATGGCATCGCATTCGCTCGCTGTAACTTGAGGAGATAAAATAATACTCATTGATGGTTAATTTGGAAATAAAACCTACACATTTGTAGCGTTGGATATTTTTGTTGTTTTGTTAACTCGGAAGTCAGAATATCCAGATCAGTTTAGGCTGTTTAGCCGCCCATCAACTAATTCTTTGTGATGAAGCTCTTTATAATTAATTTCACAATTAGTTGATAACGTTAGATGTTATGAACCTGAAACACAACGGAGAGTAAAACCATTCGATTTGTTATATTTAGAACAGTACCCTACTATAACTTACGAAATTATGTTAGCCCACACGTAAAAGCAGTACCCCACAAATTTCAAAAGAACACCACAAGCATGCCCTCAACGCCGATCACACAACCAACGATACCTGCAAAAAAATAAGGAACAAGAGGCACGTATAAATCAATGTAAAACAAGTCGTTTGTTTGTTTGGTTATGTTGGGTTGTTGTTTTTGTTTGTTTTTGCCGGGATGTGTTGTGCTGTTTATTGTTTGTGATTGTTTGTATAGACATGTATATATGGACAAATATAGATGTACTTTATTATTTGATATTAATGGAATGATATTGTTTGTAAAAATAATAATAATCAGGTTGTGTCAATTTATCTTTTATCCCCTGCAGTTCTGCACAAGTTTTTATTTTTTATTTTTTATCCGCCAGTTCTGCACAAGTTAACTTTCGTTTACTTTGTGTCCTTTAACCGTTAAATAAATCGAGGGCTAAACTAGGTATAATTACAAGCTGAGGGACGAAGTTGAAAATGTCAAATATTAAAGTTGCTAAATTAGGTAAGATTACAAGCTGAGGGACGAAGTTGAAAATGTCAAACATTAAAGTTCAACTATTCCAATTAAGGAAACAAATACACACCCAAAATCACAAGCTCATACAGTCACACTATTGCCCTCGCGAACCCATCAGCGAAGTTCAACGCCGACTCAAGCCACCGCACCAGCCTCCAAGGTTCCTCTCTCTCTCTCTCTCTCTCTCTCTCTCTCTCTCTCTCCATATTAGGGTTCAGTGATGTTGGATTTCGATCTTGAATTTAGATAATTTCTTCACGTGGGTCTCCTAGTTAATAATTGTACACGTAACTGTAAGTCATCGATACACTGATTGCATATTTGCGTAAATACACTCACGTCCTTCTTCGTCTTGAAGTCTTGATTGGTCTCTGTATCGCTCATTGGATTAGGGCTTTTGATATTGAATTCGGATGTGTATTGGACATATTTAGGATAAATGACATGGGGCTTTCTATTATTTCTTTGTTAAATGAATTAGGGCTTTGGATATATGTTGGATTGTTTGTAGAAATTAGGCTTTCGATGTAATAGGTTAATTTGCGCACTTTATTTTTGCGTTTGTTCGATTGTTTACTTAGTGTGTGGATAGTAGAGTTGCCTAATTGTTTTCCCCATTGTCAAATTCCTGGGGCTACTCGTATGAGGTCTGAATCTGACAGAGGTATTATATTTCCACTTTTTCGGACCGCTTTTTCACCATCTCTCCTAAAACCAATTGGTGGTAGGAAGGGTTTCAATTAAGTCTTTTATGGCATTCGACATCGCACTCACAAGTCTGTTTTTAGAGCGGTCGCAGGGAGTGGCATTGTGTAACCAAATCCATGGGGGCACTCCGGGCCCAACAATCCTTCCCTCACAATGACGCTCTCGCGACTCGAAATCATGACTTCGTGACTCTGATACCACTTGTCAGACCGCTTTTCCACCATCTCTCCTAAAACCAATTGGTGGTAAGAAGGGTTTCAATTAAGTCTTTTATGGCATTCGACATCGCACTCGCAAGTCTGTTTTTAGAGCGGTCGCAGGGAGTGACATTGTGTAACCAAATCCATGGGGCCACTCCAGGCCCAACACACTTCATTGAGGTCAGTGCTTTTTAGAGACTTCATTCAAGAAAATCCCTGTGATGATGTTAAGGACCATATTCACCATAGGATCATTGCATTTTCCTTTTGAGAGTCGTGGAGGGGGATTGCAGTAGAGTTCTTATTTGCTTATTCTTATTTTTGTATGGCTCCTGAAGAAGTTGATAAATTGGTCAATTGGTGGTGATGCTTCAAATCAGTGGCATTTAATTGTTTGAGAGTGACCGAGACTCAAATGTGAATTCAATAGCTTAAAGTGGTCGTGCTCTTTTTCTATAACCAGGTGTCCGGGTCAGCTTGCGCGCACCTCAACTAATCTTGTGGTCCTGAAGTCAATGACCGAGTAAACCTCTAGTGGCCCAAGGTTTGGAACATTTAGCTTTTGTGAGATTCGACCTTGCGACCTCTTGAGAGGCAAGCCTTTTAGTTGCTATCTCATGCCACTCGGCCAAACCCTTTGGGTTTAAGTGGTCCTGCTCTTAGGAGTGGTTTACATAGAATTGTGTTCGTTGCAAGTTTTCTCTTTTCCTGCCTTGCAATGCCTTTTCTTCCTGCATTTAGTTCATTTCTTGAGAAAAAGTTATTCACCACAATCTTCAGGTACTTTGGTCATGTCAAATAAGACTTCGAAATCTGATTTAATTCCATTTGGATCTTAAAGTAAAATCTAGGGCTTTTTATTGTTCATATTCATTTTGTTCTAATTCTGTTAAGAACAATCACTTTTATGGATCATACGTCGCATTACATGGACCCTTAGGGTTCTGTGGTGCTGACTCCACATGTTAAAAGAAATATGTATCGATGAGGGGATACCCTTATGTCCATGGAAAAAATCAAACAATACTAAGGAATCTATAGGGGCGATAGTGGGACTATAATACTGCTGAAAAATAAACGAGTACTTGTTGAATTCCTACAAAGGAGTTTTATCCTGGCGCTTTTACACAAATGAGCCACTGATGTAGTTCTAGTTTGTGAATATGGTCCATGCTAGTGAGGGGGTCTATTAAAGCTTCTAATATTTCTTTCCTTGTGTAGTAAACCATCGTTGCCCAAGCCAAGCCAAACTAAACCAAACCGAGCCTTATGTGCCAATCACTTGGGGTCGGCTACATGAATCATTTTCCTCCATTGAAATCTGTCAAGGGTCACTTGTTCACACAGACATACTATACTTATATCGTTGCGCACCACAACATCTAATGTCAATTTAGGTCTACAGTCTATCCCTCCCGGTTGGATTGCTACCCAAAGCTATCCTATCCGCTCTCTTCACTACTGCATCTCCTGGTCTACGGTAGACATGCCCTTAGTTGCACGAAGCGGGAGCGGGGGCGGGAGCGGGAACGGGAACGGGGAAGCGGAGGTACCCAAAAGCTCCTAAGCTTAGGAGCGCCTGCGTATATTTTATTTAATATGTATTTTTAAATAATACCATTTTTTTATTTTTAATACCTCCCATATATTTTTTCATTTTTTGTAGATAACATTAGTTTTGAATGATGTCTTTATGGCCCATTAATTGAGAAATGCAAAGCCTTCAAGTAAGTTTTGGTCCAAGGCTATATAATAATAAAGACGTTGGGCCAAGCCCACTTAAATGGCCCAAGTCATTAAATAAATTTCGGCCGTCCAAAACACGTTTGGACGGCTGGAATCACTGATTGGTACCGTCACGTAATACCCGCTCGGCACCCAAAAATTTCTGGAGAAGAAGACCTGAACGTGCAGATGGAAGTACTGCATAAGTGCAATGTTGATATCACATGGCATCGCATTCGCTCGCTGTAACTTGAGGAGATAAAATAATACTCATTGATGGTTAATTTGGAAATAAAACCTACACATTTGTAGCGTTGGATATTTTTGTTGTTTTGTTAACTCGGAAGTCGGAATATCCAGATCAGTTGAGGCTGTTTAGCCGCCCATCAACTAATTCTTTGTGATGAAGCTCTTTATAATTAATTTCACAATTAGTTGATAACGTTAGATGTTATGAACCTGAAACACAACGGAGAGTAAAACCATTCGATTTGTTATATTTAGAACAGTACCCTACTATAACTTACGAAATTATGTTAGCCCACACGTAAAAGCAGTACCCCACAAATCTCGAAAGAACACCACAAGCATGCCCTCAACGCCGATCACACAACCAACGATACCTGCAAAAAAATAAGGAACAAGAGGCACGTATAAATCAATGTAAAACAAGTCGTTTGTTTGTTTGGTTATGTTGGGTTGTTGTTTTTGTTTGTTTTTGCCGGGATGTGTTGTACTGTTTATTGTTTGTGATTGTTTGTATAGACATGTATATATGGACAAGTATAGGTGTACTTTATTATTTGATATTAATGGAATGATATTGTTTGTAAAAATAATAATAATCAGGTTGTGTCAATTTATCTTTTATCCCCTGCAGTTCTGCACAAGTTTTTTTTTTTATTTTTTATCCGCCAGTTATGTACAAGTTAACTTTCGTTTACTTTGTGTCCCTTAACCGTTAAATAAATCGAGGGCTAAACTAGGTATAATTACAAGCTGAGGGACGAAGTTGAAAATGTCAAACATTAAAGTTGCTAAATTAGGTAAGATTACAAGCTGAGGGATGAAGTTGAAAATGTCAAACATTAAAGTTCAACTATTCCAATTAAGGAAACAAATACACACCCAAAATCGCAAGCTCATACAGTCACACTATTGCGCTCGCGAACCCATCAGCGAAGGTCAACGCCGACTCAAGCCACCGCACCAGCCTCAAAGGTTCCTCTCTCTCTCTCTCTCTCTCTCTCTCTCTCTCTCCATATTAGGGTTCAGTGATGTTGGATTTCGATCTTGAATTTAGATAATTTCTTCACGTGGGTCTCCTAGTTAATAATTGTACACGTAACTGTAAGTCATCGATACACTGATTGCATATTTGCGTAAATACACTCACGTCCTTCTTCTTCTTGAAGTCTTGATTGGTCTCTGTATCGCTCAATGGATTAGGGCTTTTGATATTGAATTCGGATGTGTATTGGACATATTTAGGATAAATGACATGGGGCTTTCTATTATTTCTTTGTTAAATGAATTAGGGCTTTGGATATATGTTGGATTGTTTGTAGAAATTAGGCTTTCGATGTAATAGGTTAATTTGCGCACTTTATTTTTGCGTTTGTTCGATTGTTTACTTAGTGTGTGGATAGTAGAGTTGCCTAATTGTTTTCCCCCATTGTCAAATTCCTGGGGCTACTCGTATGAGGTCTGAATCTGATAGAGGTATTATATTTCCACTTTTTCGGACCGGTTTTTCACCATCTCTCCTAAAACCAATTGGTGGTAGGAAGGGTTTCAATTAAGTCTTTTATGGCATTCGACATCGCACTCACAAGTCTGTTTTTAGAGTGGTCGCAGGGAGTGGCATTGTGTAACCAAATCCATGGGGGCACTCCGGGCCCAACAATCCTTCCCTCACAATGACGCTCTCGCGACTCGAAATCATGACTTCGTGGCTCTGATACCACTTGTCAGACCGCTTTTCCACCATCTCTCCTAAAACCAATTGGTGGTAAGAAGGGTTTCAATTAAGTCTTTTATGGCATTCGACATCGCACTCGCAAGTCTGTTTTTAGAGCGGTCGCAGGGAGTGACATTGTGTAACCAAATCCATGGGGCCACTCCAGGCCCAACACACTTCATTGAGGTCAGTGCTTTTTAGAGACTTCATTCAAGAAAATCCCTGTGATGATGTTAAGGACCATATTCACCATAGGATCATTGCATTTTCCTTTTGAGAGTCGTGGAGGGGGATTGCAGTAGAGTTCTTATTTGCTTATTCTTATTTTTGTATGGCTCCTGAAGAAGTTGATAAATTGGTCAATTGGTGGTGATGCTTCAAATCAGTGGCATTTAATTGTTTGAGAGTGACCGAGACTCAAATGTGAATTCAATAGCTTAAAGTGGTCGTGCTCTTTTTCTATAACCAGGTGTCCGGGTCAGCTTGCGCGCACCTCAACTAATCTTGTGGTCCTGAAGTCAATGACCGAGTAAACCTCTAGTGGCCCAAGGTTTGGAACATTTAGCTTTTGTGAGATTCGACCTTGCGACCTCTTGAGAGGCAAGCCTTTTAGTTGCTATCTCATGCCACTCGGCCAAACCCTTTGGGTTTAAGTGGTCCTGCTCTTAGGAGTGGTTTACATAGAATTGTGTTCGTTGCAAGTTTTCTCTTTTCCTGCCTTGCAATGCCTTTTCTTCCTGCATTTAGTTCATTTCTTGAGAAAAAGTTATTCACCACAATCTTCAGGTACTTTGGTCATGTCAAATAAGACTTCGAAATCTGATTTAATTCCATTTGGATCTTAAAGTAAAATCTAGGGCTTTTTATTGTTCATATTCATTTTGTTCTAATTCTGTTAAGAACAATCACTTTTATGGATCATACGTCGCATTACATGGACCCTTAGGGTTCTGTGGTGCTGACTCCACATGTTAAAAGAAATATGTATCGATGAGGGGATACCCTTATGTCCATGGAAAAAATCAAACAATACTAAGGAATCTATAGGGGCGATAGTGGGACTATAATACTGCTGAAAAATAAACGAGTACTTGTTGAATTCCTACAAAGGAGTTTTATTCTGGCGCTTTTACACAAATGAGCCACTGATGTAGTTCTAGTTTGTGAATATGGTCCATGCTAGTGAGGGGGTCTATTAAAGCTTCTAATATTTCTTTCCTTGTGTAGTAAACCATCGTTGCCCAAGCCAAACTAAACCAAACCGAGCCTTATGTGCCAATCACTTGGGGTCGGCTACATGAATCATTTTCCTCCATTGAAATCTGTCAAGGGTCACTTGTTCACACAGACATACTATACTTATATCGTTGCGCACCACAACATCTAATGTCAATTTAGGTCTACAGTCTATCCCTCCCGGTTGGATTGCTACCCAAAACTATCCTATCCGCTCTCTTCACTACTGCATCTCCTGATCTACGGTAGACATGCGCCCAAACCACCTTAGCCTATTTTCTCTCAACTTCTCTTCTATGGGTGCTACACCTACCATCTCACGAACAGAAACCATCGTTGCCCAAGCATTCTTTCTAATTATATTATGAGCTCGTACTTGTAAATTTATGACAAGCCATTTCACTTGATTTCTCTAAGATTGATACGAAGCGGGAGCGGGGGCGGGAGCGGGAACGGGGAAGCGGAGGTACCCAAAAGCTCCTAAGCTTGGGAGCGCCTACGTATATTTTATTTAATATGTATTTTTAAATAATACCATTTTTTTATTTTTAATATCTCCCATATATTTTTTCATTTTTTGTAGATAACATTAGTTTTGAATGATGTCTTTATGGCCCATTAATTGAGAAATGCAAAGCCTTCAAGTAAGTTTTGGTTCAAGGCTATATAATAATAAAGATGCTGGGCCAAGCCCACTTAAATGGCCCAAATCATTAAAGGAGAATAAAGGGTTGGCAGCTAACACAAACAAGAAAACCCTAGGACTATATTTGATCGTATGAAATCAGATCCCAAGCCACAGCTGCTGCTTCGTTGGAGACACTGGTCAGTATCTCTCTCTGTCTCTCTCTCTCTCTCTCTCTCTCTCTCTCCAGCGGTCGATGCTTGAGTGAGTTCGGCGGCGAAGATCAGGGTCGCATCTCTCTCTCTCTCTCTCTCTCTCAAGCTCCCATCTCCCTTTGGAGCGCGATCCCGTCTCAAGTGGAACGCGCTGCCATCACGTTTCTGAGTGAGAAGCGCGGAATCGCGTTTCTCATCCGGGAGCGTCACCCATTTGGACGTTTCCTGCAACTAAGATGAGCCTTTGTGATGCTAACTTTTGAGAAACAGGAGCATATATTCCTGGAGTAAGTGAAGTCAAAGAAATTATTTTGAATATTCTCCTCCTGATTCTGGCAGAGCACACTGAGATGCATGATTCATAGTGCCCACTCCTTGAGCTATTCCCTTGTTGGGATGGCAGAATACTGGTGTTTTGTAGAGCTTGTCTTGTTTGCTTTTCGTTTTGTTTGGGTGCCGTTCCTAAGTTTTTATTACTGTCATAAGTGTGGATTAGTTATTATTTGGCATGAAAGAGTACGCTATGAAGCGTGTCTCGTAAGATCTGAACTCATAGATTGCTTGGGTATGCATGAATTGTGAAGACATGGGATAGACATGTGAGAGCCGCTCCACCCCAACACCCTCTGATCTCCATTTGAGAGAATGAAAACTAACATTTTATGATCAAATAGTGAGTATAGAGGATTTTACTAATTAGGCAAACTCTAATCACATATCTTTCTATCTCTTCATTTCAAATGCTTTCTCTCTGCTTCTCCATCATTATTTATTTTCTTTTCAAATCTAATAATTTTGTATCTTTGTTTTCAAAAAGTGAATTTGGAGGATCCTCCATTTGTTTTTCTCTAACTCCATATTTGGATTGTCATACATCATCATCGCAAATAGAGTAGGAAAAAAGGGTGGGTTATTAGAGCAAGAGTTTCCTCCAAAATAGAGAAATAGAGAGTGGGTTGGAGATGCCCTGAGAGGGTTTGGCTATGCTTACTTTCTTCTTTGAATACTCGTTCTCCGTTAATTTTGTGTTGTTTTTCCCTAGGTTTCTTATCTGTGGGTGTGTTTTTTTTCGTGAAACTGTAGCAGTGTTCCTGCTGGTATAAACATTTCATTCATTAGCAATTTAGCGTATACAATCTGGATACCCAAACTTAATGAAAAAGTTTCTTAGTATAGCACTTCAAATTTTTGCAACCCGACAGTGGCCGCTGGATCTTGTGTGGCCGTCAAGCTGATTGATATTTGATACCTCGTGGGATATTCGTTGATTTCTTATACATTTGTTGAATCTCTTGTCCTATGCTGCACAAGCCTGGTTCAGTATTTTGAATCAAAGAAGACTTATTTATCACTAATTCAGGGGCTCAGAAGTATTCTGTATTCTTGATGTTTGTCAAACTGTAGAAGCATGGGATATTATGTGGGGTACTCAACTAGTTCATTTTATTTGTCAGAATCATGGCTGGTTACGCTGATGCCGAAGGCAAGGAACCAATAAATGAGCAAGCAGTTGCCAACATCTATGGTGCCATGAGAGCTGAAATCAACCAAGTTTATTCAAAAATTACTGAACTAGAGATGGAAGCAAGCGAGCACTCATTGGTCATCAATGCAATAAAACCACTTGATCCATCAAGGCGGTGCTTCCGTATGATTGGAGGCGTATTGGTGGAGCGGACCATCAAAGAGGTCTTGCCAGCAGTTGAGCGAAATAAGGAGGGACTTGTGGAGGTTATTGCCCGGCTTAATGAGGCCTTGGAAAAGAAGAAAAAGGAAATGGCAGATTTTGAGGCGAAGTTCAAAATTAAGATTAGGAAATCCGATGAAGTATCGGACGACAGTGCCCGGAAGGAAGGTGCCGCACAAGGAGTTCTTGTTGGTCCTGCTGGTGCAAATGAATGATTTGCTTTTTGGGTTTCTTAGTTTCCTTCTGATTTTGGTTTTCCTTGAATTTTTGGTAGGATGTTTTGGCTGTCGTCGCGTGTACGAGACTTGGTGTTTGGTTTATCCTTTAGATCAAATGTATTGGTCATGTATTTTACGAACGGTTGTGCGATTACTATATGTTTCTAGGTCATCTTGATCAGTATGTTCGATTTTCATTTCGCCCCCGCTGGTGAAAGTTTGTGTTTCGATTTGGACAAAAGAATGAACTACAAGTGACACGGATGGAAACGAGCTTAGATTTTGGTCTTTGGTGGGATTTACATTTGGTCTTTGGTGGGATTTACATGTAATCGATGCATATGGGGGGAATTTTGCCCAGTCCGGGATACCCTTGTGTTATAGCTATGCTATTCTTGCTGATTTGGTCCGGTTATGTTAACAAGCCAAGATTAGGAGAGGAAAAGCTGCAATAGAAAGGATAACCAAGTCCATATTTTCCTGCTGATAAACTTGCTCAGTCGTTGAGGATCAAAAAAAAAAAAACTTACTCAGTCTTTGTGTTTTACGTATGTGCATAAACTAATGGGTGTTTTGGCAAAGTCACCTGTTTTATTTTTTTGTTTTTATCTATAAAAAATTGCGTTTGATAGTTTCTCATTAAATTTTTGTGAATTATTGGTTTGTCTCGACAAATCAGCCAAAAAAATCCCAGATTTTTCGGCTTTGAAATCTCAAAAACCACTAGCAATATGACTTCATTAAACAACTTGGATTTGAAAAATAACATCAGAACTAGTATCCAAGTTGATGAAAAATAACCTCCCAAAATACATTACGACATGATATTAGTGTTATGGCAACTGATTGATTTCATGTTATTACAAGGGAAAATAATATTACTATTTGCTCTGCAAAAATTCTAAGAACACATTTTTAAAATACAACCGTTAGATGTATATAAATTCGTGTACATCTAACAATTCTGTCCATATACTCCTAATAATTCCGCACACGATTGTCTCTGGAATTGTATTTGTAGCATTGCTCGAGCACATATTCACCATACAAAAGAAAAAAAATACTCCACTACAGTATATTTGAAGCTAAACTTCCAAGTTCATTATCCCAACCCAAAATTTGTGGCCCACAACATTGAGATAACCTCATTCAAGACATTGGCCGTGAGCATCGAGAACACGGTGCTCTCCCTGCGGCGTCCCTCACCGGACCCAAATCGAACACGGAGAGCACGACCTGATCACCCAAAGAAATCCTGAATCCCTTTTCCGGCGAAAACCCGATCGGAGAGCTCGGCCAGAACGGCATTGACGGTGAGCAAAACGACGCTGGACCCCGCGATAACCCCGAGCACGACCCCGGTTGTCCCCACCACCTTCCCGAACGCCGGCCACTCTATCTCCCTCACCTCCTCCGCCACACCGCTCCAGAAATCCCCCCCACCCCCTCCTCTCTCTCTTCCTTCTCTCTCCTTCATCGCCTTCTTGATCTGCGAACCCAGATCCGATACGTCGGCATTTGCGGGTTGTGACTCGTCAGTAGCAATTGTGGGTTCGGAGACGTTGTCGGAATCTTTAGGGTTTTCATCTTCTTGGGATTTGCTGTTGTTGTTGGTGGATTGGGTCGATTTGATGTCAAATTGGGCGGGTTTTGTTTTCTTGATTGTGGAGTGTTTGGTGAAGAGGGATGTGGGTTTGAATTTGGAGAGAGAGTAGGGTTTTGGTGATGGTTTTGTGGGGTTTAGCAATGGGAATTGGAAGGAAATCTGAAGAGCAGCCATTGTTTGTTTCTCTTTCTCTAAGTAGGAAAACGAGGAGTTTGTTTGTAGTTTTGGATGACAAAAGGAAAGAACTGCTAAATACTTCTGCGGGAGAATTATAGAGGACCCACTTTATCTATCCGTGGTATATCACTCTAGACCTTTCATCATTTTAGTAGTACAGCAGTAGAACTAGCGTCGTACCGGTTGGATGCACAGGGACGAAGGAAAAATATGCGAAAACCTTTCCCATTTGTATTGTGCATTAGTAGGTTGGCATGTGTTCTTTTCGAAATAATTTGTTTAGATTTCTATCCAAACAAAATAATGTACATATTTCTGAAAAAAAGAAAAAGAGAGTATAAAGTGAATAAGATACAAAAATGAGAAAATTTCATGCAGAATAGAGAGAGTTTTGTTTTATTTTAAGTAACTACATTCATATAGAGTATATAATAAAAAAGGTAAATTGGGGCGACCAGAATAGTTGACCCTTTCTGAACATAGACATTTCTGATTTTTTTCTATTTTGTAGTAAGGTTGGTTTTTCTAATATGTAGCAAGGTAACCTTCGTTTTACCCCTTTTACTTTGGATTATGTGAAGAACATATGTTTCATTTTTGGGTTAGGACTTTGTCTCCCTTCTTCGAGGACCCTGACCATCCCATTTTGCATAGGGTGAGTCAACTGAGCTCATATATATGGTCCGAACCATTTTTGCTCGTGGACATCGCAAGACACATGATTAGATCACTTTTTGCTTTGAAGACTAACGATTCTCAAAATTATTATTGATGCCCATTTCATAAAAAAAAAAAAGAAAAAAAGATACGATTTTGTGAACGGGGATATCCAATCAGACTTGACTTCTGTGAGAATGATTTGTTCAGTCCTCGCGCAAATGCATTGTTTGAGTTATCGAGATACACCTGAGATGGGCCCACGATTAACAAAACTAGACAGTAAGGTCCTCAAAAGTCGAGAGAACCTTAGTCGCGCTTGTACCAATTCCCTCTTAGCTGGGAAAAAAACTTGTACCAATTCCCTCTTAGCTGGGAAAAAAGCAACGCTTTTACGAATGAGTGATTTCAACCATCCGTAATATATAACTTCGCAACCTGAAACACCTGAGCCGATATCTCAATGGAGTAGAGTTTTTTTTTTTTTGGCAAAAAGCTAATTGCATATACAGCATCTATTGCAAGAAAACCCCTATTATTGAAGTTCCACAAAACTGACTTGTTGCTGGGAACTCACCTGGAAACCTGCCTACTTTCTCTTTATTCATTGTAATCAGACCATAGCAGTACCCTCCTTGAGGGAACAAGGAAATCGCACCTGTAAATGAATCTAAGAAGAAACTTTTCACTTTGCAGCCTCAGAAATTCACATAGAAAAACAAAAGCAATCACCCGTTTCGCATTTTGGACACAGAAGTTTAACCACCTAAATTAACTGCTCCAACAATAACTGTAAAATTTCAATGAACCATTTCCGCGCAGATAGCAGAAACATCGAGAGCCCCAACAAAGAGAAACAACCTGTATCAGAAGTTCTGAGTTTTGAATCTTTGCTAGTTTCATTCCTGTGTCATCGGCCAGATTTTGTCCAGAGTCCAGACTTTGGTATAACCAATAGAAATCAGAAGAGCAAAAACAGTATCAGTCGGACAAATCTTTAGATTGCTACTTTGGTCTCTCCCATTTGAACTTTCAAAGACAACCTCATGCTTGCTACGGAATTTTCTAAGAACGATTGATACTTTTTGAACCCAATCAAGATATCTACCATTCGAGGATTCTTCCACAGATTTCTTCCCATGATCTAACACGCATTCTGAGCAAGGGTGGCAAACATTCTACCCTTGAAAGGCTGCTCTATCTAGTGGTGCTGCATCAGCAACACCATTTAGACTTAGGAAGCCGCGAGATACCCGGTTGGCAAGGAAAACGGGAAAGAAGACTATTTGAATAAAAATCAATAAGCATCAATGAAACGTAAAGGTTCCAAAAGGCCACCTAAGATGAAGTTGTTACCTGAAAGCGGCAAATATAGCTAGATGACATTTTACTGAGGAAATTATGATCATACAGTCAAGCACATTCTCAAAGAAGAGCAAATCTACAAACGGCAATACGTTGCCAAGTAAACAGAAGAACCTAAAGCAAAACCACTTCTTCTTTTGTATGAGTGAGACAACTTATAAAGCCTGGAAGCAAACAAGGAGGAAGCTGTATGCAACAAAAAAACACAAGTTACAGCCCACAATCTGGAAAAAAATTGCCAAAGCCCAAATTAATGCTCATCCCAAATAAAGAAACCTTACAAGATTTAACCTCCAACTCGTTTGCTTTCCCGCCTTTTCTCAGCAAGAAAATGAAGCCTTTCCAGATGGAGGAAAATGAAAGGAGAGAATTGTATAGCGCCTGTATGCTTTCCAGGAATTTGAACAGAAAGGGAAGGAAACACCAAAAACAAAATTCACGAACCCACAACGAAACTAACAAAATTCGCTCTCAAAAAGAAGCCTAAAAGTTCCCAAAAGAATGAAAAAAAAACCTACTGATCAATGAAGTATCTAGTCCCATGGACCAATCTGAGTCGAATCATCTAAATACCGAAAAATGGTCCTCACTCCTCAGTCATCATAACAAAATTTATGCCGCAACATGAATTGTTGAAATTGAAAACAAAATTGCTCAATATAAAATGCAATCCAACACGGCAACATGCACAGCAAAATACACAAATCTTCTTGATTGAGATAGTAAACAACTAATTCATAAATTCATGTCAACAGAGTTCCAGAGTCGATACCAAATTTGCATTTGCAAGGCTAAAATCCCAAGCAAATTAAGACAAAGTATATACTACTGTACAAGAACAAGCCGGCCCACGCCTCCCGCTACCTCCCCCACTACCTCCCTGCTCTTTGGCACCGTCACAATCAACTCACCATCGACAAACACTGCCGTTGCCAACTCCGGCTGCGTCATTGCCGGTAGCCGAAACCTCCACACGTCCACTTCCCCCAATAGCAACTCCACCACCTCATCTCCACCTTCACCTGGTAGGAAATTCAGTTTCACATTTTATGTTATTTCAAATGAATAGTCATTATCTATGTAGCACGGACACATCGTCGAAGCTCATGTACCAGTGTCGGACACCGACACTCCCGGACACTCTCCGGACACGTGTCTGACACTTCTCTTAGAGTGTCCTGTTTTTTTCTCCAATATTTGGGGTCCGACACTTTACAGACACTTTAGGGACACTTTGGAGGTAAAAAATGCAATTATAAGGACTTCTAAAATGGATCAAAGTGTACACTTTAGGGACACTTCGGGGGACACTTTAGGGACACTCTCTTTGTTTGAATGAGTTCTCTCTATGTGATCAAATCTAGGGCTATTACGTTATAATATTATTAAACTTTTATCTTATTTGAATATATTTTTTAATATAGATATACATGTCCCCCAACTTGTCGTGTCCCCATTCTTTGGAAATTTGCGTGTCGGGGTGTTGGTGTCGTGTCTGTGTCCCGCGTCTACGTCCATGCTATTTAGGTCATTATCTTTTCATTTCACAGACTTTAATAGTATATTATGTTTAGAATTTGTGGAAGAGAAGAGAAAAGAGGCCGATCAAAAAAAAAAGAGAAGAGAAAATAATTATGGGGAGTGATTTTCTTACTCCCCAAATTGCTAACCGCTCAACTCCATATTGATTGCCCTCCCCAAAGTTAACAATATGGGCAGTGCAAAAATCCACTATATATTAATTTTTACACCTCTTTTGGGAGTGCGGTTGACAATTTGGCTTGGTAAAAATCACTCCCCACAATTAATAAGGAAAGTACTATTCTCAAAGCTTGATTTAGCAATTATCTATTCACTTACCTCTCAAACCAAAGAATAGAAGTGAAATTTTTTGAATTTTCCTTTCTCTTATTCTCTTCTCGTCTTTTCTGTAAGTTCCAAACAAACCCTAGGCTCCGTGATCCGTTTGGAACCTGGGGAAAAAGGGTAGAGTAGAAAGGAAGATATATTTTCAAAAATTTCCTTTTGGTTCTTAAAGAAAGAAAAGGGAGAATTTCAAACACAAATTCAATTCTTCTCACATTTTCTCTTTAAATTTCCCCCTAAAATGCCCTAAATGAAAGGAGTTTTTCGAGAGCTCCAACCAAACTCTCAAACCAAACCATATAATTCTCTTCTTTTCTACAAGTTCCAACCCAGACTTGGCAACTTGGGGAAAGAAGTAGAAAGAAGAGAATTTTAAAAATTTCCCTTCCACTGTTTGGTTCTTAAAAGAAAGAAACAGAAAAAGAAAATTGAATTTCAAACACAAATTCAATTTTTCCCACATTTTCTCTTTAACTCCCCCTCTCATTGTCTTCTTAATTACTTTTCCATTTCTTTCCTCAAGCTTCAAATAAAGCCTAAATGGTTTGTTTAGTATTTAGTGTTCTATGATTATTGTGGAAGAAATTTCCTAACATCACCTCCATTTCGAACCACAATCTTGGTCACCCCGGGGTGAACCTCCACCGCGTGAACCCTAACGCCGTCGCCGATAACGGCGTCATCATCGGTAACAGCAACAAAACGGAAGGAATCGGAGCTTTCTTCGACAGAGACGTCGGCGTCGGAAGGGAAGGGGAGCTCAAGGACCCTGCTGAAGACGTGAGGGAGTCGCCGGAGCCTCTTGTGAACCCCGCCGCCGCCGCAGCCGCCGCTTAGGGTTTCCTCGCCGTCCATGGCGTCGCGGTTTGCCATGTTCCGCTTCTTCGGCAGCGGGTGCACCCTCATGATATCGATTGGAAGTGAGGAATCGAATAGGAATAGGAATGGGAATAAGAAATTAAGTACAAGGACAAGATCAGATATTGGGGAATCGAGATTTTGAGAAGATTGGGAAATGTTGGAACATAATTATGGAAAAAAACCGAGATACCTCCTCTACTGCGTGGAGAGAGAGAGAGAGAGAGAGAGAGAGAGAGAGAGGAGAGAGAGAGTAAGGGCCATCGTCGGCTGGGCCGGTCCATCAAGTCACCACCCAAGCTTGCTCATGGGCTGGGATGATCGGATTTTTATTTTTTGCAAGGTCGGGTTTCCTACCATAAATTGAAGCTCAAGTCTGGCTCACGGGCTAGCCCAATTAACGGGCTAGCAGGCCAAAAATCGAGCGGGCTGCCAGGCGGGCTTAAATTTCCTTAGGCCAGGGAAAAAAGAAAGGATTTGTTGGGATTTTGGGTTAATGGGTGGGACAGTAGGCGGGCTATTGGACAGGTACCACGGGTGGGCACACGGCCGAGCTTACGGGCGGGCCGAGTAAAAATTCATAGTCCCGAGCCGTCCATTACAAGTTACGGGCCGAGTAAAAGCCCGATGAGCCGGACGGGCTTCGGGCGGACCGCGGGCCTTTAGGCTAAATGATGACCCTTAAGAGAGAGAACAAGATCAGATATTTTTTGTTGGACTTCTACCCGGAAAATTTTTCAGTGCCGAACGGATACCACATGATGCCTGCTCACGCATCCGAGTCGTATATTTCGTTTTTGAATGGCTTAGATTTGGAGAGAAAAGGAGAGAGAAAATATTGGGATGAGAGGAGAGAGAGAATTTCAATCTGAACCGTCCAAAAGTGAATTGGGCGACTCGGATGCTCCGAGTGATACCAGGTGGGATATACTTGTTCTACACTGGAAAAATCTCTCTGTTTCAGTTTATCAATTGGAGAGACGGAGAGAAGTGTATTTTCTAAATTTTGGCATCTCCATATTATTTTTTTCTAGTATATCTGAAAATTAAAATTGTTTAATAGAGGTTAAATTAAGAAAATTGATTTTCGCGCTCCACTTTTTATTAATGGCGTTCCATTTTAAACGTGACTTCATGAATAAAATGAAGCGCCATCAATAAAAATAGAGCGCGAAAATCAAATTCCTAAGCTCCTAACGTTTATGATAAGTTCAAATTCCTCCCACATGTTCGAAATCATACTAACAAATCTTATTCAATGCATATGAGACTACAGTCATCGCACAAGTACATCGCACGCCTACGTAGGGATATTCCGGACCTCAAAAAATATAAAACAATATTCAATAATTATAAAATACTTTTTATGGAGCCTTGTAAAAAATTAGCTCAATTGAATATCGGTAAGTAAGTTTTTTGAATTTGTAGGGGCAAAACTGAGCAAACATACCTACCGATATCCAATTGAGATGATTTTTTACAAGGCCCAATAAAATATACTCCTATTTTAAAATTTATGAATATTTTTTGTATTTTTATAGGGCCTCAAGTGGACCCCATGTAGACATGCGATGGACTGTGCGGTAGACTTTTGTGGTGACCGTAGCGTCACTGTATGAGATATACTCCTTTTTATTCTTTGACATTGTAGTCGTCCACATTAGCGCCTTGAGATCCCCTGTCCGACCCGTCTGTCCCACCCTTCTTGACCGTTGATCTTGCAAATCAACGGTTGATGATGAGCCGAGCATGTTTTGCTCAAAAACGACGTCGTTTTGAAAAAAAGTGTTCGGCCCATCTCAGCCGTTGATTTGCAAGATTAACGGCCGAGATGGGTGGAACAACCGAGTCGGACAGGGGGAGTCGGACAGGGGATCCGGACTCCACATTAGCACAAGTTGTCTTTTAGGCTTTGTTTAAAACATGTGAAAAAGAAAAAAAAAATTGAAGAAATTTCCATCACCTTATTTTTTTGGAGTTTTTAAATATACATCCTTATTCTTCATCCTATGTAAGTATTCATCCAGCACTTTTCAAACAATTATGTTTTCATCCTTTCATATAGTAAATTACCTTTCTTACCCTTTTAATCAGATATCCACATATATATATATATATATATATATATTTCCTAAATTAGTGGGATTCTAGTAATTAAGTTACCTAAAATAATGGAATTATTAATGGATAAGAATGGGGAAAGTTTGAATTCTCAACTTTTCAAATTCTTAATCGATATATATTCTAAATCATTTCCTCTACTTAATTTCGTAAATCATGAATAAAATAACCATGAAATTGTAAATAAATAAACCATGTAATCTAAAACCAGCACCACCCCTCCCAACCACAGAAGATTGAGAAGTCAAAAATATTTACAGCCATGATTTCATGTCATGAAGGATAAAAATAAGCCATGAAATACATAATTAAGCCATGAAATCGTAAATAAATAAACCATGAAATACACAAATAAACCATGAAATACATGAACAAAAAATAATCCATGAATACACAAACCATGAATAAAAATACATAAATGAACCATGAAATTAAGGCGATCTCGAAGGAAAGGAGGAGGCCGGTCTGGTTGTGGAAGAGGGAGACAGAGTCGGTGATTTCTAAGAGGTCGTTTCTTTTGGCAGAGAAGCGGCCGAGGAGGAGGCCAATGATAGCCGTGGAGGGAGAGGCAAGCCGGTGAGGAGGAGGCCGATGCAGCGTTTTGCCCGATCTCGAAGCATTGGACCAGTAGCAGGTGAGCGGCGGCGAGGTTTTCTTCTTCCCGATCAGTTGAGCGTCTCAGGGTGGAACAGGAGAGCGTCGACGTTTCTTCTTGAGGCCTTTGTTTGCCGGCGACTAGCGGCTCTATCCGAGAAGCGACGGACCAGCAACAGGACGAAACATTTGCAGATTAGGATGCATGAAAGCGGCGGCGAGGATGACGATTTGTTTCCTGCGAATGGTTTTGGGGTTTTGGGGGGGGGGGGGGGGGGGGGGGGGGGGGGAGATCCGGCCGGAAATTTCGGGATTGAGACGCGGAATTCATTGCGACGGATCGAAGAATTATTTTTTTGGTCCCCCTTTCCGGTGTTATATATATATATATATATATATATATATATATATATATATATAAAGAAAGAGAGAGAGGGGAACAATCCTGGTATTAGAAAAAAATAAGGATGGAATCATAAGTGCAAAAAAAGTGCCGGATGAAAACTTTTTCGAAGAGGGACACATGAAGATGATTCTTTAACTCTCCCTATTTTTTTTTTGGAAAGAAAGTACTAAGAAGAAAACAGGAAAACAAAGTTACAAGTCTAATATGCATTTTTTTCTTTACTTCTCTTTCTTTTTTTTTTCCTTTCCTTTCTATAAATTCCAAACAGGCCCTTAGTATTTTTTTTTGTCTCTTTAATATGTGCTCTAGAGACACATGTTAGAATTGCATTAACTCTTTTATTATACTCCACTTTTCATGGGTAATAAAAAGTTGTGGTAGAGTAATAAATGTTTTGTGCGTGGACACAAATGTCCCACCTTATGACCATGAAGGTTCACTTTTTACAACTCTTCAAATATTACAAAGTGAGTTAATCAAAAACACATATATCTGGTATCGTTCAATATGATTTCAAAACACATTATTCCAAAAAAACAAAAGGTTTAACAAGGGAAATGACATTGACACTTCAAAAATTGATGCAGGTACTCCAAAAAGCAAAGGAAAGTGACTTTGAAGTTACATTGATTTTGGAGTGCCAATATCATTTCTCTTTAACAATTGAAACTCAATTACCCCCTTTATCGCAAGATTCATGTGCTCCGAAAGGAAAAACTCTCAATCATTAAAGTGAGTCTGAAAAAACTCGAAAAACTATTAAACCAGTTGACTTAATTTTTATTGAGGCCAATTGATTTTGACACTTCATTTTTTTATGATAATAATTCATATTTTATTTTTTAGTGTGAAAATTATGCAAGATACACTAAGGCCCCGTTCCAGAACACCTTTTTAAAAAATAAGTATTTATTTCACATTTTTAAATTCAAAAATAATGTAAATGAAAAATAATTTTTTGATTTTTTTTGTACCGTATTAAAGATCTTATCGAAATCTTTCAAATAAGATCCATATTGCATATTTTTAGATTTCATTAAATCCATTATTTTTGAGCTTGAAATTGCATTCTTAAAAAATAAACACTTATAACCCATTCTAGAACAGGGCCTAAATGGCTTTGTTTAAAAAAAAAAAACCACTAAACGACACATTTTAGAATGCAGTCATAATTAAGTGGGGTGCCGAATCCTTTTACTAACTTCTGATAAATAAATAAAACATCCTTTTGCTACCGATTACCGATAGTTCTTTCTACGAGTTGCGCAACCAAAAACGACCAGGCACAGGCGATGGCCACCGCGTCCCACCCCGTCTTACCTTTCACTCCCCACCAAAATCCCGCCACCTCCCACCACCACCACCACCTCCACCACCAGCTCACCTCCGCCACCTCCCTCACCCACCTCAAACAACTCCACGCCCAAATCCTCCGCTCCAACCTCCCCCTCCCCTCCACCTCCCTCCTCCTCCACACCCTCTCTCTCTCGTCCTCCCCCCTCTCTCTCTCCTACTCCCTCTCCGTCTTCACCCACATCCCTAAACCAAATCCCAACCTCTCCAACAAGCTCTTACGCGAGTTTTCCAACAGCAGAGAGCCCTATAATACCCTCTTGGCCTATTCTCAGCTGAGGGGGAAAGGATTGGGTGTGGACAGGTTTTGCTTCCCTACGGTGTTGAAGGTGGTTTCTAGGGTTAAGGCGGTGATTGAGGGGATGGAGGTTCATGGGTTGGCTGTGAAGTTGGGTTTTGGCGATGACCCGTTTGTGGAGACGGGTCTGGTGAGGATGTACGAGGGTTGTGGAAGGATTTTGGATGCGAGGAGGGTGTTTGATAAAATGTCTCACAGAGATGTTGTCACGTGGAGTGTTATGATTAATGGGTATGGTGTTCAATTTGGTTTTTCATGCATTGAATTACTATTAGTGTTTTTTTTTTCTTCTCATAACGTAGGTTTTCAGGACAGTTTACGCACACCTCGACTAACCTTGGGGCTCAATCCCACTGTCCACTTGCAGGAAGCCCAATTAAAGAACTGAGTTGATAGCACCTGATAGGCTTCAAACTTGAGACCTTAGGAATGAACAAACCCCTAAGTCCAGCCCTGAGTTTCTGAGCTTAGTGGAGGAAGTACCAGTAGGCCAACCTCTTGGGGTTGAATTGCTATTAGCCAGTGTTAGTGCATATACTTTAGGATTACCATTTTGCCTACCCATCTCCAGGCCAATGCTCGAATTTGTACTTACAATCACCATTTATAGTTTCTACTTGACGCCCGGCATGTGCGTATTATGTGAAAGAGAGGAAGAAAAAAATCTTTGATGTCCAATGAAATTTGAGATGTGAAAGTAGAAAAGAGAGGAGAAGAAAATAAGGGTTGCAGTTTTCTTTTCTTGCCAGTTTCTTTAGGTAGTTAAAAGGGGTTAGTCAAAGAAATTAAAACGTAAGCCACTCTCAAAGCTGACGCAAACACAACAAAAGTGTTTCTTTATAGTTATAGATGATGTTAAATTTGCAGAAATTTGAATAAAAACTTTCATTTGATACTAGTCACTCTAATGGCAACACAGATTTAGGTTAAAGTTGAGTAAAAACTTTATCAATGACATGGTGCTAAATTCGGTCATAAAGAGTCTCCCTTGATTTAGGTAGAAAAATAAGTACCCCATTTTGATGTGGATTTAAGCGAAGGAGTGGAGTGCGTTTTGAGGAGTTCTCTTTATTCTGATTTAAGGTTGAGTTATGAGTTGATTAAGTTCTGTAGATGGGCCCTTAAGTAGCTTTTGATAGATTAGTTTGGCTAGCAATTTCTCTTGGTATATTCCTGGAGAAATGTTAAACTTGGGAAAATTAATTGGTATATCTGCTGTTGGAATCTAAATCGATCACAAAGTTGCTAATTTTGTTGTTTACTTGTTCAACAGTTACAGTCAAGTTGGCCTCTTCGATGATGTCTTGGCGCTATTTGAGGCGATGAAGAGCTCCAATGTGGAACCGGATGAGGTCATTTTTTCCTCCGTTATTTCTGCTTGCGGCCGTGCCAGGAACTTAAGCTATGGGAAGGCAATCCATGAGTCCATCACTCAGAGCGGCATGCTCACTGACCCTTATTTACAGAGTGCTCTTGTCAGCATGTATGGAAGTTGTGGTTCCATGGAGTTGGCCCAGAATTTATATGATCAGTTGTCAACAAAACCCATAGTTGTGTCAACTGCCATGATATCTGGGTATTCCAAGAATGGGCAGGTTGAAGCAGCGCGCTTGATTTTTGATCAAATGACTGGAAAGGACTTAGTCTGTTGGAGTGCCATGATGTCTTGTTATGTGGAGAGCGAGAAACCTTTAGAAGCTCTTGAACTCTTTAATCAAATGCAGGTTAGGAGGATAAAACCTGACAAAGTAACCATGTTGATTGTTATCTCAGCTTGTGCTCATCTTGGTGCATTGAAGCATGCCAAATGGATCCATGAATATGTCGATAGACATGGGTTTGGTGGTGATTTGCGTGTTAATAATGCTCTCATTGATATGTATGCTAAGTGTGGGAGTTTGGAAGGAGCCATAGAAGTTTTTGATGGAATGCCTAGAAAAAATGTAGTAACTTGGACCGGTATGGTCACCGCCCTTGCCATCCACGGGGAGGCTGTTAATGCATTGAAGCTTTTCTATCAGTTGGAAAATGAAAATATAAAGCCTAACGAGGTTACATTTGTGAGTGTGCTTTATGCTTGCAGCCATTCAGGATTGGTAGACGAGGGCCGAAAAATATTTGCATCTATGGTAGAAGAATACAACATCACGCCCAAACTTGTGCATTACGGTTGCATGGTAGATCTCCTTGGACGCGCAAATCTACTAACAGAAGCTTTTGAGATTGTAGAGCAAATGCCTTTGGAACCTAATGTTGTCATCTGGGGATCTCTCATGGCTGCTTGTCGGTTCCATGATGAGTTTGAATTAGGAGAATTTGCTGCAAAACGGCTTCTTGAGCTTGACCCAGATCATGATGGGGCCCATGTGTTCTCATCAAACATTTCTGCCAAAGAAAGGAGATGGGAAGATGCAAGGGAGGCGAGGATATTGATGAAGCAGAAAGGCATATCCAAAGAGAGGGGATGGAGTAGGATTGAGCTCAACAATGAGGTACACGAGTTTTTAATGGGTGCCAGGAATCATGAACAAGCTGATGAGATCTATGCAAAGTTAAATGAAGTGGTGGGTGAACTGAAGCAAGTTGGTTATGCTCCGAATACCTGCAATGTTTTAGTGGACTTAGATGAAGATGAAAAGGAAAAAGCTGTTTTATGGCACAGTGAGAAGTTAGCACTTTGTTACGGGCTGATTAGAGAGGAAGAAGGATCGTGTATTCGCATAGTTAAGAATCTTAGAATCTGTGAGGACTGCCATACCTTTATGAAGTTGGTGTCTAAGGTGCATCAGAAGAACATTATTGTTAGAGACAGGACTAGGTTTCACCATTATAAAGATGGCTTGTGTTCTTGTAATGACTACTGGTGATATTTTGATGTATTTCACTATTATCTACATTACCAAATATCGAACTTTATTGTCAAAATATAAGAAAATTGGGAGATGCAACAGCATTCATCAAAAACTTTCGATTCTACAAAAGCTGATTCAAAATATCAAAAAACTATAGCTCCGTATCAGGTTTTAAGAGCTTTGAAAGTTGGTTTTGCTAAAAAGCAGAAGCGAAGTTATGGCAAACAATCTCCACATATTTCGAAGCCTTTGAGAAATTACTCTCCCAAGCTATCGCAAACACCCCGGGTCATAGAAAAGCCGGAAAGAAGAAGTAGTACAATAGTCATGAGTCAAGACTACATGATGAAATTGCACCATGTAACCAGCATATACACATTGATTGAACCAGTCACAACAGGAGATATCTTTAAGCTGTTACCTCCTAAACCATGTTCTCGACCTGAGAACAGACCAAGACTAATTCAAATCAGAACTAACCCTACCAGCCAAAAAATGGAAAATGCTCAAGAGACAATAGGAGGAGGATCCAAATTAGTCATGGCTTCTCATGTTGGTACTTTGAAGCTGTCTCTCATGAAGTCATCGTACTGGTTTCCAAATGCAGGAAACAGCCAGAACTCTTGCTTCATCCTCTTAACCTCTCTTGACAGTCTGAACTTCAAAAACTCCAGCACTGCCGATACGATTCTTGAATTCTCCACGGCTCCAGTCCTCCTATATTCAAGTATCCATGTATTTGGATCTAACTGCACAACAGAAGCACTCCATTTCTGCTGTACCCAGGTTTCGCTGGTGTTCCTAGTGGAATAGCTGAGCTTCCCATCAGACCACTGCCAATTAGAATTCACAAATTCAAGCTCGTACAAACTTTGAAATGAAATTTCCCAAAGTTCTAGGACTAACAAAATAACAAAAATTGACAAATACAATATTATCTGAAACATGCTTTGTATTAGATAATCCAGAGAAATCACGAAACTGGTTACATTCAAGCAAGAAATTCGGGTGTACCTCTGTGACTCTTCCGGATAAGATTGTCAATGACCGCGAAGAAAATCCGGCAGTGAGCAAGCCTGCAGTCTGCAAAGGCCATCCCCATATGCTCACCTCCTCTGTAGCGGATTTGTACAATGTACACCACGAATACAACAGCAAATCATCCTACATAAGCATTTCCAATTCATTAGCCTCCATTAACCTCAAAACAAATAAACCCCAAAAGTTAACAGCCCCTCCGGATGGTGAAAAAAGAAAGGGTTTTAGAGTTTCTCACCAGATTTCACCATTTTGGTTGAGAAATGGTGAGAAACAATAAAGCACCAACAAAAGTTCACTATTTTCCTTGATTCCTCACCAGCCCTCAAATTTACAGAGTCAATTCAATAGTATATCATGCTATATAGGCATTTTCCAATTGCTTATGAATCATTAACCTAACAGCTAGTTTGGATGGTGAGAAAGAGAGAGATAACCTACAATATCTCACCATTTCTGGTGAGATTGAGTGAGAAAGGGGAATGGTCAATCAAAACATTTATTTTTTGTACTCTTCTCTCCATTTCTCACCAAAATGTTCAATCCGGATGAGGGTTTTCACAAGAAACTATAACTCTCTTTCTTTTATTTTCTCACAAACCCCTCAATCCAAAGGGCTGTAAATACAAAAAAGCCCCAAAGAATTAAGCAAAAAACAAAGCAAGGGGTTGGAATAGTAAAGGGTACACAAATTACCCGATTAATTTTCCACAGAGACTCATCAGAGCTACAATCTTCTGTATTCCCATTTACCAAGCTCTTGATTTCTCTATGCAAGAATTCAACTTTCTCATGTACACCTTCCAAAACCCACGATTTCTCAGCAAAATTCCTCACGATTTCCGGCGACAGACCCGGCTTCAAAACCCTAAACACCGCCCAAGAAAACCAACTCTCGGCCAAGAAAACCAAGCTCAGACCCAAAACCAACCTCATTAACACAAACCCACATCCCAAACCCCTCTTCTTCCTCTTACTCTTGCCACGAAAACCTATTCTCGGCGAAGAAATAACAGGAGGGGATACCGTAACCGCGTTATTACTCGGCTTGGGTGTGGACATAACCGAAGGGTTAAACGAAATGGGGCTTCTGAGAGTAGGGACCCGTTTGGAGATGGAATTTTTTGTTAGGGAGCTTTTGGGCATGAGGTCAAGAGTGGCGTTGATGCTTGCTAAGCACATTTCGCAGTTGCAGTTGGCGTCTTTTCGGCATTTGGGGAAGTAACAGCTGTCTCGGGTTTCGGATCGGTCGTTCGACATGTCGGTGGAGGCGGTGGCGGTGGTGGTGGTGGCGGCGGCTGTGGATGCGGTGGTTGTGGTGGAGTTTACAGAGGATGGTGAGGTCAGAAGTAGCGATTTCATGGCTTCTTGATTTGGGGTTTTGGGTTTTTTTCCCTCTGGGTACTACTATTAATCTGTCTGGTTTGTTTGCTTATTGGGAGCGTTTGGCATCAAATCGGAGGAACATGGTAAAGGCTTTTGAAATTTGAATTAACGGTCTTCTTGGAAGGGTAAAATTGGAATTGTATTGGAGTTGGTTTCCTTCAACGACCGGGATAAATGGCTGAAATACCTTGACAAACCGTAGTTCGAAAAAAATCCACTTGGCGGTGAGACATGGATCATCCGAGGCACATTCGCATGGTTTTTCCGAAAAACTATTTATTCTTATGTATACGGCACAACATGAAGATTTTGTATTCTGAAATTTCTATTATTGAAAAAGACGCTTGCTCCGCCATCAATTGAAACTTCGTCAATCGTTTTACTGTAACTATTCAATACCCTTCCTTGGCCTCACTTACTGAAAGTGCATAAGGATGATGAATATTCTAACAAGTTCATAAATAAAATCCCATCGGTTGAGTTTTTATTATCTTTGCTATCATCGATTGCCAATAAAAAAAAGATGATTTATGAAGCACAAATAGTGATATAAGATATGTATATGACCCGGCAAGGATACGGCACAACGGAAAATTTTCAAAAAAGTAGGATACGGATACATCGGGGATATGCATGTATAAATTATATATGTTTTTATTATTTTCAGTAGTCTATTTGGCATATAATTATTATAACAAGAGAGACTCTATATAACATATGTGTATAGTATGGGTATTTAAATATACACTTTATATACCTTAATTTGACATAAACAAAGTTTTGATGGCACAGTCTATGTTCGATATAATATAATGTATATATGCCCAGCGAAACAATGTGTAACAACGCTATATATACGAACGGAGAGAGAGAGAGAGAGAGAGAGAGAGAGAGAGAGAGAGAGAGAGAGAGAGAGAGAGAGAGAGAGAGAGAGAGAGAGAGAGTACTTGAGAATCGAATAAATGTGTGAATGTCAATCTCAACGATCCAAGAATGCATAAATCGATTCTCTCAAATCTCAACATGTATCTAATTTTCTGTTGTCTATAGTTCATGTTTGTACCATTATCACTGTTTTTTCCTCATGGTTTTCACTTGATCCGTTGAAAATTTTCATTGTAATTAACCCCCTCGTATCTCCAATATGTTATCCTGCCTTATCTAAAACGTATCCAAAATTAAAAATATTTAATTTAAATATATGATACTTATTGGCCATATCTGATAGAAAATTAAACATACCTACAATAAGAACCCTTATTAAAAAATAAAAAAAAAAACATAACTGGCCTGGCTCGCGTCGTTCCAACAATCGGTGGTGGGGAGCACCTCAATATACGATTGCGCACACTAATTGGGAGTCCTATTACACCTACGGCCAACTTCAATTCATCTCGTGTAGTGATTGTGGACTCGTACGTACAAGGATATTGAGTAGACGGTTGATGTATTAGACTCGACCCTAGCCTTCGTAGTATGCATTCCAATCGAGCTCGGAGCAGCCTATTCTTTATGAAGACTAGAAGCAATATTCGATACCAAATACTCATTCTGGGTGTATCGGTATCCATTCCCCATACTCAACTAGTTTCGGATTAGTATTTATGCTTCATAGTTGATGATCAAAACATTTAATTTTTAAAGATTTTAAAAAATAAAAATTATGTTGAAAATTACTGTAATGTCTCATGTAGACAACTGGAAATTAGGTAAGTAATGTCTCTTGTTGCCCCATTAACTTGTCAAAAGATGACCTAAAATGCTTAACTCTACTAGTAGCAGTTTACTTTTGTTAGTTGAATTTCCCAAATCACTCGTGTCGACTTTCAATGGGGAACGGAGTATCACAATCTTTCCATCTTTATGACCTCACCTACAATATTTCGCGAGTCTTTTACCTATGTATGCCTAAGCCCAGAGTAACCACAATAAAGTCTTTTTCCTGGCTTGAGCTTCTATACATGAGTCTATTCATATCCGTGATTGTATACACGAGTTGTTCTGATACTATTTGTAACGCTCTCTGTAAACCAAGGGCCTAATAACTTGTCCGGCCTATTAATGTTAGTTAACATGGTTCGTTAAATTTCGAAGATCATTCATGTAAACTTTTGACTTGGGATAGGATATCACAATCATGTCAATCAAATTTGATCAATAGGGTTTCGAAACACATCAAGGGTGGGTGTGGTGTGCGATTACTCCGTTGGCATATTGGAGAGGAACATATTTGCTTTTAGATAAATGTGTAACCATTATATATCTGTTGATATCTTTTTTCTTTAACGGCATATATCTATTGATAGCTGGTCAACCAAATAACTAGCATAATTAACATTCTCAGTATACTTTAAAAAAAAAAAAAAATCAAAGTGGGTCCTGAATCAATCTTCAAAAGGCCCCTAAAATATAGTCTACATATGTGTAATGTGCCGAAATATTCATGGTTCGGAAGGATCAGAAGGTTCAAAGAGTCACAAGGAGGGTTCACCAAGAAATCTCATTGTTCAGTTATCTCAATTCATCTGTAATGTCATTACAAGTCATGGGAAGATACTGCACTGATCCGCCGAACGTCAGAGGTCTCCCAGCGTCGGTGCCAAGCATTAGCAATCTTCTAGTGTCTTCATCAAGTTAACGTTTGTCGTGTCATTCTTTCACTCGGTAGCATGTGCTTGCGCTTGATGGAGTGAGTTGACGTTCAGAGATTTATGATCGCTCGGTAAAACATTAGCTTGTTCGGCGGTATAAAGCTTTCGTTCGGAAGGTATGTAATCACTCGCGAAAAGATCTTAGGAATAGTGTTTGCAAGTGGGAATCAAAGGGTCATCTAGAAACTTTCTACTTATGCCCGAATCTAGAAGCTTTCTACTTATGGCCGAAAGTGACATGATCTAGAAACTTTCTACTTAGAACCAAAAGTAACATCATCTATTTGTCCAACACTCAAAGCCTTGCCTATAAATAAGAGGTGATACCACAAGGGTAAAGGGATCTAATCTAATCTTTCTCATTCTTACAAACTTCACTAAAAACATGCTTTCCTCTACCTCTCGGACTCTTACTAACTTGCTCGTCAGAGTATCTTCCCGGAGGTACACCCCCCTTCGGTTTTTAGGTGCCCAGTTCACCATTCAACCCTCTCACCGTACAACAAGAAGGAGGAAGAGGTTCAAGAATTTTTTCAGCCCCCCACAATATGATACATTGAGAAACCATAATAAAACGGCCAATTTGTCAAAGGGCTATGGTCAAGTGAAAAAAAATGAAAGGACGTGTCAAATTGAGCCTCATTGCGAGTTTTTTTTTTTCCTTGGATGGGATAGTCTTCTTGAATTTTTTTTCTTTTCTTTTTAAGCTCAGACTAAGCCTTTTCTTTTGAAACAGACTAAGTCTTGTTGAAGTGAGGTTCGTTGAATTCCTATCGATAGACTCATCATATGATCGTTAAATGAGTTTCGATCTAAAATGTCAATACATTCTATTTTGACATAACTACTCAGCATACGATCGATCGTTAAATGAGTTTGGGTAGATGTCGTTGTGCGATTTTGTTGATGGCAGAGGTGAATTTCCTGGAAATTTAGGGTTCATTTTCAGGGGTAATTTTAGAGTTGCCAATGGTAGTTTTCCGGTGATATTTTTGTTATTTTTTTTAACCAAACTCAGGAATTTTGATTAATCAAAATTCGCTAGCTCTCAAAGGGCTACAAATTCTAAATCGGAGCCCATCAATGGGAACAAATCCACGATAGTCGGATTATATACCCATATGATTTGGATGAGAATACACTGAGCAGAAGAAATCTTCCGATGATTTCGGTAGCGCAGCTGATGGTTGGGCCGTTGGGTTGCAAATTGCAGGACCTGCGCAGCTGTCGGGAAATAGTTTGTTGGGGTACGGCTGGCTGGTTTTTAGGCTATTCAAGTCTTTCAAGAGGCGGTCTATGGCCATCGATTATGAACCGACGGGCACGCAAGGCTCACTCTGGGTTCTGTACGGATAATTCAAATCGTTCAATAATTTTTAGAAAAACCGAATGGGCTTGCGTGAAATCATCTCAATCCGAAAAGTGTAGGTGCTTGATCCAATCTTCCATTTTTCATCATCACTCATTTTTTTCTTAAAAATTATTGAACGGCTGAAATCATCCTTATGAGATCCAGAATGGGCCCAGCATGCCATCGGTTCATGGTCGGTTCAAAAACCCTCTGTGACTTTAGCATTAACGTTCAAAAACATTGGGGAGCTGGCTTGTGTTTCGGCTATTCCCATTCAAAAATGTTAGGGAGCTTGAACAGTGAGCTGAGCTTGGGGAGTTGCTTTCTTCGTATAGTATACTTTTGTGGTTTTTGTTTGAATATTATTTATCTAAAAAATGAGCGAACGAGGGGTTGGTTGAGATTTCGCGAATAGTAGCACTAGAGGCGTCTTTGTTCACTCTTCAAAACTCTCTCCATACAATTTTTGGGCAAATTTCACTTACCTCCGCAAAGGTTTCTGACAATTACAGATACCTCCCTCACATTTTTGAAATTACACTTACCTCCCCTGCCAGAGTTGTCGGGTAACTTTTGCTAACAGAAGTTGCACTTTTACTTTTTTACCCCTTCACAAATTTTCTTACTACAATGTTATCTATTTGAATAAATAAATAACTTAAAAAACAAAAAACTAACCACCTTAATTAACATTTGACCAATCACCTCTTCTCTATATGGAGTCTCAAAAAATAAAATTTTGAAACTTTTTATTTTCATTTATTCTTATTTAGTTCTTTACCAAATACCTTAATCATTCTATATATAGAAAAGTATAAAATTGAATCAAAGGTAATAAAAGTTCCCTAACAAGTACCGTAACAACTAAATAAATCCAAAAAAATGTAAACATAGTTAAAAAAAAACTTTTTTAGTAGTTTCTTTTGTCTTTATAGCAAAAATTAATTAGAGATGCCAAATATTCTTTTTATTTTTTCCTTGGCTCAAAAAAGTAACATACAATCTTTTAAGTTGGTTTTAAAAGAGTTATGTTTGGTTATTTTCAAAGACTTATTTATAGTTATACAAGTTGAGAATACCAGCAAGTTTTTTTTCCCCCTAAAAATGCAAAGAAATAAATTTTCATTCATGCCAAACTAAACTTAATTTCACATAAATGCCAAAAATTTATACATGAGTTTATACATGTGTAGCCTGAAACCAAAAAAATAAATAAGTAGTTGATTATTATTCCAAAACCACCACCGTTTCTTAGAACCACCCATTCACTTATTACAAATCTATGGACCTTAAAATTTTAAAAATTTTACTTTTTTTTTTTTGCTTTTTTCTCATAGTTAGTGAACCTTTTTAAACTTTAATTCAATTATTTTTAATTTTTTAGTTTGTCTCAATGAGAAGAATAAAAAAATTAAAATATCATGGACCATATTTTTCAAACTTTAAAAAAACCCCGAAATAATCAATATAAATTGGTTTATCTTGTTTATTTAATTTAATTTGTTTTAGATTATAATAATTTTCAAATTGGTCCATATTTTTCTACTTCTTAGATTCCTCTTATGTAGAGAAACCAAAAAAAGTAATAGTTTTTCTCCCAAAACTTTAAAAAGTTTAGAAAAGACAACATAAAAGACGTCACTTTTGGGTAGCCCAAAATGTTGAACATGTATTCTCTATTGTTGGTGTGTACATATATCATCACCATGAGATGTTTCGCTATATGTTTATTGCACTTTTCAAAATGTAAAAGAGAGAATAAAAAACTAAAGACAAGAGATGAGGGCAAAATGGGAAATAAATCTCCACTTTTGGCTGACCTCACCAATTTCCGTCATCTTTAGTAACAGGTGACTAACGGTTGGGGGTCTGTGCAGCCGACAACTAAACCAGAGGGTAGGTAAGTGCAACTTCTAAAACCTTAGGGGAGGTGTCTGTAATTGTCAGAAACCTTAGGGGAGGTAAGTGAAATTTGCCCTACATTTTTCTACCATACTGGTTTTATATTGTTATCCTCGTGATATACGAAATTTTCTTTTGTCGATAAAATAAAATATCCAAATTACAATGGCTTTGTTTGATTGAGAGTTTAGTTTAGTTTAGTTTTGATAGTGGGTGGAGAGAGAAATAGGGTAATGATTAGAAATAGAGGTAATGATTGGAGAGAGATAGAGAGAGATGAGAAAGTAATAATTGAAGAAATAAGGTAATGATTGAAAAAAGAAGTAGGGTAATGATTGAAAAACAAAATAAAAACAAAGTAAAACATATAAACGAACATAGCCAATATTGTTGATACTCAGTCTTTAATGGTCGGGATCCGGCCCATAGGATTGACTAATTTGAGATATCAATATTTTTTTTTTTAGATATCAATTTTGATGTCCACCAATGACTAATGAGTAATGAGTCCATCTATGGTATACAATTTTTTTTTTTGTGTATGGTACACAAAAAAGTTACTTTAGTAGTAAGTATTCCATATTTAGTGGTAAATATATCATAAGAAGTAATCAGTATTTCACACTGAGTGATTAATATTATACATTTGAATACTTATCATTTAATGTGAAATACTTACCACTCCTTATGAAATATTTATCCACCTAATGTGGAATATTTCCAACTAAAGTGATTTTTTAAGTATCATACACCAAAAAATGATTTGTGTACCATAAGAAAATTCGCGAGTAATAAGTTAAAATCAGGACAAAACCCGCCCAACACAAAATTGTCATACTTCCATATATACCATATATTATGATATTATCCTCTTCGTGTGTTAAAATTCTCAATGTTCTGTATGCATGAACGTACTGGGGGACAACATTGAACAACTTCTCACTGTTTTTTGTCCTCCGATGTTTCCTAACGTCTCTCTCTCTTCAACACGCGGAACGTCACCATGATCGGCATGTGGCTCGTACTGTTCAAAGTGTGTACCGAAGGGCGCGCGAGACCATTCTTTTAGAAGATGTAGACATGAACTTTTTCATATTCAAAGAACCTAAGAACATGATTTCGGTTAGAACAGATATATGCTTTTATGCTTCGTTGATTAAGCGCCCTTTAGGCAGATTCCTTCAATGCGGACACTTCATGAAAGGAACTATGCCTGTCACATGTCTATACAAAGATCTTTGGAATGGAATTTGAGGTAAAAGTGTAATTTAATTAGAAACGATGACTTTTGTACACATTAAGATGTTCATTCTTAAATAAAGTGGCCCGTCAAGTAGTAGACGCCTTTCACCGGATGGTGCTTTTAAACCCCACCCTCTCCCTCTCCTACTAACATTCTCACCCTAATCTCTAACTATCGCCGCGTTTTTTTTTTTTTTTTTTTAAGTCGTCTCTTGGTTTTGTTTGTCTTAATTTTTCCAACCAATAAGTAGGTGAAGTAATCAAAATTGGGATCATAATTGGTACTTCAATTCAAAGTGGTTAAATAGTTAAAGGGTACGACGCTTAGATAATCATTATAATTGAGTACTATTCAGTGTACTTTAATAATGAAAAGTTACAGAGCTCAGATAAGCATTATGAAGGAGAGGGGAATGGGGATGCCGCCAAGCAGTACCCTGTAAAGCAGTGAAGAGAGGTCGGATTGGCCATTCATCTTGAGAATCGACGGTAATTTAGATCTTAACCGAGTAATAGACGGTTCATATTTATATGCTATGCGCTCAAATTTCAATTTGAGCCGTCCATGTCAAAATGAACAGTCGAATTGACCGCTCGACAGCATCTCAAGATCTAGAGGAGAGTATTATTCAGAAATCTAGCGTTCGTCATTGTGATTATAATGCTCAAAGATACTGAAAAAATATTTAATTCCCTTTGTCAACCACTTATTCTAGTGGATGATTAAAATAAATATTTGCTCCACTTAAATAATTGAGGCATTTATCGTAATGCTCAAGTAGTCCTCTCTAGTGTAGTGGGAAGCTTGACAAATATGAATATCATTTTATATATCAATTTGTATACAAAACCTTGGATCTATTATGACAATTTAGTCCTCTGCTTCTGCCGTTGGAAAAAGTCATCTTGGGCAAAGGGATATGAATTTACAAGGAAAAAAAGGCTTCTTCCTTCTCCCCTTTCAACTTTGAACTCATTTATTTTCTTGGTCGTTTAGAAAGTTGGGTGTTTGTGTTTTGCAAAATGAAACAAGTTCATGAAGGTAAAAGAAAAGAAAATGCTAGCGCTTTGCGCGTTTTTTCTATTAATAGTGAATTAGTCGTCATCGTCGCCGTCGTCGTTGTTGTCTGGCTTCTGTTTTCTTAGAAAGCATATAGGGGGAACTCGAGGACAATAACTCCCCCCGAACACAACTAACGGCTTTGTTTGTTTTGCATTTTTGGGTATTTTAGTTTTGGTAGCGGGTGAAGAAAGAAATATGATAATTATTAGAGAAATGGGTAATGATTAGAGAGATAAATGAAAGTAATAATTGAAAAAATAGGGTAATAATTGAAGAGAGAAATAGAATAATGATTAGAAAATAAAATTAAAATGTGAAACGAACAAGGCTGTTATGCATAACTCCAAAGCTATTTGAAAACATTCAGGATGCTAATTTTTTTTTTTAAATGAAATAATTCTTTAACTTTTTTTTTTTTGGAAGACACGGAGAAATCAAATCCCCCAAATTAATGTTCTTTCTTTTTGTCCTGCTTTGGTTTTTGGAAGGAATTTTTATTTAATAATGTCCTATGAATTTGAATAATGTTAGATTCCTGAAACAACTGTTGGTTTTGTAGTGAGTAGAAGAAAAAATATATATAATGAGGAACTAATCATGAGGGATCAACCTCGTAAACAAATTGAGCTCCAATAAACCTGATCAAACCCAGGAGGGGCAAAAGTCCCGATAAACGAGCCGAATCGTAATTTGTTTAAGCTTGGTTCAAACTTTAACGGTTTTTATTATTTTAAAGTTTTGCTTGTTAATTAGATGAGTAGAGTTCAAACAAACTTCCATTAATACCATCACAAGCCGATTTGGAGTAGCTTAAATTTTTACACATCTTTAGCTAAACAAATCACGTAGTAACTTGTTCAAGTCTAGTTTAAAAGCTTAACAAGCTTAAATAATGTTCTTAGCATCATTTGTTTAGATAACAAACCAATCTCGGAAGAGTTGAACACAAGTTGAAACTTGACTAGCTTAGTTCATTTACGAGACAAGTTCTCGACACCGTCAATTATCAAAATACTTAGGAAGAAACAACAACAAAAAAAAAAAAACCACAAAACTTGGAATTGAAACAACGTTATATACAAAACAAGATCAGAGCCAAGAGCCATGAGGATTTTGTTAAGAACCTTATTCAAGCCAAAGACGAAATTAACCTTGATCAATTAGTTCGCTTCCAGTTACTAGTAGTAAGAAAATGAAGACTCATCTCCTACTTGAGATTTTCCACCTGATCTTGTATACTTCTTCGACGACGACGACGGCGACGACACTTCCCCCGACCTCCTCCTTAACATCTGCCTCATCCCGTCGGCGACCCGGATCGCCGGATTCGACTTGTACTTTCGACAAAACGACATGTGCGCCCTCACAGCTTCTTCCACCCCAAATGATTTCTTCCCTCTGTTTGCTTCATCCCTGACTGCTTCCGAGCACAACCCACATAGCCATTTCCCGTCGAATTTCGCCTTCACTTCGGTTATGTAATCTTGGGTGCAATCCTCTTTCAGGCCACAACACTCACACTTTGCCAATTCAACCTCCATTCCTTTTTTCTCTAATTAATGACAAGAAAGTTTCCAAGGGAATTGAGAAGAAAGTAGTACTATTTGGATTTCATCTTTTGCCTATCGGTTTTCACTGATGGAAATTGATGGGTTTGCTGCAATAAGAACTACAATAAGTAGTAGCGTTGGGTGTTGTTTTGAGAGGTTTTGTGGTTGGCAAGAGAGAGAGGGAACAGGGGAGGAGAGAGAGAGAGAGAGAGCCATAATTTCCTCCATGTTCTAAGGGACATGGGGCAGTGGAAAATGAGAGACAATTTGGTCTATGGGCCTACTCTGTGGCCCTATTTCTTGCATTTAAAACTCGATTGAGGCATCTGAGGAACCAATGAATGGGAGTCTCTCTACATCTCTTGTGTCATTATTTTATCGCTCTAGGGTTCTTAGTTTTCATTTTATTTTTGATTGACAGTTACTTTCGGTTACAATGGTTGAACGGCTTGATTTTTTGGCTCCTTAAATTTTTTTTTCCACTCGAGAGAAGAGGTCCGAGAAGGTTGGAGCATGATCATAGAGATTGCAGACCTAAGAGATTCTTGAAGACATCGGGTCTGATTTCAACCGACCGCCAAGAGACAAGGGGAACATTTAGTACAAAACATCTTTTACGCGATACTATTTGATTTACATGCCTGGTACGTACCACAAGAGTTTGATCCTGTGGCAGCGTGAGAAGGAACGGGAACCAAAGTCCTGCTTTGCCAACTCGTCTTGATTTTGGCTCCACTTGCCCTGTTTGGCTTCATTTTTCGCCGGCCCGGCTCGACTTTTGAGTGTATGATTGTAGCTTTGATTCCTGTTTTTTTTTTTTTTTGGCAACTTGACTTCGTTGTGGTGTTCATGTTTTTTTACCTAACAACCCTACTTCATTTGCCAAAAGTAGCTTTACCAGAAAAGGATTCTTATGTATATCATTGATGGGATAATATGCAAAAAAGAAAGAAACAAGTCCAAGTAATTATCATTTCCTTACACTTTACTTCACAAACCAGAAGACAAAAACTCCAATCGTAAACACGAGTAGGTCGCGGTGATCCAAAAAGGGAAGAAGAAACAAAAGAAAACAGATTGTAAACATTTGACGCTAAAGCGTTGTTTCCATCCAATTTTTGTTGCCACGTTTGTAACAAAGTTGTGAATATCATTCAGTTATATATCTAGCACGTTACGGAGTGCATGTTGTACCTAACAACCCTACTTCATTGGCCAAAAGCAGCTTTACCAGAAAAGGATTATGTAAATCATTGATGGGATAATGCAAAAAAAAAACAAAAGGAACAAGTCCAAGTAAGTATCATTTCCTTCCAATTTACTTCACAAACCAAAAGACATAAACTCCAATAGTAAACACGAGTAGGTCGCGGTGATCCAAAAAGGGAAGCAGAAACAAAAGAAAACAGATTATATGTATCCAATTTTTGTTACCACATTTATAACTAAATTGTGAATATCATTCAGTTATATATCTAGCACGTTACTGAGGGGTTTTCCGGCCGTTGGATTTAAAACTTAAAGAAAAAAAATACACAATCTCACGGCCGGAAAACCTTTGGCACAGGATTTTTCGAGACAACGGAGATCAGACACCTATTGTCCCCATAGTAAATGGTTGCTTTATCACAGTATTGGCTTGTTTTCGCTTCAAGGATCTTGCATTCAGAGGAGTGGTCGCTTCAAGGATCTTGAATATGAGTCACCTTGATTGCATAATTCAACTTGAAAAAAACTTCATTTTTGCTAGTAATTTCTTGAAAGGTTAACTAGAGCTAGCCTCCTCTAATTGGATTCCCAAAAGTCTTGTGGAATCCAAAGAAGAACACGTTATGGGATCCTGGGTCGCTATGGTACAACAGACGCACTGTGGAGTTGTAGTGTGTTTTAAATTAATAGGCCTTTCGAAATATCATCATCATAGCCTAAACAGAAAATGTTATATAGTTCATCGAACACCACTGAAAATTTTTTCCTTCCCAGAAGCAGGTTCAATTCTAACCGCATAATCGAGGTAAGTTTGGTTCGGTCACTGACCAAAAAATAGAGAATCGATTCAAAACGGTTTAGTTTAGGAATTTTCACTGTTGGTTCTGATTCCGAACCGATCCAATCCGTATTTATACCGATACAAACACAATTCCACCTGGTATATCAAAAACTCCTCATCCTACAATTTCTTCATGTGGAGTATACGAGGCTTAAAGGTGTGTATTACAGCACTCCCCACATTAAAAAGCTCTTTTTTGCAAATCATCTAACCAAACAAAATCTTGATGTATCATTATCCTTCCTCACAAAGCATTAATTAAAAAAAAACTTGCAGGCCTAGGGCAGGCTTTACATAATTGAAGGAATAAATTTAATGAGCCTTGTACATCAATTAGTTGTGTGTGATTGAATAGTTTATGCCAATTAAAGAAGTTTCTCACATGCATTAAATAAACCAACTAGAATGTTATTGTATGTCGTTTAACTAATGTAGACTTGCAACAACTGATGGACCCCTACGTGATGTTAAAAAAGGGCGATTCATTATATTTAATGTGGCTATCTTAATATTTTTGATCCATAAAATCTCTACTATGCTCAATTGTTTTATTTTACTTTGAAGTTACAATGCATATCTATATAATCTATATAATATGGAGCAGCAATTTTTGAATTCTCTATATTTTGAACCATCGAATTTCTACATATTTTTTCTATAGATAAGATTTACGGATAGTAAGACTAGAAATATACTTGGAAAGAATGAATATTTAGAAGAAAAACTAAAACTAACGTTTTTTAATCTTATTCTGATTCCTTAATTTTGAAATTTTCTTACTTTCCTAACAGTTATCAGTAAAAAACGATTACTATGATTTAGGGCTGTTAATCTCTCCCTCACACGTTAATTCCAAAGCGGATTCCAATTTTGAATCCAAAATTGTTTTCTCTCTCACATACGTTTAGTGTGCTCTCTCTCTCTCTCTCTCTCTCTCTCTATATATATATATATATGTGTGTGTGTGTGTGTGTGTGTGTGTGTGTGTGTGTGTGTGTGTGTGTGTAGGCCTTGTCATTTTTTAAAATGTATTCAAATTGCTAAATATCTAGTTGGTTGAGTGATTGAGGGGAAAAAACTAATTAATTATCTATTTGGTTATTTGATTCATTACAATATGTTGGTGGCAACAAATGTGTTGATTTTGTTGCATCTTAATTCTAAGTCATAGTTTCATCTTCGCCTTCATCGAGTTGAAAGTTGAAAGCCAACGAAAATATACATGTGCATGTGTTTTCGCATTGGAATTAATTTTCTTATTTAACTTAATTTTCTATAGTACATAACGCAATGGTGTAGGGCCCATCCATATTTAACAAAAGACAAGTTGTTGTAATGGATGATTACTTTGATCCAATGGTTAGACTCATTCTCTTCCTTTTAGTAAAGTACTCATACTTTTTGCACATATCACACAATTGTCGTGTGGGTTTATTTACTCCTAACAATTGTACATTAATGTCTTTGTGATTTTATTTTTTTTAAAAAAAGAGAGAAGTATACCAAAACTTTCCAAATTCTATGTTAATTTAAAGAATATATATATGGGATCATTCCGGGGACACAAAAAAGACACTTCATCTCAACCATTGAAGCCAATGGCTGAGATTAGAAGTTCAAAGAATTATTTTCGGCCACAAAGAATTACTCCTGCCGCAAAGAATTACATTCGGCCGCAATGAATTACTCGTAGCCGCAAGGAATTACTCTTGGTTGAGAATTACTTTTGGCCACATCAAATTGCACTTGGCCGCATTAAATTGTACTTGACCGCATCGAATTGCACTTCGCCACATCGAATTACTTTTGGCCACATCGAATTGCACTTGGCCGCATTGAATTGCACTTGGTCGCATCAAATTGCTCTTGACCGCATCGAATTGCTCTTGGCCGTAAAGAATTCCTCCTGGCTGCGAAGAATTACTTTTGGCTGCGAAAAATTGCACTTAGCCGCATCAAATTGCACTTAACTGCATCAAATTCCTCTTGGCCACTACGAATTACTCTTGGCCGCATCTAATTGCTTCTGGCCGCGTCTAATTGCAATTGGCCGCATCAAATTACTTTATGGACTCGCAATTCTTTGCGGCCAAGGGCAATTATGTGCGTCCAAGTGCAATTTGATGTGGCCAACAGCAATTCTTTGCGGCCAAGAGTAATTCTTTATGGCCAAGAGTAATTCGTAGTGGCCAAGAGTAATATTTTGCGGTCATGAGTAATTCTTCGTAGCAAAGAATAATTCTTTACGGCCAATAGTAATTCTTCGCGTCAAATTCTTTTTCTTTCTACCTAATAGGTAAGAAAACAAAATTGTTGTTCAATACAACTTGAGCTGTTGGTTTAGATGATTTGGAGTTTTATGGTCTGTTTGAGATTAAAGATTGCAAGTTTTTTGTTGGAGCTTTTTGAGTAGATAGAGTTTCAAATTCTACTCCTTGGTTATATGTAATCTTGGAACTATTTTATTTTTTTAGGTTTGTTTGAGATTGAAGACTGCAAGTTTTTTGTCGGAGCATTCAGAGTTTTAAATTCTACTCCTTGGTTATATGTAATCTTGGAACTATATTTGGTAACATTTGTTTTGTTAGATTATTTTATGAACTTGGTTAAATGGACCATGTTTGAAATTTATTCTCAAAATGAAAATTTTCGAGAAGTAGATTTTGTTGGAAGAAGGAAAATTTTTCACGGTTATTTGTAATGCTCCTCTCGCATATGGTGGGACCATACGCATATCCAGGACTCACCTCATGTAAGATGGTGTTAAAAAGAACTGCTGTATCCACACAAAAACCTTAGAAAAAATGGAGTTTGATATTTCATTTAGACTATATGTTTAGAAAGCATTGCGCTGTGCCTTTAACCACGGACAATTACTAGTATAGTATAAGAGAAGCTTGATAGGCCAAAAAAATATCAATTTGCTGGTGCAGGTTATATTAATTTCTGGCTTTATTTTTCCAAAGTCTATGGAGAGGGGGGGAAATTAATTCGCTAAAAATCTCATATCTATAAGCGACCCTGTCCAAGCCACCAGCTCAGACGACTAATCACAGGCTTCAGAAGGGGAAAAAAAAATTAATCGAGAGAGTAATGCTACACACAACTTTAAAATGCGATTCCGAAAACTATTGTGTGCGGAATTCGATGCATCATGCATATGGGTCCTCATACGCGGAATGGTTCTTGATGATATAAACAATTGTGTGGAAAGTACTTGTGATTTAAATGTGTGCCTAGACTTTTTTGAAATTGAAATAATTGAGCTTACATAAAAATGGGTTGGTTACAATGACATGATTGATTTATTGAAAGTGAGTTTTTAGTGTGCCTTTGAGTGACAGCAAGATTTTGATAGTGCACCATAAAATTACCTATCTGATATAGAAAGCATGGTCACCTTTTTAAGAGCGCATCCTAAAAGGGTTGGCCTAACGGTCAAAAATCTAATAGTTCAACTCATTTAAACAAGGCTATTTGTTGTTTTTTAACTCGAAAGAGTGTAAAAGGTGTCAAAAATAACCTCAAGTGATTGGTCTGGCAGTCAAGACTTTGGGCTTAGAGATTTGCTCCCTCCAGAGATTTCAAGTTTGAAACCTCTCAAGGGATATTTAACTCGTCTGGAGCAAGACTATATGGAACTTTGCTTCGACTTTAATTGGGCTTCCCACAAGCGGCAGTGGAACTAGGCCTTCAGGATTAGTTATAATAAAAAGGGTAAAGTCCACTTTCACCCCCTGTGGTTATCGCCATGTGCGGATACCCCCCTTGTGATTTAAAACTGACCACATAACCTACCTGTGGTTTTGAAAATGTGCGGATAGACCCCCTGCCGTCATATTTTCCATCCATATTAACGGAAACAACTATCTATAAGCGACCCTGTCCAAGCCACCAGCTCAGACGACTAATCACAGGCTTCAGAACGGGAAAAAAAATTTAATCGAAAGAGTAATGCTACACACAACTTTAAAATGCGAATCCGGAAACTATTGTGTGCAGAATTCGATGCATAAATCCATATGGGTCCTCATACGCGGAATGGTTCTTGATGATATAAACAATTGTGTGGAAAGTACTTCTGATTTAAATGTGTGCCTAGACTTTTTTTGAAATTGAAATAATTGAGCTTACATAAAAATGGGTTGGTTCCAATGACAACATGATTGATTTATTGAAAGTGAGTTTTTAGTGTGCCTTTGAGTGACAGCAAGATTTTGATAGGTCACCATAAAATTACCTATCAGATATAGAAAGCATGGTCACCTTTTTAAGAGCGCATCCTAAAAGGGTTGGCCTAACGGTCAAAAATCTAATAGTTCAACTCATTTAAACAAGGCTATTTGTTGTTTTTTTACTTGAAAGAGTGTAAAAGGTGTCAAAAATAATCTCAAGTGATCGGTCTGGTGATCAAGACCTTGGGCCTAGAGATTTGCTCCCTCTAGAGATTTCAGGTTTGAAACCTTTCAAGTGATATTTAATCCGTCTGGAGCAAGTCTATATGGAATTTTGCTTCGACTTTAATTGGGCTCCCCACAAGCGGCAGTGGAGCCTTTAGGATTAGTTATAATAAAAAGTTAAAAATTTTTTGCAAAGCTTGAGTAGGCGATAACAAATAACATTACCGAATGGAAGTACTACTTGTTGATATTCACCAGCCAAATTTTGCTTTTAACAAGAAATTTGGCACAACAATCGCAGATGCTCTTGACAAGATCATTATTCAAAATTTTAGTAGAGTCAAGTCCTTTTCAAACTTTTTTAAAGCTAAAAACAATCAGACAGATGAAAACATCAAAACATTCATGGTGATCTATTTTCCCAATCTGAATCACCCAAAGTACGTACATTCTCATCAATCAACTGATAATTGGCTACCAAACTAAAACAAAGCCCAATTCCGGAATTCCCCCTCCCCCTCTCTCCATGTGAGACTGGCTCCAAATTAAGCTGCAATTCAGGTATGTGTTCCAATGGCATATGGAAATGTCTCTCCATTTGTTTTGGCACGCTTTTGGCCCATAGGCAAGCAATGGGGGCTAACGCATGTGGGGGTTGCTCAAGCAGAAGCAACTTGGTTCACCACATGTCCGATCCAAATGATTTTTTTACTACAAAAAATATGCGACCGACGGTTTGGATAGGTGATGCGGGTCCAGAATTGTGATGACCCGCGCTAGTTGACCTGCTTATCCTCGGCTTAACTACGTGGCTTGAAACGTTAACCCCAGGTTATATAGTAGCTCGTTGCGATTTATTATATACTACAATTTTCCATTCTTCTTGATGTTGCGATGTGAGACAAGTGTCCGCTTTAAGCACGTCAAGCTCATCTCATGTGGGACTTGTCCAAGCATGACAAGCACCTCAAGGCTCAAGCTCCTCACTTGTCAGGCTCACCTAAGTAGGTCTACTCACGGGACCCGCCTCACACTTCTGGTTCCAAGCTCCTCACTTGAAACCAGCTCCTATCAAGTGGGTTTGACCATCCTGTAGGGCAATTTGTGGGGCTTTTTTTAGCCCACTTTTGATTATCAAAACTTTTCATCTCTTAGAGGTTGTCGAGAATATCAATCATGTCAAAAAGTATGTTGATAAAGATATTCCTGGACACATGATCAACCGCAATACATTTGGGTGTGCACAATATGCATCCTGTAAATTGTATAAAAATTTGCTACATTTCACCATAAATCTTTATCTTTAACATGTATAAAAAAATCCATAACATTTTTCCTTTCAAGCATGTCGTTTTGATGGTAGGGGCCATAGACGATTGGGACTCTTGTTCTATGATACTGCTCCCTTTCTCAGTTTTTTTTATCAAGTTAGCTAACATCAATTATGCTATATGCTATGGGTTCAAAACTTGGAGTTTCAGCTCCAATTCTGCTGTTATATATGCTGTTCTGAAGGATCCATGCATGTTGAAGGATGATTTGTATGTCTCAGATTTATAGCTTCCATGTTGAAGGATGGTTGATGAAGTTATGGCTGCTGCTGTTGAGCTGTGAATGGGTAACCAAGTTTTGTAGGTTCGGTTATAGCCTCAAAAGTTAATCCCAGTGTCCATGTTGAAGGTCATTGGTTATACGTTTAGGCAAGTTTTGTCAACCCCAGTCTGTTTTAGGGGATTTGATTGTTTTGATGTATGTTTTTCGGTTGGTGTCTCGCCAACTTTTCTCTTACGTAGCGGGTGGCATATGCTTGTTCTTGGTCTGGGTGCCAACATAGTTGGAATGTAGGTCGTTGATTGTGATGCCTTCTTTTCTGTTTTCCTTTTAATCTTTGTAACTTCGATTCGTTAATTAATAAAATTCTTTTTGTTGATAAAAAAAAATTGTGATTATGATTGTTTTAATTGGATTATCTTATGATTTCTATAGTGTTGTTAACCATGCATAAGTGCTTTTTAATGATTTAGTTCTGATTATTCTTCTTCTCCATAATCATGTACATGGTTTTGCTCTATATCCATTGTTCAGAGTTCCAATTATTTCTTACATGGGGTTTTGTTTGGTTCCTTGATTATCATATACATAAGCATCTTGATATGTATGTTAAGATTTTGATGGGGAGAACCCCAAGGATTGGCTGGTGCTAAAACTCTTAAGGTTTCATGTTCGAAATCTTTTAAATGTTATTGCACCCATTGGGCCAGTTTATATGGGTCATTTGCTTCTATTTTAATTTAGGATGTCATCGGAATTGGCCTCAAGGATTAATAATTAATAGAGGTAAGCGGAAGCTGATCTAGACTATTAAATTATAGAAAAAGATTTTGATGGAGACGTTGGAGTTCTTATTCAATGAACTTCACGTGGCATCCCACATGCATTATATTCCCACTACAACCATTAAATTATATTTGGGGTATTTAGTTGATATTAATTATTTGACACCGACATTAAATATTTTGCAAATTTTAGCACCGAACTATTTGATTGGACAATCTATACCTTTAGAATTCTCAGTATTATTGTGCTTGTGGTGTACTTATGAATTAATAAAACTAAGGGCCTGTTTGCGAGTCTTTTTTTTTTTTTTTTTTGCATTTTCCAGTTTAGATTGTGAGTTATTGATTTTGGATTGTGACCAGAATAGATTATGAATTTGAAAAGATAATCCAAAACACATTTTTCTTTTCAAAATTATCTTATCATGTGTAGAGAGATACTAAGCGGTAATTTCAGAAGTTCGGGAGTACTATGAGGTCATTCATAAACGTCAATACCCTTATCAAAACATGTGCAATTCCCAAAACTTAGGTATTAGACTTTCATGCTTTACATCTTAAGCAATGCATATGTATATTATTCATACATTATACTCTATTTAAATAACAATTTCCAATAATCCCAACTCAAATTTCATACATTGAAAAATTATTCAGTGTGATACCTTAAAATGGGTTTGGCCTTTCATTTTGCATTCTCTCGGAACTTATAGAGGGTTTCAAAGATTGAAAAATCATCTAGTGTGGTATCAACAATAATCTTTGATAGGTTCACTTATAACTTATGAAAAAAAAAATAGATATGGTAATAGGTTTTTTTTTTCCATGGGGTCGCCCAACCTCATAACCTATAGTCAACTTTCTCGCTTCTTGCTTTAGTTTTCAATAACGCTCGCGCAGGGGCGCTCGCATTTTTTTGCAGGCTCCTTCCTGGCTTAGGAGTTCGCTTTTGGCAACTAACTTCTACCGCTATCCTTGGACTTGGAAGCAAGTGTGGCGTCGCCACTGGGGATACTCAAAGAACACCAATTACAAATTTAGAAAGGATATAATAGTGCTAGAAAAAGATCGATAACGAGAATAGAAGGATCATGAACTATATGAGTTTTTATCTCTTTCAATTGTTAACAAAATAACTGGATCAAGCATATGATCATTGGGAAAGTCTACAATACACACCCCTTCAAAGGGTGTATCATATGCACCTATTTTATGGTTCATTCGTAACATTTTAGCATGTTTCGTAACTTTTGTTATAAAATTCATAACTTTTCAGCAGTACGATTCGTAACATTTTCATTATGATTCATAACATTTTGGTGTATATCGTAACCTTTATACGATTCGTAACTTTTTAGCAATACGATTCGTAACTTTTTCTCTATAATTCATAACCATTTAGGGGGTGCATATGATACACACCCAAATAAGGGATGTGTATTGTAGCCTTTCCCATGATCATTTTGTAGAAGGCGGACGACAGTGTAACACAAGGAAGAGGTATATAACAGGGTGAGAGAAAGATTCACAGGACTTAAGTCGAACTACGGACACATCACTCGGTCACGAGAAATTTTTCGGTGTCGGGTGTGTATATCCCACGTGGTACCCGCTCGGCACATTTGGGCCAAACAATACACTTTTAAACGCTCGAAATGAAACCCTCTCTCTTCTCACCCCAACACTTTCTCTCTCCAAATCCGAATCGTCCAAAAATGCAATGGATTGATCGGGTGCGCCAAGCAGGCACCACACGTGGTACCCATCCGGCACTAAAAAAATTTCCTTCGGTCACACCCCGATCACATCAATCTCATATATGTGTGGGCACCACACATTTAATTATAAAATGGGACCCAAACGTATGAAAGAGTGATGTAGTCGGGGTGTGGCCGAGTGATGTGCCCGTAGCATTATTGAGACTTTTTTTAGACTTCAAAATGCTTTACAGTATATACGTATCTTTTCATTTTGGATTACAGGTGGGTTGACATAGTTCGAGTGGTTATACAATGATCGATCATGAAGCACAGCCCCGTGGTGGTTTAGGAGCTTCTACAACTACACATTCACGTGGCGTTTATACGTTCAGTCTTATGGGTACAAAGTGAATGCATGGCGGTGAAGACCTTTGGAGTACTACGTGTCGGTGCTCCAAGAGCAATGAATTATCTTTAGTCTCATTCCCTTTGAACGAACCTCCTGTACGTCCAATCACCTTAGTGTCCAGTCTAGTCTAATTTCGGCCTACGCGAGCTTTTTCTGGGCGAGCTGTGCTATGTGCACAGCATGCTGTGCACAGCAGCTGTGCACAGCAGCCCTTTTCTCCCACCTCGGGTCGCACAAAAATGATCGGAGCCGCTTATTTTGTTCAAAATATATCGTTTAAGGTCCCTGTAAAAAATGAGCTTCGTTCGATACCGTTAGAGGCGTTAACAAAACACCCAAAATCACTTTAGAATTTCGGCCTAAATTCTAAAGTGATTTTGGGTGTTTTGTTAACGCCTCTAACGATATCGAATGAAGCTCATTTTTTACAGGGACCTTAAACGACATATTTCGAACAAATTGAGCGGCTCCGATCGTCTTTGTACGACCTGAGGCGGAAGAAAAAGGCTGCTGTGCACAGCAAGCTGTGCACATAGCTTTTCTGTTTTCTGGGCCTACGATCGACAATAATGGAAAATGTTCATTAGAACTTGTCAAATGGAGTAGATCATTCGCGCAACAATACGATCATAAATTCAAGACATCATTTTCCGGAGAAACAAATTATTAAAGTCTTCATTCCAATTATTTGATGCAGCTAATCTTCTTCATCATTAAAAAGAACTATTCCCTTTAAAGAAAGTTGAAACATCACACATCATATGGTGCTATAAATTAATTCATTTCCAGAGTAATTTATGCTTTGTTTGGATACAAACTTGAATAAAATTTTCCAATTCAAAAATTATTCATTATCCATATTTTCAATTATTACTTTTATTTCTCTCTCATCTCTCTAGTTATTATTGTCATTTCTCTCTCTATCTCTCTCTATTCATTATTCATATCTTCAATTATTATCATAATTTCTCTCTCCACTTATTACCTAAAAACCAAACCAAAAAATTTTCAAAAACTAATCCAAACTAAGCATTATACCCTCTTTTCTAATTTGGACGTCCAGACAAGCTTGTGTGCACTTCAACTATTTCGAGACCCTGGCATTAATGACATGACAAACCATCCGGTGGCCTCAAGATTTGGATTTTTTTTTAATCTACAAAATTAAATTTTATTAAAAAACGAGGAAAATGGGAAGGAGATCTAACAAAGAGTTTGGACGAAACATCTCGAGGACAAAGCCCGAAACACTCCAAAGGTCTACTGGGTCCAAAACAGATAAGTGATAAAGTCCAACCCTATCCCCAAAAAAAACAATGAAAGCCCAAAACACTCAAATCTGGCCCAACCCTTGGACCAGTCCATCCAAACCAACCTTCAAACCCTAACCACCTTTAACATCCACTGCTACACAAAACACCGGAGCCTAGCCTAGCCGTTAAACAGAGTCGGCCTCTCCCAGATGTAGAGATCGGCGACAGGAACCGGCCTACGAAATGAACGCCGAAGACAGACAGGGCAGAGAGGAGCACACCACCACCAATATTAGGCCCCAGCAAATCCCCCACAGCACTCGATCTCAATCAACAACAGCAAAAACCTGGAGTGATGATTTGGAATTGTTGTCTTTGTGGAATTCAAACATGCAATCTCATTAAGGATAAACAGTTATTTCTCATGTCTACTTGGCCAAATCAAATGGGTTTTGGAGTAATTACTCCGGAAAAGGTTTAACAAAACAAAATTAGTAGACTAGAATCAACCCAGACTACGTGATTTGTCAACTGATTTGTAACAAATTAGTAGAGAATCCAGGGGAGTTTGAATTCAATTAATTAATTTTTAAATATTAGTGAACCTTTTCTTTGAAGATTTTGGGCCTAAATATTTGACTTGGAACACTAGAAAAAAAATTTTAAAAAAAAACTGTAAAAAATTATGGGCCAAGGTTAAAAAACTTATCTAAAATTTTTTCGGACTGATTTGTCATTCGCAGTTTAACGTCTTTAGAGAATTTTTATCAAATTTTTAAGTTTTAATTTTTGAAAGCATATACCTCTTTTCAAAAGTAAATAAATTTGTTGAAATATTAAAAAATTGGCTAAAGACGAAAATATACGCAACTCTATACAACTTTTTTATATCAAAAACTTATCTTCAAATTGAAAACCAAACAAAGAACAACCTTTTTCATTATTTGTTTCTTGCCTTCACAAACTTTCTAAGATTTCGGCAAAAATGTTAGTTTTTAGATTTCTCTGGTCAAGGTGAATTGAAAAAATAAAATAATTTTGACATAAAACACACAAAAAAAAACCTTTCAGAAAAAAATAAGACCGAAAATTTAATTACGGCCATATATATTAGCCATATTTTCCAAAGTTTCTACAGTATTGTACATCATCAGCATTAATCCTTATGACCAACTTTGAATGCCAAAAACTATGTACAAACAGATCCAAACCAATCATCCAAAAAACACAAAATATCATCCAATCACTTCTTTGAACAAAATCACTTCATAACATCTTCTCACCCATTCAGTTCTACAGAGCTTTTACTTAACAGATTGAAATCCTGGTGAAAATGGAGAAGATCAAGCGCCTAAAAAGACCATCATTATTGATAATTGAGGCCACAAAAAGCCACAAAAAGGAGAATGAATCGGGTCAGTCCGCATAGACGAACCTTCTGGCTCCTTTCCGTCATCTAGCCCTAATCAATATCAATAAGGGAGTCTAAATTCAGCTCTTGTCAATTTGATGCCCATGTGAAGAAATTGGCTGATATTGAATTTGAAAATAATGGAGCTGGTAAATTTACCATGTAGCCCTTTGAAACAAGAAAGAAATGGAAAGAGCTATCAAAGGGAGACCCCATAAACATCATCAGACTGGAAGTTTTCCATTTTCTCGTCCAACATCATCTCCTTGTGCCGGCATTCACTGCTGCAGAAAGCTTTCTCACCTCTGAAAAAATGAACGGAGATTAGTTGCCTAAGAAGTGTGGGAGTTTAAAATAAGGGTATGATTGCGCAAGGCTACTTGTTGCGTTTTTCAAAACTGGAAAATTGGTTCATCAGACGCGCACACACACGCAAGAAACAAAGATTAATTTGCTAGCAAGCAGAGGGCTGGCAGAACTGAATTTAGAACCAACATAGAGATTAGGCATATAAAATGCTCCAGGAAGAGTCATGTAAGTCGGCGAGAACCATTTGAATCAAGTAGGGTAGTGATTCACAGGATTATCAGGACCTAACCTGCTAGTTCGTGGAAGATTGTTTGAACTGCAGTGGAGAGAGATCAATTCTTTAATTACTTCAACCAGTAAGTCATTATTAAGAAATCTTGCATATTGCGACAAAACACAACAAGAAGCACGAATTCAAATTTTGAGAGATGCCCCTCCATCTCCTAATGAGATCGACAAAACTCTTGGCAACTGAACTGACCAAGAATCAAGTCAAAAGGCGTCAACTGTTGAGTGAGGATTTCCAAACTTCAATTTCCTCATATGCATAAAACTCAAGCATTGTCGATATTACATTATTAACTTGAAATGACACGAGAACAACATCGACTTCGATAAATTCAACTACATAAGAAAGTTCAACATGCACATAACCACAATCATATGATAAGTCCAAGAGAATCACACAGTAAAGGGGAGTCGAAAGAAGATGCAAGGGGAGCTGTAGGCAACTAGGCTAACATTGCTTCAAAGAGTATCAAGATTGGAATGATGATTACCAAACTCTCGTTTCTTGCAGTCCAAACCAGATATAAGGGCTATATGAAACTATGCTAGCCCAGTTGGTCAAAAAGCATCAAGCTTGGAGTGAAGATTATCAAGTCCAATTTTCTCAGGCCATTTCACATCCTTACTTTAGGTTTGTGCGGTTGAGTGTAAGAGTAGCCACGTTATGCATTTAATTTCTAATATTTGGTATCCACCCGATATCCCAGCCCACTAATTGGTACTAACTGGGCGTACTAATCTCCAATCCGTGAAACTCTTTTTTTGTGAAATTTGAGTGAAAGTTCAATTTGGTCCCATCTAAGAAAAGTTCAACTTGATACAAAAACAAACCAATAGATTTCGTCGAATCCTTCATCAATTCCCAACTTATACAAAAGCCCAGTTAACCATTTTGGGCGAAAGATGAAAGCTTGAATGCTTACTTTTTTAGACATCTCATCAAATCTTTCAAGTAAAAACTACCAAGCTTGATGAAAACTTCTCCCTCCATCTGATGAGAGATTGGACCTCGTTCTCTACCCTTTCGTCAACAAATTTAACTTTGATCAACATTTACTGAAGATTGGAGATACTTCAGATCTATCTAATTCAAGTAAGTTCCCAACTTTAAAAGCCCCTTTGGATTCAGTGATTTGATAAGAAAAGAAACGGAAGGATTAGAGTTTCTAGGCAAACCACATATTTGGATGGAGTAATATGGTGAGAGATGGAGAGAAAATTCCACAATTGGTTTCTTTATTGGCTCCTTCCCAATTTTGGTGAGATACGGTGAGAAAAGACTCCCCATTTCTTATCATACCTTTTTTCACAATCCAAATGGGCTGCAAATGGCTACTTTCAAAACAAGCAAAATACCTTAAAATGATGTTTGATAAAGGAAAAAAGAAAACTTCAGATGTAAGCAAAGAAGGGTTAAGCTGCTCTAACCTGTACATGTAGATGTCATTTCCTTGCCCAAGATTCTTCTTGCAGCTGTAACAAAAGCTAAGAAAATTCTCTGATGGATAGCTCATTGACCGATCACCACAAAACCCATCTCCCTTAAATCTATCAGAAAACCCAACAACCCCACAGCAACTCTCAACAACACAATCATCGAAAATATGGGTCGTCCTCGGATTCGGGCCATATGAAACCACCCGAGTATACTCCTCCGAAAGCTCCATTTCACTAGCAGAGAGAACCCGCGGCGAACACGGGTTTTCCAAGCCGGAACTCGCAGACCCAAATGGGGATTTCTTCTCCACCCCAGAAGAAAACAAAGCCAACTGAGAATTCCGGGTTTTGATCCCAAAATCGGCCGGTGATCTCGGAGATTCACCAAGGGAAAGAGGAAGGGGCGGGATTTGGATCTTCAGTTGGGATGCAAACAGAACCACTCGGTTCTCAAGTTCGGAGACCTGGTCGGGTTTTTCATCAATCAGAGCATCAAGAATGCCCAAACCAACCTTTCTTGAATCCAATTTCTCCCAGTGGGTTCTGATTTCGGGTTTTGGGGAGTTGGGGGAAAATGGGTTTCTTGAACCAGAGAAGGGTTTTGTATCAAGAATTGAAGTTGGGCTTAATACAGCTTCAGTGTCAATCAAACCCTTTGATGCAAAAGCATTGATGAACCTAGGAGAACTGAAAATCGATGAAATGGGTCTTCGGTATTTGTCTTTTGGTGATTGTATAGAGCCATGTTCCGCCATTAGAGCTTTCTTTAGATTTCTTCCTCAGCATAAACCCTCTCTGCTCAGTTTTTTTTTTTTTTGATCCGCCACTCTGCTCAGTTCAAACAGTATAAAATCACAACCGATAAAATCAACAGTTACGCTATTGACAATAATAATAAAAATTAAAAAACACAATCTTCGATTCCATTCGCTTTTTACACTGTTCAATACACTTTAACATAAAAGGGAATTGTGTGTTTTTTTTATCAACAACCCATTAAGCTGTTATTAACATTTCCTAAAACCAATACAACTTTTGCACATATGGAAACCCATGGTATGTTAGTAGTATATTCATACATTTGTGTGTGTATAAATATATGTGTATATATATGAGAGAGAGAGAGAGAGAGAGAGAGAGAGGTGTGCACCTGAGATGATATTGCAGTTCACCCAGAAATCGTCATGAATAAAGCTGTGATTTTTATTTTAAGTCTATGAGAAGGAATTAGGGGATCAGAAATTGACAGAACAAGAACAAAAAAGAGCCAATTTCTGAAAAAACCCAGAAACCAGAAAACTAAGAAGAGATTCAATGGGATCGAATCCCCATCTTCAAACCTCTGTAACTTCCATTTTCCAAAAAACAAGAAGAAATTAAACCCTAAAAAGAGGACTTGAAAAAGGCAGAGGAGTGACGACTTTTTCCCCGGCTTTATCGAACTTTCTTTACTTATAGAAAGAGAATCGACCCCTCAGGTTGGTATCATGACCAAAGAAGCAAACAAAAACCCTCACTGACTCATGATCATTACGATACATAGATACAAGCAAACAAAGAAAGAATACGAAAGCACTTCTCTATTTTTATCTGCCCCTCTTTTGTTTGCATTATTATACGTACTGTGTTTAGGAGTAATTTCACTGCAGAAAATGGTTTCTCTTTCTTTCATTAATTGAAGATTCGGCTAAAGACAAGACCCTTCAAGAAATGGTTTCTCTATTTCTCTGTCTTCATTTCATTTCTATTTTACTTAATTTGGTGGCTATTCTTTTATTTCCTAAAAGGTAGGTCGCAGTTGCAGACTTGCAGTTGCAGTTGCACGCAGGAAGAGAGAGAGAGAGAGAGAGAGAGAGAGAGAGAGAGGGGGTGGGTGTTTGGATAATTCAAGAATCAAAACCCACCAATTTATCACTTGACATGAGATGGGTAGTGTATCCGTTGCGATTTATCAGTAGTTTGGAATCGTATAAAGTAGAGTTGTGCTAGCTACACAGACAATGAAGTACATACTCCATGCACAGATCCTTTTGGGACCTGTTTTGGGTCCCACAAGCAAGATCGGAGCCGGTCATTTGGTTTAAAATATTTGGTTTATGGTCCCTGCAAAAAATAAGTTTTATCAGATACCGGTAAAAGCCTTTACAAAACATCCAACTTTGTCCTAGAATTTGGCTTGAATTATGGGACAACGTTGGTTGTTTCGTAAAGGCCCCTACCAGTATTCAGTTGAAATGATTTTTTACAGAGGTCCTAAACAAAATATTTTGAACAAAATGAGCGGCTCTGATTATGTTCTTAGGATCCGAAACGTGTTCTAAAACGATATGTGCATGGAGTATGTACTCCATTATCTGTGCCTTTAGCATTAGTGTATAAAGTATAAACCCTTATTGGAAAACTACGCTCTTCTCTCTTTCCCTATCTACTATCCCCTGTCCGTATTTGTTGGTCGATTTTAGTCATTTGTTTCAGGATAGAGAAATTCTGTAATGTAAGATCTTGCAAGGCACTCTGAAAGGCGCACATGGGTCATCGATCTTGACAATACATAGTTTGATATAATCCGAGCTTCTACAAATTCTATCCGTCCATTGGATGAAGATCCGAGACTTCCATTGCTGAGATGGATAGCCGGACTGACCGCACTACACATATAGTGCGGGAGGTGCACTAGGGCACCCCGGGTCCTTTGCTTCATGTTTTAAATTGTTTTTCATATTTTTCAATTTACTTTCAATTTACAAAGGGCTTCATGATTTTGAAAATTTTGTGTAATATAACTAATTGAGATATATCAAAAGCGTAAAATTAACATTACACATTTTTAGAGATCCGTATCGAAAGATATATGTATAATTTTTTAAGGAGTGTACAATAGTGGAGATGACAAACAAACACGGACGGAGATAGTACTTAGTATTACTCAGCCCCAGAGCAATTATAGGAGTACGAGTATCATAATACAATTTCGGATACAATTGCATTAGCCATTGTGAATCGTTCGATGAATGCGGATCTGGATGCAGTTGAATCCGAAATTGAATTTTAAAGTTATTCTCCTGAATTTTTTGCTGCTAAAAACTTTTTCCAAAAAGTAGTTCTCAAATTGGCTTATAGATATCGTTTTGGTACCCAACGTGTATGTTAAAGTATCATTTTCATTTTCAAACTACAAATTTGGTCCAACACTTAGAATGTATGTCAAAGAAGCCCCTAGGCCCCTATATTAAGGGGCACATGAACTACGTGTCTCCACTCAAAAGTTTTTCTTTCCACTAGTATTGTCCTTTTTTAGCATTATATTAAAATTTATTGTTGAAAATTGTTAGCCTTATATTAAAATTTATTGTTGAAAATTGTTAAGTCCATGTTGCCATATGACAAACTAGAACTACGTGTCTCCACTCAAAAGCTTTAAACGTGAGTCGTTTCACATCTTGTTGATGAGGAATGTTTTCCTTCGAGAAGCCTTTTAATTATTTTGGCAAAACTAAAAAGTAAAAAATGAAAAAACAATTTTGAGAAGGAAAATGATTTTCACTCTCCTTTTTCCAATCCACACTCCCTTTTTGTCTTTATCCACATGAATTTACAATTTTGCCATTGAATGTGTGAAAAAGTGTATTAAAAAAAGGACAACATATCAAATTCATGTAAATAAAAATAAAAAAAAGGGAGTGCTAATTATTAAAAGGGAGTGTGAAAATCATTCCTTCTCAAAATATGTTCTATGGCCAAAGGGGGAGCCTGTTGTATGCATTTGAGCACAACATGCATGTTGTGCACGATTCGAACCATATCATCGTGCATCCAACGGCTCAAATGTTATCTCGGCAATTAATGGCTCTCGATCATCCATTGCCAAGATGAAATCCGAACCGTTGAATACACAATCCGATGGCTCTAATCGTATACAACACGCATGCAATGCACAAGTGTACATCACACACCCCGGCTTCCAAATTGGGCCTATGTGCGTCATAAGATTAGTACAATAAGTTAAAAGAATTTAGAAGCACTAGGAGTAACACAGGAGTACACAGTCACATGTGTCGTATTGGAAACCCCGTGTTCAAACTTTGTGATTGCACAAATTTTCACCTAGAAACTAAGAAATATTTATTACATTATTTTAGTCCTTGTTTGGCACGCAAAACCGAACCATGCATTCAATTTAAAACGTATAAACACCATAATAGAATAACTATGTGATCAATTGGTCTAAAAACCATTATCAAAAAAAAAAAGGGTCTAAAAACCAATCCTTTTTGCACACAAGTAGACCAAGTTCGATTTTGTCCGTCCCTATTACGCGAGGATTAACTATATCTTTTCACACATTGATTGAAATGTACGGAGTCCATGCGGTCAATACACTTTTAAGTATAGAATAAAAGATGAGATTACTTTGTAATGAAGGCTATAGTACTCATTAAAGAGAACTTGAGTATTGTTCACCTTATTAACAAAATCATTCTTGATTTAGACTAATAACGATTAGTATAATACTTCACAGTTTGCATCATATAATAGTAGTATTAGTTTAATTATCTAGGGTTCAAGAGATGTCCCTTTTTTTAGTGGATTTGATTGCCGTAAATCGTGCGTTTCGATTGCTTATGCAACAATAGTTTATGCGTTTCTTCTATATTTTTATTACGAAATGCGAAAATTTTAGCTAGTGACGTAAGATTCGAGGTGATAATTTCAACTTGAACATATTTTATTCATCTATATATGTCCGTTCGCTTACGTACTAACCGTCCAAACCTGTCCATATTTCCTAGTGAGATGCAATTTGGCTAAACCACATTAGCTCATTTACAAAGACGTTTACATTTGTCGGAAACTAGTTTCATTTTCTTAGGTCAAGCGGGTTCATGTGTGTGATTATTGGATTCATATCTTACCGGCCCATATCCAATCTGTATAATACTAGACTCATATTTAACCCACGACACACATTAACCCGCCCAATCTCAACCCAACTCACCCATTTGGCTAGATAAGACCAGTGAAATGAGAGTACATTCATACATAATTTCAACTTTCCGGGCTGGATTTTTCAGACACTTGCCCTATCAAACTCAAATTGGAAGCATATATTAAGGTCCCCGTTCTGCTAAGGGAAATAAGTACATATTTTTTGAATTAAAAGTGATGTATTATGAGAGAATGACCTGTCTTGTAAAACTAAAAATAAATATTTTAAAAATAAGAACCTTAGCGGAATAGGGACTAAATGCCATCAGAGAAATGGGAAAAGACTTTAGTGAAATAATGTCCAAAACTATAGTCAAGTCCTAATATTATTGAGGACAAACAAAATGGGCCCTTCCAAAGGCTAAAATTTGCAAGAAACAAAATACATAATCAATGCGGATATCATGTCACCTAAACCGGAACTGAGCTAGTTGGAGTAAGTAGTGGATTTGCTTTTAAGTTTTCCTTATGATGTAACCCTAGGTTTAGACATTAAAACTTTATGTTTTAGAAAAATGATTTTGGGGTTATTTTCACAATTTATCTCCTACACTATTGCGAAAATGTTTAGGTTGTCCCTAAACTTGTAAACCAATTCATTTCTAAACTGCTGAAATGGGTAGCTACAATCAAGTCCAATACATACTATTACTTAACAGTTATCCTAAAAATAGACGGATTTCATTACATGTGAACATGACCCGTAAAATTGGAGGTCAAAACTGTTGGTAAAAATATTATTGGAAATTAGTATGAACACATTTCGAATAACTTAGCAAATAAAAGTGAAAATAACCCATCATTTTAACATAAAAGAAGCCGCATCTTTCATTGTCATATTGGATCTTGGGGCCCTCCTTGCATTGGGTTTCTTCTCTAATTTTTTTTCTTGAAAGAAGTTTGGTTGATTGGTGAATGTGTCCCTTTGTAAAGATTTGGGATAAGTTAATCAAGCACCCATACACCAATGACATAATCATTCAAAGGTATACCCACTAGTGGGGCCCTACTCATTGAAATAAAACACTTGTTAATTTGCATCATCATCATGATTGGTCAGGATCCAGGGACCCATTGATAAAGTTCCATGTCCATGAATTGCCAGCCTAGCAAAAATCATGTTGATCTAATGTTGTTGGAATTAATTAATATATTGGAAAACATATTGCAACATTGGATTAAAAACAGATTTTCTCAAGATAAAATTGTACTAGGAAAACATATCAAATGATATTCGATCAAAATAATTTTCAATTGGTTTGCTCAATAAGGTATTAAAAGTAATTAGTCCCGGATATCGAGATGAGTCCAAAATGGCTAAGACAAGACTATTAAATTTTTTTGTGGAACTGGAGAGGATCAATTTCCTTTCCACTTTGTTTTTTATAATGTGACTATTGAAAAGAAATGGTGGGACCTTGGGATGGATCTGGGGTGCTGTAGTACACCTTCGTGTAATGCATGGGTAGAACGGCACATTCAAATTAAAAACAATTATGATTGGTAATAAATGATTCTTACATGTCATAATTAAAAATTATATCTCAACTATTTATTGTCAAAATTAATAACCCGTGTGCATCCTACAAGGTACCTTGTACTATAAGATTTCTCAATCCCTTTGGGATAGTATAGATGCCCCATCTACAGGGTGAATGGCATGACTACTCCCAAATTTGCGGTGGATCAGACTTAACTCTTGTTTGTGATATGGAGTATTTTAAGTCCAAAATAGCTTCATCTACTATTAATTTAAAGAATTTTACATGTTCATATCATAGTGATTATTCTTTGACGAGTGAGAGGGAGAGGGTGACCTTTAGTAAAAAGTGAAAGAATAGATTGGCCTGTGCTCACCACACAACTTCGTAAGTGAGAGGGTGAACTTGGACCAATTAATTGAAGAAAATGTGAGACAAATCAAGTCCCAATGTCCCTCCAATGGGTCCACTTTAAAATGCCACATGATCACAAGGTCAATGTATTGCCACATTCGAAAGGACCAATAGCCACAATTATGTCCTGCCCTTTTTTGATGTCACCTTTGAATAACCAGGCTATGTGACTCATGCAAGGGAAAATGGGCTAAGATTTGCACATTCAAAGATTTCAATCCTTCTTTAATTATGTTTTTGACTCTCGAATACAATCTCATCTTGAGGAAAATAAAATAGAATGGAGAGGTCATGATCCTCTCCAGATCTGAAAAAAGATTGGACTTTCTTGTTAATGGCATTTGTAGACACTTGTCGGACTCATTTTGATTATTGGAAACGCTCATACTTCAAATGTCATCGAGAACATCAATATTTCTAGTCAGATATTATATTAATCGGATATCGATCAAAATAATTTCCGTACACATTTATACTAAAAAGTAGATTGACGAACCGATCGAACCGGATGTTTTGCGATTATGCATTGACCGATTTCTAGTCAACGTAATTTTCGACAAAATTGATGTTCTCGGTAAGATATGGAAGATTGCAACGATCAAAGGAAGCCCGAAAAGAGTCTAACAATGCCTCCAAAAAGACGAGAAATTTTTTAGTGCCGAATGGGTACCATGTGGTGCCCGCTCAGTAGATCCGGGCTGCCCATTTCAGTTTGGGACGGCTTGTATTTGGAGAGAGAAAAAGGAGAGAGAGTGGTGGGGTGAGAGGGGAGGGGGGTTTCAATCTGAACCGTCCAAAACACTTTTAGACGGCCCGGATGGACTGTTCGGACACCACGTGAGCACGGCTATGTGATACCCACCCGGTACCGAAAAATTTCTCCCAAAAAAACCGTCCGGAAAGAATCCTCTTCCTTTTATTGCAGAATTTCATGGAGAACAAGAATTTTCCCAAATGTGACCCACAACCCACCTCCTCCGGCGTCCACTGCTAATCTATCATGGAAGAAGGAAGAGAGAAATTAAGACAATTGTTTTCAATCCGCCGGTGAAGTTTTTGAGTTCTGAGCGGGTGTCACACACATGGTACCCCACTAGCAATCGGACCGTCCTTGGACAGCCCAAATTTATTTTCTCTCTTCCCTCATCCTACCACTCTCTCTCCTCTTTTTCTTTTTCTAAAGTTTGAAACATCTAAAATACGTTTGGACTGTCTGAATTGCCGACAGGGTACCACGTGTTTGGTATCCTATCTGCACCCAAAAAATTCTCCTATTCTATGAATGCACTTCTCCTTTCCCCCCTGATTATGACGAAGTTGCATAAAAAAAAAACCCCATCAAAAACGATAAAAGATAAGGGTTTAGCGGTTTTCGCATAATGAAAACTTCGTCACATCTGGAAATGCATATATAGAATGAAAAAGTGTGAAAATGATACAGCCTAGAAATTATTTGTGGGAGGAATCAAAGTAGAGAAGGCACTTATGCAAGTGGTGTGTCTCCATCAATTATTTGAAAATGACAATTGTTTCGCTTATTGTCTTTGCATTCATTCTGGGAATTACGACGATTCTATTCTCTCCGGTCTAAGTATTGGATTATATAAGACAGTCTAAATCTAGATCACAGATTGGTATAATAAATGTTTTACTGGTAAGAGTCTCAGAGCGAATCCGAACAATCATAAACCATTCAGCCCCAAATTCGCAACAATACCAAAAAAATATACTCGGACAAGGCTGAATCCAAGTCCCAAATTTTGGAACCCAATAACTCCGATCATGATCCGATTAATCATGTGCAAAGCAGATTGCTCTTTTTTATTACAAAAAACGCTAACAACAAGATAACAACATTTTGATCTCCGACCACCTAAAATTCGCTTGCAAAGTTTTTATTTATTTTTTGGTAACTGAGGTGTTTGGGCTAGTCTACGCGTATTTCGACTAAATCCTCGAGGGAGACTAGCACTACAACCCGCCCCTTGCAAAGTTGCAAGACACAAAAACACATCAAAGCATGGGATCAGTAGCTAAGAGACTAAAAATCACCATATCCCTCACTCACCTTTGTTGAAAGTATACTTCCTCAACAAGCCTTCCCTAAGGAACCCGATTTTCTCCAGCACCCTTTGAGATGCCTTGTTCTCTGCCTCAACCAAAGCCTGAAACCTCACCAACTCTGGAAACTCTTTGACTGCCTCAGAAACAGCAATCTTCATAGCCTTAACGACTATCCCTCTCCCCCAGTACTCGGCCGCAAGAGCGTATCCGACTTTTGCCCGACACCGGTCGTTACCGGACTCCGGCTTGATGAACAGGAATCCGATCGAACGGTTATTCAGACATATCGATCGACAGAAAGGGTGGGGGATGCAGGTGTCCTTGATGTAGGCCGTGGCAGAATCTTTGCAAGTGAAGGTGTCCCATCGGGTGAATCGAGTCACTTTTTCGTCACCGGCGTAGATCATGAAGTCATCTACATCGGTGATGTCATACGGGCGGATTGAGATTTCTTGAGAATTGAATTCCATAATGGTGATCAAGAATTGCATAGGCCTGTGGAAATAAAGACTTTGGGGGGTAGAAAAAGACTTCACTGTGTAGTGAACGACATTGTGAGTTATGATTTCATAAACAAAAATGCTGATGGTACAGCAGCTTCAGCGCAGACAGTGTATACAGTGCGTGTTTGGACCTATTTCGGGTCTAACAAAGATAATCGAAGCCGCTTATTTTGTTCAATATATTGTGCTTAAGGTCTCTGCAAAAAATCAGCTCCATCCGACATCGATAAGGGCATTTTCGAAGCGTCCAAAATCGCTTTATTAAACGCCCTTATTGATGTCGGATGGAGCTGATTTTTTTGCAGGGACCTTAAGCAAAATACATTGAACAAAATGAGCGGCTCGAATTATCTTTGTTAGACCCGAGGTGGATCCAAACACGCACTATACCACTGTCTGTGATGAAGCTGTTGTACCTGTAGCAGAGTCCTTTGGTAAATTAAATCGTTTGAGCATTTAACTTAGGCCAACCAAGTGGTATAATCAAAAGTCAATTATTTTAAAAGTTAACAATATTTGTGCAAAAGATAGTTCACAATAGTATAATCAAACTTAATAACATCCTTAGAAATAATCAAAGTTTACGCTTTGGATAACCAAAACTAGCAACATTTTTCAATAATCAAAATTTGTCGACCCCACATCATATAAGTTAACTAGTTCCAAAATTTATATACACACATGTTTCAATTAATATTTTCTTTTTCTTTTCTTCGCTAACTCTATATCTTCTCTACTTTACCCACAAACTATTTCTCTTTTTTTCTCTCCAAAAGTGAAGTTCATATCTCTCGATCATCTATCATTCAATCCATTGTCGTCGAATTAAGGAATTTTCACTCTTCTTTCCTGTTTCTATTTTTTCTCAAAAAAAAATATACAAAATCGGAGGGAAGGAAGTTGCAGATTTTTTCCCAAAATTAAAGGAGGGAATCGATATGTTTTTGCCCAAAACAACGTAAATGAAAAGAAGTGAATGTTGGGAAACAGAGAGGGCGAGAATGTGTGGAATTGTTGTGGACAACCATAGTGAACCTCAACATTGATAAGCTCAACAACCTCTTAAATGAATAATCAAAAGCTGATGTGTCAACCTTGGATTATCCATTTTTTATTATACCACTATGGATGGCCTTAGGACGTGTATTTCCATTAAAAACAATCAACGGAAAGGATTCTCTGCACTCCGAAGTATCATAAAATGGTCTGCACATTGATTATTTTTTTGAAGTATCATGTCTTACAGTATAGTATAGATCATCCATTGAAAAACAAGTTTGGCAATTAATCTAATTTCGATATACTTATCTTTTGAGAAAATAAAATTAGTGAGTTTGACAATGTACTCGAATTTGGCTGCAATTGGGAGCCGGGAGCCCAACAATTGGACGGTAGAATTCGTCCCAAGGATTAGTCGACGTGCACAACTTCACACAAATTGACTCGAACACCTGGACAATAGACTAAAAAACAAAAGTAATGAAATCATAGGAGTGATAGTTGAATCAAACTAGATAATTCTTGGACAGATAATTTTCGGGACAGGAGTCAGAATTTGAACTCCAGGTGGTAACTAGAGTAAATTAACAGCTAATGATAAAATCATTAAATCAATAGCCAAAAAGGATACACATATTCTAAAGTTATTCATCTATAATATCCTAAATATGTTCTAAGATTAATCATCCATCAACACAAAAAAAAATACTAGTAAAGAGATCTAGAAAAATGAAACTCGGCTTTCTTTCAAATTCCAAAAATTATTTAAGATTGATTGTAAACCAAGTTTAAAAACAATCTCCCTTTCAATGTATATATATAAATGACACGTGCAACTAGAAAATAAGTTTGTTTTTAATCTGAAACTGAGTGTGGCATGTGCCTCTCTCCCCTCTTTAGTCTTTACCTCGGTACCTAGATGGTTTTTACTTTGGTCAACAAACCAATTACTCATTTGAATTGGGTTTGTGATGAGTCAACGAGCCTAAACTACACGGTGTAGTCAATGACAGAACTAGAATTTTATCCTAGCAGTGGCGAAATGCATATTAAAAAAATCTAGTGGTGGCGAGACTATATAAGTTGGGCATAATTTTTTTAACATATAGTAATTGCATTTTCTAATTCTTGTCATGGCGGTCGCTACCACTAGACCCCATGGTCCCATCCTTGAGTGTAGTCCTGTAAATTATTATTTTTAAATAAATAAAATCTTGACAGTCTGATAAAAAAAATTTGCGACTGATTTCTAGTCCTGATTTCTACATTTTGTTGAACAAATAAATCTTGAGTACTCTCTGATAAAAGTATAATAGGTTTGTGTGAATAAATGGCGATTGACAGAATTCAATAGAGGAAAATGATTCATGTAAAATACTTCAAATGATTGGGACATAAGGTTCGATTTGGTTCGGTTTGGTTTGTCTGATAAAAAGAAATCTTGACTGCACTTTATTCAGGTCCATTAAAGTGTTTTCCTTTATCTTTTAAAAAATCCATATAAGATTCCCATTGAACTTGCCTCGCTTCTTCCTATGGTATCACTTCCTTGGACTTCACTCCAATTAATTAATTTATAATATACTAAAGTATGAATCCTTCAATCTTGGTTCCTATATTAATATCACACGATAACATTTTTCCAGTGCTAAATGCTTTGTCCCTTAGACGTTCCTTCCCATGTACTCTATACCCCACCAAACCCTAAAAGGGAGAGCCTTGCAGATGGATGGTGATGGATCATCCTCCAACCCAGAAACCAATCACCATGAATTTTCCGAGATCACTTTGAGGCCGTTCGATCTGTCTGACATCGACGATTTTATGGAGTGGGCCACCGACGATAAAGTGTCCCATTTTTGCATTTGGGACACCTACACTTCCAGAGAACAGGCTGTAGATTTCATTAACAACGTAGCGATTCCTCATCCATGGCTGAGAGCAATATGCCTGAAAAACAGGGCAGTTGGGTCAATTTCAGTGGAACCAGGTTCGGGAATTGGTGTGGGGAGAGGCCAAATTGGGTATGCTCTAGCATCAAAATATTGGGGCAAAGGAATTGTCACAAGGGCAGTGAAAATGGTGGTTTCAACTCTATTTTTGGAGTGGCCACATTTGGAGAGGCTTGAAGCTCTGGTTAATGTTGAGAATTTGGGGTCCCAAAGGGTGTTGGAAAAAGCTGGGTTTCACAAGGAGGGTGTGCTGCGGAAGTATTTTTTCATCAAGGGAACGTTTAGAAATGCGGAGATGTTCAGTCTTCTCCGCACGGACCGCACTGATGTTCCTTAATCTGTGTGTGTGTGTGTGTGTGTGTGTGAGAGAGAGAGAGAGAGAGAGTAGTGAATTCAGTTTGTGAGGTGTGTGAGCTGTGAGGTGAGATATAAGTGTGTAAGAGTGAGTTTGTAATTTTCAGATTTGTGTACTGAATCAATAAAGAGATTTGTGAGTGCTTTGTGTGTAATCTCTCCGGGTTTAAACTGTTAATGAACTCCCACCTCCAACAGAATAGAAGCGTAGAAATATTTAAATAAAAGTGTTCAAAATTCTGTGTTGGCATCGCAGTGATGCTAATGCATCATCATGGATGATGATACTTTTCGTGGGTATGTTACATTGCCGCAAAATATTTTTGGTTTGGGTGGATGATTAGGTCCAATGATCGAAATGTTTTCTTTTTTTCTTTTTTCTTTTTTTCAGTTTACTTGCAATTTTTTTTTTTTGATCCGGTTTACTTGCAATTCAATGATCAACTCTGTATTCTATTCCTTTAGGTCCCCTATTTGCCTAATTTACCATGCTTCTACCCTACAGCAAAGAGGGGGATTCCTTTGAACTATACTCAGGCTCGATCCTAAGATTTTCGAGGCCTAGGCAAGATTTGAAAATAGAACCTCTCAAAAGTTTGTTTTTGTGTGTGTGTGTGTATATATATTAGTATTTGTAGTGCTGGAGCATAAATGGTTTGTAGTGCAATGGCAATTCGCTTGACCTATTCATAAGAAGTGTTGGTCGTGTGGTCAAACCACGGTAACATCATTTTCAAACAATTTTTGTACAAGTTCAAAGGTGTTCACATTTAAAAAGTTGGAGTGGGTGGGATTCAAACTCAGGTTTCGCATGTAGCACAAGTGCTCCTTGCCGTTGAACTACACAAACATACCTACAAAATAATTGACATACATAAGTAGTATTTATTAAATTTCTGCTATTTGGAGCTCTATGATTGGAATCAAAATGAGAGGCCCAAGGCGGGGTCGCCTAGTGAGCTTATGTCCAGAGCCGGCCTTGACTATACTTACCGTCCAATATACTCACAGCATCCTAATGGCTGAAGTGTTCAGATAAAATAATCGGATATTCTTATTGATTTACGGGCACCTCAATCAATTTCAACAACTTAAAGTTAACAACAGGGCAAATCGTTATCGACTTCAAAAAATAATTGTTGGAAGTAAAAGTCGACTTTACAGACTCAAAAGTAAACCTCTCACTTCTTCTCATGCTCGCTTTACACTCCTACACAGGACCAACTCATCGGGGTTCGGTGTTCTTTAAAGTTGATTAGAATCTCTTAGAATGAACCATTCAAACCAGTGTTTGTGGGAATGTAAACTGACAAAAAGCAATGCGTCAATCAAGAGTTGCAATGGACAAACCATTCAGCCAAAAGTAGCTTATATACTTCGTAATGTCATACCCAGAAAAATATTATCGAACTATATCCATGATCCTGCATTAGCGTCACCGCGAGTTTATGATGCCGAGTTGCCAACACAGTTCCGAACACTTTTCTGTGAAATAAGTATTTTTAGGTCTCAACCGCTATTCAAAAATTAAGGAACGTCGAAGCGGACAAGACTAAACATCACCAAATCTCTATAACTCCCCTTAATAAAAGCATACTTCCTCAGCACACCCTCCCTGTGAAACCCAGCTTTTTCCATCACCCTCTGAGACCCCAAGTTCTCCACATCGACCAAAGCTTCCAGCCTCACCAGAAGCGGCCACTCCGAAAACACGCTCGAAACCGCCATTTCCACCGCCCTTGTGACAATCCCTCTGCCCCAATGCCTTGATGCTAGGGCGTACCCGATTTCGCCCCTCCCCGCGCCAATTCCTGAACCTGGTGCCACTGAAATTGACCCAATTGCCCTGTTTTTCAGGCATATTGCTCTCAGCCATGGATGAGGAATCGCTATGTTGGTAATGAAATCCACTGCCTGTTCTTTCGAAGTGTACGTTTCGAAAAGGCAGAAGCGGGTCACGTTATCGTCTGTGGTCCACTCCATCAGATCCTCGACGTCGGACAGATTGAACGGCCTCAAAGTGATCATCTCATCGAACGGCGTCAAAGCGATCTCGTCGAATTTGGAGTTGATCGAATCCACTTGCTGTTCTTTTGAAGAGGAGGAAGTGGTCGCATTATCGTTTGTGGACCACTCCATGAGATCATCTACGCCATGAGAGGGATCGAACGGCCTCGAAGCTGTCTCGGAGGACTCGTCTTTAGCGGCGGCGGCGGAGGTGGAGAAATTAGGGCTGGCGAATTGGACGGCGTCGGAGGAGGAGGGAGAGACGGGGCCGAGGAGGTAGTCGAGGAGGGGCTTGCGGTCGATGAAGGAGACGTAGGGGATGGCGAGCGGCTTGATGTTCTTCATGTAGTCGGTGGATTTGAGGTGGCTGTGCTTGAGGAAGTGGATTAGGGTTTCAAGGGTGAAGAGGTGGCCTTGTTTGGAGCGGTAGGCGGTGAGGGTGGCGGCGGGGAAGGAGTAGTCGGAGCCGAAGCGGAAGTCGTCGTTGACACGGACGATGCTGTCGAGGTCGTTGCGAATGGCGTAGTCCCGGAGGACGGAGAGGGGATCCATTGTTGCACAGAGAGAACTTGATGCAGCGGAATTCAAAATAATTCAAAATCAGCAATGCTACACACACAGCAAAAGTGCACAGATTTTGTGCACAGATTTTTTGTGGGGCCCACTACGGGTCCCACACAAATAATCCGAGCCGTTCATTAAATGTAAAACATTTTTTCAAGGGCCTCCGCAAAAAATCAGCTTAATCCAACACCTATAAGTGCTCGATTCAATCACTTAACTTTTCATTATTCTGAAATTCGAATGAAAAGTTAAATGATTGAATAGAGCACCTATGAGTATCGGATTGAGCTGATTTTTTGCGGTGGCCCTTGAAAAAATGTTTTACATTTAATGAACGGCTCGGATTATTTGTGTGGGACCCGTAGTGGGCCCCACAAAAAATCTGTGCACAAAATCTGTGCACTTTTGCTGTGTGTGTAGCATTTCTGATTAAATACACTAGTTACGTACTACTCTAAATGAGATAAATGTTTGAGTTCACAAACGAGTTCTTGAGTTCAAAAGAAGAAATAAATAATCTCATAATTTTATTGATGAAAAAGGTAAATAACTGTATAAATACAACCCTTTTTAATCTAGTAGAGAAATCCTATGTTAGATAGGAATCTAGTAAAACAATTTCTTGTTAGTCAAGAAATTATAAAGAATAAAATAAAAAACTAATAAAATTTTAAAATAAAATAAAATTTCTAAAAAAAATCCTAAATCATAAAAAAAAAACAAGAAGATTAAAAACGTGCAAAATTGGTAGCACAAATAAGATTTCCTAATAATATAATTTCAAAAATAAAAATCTAATTCTAAATAAGATTTTAGATTCTTATATTTATAATTCTGGAATCATAAAAGTAAGAAAAAAAATCTTTTAGAGTTTTATCCTTCATCAGTCTCATTTTCTTTCCATGCCAAAGAAATAGATATTTCGAATACTTCAACTCTTTTCTTAACTTCAAAAAAAAATTCAAGAAAAAATATACTTGCGATGATATTTTCTTTTCAAACTTCAACTTGTTGACAAGATGCACTAAACGAATATTGGGAACTCAATCAAATTGTTGCACTCCAAGAAAATTGACTAAAGCAATATTAATTTTGTTATGTCAGCAATCATGGTTTAAATCCATTCCGTGCATGTATGCTCCGACTTGATTGTTGGGCGATTCTTTTGAATTTATGTTTTCGAACAATTTACTTTCACCAATGTTGCTGACCAAAATCTCCTCATTGGCACCAATATCAGTATTAAACACCTCCAATGTATAATTATTTTGGTCCTCAACAACTTGATCACCAATATCAATATTATTATTTTTAATATCAACTTCGAATATGACCTCATCCACGGCTTCTATATTATTCGTCTTATCACCAACTTCCGTTTCAATTTTTGGTTCATCAACTTGAATCACAACCTCTTTGACAACTTCTTCAACGACATTTTTGACAATAATAATTGTATTTTGTTGCTTTGGCCCATATTTTTCCTTTAGTAATTCCCTATAGTTCTATGGCAAAAATCTCTCCACCAAAAGTCTTTTAATTCTCGACCATGCATAAATTCGACATTTGCCCAATCGATCTCTTGACGATTGTAATTTTAACCACCATTGTAGCGCCGGACCTGTAAGCTTCAATAGTAAAAACCTCCACATTCGTTCGGAAGGAGTTTTCGTATACTCAAAAAAATCATCAAATGTCCAATATCCAATCCAAACGATCTTCAAAAGATTCAAGACCACTAAATTTTGTCAACTTATTGTAATACCTGAAATTTGCTTGTCGCTTTATCGACCGATAATCATTACGATTCTCGAATAGCTCACCTTCAAATTCAATCCTATCATCGTAGTGATAAAAAAATATTCGTCGGAGACATTTTGGAGAATAGGTTGGTTGCGGACGTATCCCTCAACGCGTTTCCTATTTTGGTTAGGAGGTTGGCGATAGAAAAATCCCAACGCGCGATCCTTCTCAACCCTTTCTGGCTTTTGGCAATTTTGTAGAGTCAACCCCTACAGCAACTCACTGATCTCTGCGAATTGAGTGTGAGTATCTTGACGGATTTCGGCTAATTGAGTGCTTCGATCCTGCAACTGTGTTCAGTTATCCTCCATCATCTTCCTTAGATCAGCAAGCCCATGACCAACGTCAATGGATGTTTCTTCAGTCATGTTTGGTGCCATCGAACCAAGAAAAACATAGCTCTGATACCACTTTACACAGTAGAATTCATAAGAGACTAGTTACGAACTAATCGAACGAATGATAAACTTGAGTCTACGAGAGAAAAAGATAAAATCTGAATATTATTGATAAAAATCTGCATAAATATAAGGTTACAACCCCTTTTATAAGAAAAAAGGCGTAACCCCAACAAAATCCTAACTAAAAAATGAAAATTTTCAAAATTTGGAGAAAATAATAAAATTGAAAAAAGGAAAGAAAGATATGGCTTTCCAAAAAAGAATCAACTTCTACGCAATTATACGCTAAAAGTTACTCCTATTGACGAAACAAATATTTCTTAAAACGGCAAAAACGTCCAATTGGAAGCCCAAATAAATGAATTAGGCCGAGAAACACCATTAATCATCAACCTATGGTTGATGTGTATCGACCACAGTGCAAAAATGAGTCAGCCTACCAAGTTTGAGCCTGATTAGAGCTTGTCCGAAAGTTGCCAAATCCGGTAATTTGCAACTAAACAATGTTTGGATTTCCGAGGTTTCGACTGGTCCAATTGATCATGAAATTAGGCCTCCACGTGTTCTACATTAGAACTGTGGGCCTAACAGAACCCACATTGGAATCCTTGTGCTAATCTTGCAAGTAACTAAATGACGGCCCAAGACGTATTTTGATAATTAATATTCGCTAAGAATATGCTGAGAACATTTGTTAATGTTGAAAATATTCTTAATGGATATTAATTATCAAAATACGTTATTAGTCGTCATTTTCTCCAAGTTATGGGCTTGGGTCTACGTGGGCCTATCCAATCTACTCTGTTAGCTGGAAAGTGTTTGTTGGATCTGTCAAAACACTAATTTAAAGCTAACACAATTTTGTAAAGAAAAATTCAATCTTTTTTTAACAATTTACTAGGTCAATGATTTTTTTAATGTGTAAAAAACATTTGAATATTTTCTTAAAGAAACAGTATTATGTATAAGTTTTCGTTTAGCGGAACAGATAAAATATTTTGAAACGGAGATAGTAGTAAGTACTATAGAATAATTGGTGTTGAGTCTGTTTAATGCACGAGACCAAAAAAAAAAAAACTCTCACCAATATTTTTCTCTTGCCCTCGTGCATGGAACAGACATAAAAAAATGGTGAAAATTGAAAAGATGTCATAAATCTGATCCATGACTTGACAAATCGTCACTCACTAAATCTGTTTTCAGCAAAAAAGTTGAAGGAACAAATTTCGCTGACCTCCCTGAGGTTTCTAACAAAGACGGAAACCTCCCTTGAGGTTTCTAAAATATCACTGACCTCCCTAACTTAGAAACAATTGTCAAGATTCCCCATCTGTTAACTCACCGTTAGATTCTTACCAGAAAATCATGATGTCAATTTTGCAATGCCTACTGCCCAAATTACCCTTGCAACCATAGCCAAACAGTCACTCCTTTGATACCACTACGTCAGCCATAGCTGCATAGATGATTTTGAGGGAAAAAAAAAGACATGGAACCTTGGTAATTTAAATCGTTCACAACTTGTTGAATTCTTTGAATATTTTGACAAGCTTTCTCTTTATTAAATTTTTTGCTTCAGTATTTACAAATTTACATTTTCAAACCCAGAGATTTCTAGTGGTTAAGGTTGGAGACTTAGATGTTTGCTTCCTCCTAAGGTCTCAAGTTCGAAACTTCTCAAGTGTTATCAACTCCTTTGGGGCTAGTCCATATAGAGCTTTGCTTCGGCTTTAATTTGCCTCCCCGTAAGTGAACGGTGGAATGGATCCCCATAAACGGATCGAGCCATCTGAGTTGTAAAAAAAAAAAAAAAACACATTTTCGATGAAATGGATAGCTAACCCTTAAGATATGTTCCCCACCCATTGAAGTACAAATTCACTAGTGTTTACAGAGATTTTTTTTGGTTATCGCATGTCTATAGATGTCATCTGCTATGCATGTATATATATTGCTACCTAATATCTTATATATTTTGTATATAATATACATATATATATATATATACACACACACACACACACACTATTCCCTCTCTTCCCAATTGATTATCCACAACGAAAAGACGTATAATTGTTGGACCAAAAAATAAAGCACTTCTGTGCATCATTTTTTTAAATTTCTTGACACTGAATTGAAAATTGCGACTAGTTCTTTAATTTGGTGTCAAAAAATTTAGAAAACGATGCACGAAAGAGGCTCTTTTTTTTTTTTCAAAAATTGTACGTCTTTTCTTAGTGAACTATTATTTAGGAACAGAGGGAATATAATATATGATCCCTCCATCCAAAATTTTAGTCCACTATGAAAACTTATGCGAAAAATATAGTATTTTGCTTATAATTTACAAAATCTATTGCACCAACTTGAAGAACTAAATGAGATCTTTGACTTATTTCAATAAAATAATATGTATGTGATAATGGTAAGAAATTCATTAATGGATTTTCTTTATAATTAGCCGGTTAATAGGCTAAGGAATTCAATAGCTAGATATATAATCACAAGCAATTCATCAGTGCTAATAATAAAAGCCCAACGGGTTGCTTAATGGTCAAGACTTGAGATTTAGGAGTTTACTCATTTGTAAGTTCATAGGTTTGGAACCTCTCAGGTCCTATCAATTTCTTTGGAGCCTATCAATATGGAGCTTTGCTCCGACTTTAATTGGACTCCTTGCAAGTGGGTGATGAGATTGGACCCCCGAGATTAGTCGAGTTGTGCGTAAGTTGGTCTGGATACCTAAGTTATTAAAAAATGATGGTGATAATAAAAAATAGTGGTAGATAGTGGCCCGGAGAAGTTATTACGATTCTCTTTTCTACACTGGTTTTCTCCATCAAGTTCATCTGTCAGCCCATTCTTCCTAAATTTTTTTGTTTGGTATTTTTTACTTTTTGTCAACTTTTACTGAGGTTTTCACTGTAATTTTTAGCATTAATGGTCTGACTCGACAAGAGAAATCAGTAAAGGGTAAAAAATGTGAACCGAAACTAAAAAAATTCATATAAGAGGGTAAAAAAATTAACAATACCAGCTGTTTGGTATTTTTTTTGTCTTAATAATTTTTTTTTGCTGTTTGGTAATGACACTTTACTTTTTAGACTTCTCTCATCAAGATGGATAATTAATTGAATCTTATAAAAATTCAAAAAGAGGAACAAAAATATGAAAAGAAAACCCAAAAAATTAGAAAAAATGGGGTGGCAAATGGGTTAAGCAATTACTTCAGTTCTCTGAAGAAAACGACCAATTATTTCCGTTAATTTCAAGAAGTCAATTGACATCGAAAGATTTTAGCTAAATTGTTTTGTTCTCATGGGCATTAGAATAGTATGCATCTAAAATATTTTTATGATGTCTAGTTAGTTTTTCATTAGGTGGATTCGTAATTACTAGTAATTAACTATGTTTACAAATCTCTTTGCAAAAAATAAAAAACTATGTTTACAGATGCCTAAAGCTTAAAAGTTTGTTTTTGATGAATTTAGTTTTACTAATTTTTGTGAAAGAGGGTATGAAAAATACTATTGTTACTCAGGCATTGTAATTAGGGGGTATTATGGTCTTTTAAACAAAGCAGTTAACGCCATCTATTGCAAGTTAACGACCTCACTACTCGAGTCTCTAAACCCAAAGAGAAATACCACTGAGCAAAAATCCCAAGGTCTCACTCTTCTCTCTTCCCCTGAATTCCCACCGAAACCACCGCGCGCTCTCTCTCTCTGCAGCAATGGATCCCCTCTCCGTCCTCCGGGACTACGCCATCCGCAACGACCTCGACAGCATCGTCCGCGTCAACGACGACTTCCGCTTCGGCTCCGACTACTCGTTCCCCGCCGCCGTCCCCACCGCCTACCGCTCCAAGCAAGGCCACCTCTTCACCCTCGAAACCCTGATCCACTTCCTCAAGCACAGCCACCTCAAGTACACCGACTACATGAAGAACATCAAGCCCCTCGCCGTCCCCACCGTCTCCTTCATCGACCGCAAGCCCCTCCTCGACTACCTCCTCGGCCACGTCTCCTCCTCCGACGCCGTCCAGTACGTCAACCCTAACTTCTCCCCCGCCCCCGCTGCCGAGTATCGCCCCGAGGACCCCGGCCTCGACCCCCGGTTCGACCCCGGGCTAGACGTCAATGAGGATGTTTCTAGGGTTGGGTTGTCTGAGAATTACATAGAGATGATTAGGGCGGCGGAGAGGCCGGTGAGGGACCGGGAGGCGATTTTGGAGTGCAAGAATAAGGATTTTTACGAGGTCTTGAAGGCCGCGGCGAGGAGGGAGGAGGAGAGGCAGCGGTCGGATTCGCAGCAGAGGAAGGACGGGCTGGTGGCGAAGAATCGGTTAATGAGGGGGGATGAGAGAGGGTTTGGGGAGGAGTTAGGGTTAGGTTATGATTCGACTCCTAGGGCGAAGATGGGGGTGAAAGGGGGGAAGGCAGGGGAAGGGGTGCCGATTATATTGGTGCCGAGCGCGTTGCAGACGCTGATTACGATTTATAATGTGAAGGAGTTTTTGGAGGACGGGGTTTTTATACCGACGGATGCGAAGATGAAGCAGGTGAAGGTGGCGAAGCCAGACTGTGTTACGGTGCAGAAGAAGTTCAGTAGGGATAGAGTTGTGACCGCGTATGAGGTGAGGGATAAGCCGTCGGCGCTGAAGGCCGAGGATTGGGATAGGGTGGTGGCGGTTTTCGTGTTGGGGAAGGAGTGGCAGTTCAAGGATTGGCCTTTCAAGGACCATGTGGAAATCTTCAACAAAAGTGAGAAAGTTTTTCTTTGCTTCAATTGTGTTTGGTATTAAATTGATCATGAAATTGTGTGGTTGGGTTATTGAAATGTACATTTGTTCCTTTTGGCTTATCTGGGTTCAATCCGATTTTTGTATAGTATGAACATTACTCTTTTGATTTGTATCTTCGTTTGCATTAGGATTGCAGGCTCTTAAATATGAACTATCCGTGCTCTTAGATATGATTACAGGCTCATAACTATAGTGACCTTGTTGAATTGAATGAAATGGAAAGAGAAACATAAATCCTGAAATTTTGTGGATGCTAATTTCTTGTGCAGTTCTTGGATTCTATATGCGTTTCGAGGATGATAGTGTGGAGTCAGCTAAGATTGTCAAGCAATGGAATGTGAAAATTATATCGGTGAGCACATTTTTCCTCAGAGGCTCAGAGCTATTCGTTCTCGTCTGATACTGTGATCAAGCCAGGAGTTTCATTATGTTGTTTTCCTCTAGTGAAAATGTCTTGATTGTACTTGTCTTTGATGACTCTGCAGATTAGCAAGAACAAGAGGCACCAGGATAGAGCTGCAGCGCTTGAGGTGTGGGACAAATTGGAAGAATTTATGCGCTCACGATCACATGGTTGAGGTGTGCCAGGTTTCATCTGAAAGGACACATTTTTCTTTGAGGTGTGTCAAATCTCTAATGAACAGCCTCGTCGTATTTTGTGGTCTTTACTGACATATTTGGTTGGACACAATACACATAATAAAACTTGCATTGGACTCAGTTTCCTATATCTCTGGAGTCTGGCCTTATTGATCATTCTTTTCCTCATTTTAATTAATAGTCAGTGTTTCAATTTGTCTTCTTGGCTCAATCATGTATATTACACCTTCTTATGACAATGTACTTTATGAGCAGTTACTGGGGTATGGGATATGTTTTAAAGTCTTTCTTTGTACATGTCGGTGTTCTAAGAGATTGTGACTATGTAGTCATATAGTGCATAGAGCACCGTACCTCTCACTCTTCCCTACCATTTAAAGGGGAGAAAAAACCACGTTAACCTCCATAGCTATTACGCCTCTTAATACTGGTCATAATTTGTTCGCCGTCAAAATCCTCAAGTTTTGAACTCCATTGACCATCAACATTGCATTGATGAGTAAGATTATGCTGCAAATTGCATTGACCAGCAACATTGCATTGATGAGTAAGATTATGCTGCTTTTTTGTTTGCTGGGTATTTGAGTGTCATTGAAAAGAACATATGACAGAATAGTAAAGGAAGGAGTAACTTCCTGGTTACAGGATACAATAAAAAAGAAGAAAAAAGAACCAAAACAACAGCTAGGGAGCAGAGAAGATCCTTGAGGGAATTATGTCAATGTTAGAAAATCTGCTTATTAAGGGAAGAAAGTTTGATGAAGAGAATTGGGACCCTTTGATAGCAGTGAATCTGATGCAACATAGAGGTTATAGACTGCTGGATTTTTACTGAAATCCGGTGGTTTTGCCAGATATGATAAACATAGCAGTTCAAGCATTGTCCTAATAGAGTTATATAAAGATTTTCCTCTAAGCTTTTAGCAATATCACAAAGATCACAAATCTGGTTCCAAATCATTGTGGAGAATGGAAATCGAAGAACAAGTAATTAATGGGTTTATCTTGTTGCTGGCAAAGGAGGAGAGAGCAGAGTTGTCAAGCCCCCACAGCTTTTATACATATCCCTTTCATGAAGCTTTCCTTGTATAGCTATCCAAAGGATGAAACTATGCCTCAGTATGCACGTAGGAGGCAATAAAAGTTTATGCCAAGTTACAGTAGGAGAATGAAGTCTGATAGCATTCCTGGTAATAACAGCATTGAACATAGATGGAGAGGAGGAGATGTCCCACAGGACCTTGTCAGCTCTAGAATAGGGGGGAGCAAAGAATGGGGAATGGGCCAAGCTCAGTGCGCATTGTAGATTATTGATTGATAAGACTTTGGATGTTGAGAGGAATCTAGAAGCTTCAACAATCCTATAGCCAAAGTAATCAATCAGAGGGCCCTGGGGTAACCAATTATCAAACCAAAGACAGATGTTCTTTCCATTTCCAAATGTGGCTTTATGAAGGCCCTGGCAATGGTTTTCCACATAATAACTTTCCTCCATGTCCAGGAACAATCGGAAGGGTAACTCTAAGTCCAAAAACATTTGCCTTCAATCAGATATTTGCGACACCACTGAACCCATAGTCACTGATGCTGATGGCATATGGCCCAGATGTGTCCGAGAAAAGAGGCGTGAAGCGTGATTCCAGCGTCTAGATAAGCATCAGGGTTCCCTAGGAACTTTGTTAGAATGATGGTAAGTTGTGGTCCCAGTCTGGAGGAAATGCTGAGGGCTTTTTATTGCAAACAGACTGAACTAGGAAGGACAAAGTGCATAGTCCAGTAGACTTGAATGCTAAAGAACATAAATTGATGAGTTGAAGTCTACCAGCTAAGAGATAAATTTGTTAGCCCAGCCTCTAATTTTAGCGTCAACTTTATCAAGGAGACTTTTACAGGCAAGTGCTGTATGTTTAGTAGAAATGCTGGGTGCCCCATAGTACTTGACAGGCAAAGCACCAAGCTGGAACCCCAAAAGGCTGCAAAGATCATTTTTAGATGAATTTCAGTCTCAGCCATAGTCGTCCAAATCTTAGGATTTACAATTTGCTAGGTTGCATGAATTGGAAATAACTGTGAATCAGTGAAGCGAATTTGTGATTTGTTCGATTCACTTTTGATTTGCTGAATTGAATTATGACCTTTTTTTTTTTGCCGCCTTCTTGTTGCATAAGGGTTCAAACTACTTTTTAAGGTCTTAGTATTTTTTAGTATTTTTAAATGCCATCTTTTGTTTAAGTTTCTCCTTAGTCTCAAATATAGAGCTCTCTCTTGCTAAGTATTATTCGTAACAAGAAAAGGGAGATTTATTTTGAGAGTGAATCAAAACCGACAAAGACGAAATGGCATACAACCACTTAAAGACATTCAAATGGTTTGTTTTGTAACTCTTTTTCACAAAGAGGGCCACAAAGAGGACCATGAAAAGGACCATTTAGATACTCAATTCAGTTCAGGATTTGGCAATTTGAATTCATAGCAGTATAGATCCTACTCGTGTAGTCGTGTTCATATTAGGTGATGACTCAGAAATTGTGACCCTCTAAAAGGGTATTTGTTTACAATATGGAAGTAGTGAGAATTAGCCTATCAAAGAAAAATAGATCATCTGCAGAACAAATGTAAGCTAATTCCTAGATCTTGGCATTTAGGATGGACTGAAAAGCGACTTGAATTGTTGGGTATTACATGATTGAGTTGAGGCTAAGGCTCATTTTGAATGAATCTGATGTTGTTGGGTCCCCTCAATCCTCATTTTCCTCTTCTTCGCTCTCTGAACCTAGTAGGTTTGGCTTGATAATGTAGTTGGATAGCTTGGATTGATTAGTTGCTCCTCACATGGACAGCTAGGTCATCTTCATGTAATATGGATACTATAATGGGAGGTAAACAGTCCATTTGTCTGTCTCTATTTTTTCGTCTTCTAAATTTAGCTTCATGATGTGGTTTGAAGATTGTTTCTTGCTGCGTCTGTATTTAACTGTCTTGTTCATCTCTAAATTATGCTATAATAGCTCTATTGAATCTCATGTGGGCACTGGGGTTCAACTTCAAACGTTGGTTAAACCACAATCAATCCACCATTTAGCTTATAAGTTTGATTTTTGTAACATATTATTATTCATAGTACTCCTGCATACTCTGGGTCATATATTTTACAAATGCCCTTGTTTATGTAGTTATGTACTAGTGGATGTGTTTGTCTTGCTGCTGTGTGCTTTTAGTGTCACAACTGTCACTCACTCACTATGCACACTTAATGTTCCTGGTTATTTATGCACATTTGATTTTCATTTCCGATCTGTTGGTTTTTAAAGCAGCATTTGAGTGCCTTCCATGCATGCATAAACATTGCTTGCAGCTGCCAAGGTGAAAAGAGAGACTTTTGATAGCTGTTTCGGCTGATGCGATGCGGGAGGACTGACATGAACAGTGAAAAGGATGCTTTGCGAGTATAGAGAAGTAGTTGAACGCCGCCATGCCGGTGTGCTTGGTTTGTCTTGGGTGAAGTTTTTTGAACTACAATTATTTATCATGTATCCTTTTTCTTTTGTTTGGGACAAGGCCTGTTATCAGCTTTTCAGGATGCTTGACCTTCTGCGATTCCTGGGCACAAATGTTGTTGCTGATAGAAAATGACACAAGTTGTTCAACTTGGTATATAACGAGTTTGTTTATCAGTTGCGCCGATCCCCTAGGATATTATTGCTTTTCACATTGAGAAGTTTCATGTGTCCCCATGTTTTCCCACATTAATCCTTATTTTCTTTTGGACAAAAATAAACTAGAAATCATCTTATTTGAGAAGGGAAGAGGCAATAACTCTCCCTGTAGTACAAAACCATGTCAACCTCTAAAGAGGTTGCCAAAGAATAACAGTACAAATATACATTCCATGGTATGGACCCTTTATTTAGGAAAAAAAGAGAAATTAAATAGGATTCAATGTAAGTAATAGCGTGTTGGACTGATGGAATGCAGGCAGATGAGAAAACTCAGCAAATTGTGGAGGCTGAAAAATAAGATGCAATGAACAGGAGGACAAAAGACAGAGAAACTGTCATCTTTGCGGAACTCGCATCTGAAGGGGATGAGCTGCTGTCTGTTGATGGCACTGGTTTCGATCCAGTTCCTACATCCATGTAAAAAGCAACATGAACTTCATATAATCCATTGGAATGGTTGAAAGTTTTCTATAGAGATAGTAGGCTGATGCTTTTTAATTGCCAACATGTAAATGGTTCTATATCACCCTAACATATGGCAAAGGGAAAAGAGATCGTACTGCCATATAGCAATTCAATCCATGGCAATTTAGGAAAACATGTTACCTGTAGATGATGTAGTTGGAGTTTTTGTGGTTGGAGATGCTGGTGTTCCTGAGGAAGAGCCCGTCGGGGAAGCACCTGCTTAGGTAGAGATGTCACAAGTTAGTAGGGAGATACATGTCCTCGTTGTCTAGCATTTTGGTGTTATGATTATAAGCTAGTTTTGTTTCAGGGAAAATGTATTCCAACGTAAAACATATGTGAAAATGTCAAATGATTTTCCTTGCTAGTGCTGTGAATGATGAGGGTTGATATGGTGTTGGGATGGTGGTGTGGTTGTAGTGGCAAGGTTGGTGATGGCAGTCGTGGTGGCGGTGGCAGGGAGGTAGTTGGTGGTCACAGCAACAGTGGTGGTGGACCAGGTGGTTGTGCCAGCTGCAATGGAGATGTTAGTGGGGTGGTGACATCGGCAATGGTTGTGGCGTTAGGAAGACTGGTGGGTCTCGGTATGTCTGGAAAACATTTACACGTTCGAAAAACAGAAAATCGTTTTCCACTTAAAGAAGCTTATTACGGCTTAGCAAGGGACGCATTTTTGCCTGGCTCTTGGTCTTTGATACCGAAATCAGAAGAAGGAAACATTGTTAGACCGTAATCACAAGACCGTTGATGAACAGCTAGCATTTGGAACACATTCTTACCATTACAGTTGCTACTGGATGGAGTCTCAACCTTGCAAGCTTTAGGAAGTTCCAATGCCCGAGTCTGATTGACAGTAATCCCAAGGGAGCCGCCGCCATTAAGGGCCTGACACAAGCACTTAGGCTGCGATTCAACTACATTGCCCAGCTCCGTGCAGCATCCCGAAGAGGGGGTTGAGGAGTTTCCGTTTATGTAGTTGAGGCACGGCGCCATGTTTATCAACGCATTGGTACAACTGGATGACGACTGAGCCGCTGCTCCAGCCCACAGCACCGATACGGCAACCAGAACTAGGCCAAAACCGATTGCTTGAAGAGCCATTCGGAGTCGTCGGATTTGTTGAAGAAAATGGCAGTGGGCTACGATTTGTTGCTGCTGGGGGAAGGAGAGAGTGTTTGTTGGTGATGTTGTGGAAGAGGAGAGGGAAAAGTTCAGAGTTATATAGGGAAGTTTGGGAGGAGTGAGAGTCAAATGGAGATGGGTTAATGTGGGTTACCCACTTCCTCCAACTCTACTTGTTTTAGGAGATTCATTGAGCCAAGGGATTGATTAATGGTTAGTTATGTGGGTAACCAAAACTTCTGTACTTAACCCATGTGGGTTCTTTGCCTTGCTGGTTAATGCAGATACCTGTATTTTTACGGGTCATTACTTCATTCAATCAAGGTGAGACTATTTTGGGACTTTTCCTCAGAATAAAGGGTTTACTTGTACCTTTTGATCAACAAGGGTTACTTGTACCTGACTCCTACTTTTTCTAGAGCTCCTGGGTCTGAGCGTGTGTGCTGACCCCAACCGGGCCGTCCATTTCGGCAATGGACGGTTCAAATTTCATCTCAACCGAACAGATCTCAGCCGTCTGTCCGTTCATTTCCGAGATGAAATTTGAGCCATTCATTACCAAAATTGGACGGCCCGGATGGATCAACACACATAAGCGACAGCAGTCAGCAGGCTTCCCAATTTCCAAAGTTTGAGGCTATTTTGATTGGTTGGATTACGAACGGCAGAGTAAATAATCATATAGGATGAGGACTGTCACCAGATTAATTGTAAGGGTATTAGCAATACCCACACGCTAGTTTTATTTTTTCAATTAATATGTAATTGTTAAGGTGCACGTAAGTTGACCCAAATACAAAAATTATCGAAAAGATGAACATGTATAATTGTTTTACCAATAAGTGCATTCTGACACCAGAAATAGTCTAATCCGGCCGATCAAACAGGCCCTAGAGAGAAGGAATTTGGGCTTTTGTTTGAAATTGGAAGGGACAATTAGAGAGATCGCATAATGGTTACGGTGGAGTAGCGGGGGTATAATCGACTCAGCCTGTTGCAGGAACAGCAGGTTGCAGTTTGCCCACATCCAGATCCCTACTTAGTTATTCCAGCCATTCATGTCGTAGGGATTATTGAATAGTATGTCCGCGCAAAATTCAAGTTGATCGGAATCTCAAACTGTTTTGTCGGAACAATTTAATTTTGTGAAAAATAGTTAGACCGTCTACTTTTCCTTGAGTAAAAGTGTGTTTGACGCGGAGCCTTCCATGGTCAATTGAACACCCAAACAAATTTTTTTTGCTTAGAATAAATGTAAAAATTATGGGCTAGTCGTTTTTTGAACACCCAATTTAATTATCAATGAACACCAGATTCTAATAGAGTTGAACATTTGAATAAAAAAGAATTGAACACCTAACCCAAAATCAGTTGAACAATCAATCATAACCCAATTACGGCCCATCAATCCATGTAATTTATATTTGAACATTAAACACATTAATTACTTCAAATAAACCTCATAATCATAATAAAGAAATTGAAAAATAAAGAGAAAAAGGAGAATCTATTAGTGCAAGTATTATGCTCTGTGTTATCTCTCCACATTTATTGTCGATGGTCTAAATGTGTTAATTTCGCATTCATGACAATTATAACTATTTTATTTGTTTTTGTCTTATTAGCTAAAAGAGAATTAGTTATCCACAAATGATGGCCTATTAGACAAGAAAACACCTTTTTTTGACAAATATTTGTTTATTTTCTTATCATTTTTCTTACTCGACGAAAGAGTGAAAGAAATTTAGCTATTCAATTCGTTTTCTTTCCATTTCGTTTCATTTTGGACCTTTTTGGTTCGCGCTTCGAACACAACATTTATGGGCAGAGAATAGAAATTCATAAAAATTGCATTTGGGCAGAAAATGGAATAAGTTAGCTGATTATTAGCTCTAGTGTACGCTTTTGTAGAAAATGAACTTGGAGTAGAAGCTGAGTTTGACCCTTATTTTAGTAATAAAAAAAAAAGCCAGTGAGATTATTGTATTAAATTACATGTAATACAAGAAACCCTTGGAAGAACCAAACAATTAAGGGTCTCATAAGCAGTGCCAGATCTATGATAATTAATACCCGCTGCGGATATGTTGAGAACATTTGTCAATGCTAAAAATGTTCTTCATGGGTATTAATTATCAAAATACGTTCTTGACTGTCATTTTCCCAAGAATTTTTGGTGCAACAACTGAAGCGTATATGTACTAAATTGTTTGAAATTGGCTTGTTTAAAATTTTGTATGCTAGAGCTCGAATGGAGTCCAGTACTTCGCTTCGATTACTAAAGAAGTCTCTAAAAACGAGTCCAGCCCATATATATGAGTCGAGTTAGGGTGCTAGCTCGATGTCCGCTCGTTTGCTAAACAACAAAAAATTTGTTCGAGATTGACTTGTTTACTAAACCAATGGAGCGAAGCTGAGCGTTTAACAAATTGAGTTTTCGAGTGCTCGCGAATAGCTCGATTTGTTTGCAGCCCTAGTACACAAGCAGTGGCGGCTCTAGAAATTATGAGAAGGGTGCTCAGAAATTTTTATTGCATCTAGAAACCACAACTAAATATACAAAAAATTAATCTTCATTATTATTGTGAGGGGTATGGAGTAGCAAATAGTTTTATGAGAATTTATTAACATCTTATCTCATGTTTTTCGGATGCAAATGAATTTATACTACCAATTAAAATATAGATTTTCGCATATCAGGATATATTGTTGACAAATCAGGAAAAATAGACTTCTGTTGATGGTGCTATTGTCAAATCTACAGTATGATACTGTTTCATCTTTTTTGTCATTGGTGGATGCCAATGGCTCGATGCCTTCTCCTGCTGTGAAGAAAACTAGTTGGAACGAATTGAACACCCGTTTTTTTTGGATTGGGTTAAATTAAATGTGGGTCTGTGAGTGACAAGGGCTACTGAACTTTGTACTACTATTTTCAAGTTATTCTAATCGTTAGAGAAATTGCAAGTGCTTTGGTTCACTTTTTTTTGCAGAAGATAGGTTGTTGGCATATGAATTTTTGTGAATTTATTTGCCTTTTTATGTTTTTTTTTTTTGTGGGGTCTCATAAAAACATAACCTAACACTTCACCCAAACAGTTCTTTAAGGGTATCTACAATACTATAATAAAAAATGGATAATCAAAAGTTGCCACATCAACTTTTGATTATCCATTTAAGAGATTACTAAGATTAATAATGTAGAGGTCCACAATTGCATAATCAAAATTAAATAACTAAAAGTTGTAACATCGCCTTTTTATAAATTAAAAAAAAAACTAATAACTATGAACATAGAAATAGTTTTTTCTAAAATTTTTTTTGAGACTAATAAAAATTATTTATTAGAAATAGAAAATAAATTTTAAAACATTTTTTGAAATTTTTCAAAAAGAAAAAAATAGTTTGTGTGTAACTACAGTTTTTGAAAAAATAAATTTTTATATAAGTAAAGGTTTTGAGAAAAAATTTTCTTATACAAAACAATTTTTCGAAATAAAAAATATTTTTTGGGGGGAAACAGTTTAAAAAAAAAAAAACAATTTTAAGAATTTTTTTTTTTTGAAAACATTGTTGAAAAAGAAAAAGAAAGAGAGGGGAAAAGGGAAGAGATATAACTTTTTTTTTGTAATGATGTGTGTATTTGATTGAAAATGTGATGTTAATTAAATTTGGTTATTGATAAAATGTTGTTAGTTTTGGTTATCCAAAATCCAAAATTTGATTATTTCTAAGAAGGTTGTTAAGTTTAATGATAGCAATTTAAGCCATATTTTTTGCAAACATTGTTAACTTTAAAAATCTAGCACTTTTGATTATGCCATTCTAGAAAGGCCCCAACTCTTTAGATCTCTCATCCTTTTATAACCCAGAGATGGAACGGTTTCTCAGAAACGCCTCCCCCTCTCTCTGGTTCTCTCCATAGATCTTCAAGAACTCACTCTCATCTCTGATCCTTTCTCTTCAAATCTTCAAGAACCAATCAAAGATCTTCCCCTTTATTGTTCCATCTCTGATCCTTTCTCTGCGATGGAGGGATAGAGGGATAGATGTTTGATTGGGAAAGGGACTCTCTATTGTTCCATCTCTGATCCTTTCTCTGCGATGGAGGGATGGATGGATGTTTGATTGGAAAAGGACTCCTGAAGCGCATCCGGGATGTGGTCGGCGGCGAGACCCAAAAGATCTTCGCCTCTACAAATCTTCAAGAACCAATCAAAGATCTTTCCCTCTATCGCTCGAAACACAAAAAAACCTGAATACAGGTTCCTCCGATCTGACGAAGGGTCTCGCTGCCGACCGCATCTCTCCATCCCATATTCAAATTTTTTCAAATCGGAGGAGCTTCATGATCTGGGCTATAGCTAGAGCCCAGTGCTGCTTCGGTAAAGTTGCCAGTACCCTAAATTTTTTTTATTCATTTGTTTTTTAGGCTGATTAAAGTATTTTCAAAACAAATGAAAATACAATTTTTGTGTTTCTAAAATTTTCATAAAACTACAGGTCCCGTTTTGGGATTTTAGATTTAGATTCGTAGGTAATGAGTATGGAGAGGGATAGGATAATAATTGAAAATAGAAAAAATAACGGTTCAGATTTTGATAATTAATACTCGTTAAGAAGAAGCTAAGAATATTTTTTAATACTGAAAATGTCCTTGTGGATATTAATTATCAAAATACGTCCTTAGAGGTCATTTTCCCTTGAAAAAGTAGGGGTAATGATTAAAAGTTGGGCCTACTCACAGAAAGCGACTACATGTGAATTTCATGTATATTGTATTTCAATCGATCGATTTGGTTGACGATCCGTATTTGTTTCCAGTCATACTCTCTAATCAGGGCTTTCTTGCTCCATTTCTATACAGCACCACTGCATATTTACTCTTTCTAAACAGCTCCATTCCTCTCACTCTTTCTTTGAAAGTCACGTAGTCACATAATGTCATTGCAAGTCTTCTTGTAGTTCTGAATCTACAAGGAACAACTTTATAGAGTGTCTTAGCAGGATCAGTAAGTTTGAATGTGGTTCATTACCGTAATTTGTGAATCATTTACATGCTCATGCTTCTGGAACAAATTGTTGCTTTGTTATTTTTTTTTTTTTTTGTTTTGCTTTTTATGCATGTTGATGAAAGTAGCTGAGTTGTGATTATAGTAAGTTTAGGCACATACTGACAAAATATGTTGCCTTGATGGCATGTTTGTTCGTGCATCATACTGGTTTTATAGTTGATGGGCGTAAATCATTGTCAGTGTTATCTCCATGTTGGTTGTATACTCACCAAATGGGTTGATTAAGTTCTAGTTTTGTTTGATCTACTCCCATTAGTAAATTCTGGAGAGAAGTCTGATAATGTAACTGTTCCGATAAGAAGAAAGTATAAGCCAGATTCACAATTCGTTTCCTGTAGGAATTCAGATCTGGTCCAGCTGCCTTCAAACAATGCAATTTTGACTTCTTCCTATTGTGTGTGAGAACATCTACATGTGTATGCATAGGCTTAGTTGCATAGACATTCTTATTCTTGATGAACAGGAGTAGTCAATTGTAGAAGTAGAATAAGCAGCTCCTCTCTTATTCATAGAAGTTTCTTGTATTTGGTTCATTTTGCCCTAATCCGCATCTTCATATCTACTGTTGTTGGGTTTTGGTAGCTCAGGTTCTCTCTTTCGCTCTCTCTATTTCTATCCACTTTTGTATTGATTGGTGGCATGAAGTTTAAGTTATTTTGATTATCCATTTAGTCCATAATCAAACCTAACAACCTCTACCTCCACATTGGTTATTTTTGTATCCCTAACAAAAAAAACCTACAATACACAATGCATATCTGTCCAATCGCAAATGAGTCCCAATCACGTACCGAACCACACCAAATTATTCATTTTTGATGAGACAATTCCAATGTGAACTTTTGATTAAATCCAAACTCACAAGTCCGCAAACCAGCTACATAACCAAACTCACATTTCTATCTCCTCCATAACCTAACTCACGATTTTTGTTTAGATCCAAACACATTTGTATCGGGTATTGATTGATGATAACATCTTGTTTTAAGTTTTATGTCATTGTGCGCTTTCATTAAGCCTAACATTGTGTTGTTTTGTCCTTTAAATATTGTACTCGTCGTGTTGTTTCATATGTACTTCAAACCAGCCATATTATCTAACGAGCCATAAGTGTTGACCATTGTGTTGCTTCATACTTCAAATTGCAGTAAATTCATTTTTGTAATTTGGAATAACTGGCAAATGTGTTAAGTAGAACTATTTTGTTACTTATGGTAAAACCATTATTACCTTAATAAGTAGTATGTAAGAGTAAGTTCAGGCATATACTGATAAGATATGTTGCATTGATGGCATGTTTTACTGCATTGTTTGTGCATACATCATACTAGTTTTATAGTTGAATGAGGGTAAATCATTATCAAATGGGCTGATTCATTGATTAATCTGTAAATTCTGGAGAGAAAGTCTCGTAATATGAGATTTGTGAGTTTTTGGTTACTAATGTGAGTTTTGGTTTTGTCTCTCATTGACAAATTTGGTTAAAATTGGCAAAACTCTTCAGCAAAGAGGTTATTGAGAAGGTCCTACATGGGACTGTCCTACTCCGTTCTCAATTTGGTACGAGATAATTTGTATTTAATTTCAATTAGTTTTTTAATTAAATTACATTACATTACGTTAGATTTTAATTTAACTTTTCAGTGCACAAGGATGCAATATTTGATGAAGGTTTTGGAACTGGCTTTCTCCACGATCGTGATGGGCATATACTGACATGTGCACATGCATGTCCTGTCGATTTTACAAGAATTCAAAGTGAGGGAGAAAAAGGTCGAACATTGGCTTCCCGGGCAGGTTAGGCAAATTTCAGACGAGAAGATGCCTATGTTATCGATGTCAAATCAATTGACATCGGCAACGACATTGCACTGCTAAAGCTTCCTTCAGGTGTAATAAAGCAATCTCATCTTCCCTGCGGGCTTACGGAAGTACCCTCGGACGTGGGTGAATTTGTCTTCTTGGTTGGACACCCAGCAAATCTCTCCTCCTCCTCCTTGCAGTTTGGTCATGTCATTAATCCTTGCCGCTCGGATCCCCCTATGATTTTAGCCTAGGTCACCTTGCCCGTTTCCTTCAACATGATGAATATATGGATCCAAGCATGAAATTCCTTGAGCTGGATATGAGGTCAGCCCCAGGTTTTTCTGGTTCAATAAACCCCAGACTGACAAAGTTCAATAAACATGCCATAATAAGGAAATAACGCAAAAATTCAGATGCTCACACCATCCACATTGGAATACGAAGTCACATAACTCAGAATTAAAAAATCCATAAACCATAGCCAGAAATTAACTGAACAGTCTAGGAATTAAGAAATATGCAGTCACATAACTCAGAATTAGAAAATCCATAAACCATAGCCAGGAATTAACTTAACAGTCTAGGAATTAAGACCTAACCTCCTTACATGTGTAGAAACACATTATCAGCAGGGTTCCTCTTATGCATCTTCTCAAGAACCTTCATAATCATGGAGAACGGAATCCCATATGCTGCTTTTGCACCTTGATCAAAAAGTCCATCAATCCTAACATGCAAAATCCCAATCACATTGCCTTCCACTGTGGCTAATGGCCCACCAGAAAAACTTGGGGCTGACCTCATATCCAGCTCGAGGAATTTCATGCCTTGATCCATATATTCATCATGTTGAGGGAAACGGGCAAGGTGATCCGGGCTAAAATCAAAGGGGGAGCTGCGAGGATTAATGACATGACCAAACTGCAAGGAGAAGGAGAGACTTGATGGGTGTCCATCCAAGAAGACAGATTCACCCATATTAGGGGTACTTCCGTAAGCACACAGAGAAGATGAGATTGCTTTATTACAGGAAGCTATAATAGTGCAATGTCGTTGCCGATGTCAATTGATTTGACATCGACAACATAGGCATCTTTTCCTCTGAAATTTGTCCTAACCTGCCCAGGAAGCCAACGTTCAACCTTTTTCTCCCCCACTTTGAATTCTTACGCATCACGGTCAAGGAGAAAGCCAGTTCTAACACCTTCATGAAGTATTACATCCTTATGCACTGAAAAGTTAAATTAAAATCTAACGTAATGTAATACAATGTATTGTAATTAAAAAATTAGTTGAAATTGAATACAAATTATCTCGTACCAAATTGAGAACGGAGTGGGACAGTCCCACGTAAGACCTTCTCAATAATCTATTTGCTGAAGAGTTTCGCCACTTTAACCAAATTCGTCAGTGAGAGACAAAACCAAAACTCATATTAGAAACCAAAAACTCACAAATCTCATAGTACCAGACTTCTCCCCAGAATTTACAGATCAAACAAACCTAGAACCTAATCGATGAATCAGCCCATTTGACAATGATTTACCCTCATTCAACTATAAAACTAGTATGATGTATGCATAGACAATGCAGTCAAACATGCTATCAAGGCAACATATCTTGTCAGTATATGCTTGAACTTACTCTTACATACTGGTAATAGTGGTTTTACCATATGTAACAAAATAGTTCTAAAAAACACGTTTGTCAGTTATTCCAAAGGTTCTTGAGAAGATGCATAAGAGGGGCCCTGCTGATAATGTGTTTCGACACATGTAAGTAGGGCTGCAAACGATCCGAGCCGCTCGCGAGCGGCTCGAAACTCGGCTCGACAACGGCTCGACTCGGCTCGGTTCAAGACACAAACGAACGAGCTCGAGCTAAAATATTGGGCTCGTTTCATAAACGAGCCGAGCTCGAGCTCGTCGAAACTCAGCTCGCCAGCTCGCGAGCCCAACTATATTATATTTATATTTATATATTATATATACATATATATATTCATTTATATACACACATACGTATACGTATACATATACGTATATTTCTCTTTGACTGACAACACCAAAGATTGTCCATGAGTCATTGAAGAGTGGCTCCACGTGGAAGAAGTGATCCATCAGGAAGCTTTGTAGGGTGTTGAGTGCTCTTCAACTTGTATTTTTTCGATGTGGGACAAGTCCATGAAACCCCTTCCTTCTTCTTTTGCTTTTCCTTAGTCCCACATCGCTACTTCAGAAGAAAAAGACACCACGGAATGCTTTATAACCTGAGGGGCATCAATTGATTTCCCTTGAACCCTTAACTCGAACGCATTTCCGAGCCGAACGAGCCGAGCTCGAGCTCCGTAAATGTATCTCGAGCCGAGTTCGAGCTCGCATCTTGCAGCTCGTCACGAGCTCGAGCTCACTAAATATCTAGCGAGCCGAGCTCGAGCACCGTAAAACTCAGCTCGACTCGGCTCGTTTGCAGCCCTACATGTAAGGAGGTTGGGTCTTAATTCTTGGGTATGGTTTATGGATTTTCTAATTCTGGGTTATGTGACTGCATATTTCTTAATTCCTAGACTAATTGGACTAAAATCCCATCTCTATTGATTTTTTCCACATCAAATCTCTTCCAAGAGTAAATAAAATCATTGTCTCGAAAGCAATATTTTCCATAGCTATATTTCCACAGTTTATGACGTGATTCACTTTGTCCGGACTACTATTACATTCACAACTACCAACTCTCTCTCTCTCTTAAGTGACCACAAAAATAGACTTACTCCCTCTGTCCCCCTTTTAAAGTCCAGTATTCTATTTTGGGCCGTCCCTTAATAAATGTCTATTTTGTAACGTTAGTGGGTAAAAGTTGGTACATTTTCCATTTTGCCCATAAAAGTAAATTCTATTTTGAAAAGTTAGTAAGTAAAATGTAATAATGACGTCTCCATAGATGGTAAATAGGGAAAATGAAGGTAAAAGTTGATTTGAAAGGTGTAATGATGATATTTTCTTAATAAGTTGGAGCTACGAAGCGGGACATTTAAAAAGGGTTTGAGGGAGTACTGTTTTGTGGAGAGTGACGTTAACAAATAGGGAAAAAATAACAAGGGGAGTGACATTAAAAAATAGAAGAGTGGTAAAATCAATCGCCATTTATCACTATTTTGTAAAGGCTAATAGTAGCATTTTAGGCATTGTTTGATAAGTGAGTTAGACGGTGGGATAGGATTACTAATCCTATGGATTCCCTAATTCTATGTTTGATTGCATAAAATGGGAGGGGATTAGTAATCCCATGGGATGGGCAATCCCCTCACTAGGGAGGATTAGTAATACCTTGGGGGATTAGGTATTAACAATTCTATCCCATGAAGTTAAATTACATTGACCTAATTACCCTTGGGATCTCACCCGTGCACCAAAAAACCTCCGAAAATTACCACCGATATAATGGGTATGATATTGGTTGTGAAAAAATTAGATTATCAATGCATCGGTCTATTTTTGAAGGGTGAGTTAAAAACATCCATTATTTTCCTACATTTTTTGCACAATGATTTTAAAACACTTTTTTTTTTCTTCATGTTTTGTAAATTTTTTGTTTTGTTCCTTTTTTTTTTTGCTTCGTGATATTTTTGGAATTTGTAAAACCCAAAAAGACAAACGGAAATGAAAAAAAATGCATAATAGATTTAATTAGTAACTTGAATTATTTGTGTGGAACTCAAAAGTGGATTTCACAAACCCAGTTGTGCACCGTCAGTGTATGGTGTTGGGTAGCCATAATTGTGTTGGACTTGAATGTAGTATAAAAATGTACATTAGTTGTATTTTCTAACCATTTTAATTTTATTTTCACAAAATGGTAAGTAAAGTTAAAAGAGAAGAAGAAGAAGAAGAAGAAAGACAAAACAAATAGGACATTTTAATTATATTTTCTCTTTTACTTCATTGAGGGCAAAAATTAAAGAAAATTATTGTTTTAATCCAATCTAATCGTGTCCTAAACAAACATGGTATTAACAATTTCATCATTCTATGTTTTTTTTGGGGTAAATATTCCATTGTTTATTGCCAAAAAAACAAATTAGGTAAAATTTTGGAAATTACGGATGAACAAGGGTAATATTGGAACATCAATCTTCCAATCCTATCCTACGCGTGGGAAACAAACATAATATTATAATCCCATCTCCTTACGAATCCCACACCATAATCCTATCTCCTTACTAATCTCATCTCAATCCCATCTCCTTACTAATCCTATCTAATCCAACTCATTTATCAAACAAGGCCTTAGAGTAGGACAGAGATAATGCCACGACTATTTTTTAATAGAGCCATGAACTTGGAGAAATTATTCGTTGCCCTTGGGGCAACAAGTCATTTTGGACAGGTGTTGCCACATACCAATCAAAATCTGCCCTATGTCATTATTCTGACACATCAACTTCTCTCAATGACCAAACACCCAAGACAAACGGGAAAGCAACGGTGTCTCTTGTCAATTTTGATGTCCTTGACTCCTTGCTATTCTTTCTCCTCCTCCAATTTTCAGTCACATTTTTTCCCTCCGTTTTTTTTCCCCGACCAAAGAATACCTCTGCTTCTAGTTCTTGAGCTCAATATACACTTATGACATTTACTAGAAATAGGGACCCATTTGGTACGATGTAATGGCAATGTCTACACAAAATCATAAAATTTTTAAATGGCATTTTTAACATGTCCGCGTTCTTATGAACTTAACTTCGAGAATTTTATCTTTATTTGAATTTCTTTTGGCATTTGTTAATTTTGGGCCAATTTTTTTTTGGGTTATTGATTCGTTTCAACTTTTTTGGCTAAAAAGTGGTTTTTTTTTCAAAATACTTGGGTAAAAGCAAAAAAAAAAAAAATTTCTGATTCCTCTCGTCAAGACGAATCAATAACCTACAAAAATTTGGTGTGAAACTAACAAATGCGAAAAAAATCCAAATAAAGACAATTTTTCATTACCATAAACACCTAACAACTTGATTGCTACAAGTTTTTTCTCAAAATTTATTCACTACTGAAAACACCCCCTTAATTTTTGTTAGCACTCATCAAGTTTTCTTTATCGAGTGTAAAAGGACCAGAGAAAAGGGAAATAATTTTCAAACTCTTCATTTTTATATCCACACTTTCTTTATTCTTTTTGAGCAACAAAAAAAACGCACTTTTTCAATGACAAGTTACATAAAAAACACAAAGGGAGTGGATATCAAAAAAGAAAGTGCGAAAATGACTCCTCCGAGATTAAATACCCATTCTCCCAACAATGATTTGCTCAAATTGCTAACTCATGATGCGAAAAAGTACAAAACAATTGCTATTGTTGTCGCATTATATGAATTTTTTTAATTTTAGTCCATAATTTTATACTTTTCTAAATCATCTTGTTGATACTAATGATTAATTTCAAAAATTATGACAAAAAATACCAAAAAAGAAAAAATACTCTCTCCGCCCTGTAAAGTTAGTTCCTTACGAAATTATGTTCAACTTTTAAGCTAAAAAATAATGTACTAACCGAAATAATCATTTTGATCAGACATCAATAAATGCAAAAAAGTATTTTTCAAAAATTTGTTTCTTTAGATACCTAGAATTATTCGATGAAGATAAGTTTTTAAAGCCTAAACTTCTTAACAAGTCTTACAAAATGAATGGTTTGGATCCTTCAATTAAGTGATCAGTGTATACTTATAAATAAAGTTGCGTTCTTATGAACTTAACTTAAATCTAAAAAAATTGTCTTTATTTGAATTTTTTTCGCATTTGTTAGTTTCTTGCAAATTTTTGTGAGTTATTGATTCGTCTTGACGAGAGGAATTGGAAAAGTAATTTTTTTGATTTTTACCCAAATATTTTGAAAAATAACCACTTTTTAGCCAAAAAAGTTGAAACGAATCAATAACCCAAAAAAAATTGGCCCAAAATTAACAAATGCGAAAAGAAATTCAAATAAAGACAAAATTCTCATATTTAAGTTAAGTTTATAAAACGAACGCAGACATGTTAAAATGCCGTTGAAAAGTTTTATGATTTTTCGAATTCCTGTTCTTAATCCGCTTATCAGCAGTTACGGTCCTATTGTTAGAGGAGATCGGATCCGCCAAATGAAGACCGACTGGGCTTCTAGAGGTGTTTATAGGTCTCTTGTTGGTCTAGCTATCCATCACTGTAAGCTTTCGGGAATTGTTACGTCATGCTATAATTGATATTGTGGCTGTGTGTTGTGTTTTTGGGGAATCTATCTTTGTAATTGAGGAACTGGCCTATCGTTCTGGAGGCGGCAAGGTGTCGGAGGTATTCTCAGGAATTGTTGTACATCCAGATGGCATAATTGCAACTTCTGCTAATTGCTTAAAATCTCTCAAAGGCACCGAATTCGAGGTGACGATTGGTTGTTAAAACTTTTTTATTAGTTTTCTTTTACTTCAAATTTTTGTTGAAATTACCAATTCCAAATACATTTGGCCGATGTTCCTGAATTTGGGGAAGTTGAGCATAGGTGCTCCTTGCCTTGTATATATGAGATTACTTCACCTCGAGGTTGAATTGAAATTATTATTATTAGTCTACTACATAAAGGGAGATCGAACAGCATTTGGTGTCTCCTTGATTTTGAAGCTCTGTGGACTTTTCCTATCTCGGTGTTTGTTTGCATTGGACTTCCTGGGTCTGGAAGATGTTGACTATGTATGTCCAAACCTGAAACCTTTCCTCTGTTTCTCTAAACAAGATTTCATTTTCTCTTTCTAATGCGTATTATCTTTTTCCTTCCCCCTTTTTTTTGGTTGTTGTTAAGGTTTGAATTCTCATTCATCATCTGTCTGCATTTCAGAAATTCGTGTCTTTAGCGAAAACTCATTAACGTATCTGTTCTTTCGACTTTATTGTGAGGGGTATGGAGTAGCAAATAGTTTTATGGTAATTTATTAACATCTTATCTCAAGTTTTTCGGATGCAAATGAATTTTTACTACCAATTAAAATATAGAATGTCACATATCAGGATATATTGTTGACAGATCAGGAAAAATAGACTTCTGTTGATGGTGCTATTGTCAAATCTATAGTATGATACTGTTTCAACCTTTTTGTCATTGGTGGATGTCAATGGCTCGATGCCTTCTCCTGCTGTGAAGAAAACTAGCTGGAACGACCACCCCTTTTTTTGGATTGGATTAAATGTGGGTCAGTGAGTGACAAGGGCTACTGAATTTTGTACTACTATTTTCAACTTATTATAATCGTCAGAGAAATTGCAACTGCTTTGGTTCACTTTTTTTTGCAGAAGATAAGTTGTTGGCATATGAATTTTTGTGAATTTATTAGGTTTGCCATTTTATGTTTATTTTTTGAGTGTTAGCGCTGGATGCTTCTCTATTGCATTGGTAATTTATTTCCCTTTGTTTGTGTCATAAAAGACGTTTATTTTGTTGTGATCTATATGTTATTGATCCATTGTTTATCACTTTATCTCCCCACGTGTAAGTCAGGGTCACGCGTGCTGGAGTTTTTGAACTTGTCTCACATCGTTTAATTATCACCTCCAAAACTAGTATATGAGTTTGGGCAGTCTCTCCACTGATTGCCAATTGGTTTTGAGTTGATGTTTTAACATTGAGTTTTCAGATAAACGAAGCTTATGGCTTGGCCTTTGAAGGCCTTTTGTAGTATTCTTTATGTTACCAAAAACCTGATTTATGTTCAAAGAATTTTAAAAGATAAAATGCAAACGGTAATGAGATCGAACATGTTTGATAAACTCTGATTGATGCAGGATTTTAATTAGGTGATATGTTAACTGAGATGCTATTGACCCTTACAATAATTCACAACATTGGGAGATACTTCAAGCACGCGTGGAGGTTGCCAAAAAAAAAAACCATGATATATATTCGTGATCTTTCTTGTAGTAATTTCCTAGAGTCTTAATTTTGAGAGAGTTGGAGACTATAGTGCTTTAGTTTTTACTTTTTAGGGGTCAGACTGACACTAGGCTTTGTTTGGTTTACATTTTAGAAAGTTATTTTTGAGAGTTGGAGTGGTAATGAGTGAAGAGAGATAGAGAGAAAAATTTATTGAAAACTGTGCCGCGAGGTAGAAGTAACTCTCAAAATGTTAAACCAAACGGAGCTGTCTTTCTTAGATAGTAATTCTGAAGTTGTTTTTCAGAATGCAAATTTAGTTGAGATACATTTATCCCTGATTTATACTTCCACATACAGTGATTTGTTGATAGAGCTTCCAATCTGCCACTTCTCCTCCTATTTTGGTCATCTCAATCACAAAGTTGGTCTTCTTTAATCTTTTGTTTCACCCGTATTTTCTCCCATCCTTAGTAATTTCTTTTGTTTATTTCTACGTTTTGATATCCTTGCTTTTCTTCAATATCTTTTTGATATCTCATATATTTGTTTTCTTTTATTTGTAATTTTTGCTATTTTAATTTTTTGGAGGGTAGAGAAACAACACACTTATTGTTGTTTAAACTTTTTCTCAAGTTTTTTTGCCTTCGTGAGTGTGACAGAAAATTCAAACCTGGCTTAGTTTCCCATCTGTTAGACTGTATGTTGCTGTTAAATATTGTAGGGAAGAAAAATGGGATCCTAGTAAGATCCTGTAATTTTGCTGGATAACTTTTGAAGGGAAAACAAATGCTACTAGGAAAGTTAAAGACCAAGACAAGTTTCTTTGCTAACTTAACAGTCAAAATATGCAGAAAACTTGGATTCTACTTTTCCTTTCCTGGCAATTGAACTTGGTCTATATGTTCTGAGATGCATGTTTGATTTGATTGCAGATTAGTGTCAAGCTTTTGAATAGTGGAACTCTGGATGAGGGTGTCTTGTTGGAAGCTGATTTTTGCTCCAATATAGCTTTTGTAAAGATTATATCTGGTGAACAGCCAACAGCCACTACCGATTTGTCTCGCATGGAATCTAACTTTCCAAAAGTTGCTGCAATTAGTCAGTGACAAGACTTAAATCTTTATAAAAGCTATATCAGAGCAAAAATCAGCATCCAACAAGACACCCTTATGAATAGCTCCATTATGCAAAAGCCAGACACTAATCTGCAATCAAATATATCAAACATGCATCTCAGAACATATATATTGATGTAGGACAAGTGACTGAAGTATTCATGGAGCAATTGGAAAGTCACAAGCTGTCAAAGAGAAAGTCAAAGAATTAGTAATAAGTTATACAATATTATGTCTTTAGAAGTTCCAAGGCTGGAAGTTTGTATTAAGTATTAATGAGGGTCATTTATTTAAGTTCTTTGTATTGAGTCTTAGGAGTTTAAAGGTCTTCGTTTGAAGTTTAAGAGTCATGCATGGGAAGGTCAAAGGTTGGGTCTATCTTTATCCTTTAGCAAGTAATAAATAAGATCGAAAGCCTAAGGTCAAATCAACTTTTAAATCAATATTAATCCTTCTCACAAAAATGATGAAGTTTGATGAGAAATGGCTCCCCTTCCTATCATCGGCCAAATGAATTGGAATTGGTAATTTCAATAGAAAATTGAAGTAAAAGAAAACAAATATAAGAGTTTAACTACCAATCGTCACCTCGAATTTAGTGCCTTTGAAAGGTTTAAAGCAATTAGCACAAGTTGCAATTATGCCATCTGGATGTACAACAGTTCCCGAGAATACCTCCGATAAATTGCCACCTATAGAACGATATGGCAGTTCCTCATTTACAGAGTAATATAAGCAGCATTTATCGACAAAGAAAAAAGCAAGTCAGAACTACCCTCATGGCCAACATTCCCCAAAAACACAACAAACATTCACAGTATTATATGACCTAACAGTTCCCGAAAGCTTATGGCGGGTGATAGATAACTAGACCAACAAGAGACCAATAGACACCATTAGAAGCCCTGCCCATCATCATTCGGTGGATCGTATCTCCATTCATAACAAGACTGCTACTGCCGCAATGCGGATCTCTAGTAGGAAATCGAAGAATCAGACTAGAATCACCACCAACTTGATTCTCTAGTAAGAACAAACGTGGGTAGACTTTTTCTTCCTTTGCACCACCCTTGAATATCAATCAGGTTTGCTTATATATCTTTGATTAGTTGGGACTTTTTCACAGCCAAATGTAATGTCGTGCTTTGTGTTTATTGCTTTTCGTGTAATGTAACAATAACACCACCGTCGTTTGTTGTTAGGGAGTACTGGAAGCTATGAAGTCGGTCATTATTATGGTTATCCTGGTGTTCATGATTTTCCAGAAGGGGTATTCACACATGGCCAAACCACAGTGGGGTCAAAATGAACTTCCCTATTCTATAACGTTAGAGAACTCTCTAGAATATTGAAAAATAATCTAGACTTTTGAGAAATGTTTTAGAGTGGAGGAGCTTAAAAAGTTCAGAGAGTTCTAGAGGATTTTGAATATTTAAAAATTGTAGAAGACTCTACTACGTGATAGACTTGTGTAGACACTTCTAGAACATTTTGGAGGCATGAGGAATGAGAGGTATTTGCTAAGAGGAATCTAGAATAAGAATGAGAGTCCTTGAATAAAAATAATCCTAATCGTCAATTGAAGAGGTAAATGGCTATAAAAGGGAAGGATGGGGGGAGGATACTCACATGGATTTCATACTATTCTGCTGCGTCCATACTCAACAAATACTTCAAAAGAAAAATCCAAAAGAAAAAACACAATACCCGGATCAATGTTTCCATCTGCTATCTTCCTCAATGATCTCACTGGTCAATCCCAATGCGACTGACCTCTTCTCTAACTTCTCTAACTGAACAGTTACCCCCGATTGGTGTTAGCAATAAAATTCGTGTACAAAAGCTAAGTTGGGCACTTCCTTTTGAGGCAAACACAATCCAAGAGGTCCAGTACCCGAAATAGCTAGCGAATGTAGGATTTGTTATGTCAAAGCAAGTAAGGGACTTCATCTTATTCTCTCTGGTTTATTGAATTCCGGCATTCATGACATCCGCTTGCAAGGAGCTAATGCATGCTATGGCATTCTAGCATCCGTGGTTGTTGCTTCGTTAGAAAAGATGTTTTCAGGTTGGAAAGGGGTGTTTTACCCTCCCATATCTCAAGTGGGAAAGGGAGCAGGAAAGGGAGCAGCTGGTAACCATTGTTGGTGTTAGGTTTTTATCTGGATTGATATCTCTGTATTTCCTGTTTCTGTTGGTCACGTTTCTTTTTAGGTTTTTTGGAAGGATGTTCAAATGCTATTACTGCTGCTATCAATTTTAGGTTTTATAAACTTTTTTGGGTTAGTTCTGTCATGTTTGGGAATAGTTCTGTCATGTTTGGTGAGCTTTTTGGGTTAGTCTAATCCCACGGTATATATTTACTTTATCCCTTGGTCACTCTATAAGCTCTTGGTTCTCTATAAGCTCTTGAAAATGCTTTTTGGCGTAGTGAGCAAATGGTACTGCGATCTAAAAAGAAAAAAGAAGAAGAAGAAGCCGTTACTTTTATGCTACATCCGAACGGACTCATTAGAAATTTTATGCTTTGTGTGTTAAGTTCGGATTTACTGAACAAGATAATGGAATTAGTTGTCCACAAATGATAGCCGGTTAGACTAGAAAATGCTTTTTTTTTTTGACGAATATATATTTATTTTCTTACTCGTCGAAAGAGCGAAAGAAATTTTAGCTATTCAATTCGTTTTCTTTCCATTTTGTTTTATTTTACTTTGCGCTTCGAGCACAACATTAACGGGCAGAGAATAGAATTTCATACGTAATTGAATTCGGGCAGAAAATGGAACAAGTTAGTAGCTGATGATTATTAGGTTTAGTGTACTTTGTCGTTGAAAATGAACCGGAGCAGAAGCTGAGTTTGACCCTTATTTTATTAGTAATAACAAAAAGCCTGTGAGATTATTGCGTTAAATTACATGTGATACAGGAAACCCTTGGAGGAACCAATTAATTAAGGGTCTCGCAAGCAGTGTGTAGAACTGAAACACGCACACGATATGCGAATAGAAAACAAGAAAGAAGTCAACACACATAATATAAGCGGTTCCTCAATACCGGATTTGTTCACGGGAGCGAAAGCGGTTGTCGTTTTTTATTATTCAATCAACTGAGCGGTTGTCGTTTTAGTAGGGTCTACTCGTTCCACTCCGCTTCGGCATCTGGGCTCTTTCTAGAACTTCTTAGTATCTTTTCATATTTTTAAATGAGCCACAAGTTCTAACACAGTGCCGGATCTACGACTCTTTTTTGTTTTTTTTGTTTATGGTTCGAGCATATTAATCCAAATGAAGTGTGTATTGAAATTCTAATTAATTCTCTTATCGCACCTCGCATTTGGAAAATACAACTCAAAATGACTGTCCGTTTTAAAAAACACAAAGTTAGCATCGAATCTTCAAAACGCCGAGTTTAACATCCCAATCGGGTTCAAAACGGCGTCATTTTGGTGTTCGGATCCGAAACTCGCATTTTCGAAACGCTGGGTTAAAAATCTCATCTTCAAAACGCGTATTGAGCCTTGTGCCGGGATTGGAGCAATGGGTTACCATCGCATCTTTGAAAAACAGAACACGAGTTTAACATCGCATTGCGGAGTGATCGTGCATGGTTTATCGTCGTAGAGGAATTGGGATAAGGTAGGAATCCTCTAGTACTATCCATATCCTCCTCTGGATATTAGTAATCTTACGAAGTTAATTAATTCGTACCTCGCCTTTGAAAAATACTACTCAAAATGACATCCATTTTAAAAAACGCAATGCTAACATCGAATCTTCAAACACCGAGTTTAACATCACAATTGGGTAAAAAAGAAGTCATTTTGGTGTCCGGATCTAAAACTTGTTAAGGAAATGAATCCCACGTTGGTTGGGAGTGAAATGAGTGATCGCTTAGTAACATTTGGGACCTCTCTACTCAGTGTCAATTGGTATCATGTAGAAACTTTATGTCTATCTCAAGACCAATTGGCAATGAGTGGAGAGGTTCCAGATATTATTAAGTGATCACCCATTTCACTCCTAAGTAATGTGGGATTCATTGAGCCTTGCGCGGGATCGGAATTCAACTCGAAACGCAATGTTAATCGCATCTTCGAAACGTGAGTTTAACATCGCGTTGGGGAGTGATCGTGGTTTATCGTCATAGATATTAGGACGTCAATGGAAAGTCCTTTCGAATTCATGCCTAGAGATCTCCTTTGGGATACTGGGTCGATTCTTCGGTATCACGTGGCAGGTATTTTCACATCATTCTCTCTCTCAAATAGGTACAATCAACTGTGTTTAATTCAGCTGGTTAGAATTTTTGCATCTCAGTAGGAGATCGAGAGTTCAAATATCACCACTTGCGTGTGAGTGTTCTTCCCATTGTATTTGTTGAAATTATTTCTTTCCATTATGGGGTGCTTGTTGTAGGGCTGAGCTTCTTTGATTGTAAAACTATTCGGGATTGTTTCTTCCTCTAATGGTCCTAGCTAAAAGTGGCAAACGGGCGGATCTGGATGGGTTTGAGCGGGTTGAAACAGATTGTGGGTCAAATATGGGCAGGTCAAATGTGGGTCAAAAAGTAAACGGATTGAAACGGGTCGGGTCGAATATGGGTCGACCCGACCCGACCCATTTCCTCTCTCTCTCTCTCTCTCTCTCTCTCTCTCTCTCTCTCCCTATTCCCCTCTCTTCTCCCCCCTCCTCTAATTTGTCGGAGGATTCACAGAAAGTAAAATTTTATGATTAAAATTCAATTTTTTTTGAATAAAAATGAAGCAATTAGAGGTTGAAAAAGCTTTAAAATTTTAGGTTTTTTTTTTCATTTCCAAACAGTAACGTAATTTTAACGAGGAGTCAGAAGCCGCATTAGAGAATTGTCTGGAGGGCGATAATTGCGTCGATTGTACAATTTCGGTCTTCCTGCGTTCGCCGAAGCCACTGCTTAGGTTTGGATTAAAAAGTCAAGTGACTTTTTTTTTTTGTTTCTATTCAAATTTTTTTGTATTTGTTTGTTTTGAGATAAACTTTGTATCCCTATTAGTTCGTCTCGACGAGATAATCGAAAAAGTAATTTTTTTTACTTTTACCCCAATAGTTTTTGTAATATTCAAGATAAATCCCAACAACTGGTTTTTTAGGCTTTATCTTGAATGTTTTTAAAAATATTTGGATAAAATTCATAATTTTTTAATTTTATAATTGGAGCAAATCAAAAATTGTAAAATATTGGTCGCAATATGATGAAAGTGAAAAAGTTGAATAAAGATAAAAAAAAGTCCAAAAGAGGGAGAGGAGCTCAAATGATTGATCTTGTAATGACATTATTTTTGTCTTTTTTTTTTTGCCGAAACAGAGAGAGATGGGTGTGAATTGGGGAGGGAGGGAGAGAGAGAGACGCGTGAATTGGGGAGGGAGAGAGAGAGACGCGTGAATTGGAGAGAGAGAGAGAGAGAGAGAGAGAGAGAGAGTTGGGTGAATGTGATTGGATTGTAGTCATTAATATGCTTTGAAAAGTCGGGGAGACAGTGCGGCTGTGCGGACAATGGAGAAAAAGGAGTGGTGGACCATTTTTAATTCTAACCCATATTAAACCTACTCTTAACCCATCTAAACGTACCCATAAAAATATGGGTTAACATGAGTTGAACTCATATCAACCCATTATACAATATGGGCGGATTAGATTGGGTTACAAGTGGACGGATTTGAACGGGTTAAGAAATATGAGTTAGAATTGCCACCTCTAGTCCTAGCTAGACTCCTAGTAGTTGGGTTACTCTTTTACAGAGATTGTGGAATTGTTTTCAGTTCTATGCAATTCTTATACTTGTATTTTTCTATCGCTTGGCAAAGAAACATAATAAATAAATATATATATAAAGGACTGTAAAAAAAGTCTAAAGGAGAAATTTTACAGTGCTGGGTGGGTACCACGTGGTGCCCGCTTGACACAATCGAGTCGTTTGATACGATTTGGACGGCTAAGATTTGGAGAGAGAAAGAGGAGGGGTAAGTGGGGAAAGAAGATTTTAATCTGAATCGTCCAAAAGTGTATCGGATAGCTCAAAAGTGCCAAGCGAGCATAACATGAAATATACCTACTCGGAACTGAAAATTTTCTCCGTCTACAGGGACTACAAAAGGTACTACGTACACATTTCTTCAACGTCAACTTTGATGAGTAATCATTAATAATATTTGTAGTCTGGTTTCTATGTTAGTAATCATGTTTATTTGATTAAGGGGACGATTCCAAATATGACCAGTTTGGAGGCTTCAATGGCCATTAATTAAAAATTAAAATCCAAGAGCTAAACCTTGAAGAAATGTGCTACAATTGATTTTTGCATATTTTGTGTGGCGAAACTAAGTAGAACCTGTTAAGGAAATAGTCTGGCTATTCTTCTAATACCGTCAGCTATGATATTCCATGTATTGTCACTATCGCCTTCCACTTTTCACCGTACTTCTTGAGACATTCTTTTCTTGAATACCTCTAGTTTCTCCCACTTTGTCCTCTTTGTATTACTACATGATTTTTTTTTTGCATCATTATTACTCCAATAAATAATGATAGGGGTTCCTTTTTTGCTGATAAAAAAAAGAAAAAAAAATTCATCATACCAAAATTAAACACACAAGTAGTATTTGAAAAGTTGACGTCCAAGTTTGGCTCGATCAAGGGTAGGGGTATTGCAATTCTATTTTTATAGGGAATTAATTTTCGCGCACACTTTTTTGATATCCAAACTTTCTTTTTTGTTTTTAGTATTCAAAGTGTTTGCATCTTTTTGCTAAAAGAGAAAAAAGAAGTGTGGATATAAAAAAAAATAGGGGAGTGATTTTGGCACTCTCTAAATTGATAATGTGAAACCCCGCTTTCCGGTAACCTGCGGTACTGCAGGATGGCAAGTTCCGTCCGGGCGGGAGGGGGTAAGTTATGATTTATTAGAAAAGATCCCTCCTACTTGTACAAGGCCTTTTAAAGTCGTGAGAGCGAGTCAAAGCGCATAGGAACTTTGCAGTTAAGCGTGCTCGTCCTGGGAGCAATCTAAGGATGGGTGATCTCACTGGGAAGTCTATGGGCTTTGGGCGTCCAAAGCGGATAATATTGTACAAAGATGAAGCGGGTCGTTACAGGTGGTATCAGAGCACAACCCTGGTCTATATGGTGGGGGCCACCTCTAGAATCTGGTATGAGCACAATGATTGTGTTGTACAGAACTAAGTGCCACACTATGGCCACCAGGGGAAGGTTGCTGGGCCTGTGCAACGAGGATCTCGTTGCATCCCGAAGGGGGGTAGAATTGTGAAACCCCGCTTTCCGGTCGCCGGCGGTACTGCAGGATGGTAGGTTCCATCTGGACGGGATGGGATAAGTTATGGTTTATTAGAAAAGATCCCTCTTACTTGTACAAGGCCTTTTAAAGCCGTGAGCAATCCAAGGATGGGTGACCTTCCAAAGCGCATAGGAACTTCGCAGTTAAGTGTGCTCGTCCTGGGAGCAATCCAAGGATGGGTGACCTCATTGGGAAGTCTATGTGCTTTGGGCGTTCAAAGCGGACAATATTATACAAAGATAGAGCGGGTCGTTACAGATAACCACACTCCCAAAGGAATTGCTAAAATCAATCCCTTAAAATAATTTTAAAAAAATGTAAAAGTTGATTTAACGGTAAAAGTCACATGATCAGATAATTTTAACCATAAAATCTAGAAATTGGACTATGACTAAAAATATGTATGTATGATCATGTGGTTAGTAATCTCCAATGAACCTTGTTTTTGTTTTACATATGTTATGGCCGGCAGGACAATATATCAAATCATACAGTTATCAATCTCTGATTAAATTATTTTGTATGGTCTAAAAAAATGTCAGATCATCTAGAGCTCGAATGGAGTCCAGCACTTCGTTTCGATGACTAAAAAAGTCTCTAAAAACGAGTCCAGCCCATATGTATGAGTTGAGTTAGGGTGCTAGCTAGCTTGATGTCGGCTTGTTTGCTAAACAACAAAAAATTTGTTTGAGATTGACCTGTTTACTAAACCAATGGAGCGAAGCTGAGCTTTTAACAAACCAAGTTTTCGAGTGCTCGCGAATAGCTCAATTTGTTTGCAGCCCTAATACACAAGCAGTGACAGTTCTAGAAATTATGAGAAGGGTGCTCAGAAATTTTTATTGCATCCAGAAACCACAACTATATATACAAAAAATTAATCTTCATTACTTGAATTGTATACATTGGATTGATTTGTGACATTAACGCTGGAATACACGAAATACACATGCAGGAATTTGCGAGCTACAGAATCCATACCGAAAGGGTTGAAAAATCATTGTGGGGTATTTTGTCATCTCAACTGTTAGGGAACTCGGTTTTTTGAGACTCATTAGGAATTTTTTTTTTTTAATCGGCAAAAAGAAGATTTTATTAATCTTTGAAGAAGATTACAAAGATTAAAAGGATTATGAGTACACCAGTAAAAATCACCCGAAAACCACACCCAAAGGAAGGCAAAAAGCCAACCATAAACACCACAAGAAGCACGAAAGCCTCAAAAAAGCCTAACTGCTAGCCTAACACCAAAACAGCCACAAATCAAAAGCAAACAACCCTAAATCTGAACAACAAAACGCAAATCTATGGAATTAAAATTCCATAGAGAGGGGCACCATCCTCGAAGTCCTTTGTTAGGATTGTTCTTGATCTTGATTAAGATGACTTTATTTCTACTGTTGTTTCTTTCAAGTATTGAGACTGTATGCCTTCCTTTCATGTTGACTTTATGCGTTGATCATTCGGCTAATCCCATTGCGTTCTCTTTAAATTTATGTGTTGATTGAATGTGAAAGTAGTGTTTTTCAATTTAGCAAGAAAGCTCATGTTTAATAAAGTCTATAAAACGCGGACTTAAAAATAACATTGTGCTTAATACTATGAACATTAATTTTAAGCTCGTGACTAATATAAGATCCGGGTTCATGGGTTCGCGTACATGTACTCTGTTCAGACGTCGCAACCCTCTATGCGTTGAGACAGTAGCGCAGGGCTACCCATTCGATAGTCTGCGTGACAGCACCACACATGGCAAGCTAGGGTTGGTTGGTCAAAGGGTCAACTCCGCGGAGGATGATTGCACGTCACTTGTTGATTGATCAGTCAACTGGTCAAATTGTCGTGTCTATTGACCTTTCCTACAATGATTGATCGGTCGATCAATTGGTCAAATCGTCGCGTCCATTGACCTTCCCAAACAAAATAAAAGTACAACCGAAAGAAAGATATCTAGCTATCCTACTCTTTTTGGACATGCAAGTCCGACGCATGCCCATACTCGATCGGTACCTGTACTCGAGTACATGTAACACAATCACATTGGCCAAAAGAAGTAACGAACCATGTTCAAAGAACTTGGAAAACTCTTTACATTTCATGTCCATATTTTTGGGTAGGCAGACAGTCTCTTATTACTTCAACGAAGTAACGAACCAAAACGCACAAGGAGACAGATCGAGGAGGAGAAGAAGAAGAGGCATGTGACTATTTTCTATAGGGGCATGCTACAAGAAATTTTATCTGGAAATGACCTAGAATACATGCATTATTTATGATCGGTCATAAATACATCGATCTTTTATGACCGATCATAAATAGTGTATTCTGAATCATTTCCGGATAATTAACATTTCTTTGTATGTAGCATTTCTGTTTTCTATATAACTTGTTGAAATGACTTTCTTGTTTTCAACTAAACCTAATGGATAGGTCAATGAGTTCATCCAAGATCCTCTGTACCTGAAAATCCTAGTACCAAGAAATTTCAGACCGTTGAATTTTGTGAAATTTTTTTTTTTTTGGTGATCCAACGGTCTAGAATTCCTCAATACACGATTTTTTTTTGGTATGAAAGATCAGCGTTCTAACGAGTTCAACCTCACATATCTATGTAATAACATGGAGTTAACGTGAAAAGAATCATGTTCAACGTGAAAGCAAAGTATGTTGGTTGTATCGAGTCTATCGACTGGAGAATATCATATGCATGGTCATGTAGGCATGATGCCACAATTGGTTTTTCGTGACATGACCTTTTGTATGGTCTGAAAATCTAACCACTGTAGACGACATGATCAGTTCACCATCCAGAATTTGTGTGTGGAAATTTTTTTTTTCTCTGGATCTTTTTGCCAAAATTTTTATTTCTTTGATTTGTCGCAATGAACAGAATCAGGAAAGGTAGTAGTAAAAAATTTCCAAAAATGTTCATATCAAAGACAAAAATAAAGTGATGCACATCTATTTTTGTCTTAAAAATTCAGTTTACTGAATCTATGCCGAGAGGACTCCAGTCTCCACTCCAAACTGGTGCAGTGGTTGTGCTGGTTAGGACCCATGGGAAAATCTTATATATACTGGCCCAAACCCACGAATATTTCTGCCATGCAAACCCTAACCCATCTCTCTCTCTCTCTCTCTCTCTCTCTCTCTCTCTCTCTCTCTCTCTCTCTCAACCTTGAGTCCCCAAAGAGCGCTACCACTAAGATCTCCCTGTACTACGACGATCTGATTAATTATTCCTGCAGCATGAAGGTCCGATCAGATTTTGTTCACTTATTTTTGTGTCGCGTACGTGTTTGTGTGTGTGTCTCATCCTCTTCAAATTACTTGCAGACCCTATTGTACCAGCTTCTACATAAAGGCCATAGGAGCTCCGGTGCAGTCAGGAGCTAGCGTGAACACCAGTGGCGGTGAGTGAAAATTTTCATCTTCCCCTTTATATATTTGGTTTTTTTTTTTTTAAGGTAAAAGATGCAATTAATGATCTCATCTATATATGGTGACCTAATCTGGATGCTTGTCAGTTTGGCCGTCCCTGCGTAACGAGTCGGCTCTGTTGCCGCCCTGGATGCAGCGTGCTCAGGATTTTCAGACTCTTCCTTCCTTTGCGCGACCCTGTCTACGCAGCTATGAAGTCGCTAGTTATGGTTTTCCTGGTATATTTATTTCAAGCAGCATCTTTCTTTGTCTTGTTGCTTGCGACGTTGCCCAAGCATTTCTTCTCTTACATGCAATACCCACGTTTGTTCTTACCAGGGCATTCTCAAAGTTATCAACTTGGTGATTATGGTCAGGTTTTGCGAATTCCTGTTATTGATCCGCTTATCGGCAGTTACTGTGTTATTGTCAGAGAAGATCAGATCCACCAAATGAAGATCGACTGGGCTTCTAGAGGTGTTTATATGTCTCTTGTTGGTCTAGCTATCCATCACTGTAAGCTTATTGAAATTATCATTAGTATTACATAAAGGGAGAGCACCATTTGGTGTCTCCTTGAGTTTGAAGCTCTGTGGACTTTTCCTGTCTCGGTATTTGTTTGCATTGAACTTCCTGGGTTTGGAAGATGTTGACTATGTATGTCCAAACCTGGAACCCTCCCTCTGTTTCTCTAAACAAGATTTCATTCTCTTTGTAATGCGTATTATCTTTTTCCTTCCTTTTTTTTTTTTTTTGTTAAGGTTTGAATTCTCATCCATCATCTGTCGCATTTCACAAATTCGTGTCTTTAGCGAAAACTCATTAACGTATCTGTTCTTTCGACTTTATTGTGAGGGGTATGGAGTAGCAAATAGTTTTATGGTAATTTATTAACATCTTATCTCAAGTTTTTCGGAAGCTAATGAATTTTTACTACCAATTAAAATATAGAATGTCACATGTATTTTCTCTCATCCTTAGTAATTTCTTTCGTTTATCTCTGCGTTTTGATATCCTTGCTTTTTCTTCAATATCTTTTTGATATCTCATATATTTGTTTTCTTTTATTTGTAATTTTTTGTTATTTTAATTTTTTGGAGGTTAGAGAAACAACACACTTATTGTTGTTTAAACCTTTTTCTCAAGTTTTTTTGCCTTCTTGGTTGTGACAGACTAAAATTCAAACCTGGCTTAGTATCCCAGCTGTTAGACTGTATGTTGCTGTTAAATATTGTAGGGAAAAAAAAAAAGGATCCTAGTAAATTACTAGTAGTAATATCCTGTAATTTTGCTGGATAACTTTTGAGGGAAAACATATGCTACTAGGAAAGTCAACAGTCAAAATATGCAGAAAACTTGGATTCTACTTTTCCTTTCCTGGCAATTGATCGAACTTGGTCTATATGTTCTGAGATGCATGTTTGATTTGATTGCAGATTAGTGTCAAGCTTTTGCACAGTGGAACTCTGTATGAGGGTGTCTTGTTGGAAGCTGATTTTTGCTCTGATATAGCTTTTGTAAAGATTATATCTGGTGACCGACAAACCGCAGCAACTTTTAGAAAGTTGGATCCCATGCGAGAAAATTCGGTGGTGGCTGCTGGCTGTATACTGAATTACTGATGTATTTCGGTTGGGATGATGCAACATCTGATTATAATCTAGGTTATCTCAGGTATTTGAAGTGTTTTTGAACACCTGGGGATTTTTTTTCCTTCCTTTTTTTTTGGTTAAACAGAAATTCATAAAAAAACTTGCTTAGTCTAAAACTTGCCCAATGTTCAGATTATCTCTAAGCACAAACTCTCTCATAGCAACGGCACTTCCATAAGGAATACAAGGTTGACATCTTATTCAACTCTCCATCGAGCAAGATAATATGTGAACTACGTCAGCATTGACCAGATGACGTGGCATCCTTGGGACTTTTCTGACGATGTGGCAATGCCAAGTGGCAGATGATGTGGCATCCCAGTCATCATTTGACCGGGTGACTGGCGTCGACCAACACATGCCTGGCGTGTGCCCGCGTTGACTGGCGCGTGCAAACTTTGACTGGCTCGTACAGCCTTCTCCGGCATCCGCTGGCGACGTTTCACATACCTCTAAACTCGTCTTGACGAGACGAACACAACCCCATACTCAAATCTCGCAACCGACCTCTCCTTGAACACCCTACCCGGGCTCCAAATGACCCTGTGCAACACTGAATTATTTCCTTGGACAGCTTTTTCTCCACTGGCTGCACCCAGCCTCCACTTTTTTGCCTTTGTCCGTTGAGAAACTTTTAGGTATACTAGGGATACCATGCCCTATGATATGTTCCACGGTTCGTTTATCATTTTTTAGCCATTTTTCAATCACATTTGAATGATCGATTTCGTTCATTTTGTAGCGTTCGGCGTTCATCGGACTTTATTAGATACATGATCGGCATACTTGAAAATTGCAAAAAAACCAAACTGGGTTTTGATTCACTATGTTTTTGGACTCAGTTTTGGTTTTCTTCAATTTTCATATGTGCCGATCATGTATCAAATAATGTCCGATGAACATAATTTTTGGCATGATTAGGGTTCTGCCAAACTCTACAAAATGAACGAAATTGATCATCTAAATGTGATCAAAAAATACCAAAAAATGAAAAACGGATCGGAGTGAATACCATGGGACTTGGTATTCCCGAGATACCTAAAAGTTTCTCCCTGGTTTCCTGACTTTGAAAGGAAGGAAATTTTTTCCTTTCGGTTCGGCTAATGAGTGCTATAGTGCACCGTTTATACACCTTGACAGTAAAATCACTTTATGTCACCATCATGATTGAGTGCTCTATATATTTGTTGCTTTGCCAAATTGGCCATTTTCTTGTTTTTTCTTCCATGTGCACTTTTTTTACGTACCCTTACACTTTTTATTTGCTTTTTCAGGTTTGCATGTTTCTTATTTTTTTGTTTTTTTACCGGTTTAATTTCAGCAAAAATGCTAGGAATATAATAATTTAAATACAACACCAAAATACAATTTTTCACATATATATATATATGGGGCTTCCATGTGTATGTGAAAGATTGTGTTTGATAATATGTTTGGATTGTTATGTATGTAGTGTGTAGACCCCACATATATGTAAAAGATTGTATTTAGTGTTGTATTTGAATTATTGTACACGCAGCACTTTTGTTACTTTGTTACTCGCACAAAAATGCCTAATTAAATACCTGAAGCCTGAAATAAATCAACTCCTATGTGCATAATTAAGTGAGAACTTGAACAAGGCAAAAAAGTCAACAACAAATTTTTTTTCTTCTTAAAAGTGGTATTTGTAAAAGAAAAAAAATTACTTTTCCGATTCGTCTCGTCGAGATGAATTAATAATCCATAAAAGTTTGACACAAAACTAACAAACGTGAAAAAATTTAAATAAAGATAAAATGTGCAATTTTTTTAAAAGTGCAAAAAATGTTAGTGGGGTAGATTTGAATTGAAAAGTTAAATAACTTATTTTTTTGGTCTTTATTTGAATTTTTTTTTACATTTGTTTATTTTGTGTCAAAATTTTGTAACTTGTTAATTCCTATCGATGAGAGGGATCGGAAAAGTAAAAATTTTTGATCGAAATTCATAATTTTTTGAATAAAGACAAAAATTAAATAATTTTTTTTTACTTATTTTTGTCTTTAACTTATGAATTCGATCAAATTTATATTTTTCCGATTCCTCTTACCGAGACGAATTAATAAATCACAAAAAGTTGACACAAAACTAACCACTATGATTTTTTTTGAATAATAAAAATAAAAAATAAGTTACTATTTGATTTTTAAAGTCAAATCCAAGCTTAGAAGAAGAGTGGAGTTCTCCGTTCCACTCTTTCTAAATATTCTATTTCAAAAAGAAGGTCATTTCAATCTCAAATATAATGAAAATGAAAATTAAATTTTCAAATTTTTTTGCACCGTTTAAAAGATCTTAATGAGATCTATCAAACAAAATTCATATTTGTTGAAAAAATTATTCGTGTAAACCAAGGATATTAATACCGTTTCGTACCGGCCGGTACATACCGATTTAGACATAATCCGGTAACTTGAATCACTGATTTCGTTCCAGTCTCAATACCGGTGCTTACCGGAGAATACCGGCGATTTCGGAAAATACCGGACGATATGGTGTTACCGGCGATTTCGGCCGGTATTGTGCAAAGCTGGACCAGTTGGAAAAAAAGAAGAAATAGAGGGAAAAAGAAGAAGATCGGAGCAGAGAACCGTAAAAAATGGTCGATCTGTGGGTGAATTCTTCTTCTATCTTTAAATTTGCACGCCTCTTGAACCTTTGATTGATCTTTCTTCACTGATCATGTTCTGGTTCCCACACCATTTGCAGTGGTTTTCCTTGGTTTTGGAAGATGGAGAGAGAACGAAAAAAGCTAGTTTAGATCTTTGGGAAGATAAACATCACATGAAACCAGCTGGACTGCTGGAGTTTTACTTTTGGAGAAAAGTTATAGTGTGCATATAGAGCACACCATTTTATCCTCTCTTTTTTTTGTCTTTTTTAGCCTACTACTTTTATTGAAATTGCAAAATTTATACAAATAATTAAATTGTTTTTAGCCTACTGTTTTTTTTAGCCTATACAAATAAAACTTAATTTTATAACTAGAAATATAATTTTTAACGCATATTTGTAAATAACGGCAAATTCGAAACGGTACCCGGTATCTCACCGGTACCAGTACGTACCGTACCAATAGCAAAATCGGTACCATATCCGAAACGGTATTCAGAACCTTGGTGTAAACACATAATTTTTGAGTTTAAAATTACTTTCTTTTTGTAAAAGTTCATTTTTTGAGAAAACTGAACACCAATGGTGAAAAGTTGGAGGGGAAATGGCGCCTAGGAACAACGACCCGCCAATTGTTGTAGGAGTTAGACGATTGAGGACAAACATGTAAAATCACCTAAAATTGCTTTTGTGATGTCATCATGCAGTTCTTTGCATTGCGAGAACGCATATTTCTGCCCAAATGGGCATAAATCTGTTCAAAGGGGCCCACATATTCAGCGCAATATAGCAGCGCCATATTGCATTTGCCTTTTCCTTTCTCATTTTTGAACTCATTTTTGAAAGGAATACATGTTACTTTCTCCTGCACAGTTGGGACCCACTTGAAAAAATGTTTCCCTGCTTCGCACTGTCACTTCTCTCTCTTTCTCTCTCTCAATCCTTCCAAGGCTGTCAGCCCAAAAAATAAACAACGATGCATTCTTTTCTTTTCATTTTTTCTACACTGAGAGCACAAAACACACGGCTCGCTCTCTCTCTCTCTCTATTTTTTCCAAGTCTTCTTTCTTTTCAACTTTTCTTCCTTTTTTTTTTTTTTTTTCAGTTTTTCTTCTCCTCGGAGGAGGAAAACATAGAGGAATACCGGTAATCTTCAAACGGCTCTTGAAAACGTAGAGGAATACCATCTGTTATTCCTAATCAAACTTACACATTTCAGCAGAAGTTATGCTAGCTAGATACTCTGCGTCCATTTTATGTGCCAAGTGCCCATACTCAGAACTACATTCAAAATTCTCCTGCTCCTTTCTACAAGCAGCAAGCATGTCAACATTCTTGTTGATATCTGCTAGTGAACGGTTCACACTTCACAATTCCAATCCAGGGATGTCAACTTCTTTTGCTAACTTTATAGCATCAGAAGTTGCAATACCCTGATGAGCAAGATAAATGGCCAGTATAATGCAATTGGGCTACAAAACGAGAATAATCTCTGAATTGGAAACATCTAACAAATGCCCAACTGCTAAATTTATTATGGGAATTGGAAAAACAAATCTCCAGAATCCATTTTCAATGAGCTGTGGAATATTTTTTGATGATAAAACAAATCACCACCACCACCACCATTCTCAGCCCTTTTCACCCTGTGCTCCTCAATAATCTTCCCCAACAAACACATTCACCATCCCAACCAGCTCCCTACACCTCCTCCTCACCCCTTAATTGGCCCTAGCGAATCCAACCAACACAGCACAGGAAAATGTTCACTCCAGTTAAACATCCCAAGCAACTCATACCCTTCGCTCACCAACCCCTCAAGCTCAAACCCATCCTAATTATTTTCAACTCCAACATCAGAACACTAATTATTAACTTAAACTTAACTTAAATCTGAAATTCTTGTCCTTATTTAAATTTTTTTCGCATTTATTAGTTTTGTTCCAAACTTTTGTAGATTATTGATTCGTCTCGACGAGAAGAATTGGAAAAGTAAAATTTTTTTCGCATTTTGTTCTTATTTGATTCCTCTTGTTAAGACAAATCAATAATCTACAAATATTTAGCGCAAAACTAACAGATGCAAAAAAAAAATCAAATAAAGATAAAATTCTCAAATTTAAGTTAACTTCATAAGAACGCAGCCTTACCAAACACACTCATCGTAACATTATTCAAAGACCCAAAATGCAAAACTCTCTTTACTTCCGCCACACCATTTCTCCCCTCAAACACTTAGGCTCTGTTTGGAACTTATGGAAAAGAAAGGAAAATTAAAAAATTTTCCCTCCTATTGTTTGGTTGGAAGGAAAATAGTGAAGAAAATAAAGATTTCAAGTTCAATGAATAGTAAATTTTCCCTACTATTTTCCTCTCATTTTACTTCTCTTTTATTTTCTTTTCCTTTCTCTTTCTTTCTCTAAGTTCCAAACAGAACCTTAATCTCATTAACCATAATAAGTACGAAACAAGCAAAACCCATCAAAAATCAAACAGATCTAAGCAGAATTGCGAAGGGTATTCAAGGCATCAGGAGGAGGCTGTTGATGGAGATCGAGATCGAAAGAGAGTACCTAATTCTGTTAGTAACATGTACGAAAGATTGAGTCACACATCGGACAAATAGAAAGAGTGTTGGACCTTAATATACAAATGAATTGTTCACCACTACAAGGCTTAGCTTTTTAAGTGGATATGGATCATTCAACCTATATTAGGTCCATGCGATGTGGTGTGGATTTTGCGGATACTTCCCTATGAATTAGGCCTACATGCGCACAGGAAGACCTCAAGTGGATCAGGCTTCTAATAAGTGTTATCAAAGCCAATGGCAGATAATCTTTGGGCGAACCCAAACCAAATTATGGGCTAGCTTGCACGGAGACTCCCGATGGAGCGGGAAAAATCCAAGGTGGATCTTGATGGACCAAGGATACAGGCATGCAAATGGGAAAAGCGCGTTGCATAGAGGCTCTCAATGGAGTAAAGGGGTTGGCTCTCAATCGATGGAGTGGGTGCGGTAAAGTTCGGGGTTAAATCGGTGTTGGAGAGTTTAAAAAAATAATCATGGATCAAGGGGGAGTCAAGTGGATCAAATTGAGGGGGAGCTAAGCCAAATGCGTGGTTCACACATGAGAGAGAGATTGTTAGGAACATGGGTGAAGGATAGGATACAGGCCGATGGGAAAAGTGCGCTGCATGGAGCTCTTGATGGAGTAAAGAGGTTGGCTCTCAATCGATGGGGTGGGTGCGGTAAAGTTCGGCGTTAAATCGGTGTTGGAGAGTTTTAAAAAATAATCATGAATCAAGGGGGAGTCAAGTGGATCAAATTGAAGGGGAGCTAAGCCAAATGCGTGGTTAACACGTTAGAAGGAGATTGTTAGGAACATGTGTGAAAGATAGGATGCAGGCCGATGGGAAAAGCATGCTGCATGGAGGCTCTCGGTGGAGTAAAGGGGTTGACTCTCAATTGATGGAGTGGGTGTGGTAAAGTTCTGGATTAAATCGGTGTTGGAGAGTTTTAAAAAATAATCATGGATCAAGGGGGAGTCAAGTGGATCGAATTGAGAGGGAGCTAGGCTAATCGCTTGGTTCACACATGAGGGGACGATTGTTAGGAACATCTGTGAAGGATTGAGTCCCACATCGGACAAATAGAAAAGGGTTGGACCTTAATATACAACTCGATGACTCACCATTAATAAGGCTTAGCCTGTTAAGTGGATATGGATCATTCAACCTATATTAGGTCCATGTGATGTAGACTTTCCGAATACTCCCTAATGAATTGGGCCTATGAGCACACGGAAAGACCTCAGGTGGATCAGGCTCTTAACAGATCTGATGGTAAGGGTTTTGACTGGTGGGAGGAGAAACCCTAACTACTGATAAGTCTGAGCTAGAAGAGAAAGGAGAGAGAGAGAGGCTCCCACCACCATCACCGGAAGTGATGGCATTCGTCGGTGGTGGCGGGAAATGGAATTGTGGTCGCCGGTGATGGTGGTGGGAGCCTCTCTCTCTTCTCTTCTCTGTTCTTTTATTGTAAAATTGGGGAGGAAAGGGGAAGACGCGCGTTGTTTTTTTTTATAAATAAGAACGACGTTGGAAGGGAACTCGGTCATGGTGGTAGCGGCCATGGACGGTGACGAAGGGCAGCGCCGAGGAGGAGGAAGAGGAGTGCATTGGGGGCGCCGAGAAGGAGTGCATCGGCGAGCAATTTAGAGAGAGAGGGGTTGTTCCAGATCTAGAAATATTTTTAGGGTTTCTCTCTTTATAAGTGGTTATATAGTATGAGTATTTTTTTCATGGGAATTGTATTATTAAACTAGTGGACTAGAGGAGTTATAAAGTTTAGAAGTGAACTAGATGGGTTTGAAAAGTGCTATAATGGACCCGTGAAAAATTCTCCCTAAAGTTTAGTATGGGTTTTGAATTTATTTGATTTATGTAATCAACACGTCGGACACTGTGAGTAAGCGCACTGAGCTAATTGCACTTCTCAAGAGAAAATAAAAATGCTACTCACACAACCTCTCCTGCACAACAACTCACACAATCGCTGACGTCATGATGATGTCAGCTCAAAACGACATCGTTTTGCTATTTTAAAAAAAAAACCAGGTACCCGAACAGTCACCTTCTCATTCCCTCCCCTTCTCTCCCCATGACCACCGGTGACCACTACAACCCAACCCAACCCCAGAGCTAACAGTAGCAGCAGTTAAGAACAAGATAAGTCCGAAAAATCAGAAAAAATGAAACCATAATTTTCGAATTCAAACCAGAAACGTCTTCAATATGATATTGAAACAGGTCCCAACTTCATTCTTCCAAGGTCGGAACTAAACGGCTCCACTAGGCTATAGCCCATGTGCAATCCCAAAGAATTAAAAAATAAAATAAAATTATGTGTAAAGTTTTGGTCCAAATGAATTTACCCAACCCACCATCTTCCCATTCAGCCTAGCTCAACCCACCATCCATTTGAACGGCGTGAAGATCTTATTTGTTTGATCATTTTATCATAAATTGTCATAATTAATTTTTGTCTTTAGGGCTTTTGTAATCAAGTATCTGCTCTTTATTTAGGATCTTATAGGGTAGATATTAGATACTTGATTATAAGAGTTCTAGATGCAAATATTAATTATGACCTTTTAGAACAATATGATCAAAAAAAATAAGATCTTCACATTGATTTAAACGGATTAAAAAATGGAGTACTTGATTTTTTTGGATAGTTTGTATATTTAAAAATATGGTTAAAATTAATTATAAGCATTTAGAATAATATGATCAGAAAAATAAGATCTTAAACTGATTCAAACAAATGAAAAATTGGAGTACTTAATTTTTTTTGAGACTGTCTAATAATATAAGAGAAATCAAGAGAAAGAAGTGAAAAATAATATAAAAGAAATTGTTGATGAAAATTCTTTCAATATATATACCGAAGTATTATAGTGAAATGTATTTTACCTAAAGTTTTATCTAATTGTTGTAGACGGGTTTTTTTGTTTTAGGTTGCTATAATAGTTAATATTTTATTTTTGCTACTCTGTTGTACATACTCTAAAGGAACAACAAAATAAAAGGGAGGAAAAACTCTTCTGTACTTTTGTTTTGTTTATTTTTAAACATTTATATATTTATATACCAATTTGCCTTCTTTTTGGTTCACATATATAAATTTTGGTTAGCCCAGGGCGAAATAAATTCCTGGTTCCGCCCTTGCATTCTTCTTCCTTATAATCATCTCTACTCTATGTTTTTTTCCCCTGTTTTATTGAGAGAGAGAGAGAGAGAGAGAGAGAGAGAGAGAGACTATTGTGGTAGTCGAAGTGACCAGAAGCTCGGTGGTGGCGGCGGTCAACGGCGGTGGGGGAGCGCTCGGGTTGGGTTGTGGTGTTCGCTGGGGGTGGTAGGCATTGGGTTGGGGTGGTCGCAGGTAGTGGTGGGGATTTGGGTAGGGGATCTTCTCTGTTTTCGTCAAACAGGGAAAGGAAGGGAAGAGGAAGGGCATGACTGTTTAGGGACCTGGTTTTTTTTTTTTTATATCAAAACGACGTCGTTTTGAACTGATGTCATTATGACATTAACAATTGTATGAGTTGTTGTGCAAGAGAGGATGTATAGTAGTATTTTTGAAGTTTTGAAGAGAAAATGCTTGATGGAGACCTTTCTTTTTTCTTGATGGAGACCTTTCACCATAAGGTAAAAGTAGAATTTATTAAAGCGAACCTACAAATCTAAGTCTGATTTGATTGGTATCGTGTAAAGCACCCCTTGCTTTTCTCAAGAGAACTCCAGTAGCAAACTTCCAATATTAAGAAAAAATTTCTTAGTCACAAAAAAAAAAAAAAAAATAGGGAATTACTCCCTCTGCCCAATTTATTTGTTGAATTTTTGAATTTCATCTTGTTAAGAACTTTTAGAAAAAGAAGGTAATTTCAAGCTCAAAAATCATGCGTTTACATAAATAATTTTTCTATCAATATGGATCTTGTTTGATAGATCTCATTGAGATCTTTTATACGGTGCAAAAAAAAATAGAAAAATTATTTTTCATTTTCATTATATTTGAGTTTGAAATTTGAAAAAAAAGTACTTTTTCAAAAAGAATGTAAAGTGGAACACCCCTTATTACACTCAAAATGATTTGGTTTTCAAAAAATATTCTTATTTTTTGGATAATTAATGAGAGTGCACATTTTCTAATACATGATTTTTAAAAAAGTGAAAGGGTATTAAGAAAAAATTTCTCAGTCAACTCCTAGTTGGACAAACAATTTGGGATAGATTAAAGTCAAAAAATAAGCAAGCAAATTGAGATGGGAAGGGTAGAGGTGGCAAACGGGCGGGTTCGCGCGGGTTTGGACGTGTTGAAACGGGTCGTTGGTCAAATATGGACGGGTCAAATATGGGTCAAAAAAGTAAACGGGTTGAAACGGGTTAAGCCAAATATGGGTCAAGCCAAACCCAAACCCGCCAGACCAGACCCGTTTTCCTCTTTTTTTTTTTTTTTGGGGTGTGTGTGTTTCCCTTCCCCTCTCTTCTCCCTCCTTTTCTTATTTGTCTCAATAAAGGGATTTAGAAAAGTAAAATTTTATTATTAAAATTAATTTTTTTGAATAAAAATAAAGCAATTAGAGGCTAAAAAAGCTTTCAAAACATCAGGTTTTTACTTCTTTTTTTTCATTTCCAAACAATAACGTAACTTTGACGAGAAGTTAGAGGCAACATCAGAGAATTGTCTGAAGGCGATGATTGCACCGATTGTACAGTTTCGGTCTTCGTTGCGTTCGCCGAAGCCACCGCTTAGGTTTGGATTAAAAAGTTGACTTTTTTTCTGTCCCTATTCAAATTTTTTTGTATTTGTTTGTTTTTCGACAAACTTTTTATCCCTATTAATTCGTCCCGACCAGAGAATCGAAAAAGTATTTTTTTTTTTTTATAACTTTTTATCCCTATTATAAGGTTGGTTTTTGGGCTTTAGTATGATTTCAAGGGAATTAATTTTCACATTTTCTTTTTTATATCAGATTTGATATTTACACTTCTCCTTTTGTTATTCACTCTTTTTTTTTTTTTTTTTTTTTGCGGGGGGGGGGGGGGGGGGGGGGGGGGGTACCAATTGAATCAAAGAACCTCCTCCATCTTTTTTCAATTTGCAATATCTCACATTTTAGCAGTTCTGTTAACAAAATTAATGGGAAAAAAATATTTCACATTTTAACTCCCTTAAAAGATAAAAAAAGAGTGTGAATATTAATTCTCTTCTATATTTACGTTCTTTTTTCGTCTTTTTAGAAAATAAAATTTATACACTTTCAACACTATAAAATAAAAAATAGTGAAAATCACTCCCGTATTTCAAAAAAATTAGTGCAACTGAAGAAGCTATAAGTTGCACTTCTCAAGGCAAAAGTATTTTCCATACTTTTGAAGAAGCCATAATTAAATTTGCACTTCTCGGGAAAAAATATTTTTCGTACTTTTGAAGAAGCTATAATTTTTTTTTTTATTCCGTGAACCTTTTTCATAGTGGAGTACCAATATTCTTACTACCTCCGCTTTAAAATATTTTTTTGGTCTGCTAAATAAATTTTTAAAAATAAAACTTTTTCACGAAAAAATAAAACAAATTTAAAAAAAATAGGGCAACAAATATAGATACAATACAATTTTTTTTTGAGATTAAATTGTACACAGCCCCGCCGAGTACAAGGGTTGAGCGGCAAAGGCATGGATGAATGCCACCTCATCACTTGGCTCATCTAGTGCGTTCATTTCCTTTTTTTCCAATCACTTCCTCACACTCAATTTAGTTTAATTCTTTTAGACTATTTATATATTAAAAATTTAATTGTTTCGATTTTCAATCTTATTAAACCGGTGCGAAGATCTTAATTAAGTTATCTCTAGAGCTCTCATAATTAAGTATTTGTTCTTTATTTGAAACTCTATAAAGCATAAACTTGATTATAAAAGCCCTAAAGACAAAATTTAATTATGTTCCTTTAGAATAATATGATCTTCGCACCGGTTCAAATAGATTAAAAATTCGAACACTTCAATTTTCAACCATTTTTTTAATATATAAACGGTCTAAACAAATTAAGTGTTATAATTTTCAATCTGTTTAAACCAGTGCGAAGACCTTATTATTTTGATCATTTTATTCTAAATGGTTATAATTAAATTTTGTATTTACGACTCTCATAATTAAGTATCTGCTCTCTATTTGGTACCCTATAGAGCAAGAACTTGATTATGAGAGTTCTAGAGACAAAATTTAATTATTGGCTTTTAGAATAAAATGATCAAAACAATAAGATTTTCGCACGGGTTCAAAACAAATTAAAAATTGAAGCACTTAATCTTTTTAGACTGTTTATATATATAAAAAAATATGGTTAAAACTTTAAGTGCTCCAATTTTTAATTTTTTTGAACCGGTGCGAAAATTTATTATTCTAAAGGGTCATAATTTAATTTTGTCTCTAGGGCTCTTATAATCAAGTTTCTACTTCATAGGGTTCCAAATAAAAAGCAAATACTTAATTATGAGAGTTCTAGAGACAACTTAATTACGATCCTCGCACCGGTTTAATAAGATTGAAAATCGAAACAATTAAGCTGTGTTTGGATTTGAAATATTTCTTGAAAAATAGTAGGGGTAATAAGTAGAGAGAAATAGAGAGAGAAATTGTGGAAGTAGGAGGAATCTAGAGAGAATTTTTTGAAAAGCAAAGAGAACAAGACATAAATTTTTAATCATATTTTTAATATATAAATAGTTTAAAAGAATTAAACTAAAATGAATGTGAGAAGGTGATTGAAAAGAGAGGAATTTAACGCACTGGATGAGCCAAGTGATGAGGTGGCATTCATCCATGCCTTTGCCGCTCAACCCTCCCCTTGTGGGGCCGTGTACAATTTTAATCTCTCTCTTCTTCTTTTTTTAATATTCCGTCAACCTTTTTCATAGTGGGGTACAGATAACTTTTGAAGAAGACATAAAAAAGTTGCACTTCTCAAGAAAAAGTATTCCTACCTCCGCTTTAAAATTTTTTTTTTTTTGGTCCGCTGAATAAATTTTTAAAAATACTTTTTTCAAGTAAAAAAATACTTCTTGTGTCCCTATTTAATTGTCTACTACTGTTTTACGTGTATTTTCAAGGGCTTATATCTCCTGACGTATATTATGTTTTATGTTTTTGAAATTATTGTCTTATAGAAAAAATTAAGATCTATCAAACAAGATTCATATTACATATTTTTAAAAATATACGTCGAGAGATATAAGTAATTAAAAATGTACGCAAAACCGAAGTAGACAATTAAGAGAATAAATGGTGTAAATATTTGTTTCCTCCAAATCAATTGCATTGCGCCACATTACCATATTTTATTAATTGGAACCACTGTTTTGACACGTATCGCGATGCAATTGATTTTGAGAAAACAAATATTACACTGACAGTATAAAAAATTTATTCTCTGACAATTGAATGGGGACGGTGAGAATAAAACAATAGTCTGGGTGGTGTGAAAAGTTTAGTTAGCAGCGTTTGGAGGTTTTTTTCCTCTTTTTTTTAAAAAAAAATAAAACAGGCAGGCTAGCAGGCTGGCACGCTTCTCAAGAGCAAAATCTTGGCCCTTGATCCCGATCTTCCGCAATAAACTGGTATGAAAATCGAACGGTCACATTTAAGTCGGAATTTATGGATAGTGTGTAAAGCGCCACTTGCCTGCTGGCGTTTGGGGAAATACAATCAAAAGCTCCAAACAAACACATATCAAATACAATTTCTCAAGTACACGTGGGGTTCACACATATTAGTGTATGTGTAGATTCCTTATGTATGTGAGAAGTTGTATTTCGCTTGGTGCTCCTAGCATTTTTGAAACGCAATAGTTTTCAAACTATAGTTTGCTGAGGTTGCATTACACTAATCTTTTTAAAAAATAAGTTACTTATTTTTAATTTTTTTACATCGTTTAAAAGATTTCTAGTAATGCTATACATAGCAAAAATGCACAGATTTATTGCGGGGCCCACCATGGACCATATACAAACGATTCGAGCCATCATTAAATGTGAAATATTTTTTCAAGGGCTCTCGCAAAAAATAAATTCAATTCGATACCTACAAGTGTTCGATTCAATCATCTAACATTTCATTATCTTGATTGAGTTGATTTTTTGCAGGAATCCTTAAAAAAGTATTTTACATTTAATGAACAGTTCATATAGTTTGTGTGAGATCCAAAAGTGGGCCCCACAAATATATGCGCGCGATCTTTGTGAGAAAACGTGTGTGGATTAACTTACTGAATGATCTCATCGACATCTATCAAATAAGATTCATATTTTACAAAAAATTATTTTAATAAATCTGTTATTTTTAAAGAACCTTAGCGGAAAACACTCTGAATCCATAGTTTTCTCTAGAGAATAAATTATACACAGGCTCTCTGTGTAGAAGGAAGTATTCGCTCACCCAATAAAAAGAAGACAATTCGGCGTGGGACGATGGGCAAAAAAGTGGATCCGGGGGCTCTACTGTGCCATGAGGCACAGTACCCCTACCCACACCCCAAAACTGCATCATTTTGAATAAAAAAAATTTTAAGTTATCTATTTGTAATTCTATAGAACAGAAACGTGATTATGAGAGCTTTAGAAATAAAATTTAATTATGTCTCTTTAGAATAATATGATCAAAATAATAAGATCTTCACATTGATTCAAACTGATTGAAAATTTGAGTACTTAATTTTTTAACCATATTTTTTAATATATAAATGTTCTAAGTGTTCCAATTTTTAATCTGTTTGAACAAGTATGAAGATTTTATTATTCTGAACATATTATTTTAAAGGATCATAATTAACTTTTATCTCTAAAACTCTCATAATTAAGTACATGCTCCTTATTTAGGATCTTGTGGAACAGAAACATAATTATTAAAACCTTAAAGACAAAAGTTAATTATGCATTTTTAGAATAATATGATCAGAATAATAAGATTTTCGCACTTGTTCAAACGGATTAAAAATTAGCGCACTTAATTTTTTAGAACGTTTATATATTAAAAATATGGTTAAAAAATTAACTGCTCCAATTTTCAATCAATTTGAACCAATGTGAAGATCTTATTATTCTGATCATATTATTCTAAAGAGACATAGTTAAATTTTATCTCTAAAGCTCTCATAATCACGTTTCTGCTTCATAGAATTACAAATAGATAACTTAAGATTTTTTTTTATCCAAAACGATACAGTTTTGGGGTGTGGGTAAGGGATACTGTGCCATGAGGCACAGCAGAGCCCCCGGATCCAAAAAAAGTGGGACAATGTTGAAAACAGATTTTTTTTTGATCCTAGAAAATTGGTTATAAGAGTTTTAAAGACAAAATTTAATTATGATCTTTTAGAATAATATGATTAGAATAATATGATTTTCGCGTTGATTCAAACGGATTAAAAATTAAAGTACTTAATTTTTTAACTATATATTTTTATATATAAATAGTTCAAAAATATTAAGAGCCCGTTCCAGAACACCTTCTTAAAAAATAAATACTTATTTCACATTTTCAAACTTAAAAATAATCTAAATGAAAATTAATTTTTCAAAATTTTTTGCACCGTATTAAAGATCTCAATAAGATATTTTAAACAAGATCCATATTGCATATTTTTAGATTTCAATAAGCCCATCATTTTTAAACTTGAAATTGCCTTATTAAAAAATAAGTATTTATTTTGCGTTTCAGAACAGGGCCTAAGCACTCTAACTTTCAACTTGTTTGAATCAGTGAGAAAAAATATTTTTATATAAAAACTTTTTTTGCTACTGTAACTTGTGAAGACCAAAAAAAAGTCAGCATTTTACCATCTCGTTTTAATAAATAAAAAACTTTTCAACAAAATTTTTTTTTGCTACTATAACATTACTCAGAAACACATCAACAACTATTCAGTACCGAAAATAATTTGATATATTTTTCAACAATTTTTTCACTATAAAAAATATCTAACCACTTTTCCACCACAAATAAAATCTACAAAATTTTCACTATTAAAAATAGTCTTGGTGGGCGGAATTCCTTGGACACGGAGGTCGCGGAAGGTCACCATCACGGTTTTCTCGGTGGGAGGTCACCATCACAATTTCTTGGTGGGACCATCCACGGTTTTCTTGGTGGGAGGTCACATCACAATTTCTTGGTGGGACCATCTACGGTTTTCGTGGGCGAATTGCTTTTCCCCCCCTGACCCACCCCACCTCTCGGATTACCCTCCTTCCCCCAGTACTACTCCCCACCTTTAATTCTTTGTTTATTTAATTAATTTAATTTATATAAATACACCATTTCTATATTAAAAAATATAATTACAAAATTAAATGTTTCAATTTGATTGAACCGATACAAAGATCTTATTTTTGTGATAATTTTATCTTAAATGATCATAATGGATTTTTGACTCTAAAACCTTTCAACGAGCACCATAAGACTTATTATTTAGTTTCAGGGGTCTCTTAAGGTGTCCATTGGAAGGCCTTGGAGCCAAAAATTCATTATGATCTTTAAGATAAAATGATCACAAAAATAAGATCTTTGCCGATTCAATCAAATTGAAATTAAAACATTTAATTTTGTAATTATATTTTTTAATATATAAAGGACAAAAGAAAGAAAAAAAGAGTCTGATTGAAATGTTGAAAAGAACAAAAAAAAAAAAAACCACCTCCCATCTTTTCGTTTCCTCTTTCCAATGCCACCTCCCATCTTCTCCTCTGCCTTTGGTAGAGAAATTACTCCCTTGCAGATACCAGCCCACCCCACAGACAGAAATGTGAAAAGGACCAAAAAAAAAAAAAAAACCCCAGATAGAAAACTTGATTCTCATGCCAAGATAAGGCAGGGATCCTTTAGGATTGCAATGTTGATTTGTGTGCCAGATAGAAATGTCATTTCTGGAGGTTATAAAAGGAGGACTTTGTGTTTCAAACGGATATGAGTTTTGTGTACATAGATTCCACTAAGAAGTCATATATTTCTCTTTTTCATAGGCTTTCGCCATAAATTGCTGTAAGAAAAAGAAAAAAAAAAGAGTTTGGTTTTAGTGCCGCGGATAATCCCAAATTTTCTAGGAATGCCGCAGTGGAAAATTCGTGGGCAAAACAATGGATGACTATAACATTTCAATTTCAGATAGTTAGTCATTTGAGAATGATGTTTATAGTAGGGAGAGCATCTCTCACAGTAGTCCGAATTTACTACTGACCAGGTTTTCTCTCTGTGTTTGTTTGTTTGTTTTTCTAATGGCTGATAGTTATTGTCTGGTCTGTTTTGATTTTGAAATAGTAGGCCAGACAATAATTAATAGGAAAGGGTCCTTAACTGCACTAGCTAATTCAGTACGGTTCAGAAGTTGTACGGTTTAGAAATTTATAATTCACAACTCACAAATGTCTACAAAATCACTGTCCACCGGAAATATAATAATCCCAAAACTGATTAAGGCCCGTTCTATTTAAACTTTCTCTCAAAATCTTCTTTTTCGAAAAGTTCTTTTTTTAAAAAGGATTTTGCTACATATTGCTCAGTGGACATTGCTTTGATATTGGGTAATTCTCCAAACTGTCCCGAAAAGTACAATCTGTCAACCCTTTACCTTTTTTTTTAATTCTTTTTTTCTGTCAACCTCTATGACACTAGCTGTCATATTTCAAAAATGTCAATTTTAAACTTAGAAACATACTAGTCATTGTGTTTGGTTGCCCTTTTTGAGAGTAGCTTTCAACTCTCGGCACAGTTTTCAATAAATCTTTCTCTCTATTTCTCTCCACTCATTATCACTTCAACTCTCAAAAACAACTTTCTAAAAGCTTAAACAAACAAAGTGAGCCTATCATTTTATTCGAACTTTGAAAAGAACTCAGCTACTTTTGGTTGCTTTTCTCTCTCTCATTTTTTCTACTTCTTTTTACTTTTCGGATGGTGCTTTTACTTAGACTCCGCTCTGAAACTAAAAATAAATACATATTCTTTAAGAAAATAATTTCAAGTTTAAAAATAATGTGTTTATGCAAATATTTTTTCAACCAATATGGATCTTGTTTAATAGATCTTACTGAGATCTTTTATAGGGTAAAAAAAAATAAAAAATTTGTTTTTTATTTACATTATTTTTTAGTTTGAAAATGTAAAATAAGTACTTATTTTTTAAGAAGTTGTTCTGCAACGGGGCCTTATTTATTTTTATTTTTACTTGGACCCGATTTTACTTCACAATCCATTTTTTTGGAGTCCACTCCATGTCTCATGAAAAAGATCTCAGCTGCTTATTTTCGTAAAATATTTTTATGGATTCTTGTAAAAAAATGAGAACTCAATCAAATATCAATAAGAACTTTTTGAAATTGGATTGTTTGCCCTACAAAATTTGAAAAAATTCTTTCCGATATTCGATTAGGCTGATTTTTTTTACTGAACCCCACCAAAAAAAAATTTAAGAAAAATAAACAGTTTAGATCATCTTAAGAAAAATGAATAGTTCAAATCATTTTTCAAAAAATTTATGCATGACTTGTCTATTAGAATATGTGCGCAAAGACCTTTTGTCCGTTTTTGTCTTGCAATCACAAGAACCACACTGACCTTCTTCTCTTCTTCTTTTTTTTTTTGGTGGTAGCAAAGCACTCAAAGTTTAAACCCTTGATTCTTGCAACATTTCGAAAGCCTATATAAAGCAGTAAAAACAGAGTACAAGCAGAATAAAGTTCCTCTAATATTACGAGGATGGACATCCCATGCATCTACATTTACAAAAAAAAAAGAAGGAGGGATTACATTTGCAAAAGAAGAAGAAGAAGGAGGGATTGCCGCCTAAGAATTGCTTGTTAGTATTGTAATTTAAAATCGAAATAGGACCACCATTGTTTTTTAAGTCAATCGTTTATATCATTTACACTGTCATATTTACTGTTCATTGCAGGGATAAGTGTCAAAACCATAACCCTTTGGGACCCATATCTAGGATGCCCACTGGGCAATGTGCAACAAAACCTTTTTAGAAAAGTGGAACGCCCCTAACTACGGAACAGTGAAAAACAATCCGTAGGGAAACAGCAATCCAAAGAAGCAAATTTTCCAATTCAAAAGGTTTTTTTCTTGTGGTTATTGTTATTATTATTTTTTCCTTCTTGTTATTATTGTACATATACATATTTGTTTTTTTTTAATATAGATTTTTGAAAATAGAGAAGAAATGTTAGCTTGGGCACAGAGCGTTGGTCTAAAACATGGTATTGTGGTGGTTATTTTAAATTCTACTAAGTTAAAAGGCGGCAAGCTACCGAGGTGCATTCTTGGTTGTGAAAGAGGAGGAAAGTACGAACCGCCACAGTATTTGGTTGGAGGGCAATCCTTACAAAGAAACACTGGGACTAAGAAATGCAATTGCCCATTTGAACTGCGAGGTATACTAGAACATCCCTACGGTATCAGGTGGGGTTTAAATGTTATTGGTGGTGTCCAAAACCATGAAATAGCAAAATATATTGAGGGCCACGAGTCCCCGTCAAGGCTAAAACCAATTGAGAAACAATTTGTGGTTGACATGGCAAACAGCACCGCTCCTCGTGAGATTCTTAATATTTTGAAGCAAAAAGACCCGTCAAACATACGGAAATCAAGAGCATTTATAACGCCCTTTTTTCAAACAAAGCAGCCAAACTGGATTGTATAACTCCTATTCAGTATGCCATAAGTTAATTACTTAAGAAAGATTACTTCCATCAATTTCTTACAAATCCAGATACGAACGAAATCACAGATATTATTTGGGTTCATCCTATGAGCCTAGAGCTATCTGTCAACTTTTCGTCCGTACTAATCATTAACGCCACGTACAAGACCAATGAGTATCGAAAACCACTATTGGAGGTTATAGGTATCACATCCACATGGCGAACTTACTCGCTTATGTTCGCATATCTTAGTAATGAGAGAGAAGAGACACTAACATGGGTATTTGATCATTTAAAAAACTGGATGTTTCAAAAGGGGGCATCGTTGCCATTGGTGTTTATTTCAAATCGGGATTTAGCGCTTATGAACGCTATCGAAACATGTTTCCCCACGGCACGTCACATCTTGTGTATTTGGCACATAAATCAGTGCGTCATGAAGAACTACAGCCGTGTGCTTGGTTCGGAATGGCATCGCTTTGTCATGTCATGGCACTCGCTTATCAATTCATTTGCACTTTCGTCTTTCGAACAGAAGTTGCAAGCCATGTGCGATGATTTTTGCCAATTCCCGACTGTCAAAACTTACTTGTGGCAAACATGGTTAAGATAGTACAAAGAGTGGTTTATTTCAGCATGGACAGATACATGTATGCACCTTGACAGCAATTCAAGTCAAAGGTATAATCGCTTTTTAACTTTACTATTAAAATTTTGTACATTTCTCTACTACACCAAGGAATACTTTTTCATACTTTCCTATTTAAACACAGTGCATTATTCTATTACAGGGTAGAGTTTGCACATGCGAGGCTAAAGCTATATTTGGGGGATACTATGTCATCGCTGTAAACATCTTTTGATAAAATAGAAAAGATGTTGAAAATTCAGTTCGGGGAAATTAAGAAGTCGTTCGAGAAATCATTGAACATTCCACGCCACAAACAAATAAGTGACGACATTTTTGATTAGGTAAGGTGTCGCATTTCATTAGAGGCAATGGAGTTCATACATAATCAGCTAGAAAGCACTTTAGAAGTATCCCCCCACATTGTTGGCTATCGCAACTGTATGATCAAAATCACACACGAATTGCCATGCATGCACGATATTGCATATTATTGTTCCATTTCCTCTCCAATTCCGCTATGGAGTATCCGCGCTCATTGGATTATGTTGTCTATGCACGCAACAAGTTTAATGAGGAGGGAACACGACCCGACAGGACATCTCAGGTCGTTGAGCTATTAGATGAGATGGATCCACCTATGTGAGAGCATATCATAGACAGGATTATCGATATGGCAGATCCATCTCGTAGCACAGTTCGACCTCCATCGTACAACACAAAACATAGAGGTTGACTTGTAGGTAGAGATGAGCAAAGTACACGTCGCATACCTTCTTTCTCAGAAGCATTCACTTCAAGATCAAGGACTGCAACATCGCGAGTGAGAGGGAGAGAGAGACGTGGGAGGGGTTCGAGGGTTCGCAACACTCAATTTATAGTTCCACCCATCCCTGATCGCTACATTCAGCAATTACCTCAGGCTTATCAGCGTTATATTTCTCACACTGTTGACGTGCTTGGTGATGGTCATTGTGGATTCAGGGCAATAGCTGCACAAATCGGGTATAGTGAAAATGATTGGAATCTAGTATGAGATGAGCTTATTGAAGAGATTCGACAAAATTATTATCTATACAGTGTGATTTATCCAGTAAATGATTGGGCAAATCATCTATTAATCTTACTAAATTGGTTCGCGCCTACGGCACCAAAGGAACATTAGATGGAGGCTATGAGTTTGGGAGTTGTCATCTCAACAAGGTACAACCTTAAACTGCATACATTTGAAAAGAATGTTTACAGTTGTTTTACTCATTTGCCATTGAGGTCCCCTCCAGTTCCAGTAGAATACCGCCGCAAAATTACTATTGCCCATATTGACAACAATCACTTCGTGCAAGTTTTCTTAGAACCTCATTACCCTATACCACCCAGCCTAATGGTGGGAGGATAATGCATTGGACAAAGCTAAAGGATGGGCTGCCAGTTATGGAACACGTTTGAAATTGTGGTACGAATAATGGGTATAAGCGCGCCGAGAGTAGCATTTGGAGGAGATATTGATCAGAATTTGTATTTTTATGTTTTTTCATGTTTTGACAATATGTATTCAATTATAATGAAATGAAATTTTGTTTAAATTTATTATTGTTCATTAGAAGTTATTTTTATTATTCATTGTTAAGATAAATTAATTAACTAATTAAAATAATATAAATTTATTAAGTATAAAGTCAATTTTAGGAGTTAACAAAAAAAAAGAAGGTAGGTAAATGAGAAAAGAAACAAATAAAGATAATAATGGAAAATTAACAAAATAAAAAAAAATATTCAGACTGGAAATAAAGAGAAAAAAGAAAAAAAAATTCAAATTGGAAAGAAAGAAAACGAAATAAAGAAAAAAAAGAAACAAAAAAAAAAGAAAAGAAAAAAAAGCAAACTGGAAAAGAAAGAAAGAAAGAAAGGGGCGGGGGAGGGGGTAAATGTGGAAATGAGGTGTGGGTCCGGGGGAAAAGCAACCTCTCTTTCATGGGACCATGACAATTTCTTGGTGGAACCATGACAATTTCTTGGCTTTTTTGGCTTCGTGATTTCTTGGCGTGGTGGGACCATGACAATTTCTTGCTGGGGCATATAAATATGTAACCTTGGTTACTATCCGTCCGAAAAGGGCAAATTTTACTGACGTTCCCTGAGATTTCTGATACCGACAAATACCTCCCCTGAGGTATTTGAAATTTCACTGCCCTCCCCTCCTTTGGCTGACAATGCCAAAGGATCCCCTTCCCGCCAATTTAATTGAGACGGCGTTAAGTTGACAGTTAAATGAGCTTGAAAAGATGAAATTGCCTTTATGTATATAAAGTCACAGTTGGAGATATTTTCTCTCCATTCGATACGCTCTCTGCTCTCAACACAACGACAGAGAGAGAGAGAGAGAGCGAGAGAGAGAAACACATCGACAGAGAGAGAGAAAGAGAAGAAGAAGACGAAACGATGAGGAACGACGATCAGATCACGTAAGAAGACGATAGCAAGATGATGCTCGCGAATCTTCTCCATCACTTGAAGAAGGTGGGTCGTTTTTGAAGAAGTTCGTGGGACTCCAACTCTCTAAGAACGATTCATCCTTTAAGCTAATACAGGTAATCATGTAAACCCTAAATAGTATAGGTATGTTTGTTAGATTTTTCTTTCTTCTTTTTTTTTTTTTTTTACAGTTTTTTCGGGTTTTGTAGTGAAATCTTAATTGTAAGTTCGGGTTTAAAAATTTGGGGCTTTTTTTGTCGCACCCTCGATTTTTCAACATAATTATAAAAGGATTTTCATAAATAAAACCTCACATTGTTCCGAATAATACCCCAAAATAGTTCGACATTTCCATTTCCACAAATTATAGTCCAATGCCCAAATGTTTACAAAAGTACATCTTTGGCTCTATGGCCCAAATCAACATGAGTACGGAATATCAGAAGGTGTTAAAAGCTCACAATATCCTTTAATCAAAAGATTCACAATTAGAGTTACAAATACATCTTTCGAAAATAAATTACAAAGATGCCTTAATAACTCTTCAATGTTAGCTTCCCAAAAGAATGTCCACATCCATGCACTTCAAACATTAACTACTGCCCTGAGTTAGTACCTGAAAGTAAAGTAAGGCTTGGACTACACTAGCCCAGCAGAAAGCTCTAATCTAACAATGTATGCATATGAGATGTAGGGACGATAACGAGATGAACAACGGTAACCAAAACCAATGGAATGGGGCGACAAAAGTTATTCAATTTCCATCTTTCATTTCCAAACCAATCATATTTTTCAACGTATAACCTTTGAAAGCACCATCTGTCAAAACGTGTCTCGTACATGTGCCATGAGCCGAAGCTCTTACTGGGCCAATTAAAGGACCCCAATGTCCTCTATCAGGCTCTTTACCCATTCGGGATGTCCTGAAGTATCAAATATGAGCATATAGCTCATCCTGGGCCAATTAAAGGACCCCAATGTCCTCTGCCAGGCTCTTTACCCATTCGGAATGTCCTGATATGTTCTCGTTGTGTTCATAAGTTCAAAATCCTTTTTCCAACAAGTCCGTACCGTTCAAATCCAACTTTGGTTTATAAAACGATTTTCGTAAAATCAAGTTCAACGAGCATTTAGGTGATGGATACATCCAACGAAGTCCCTAGGTACGAGTAATCAAGTTAAGGGATCGTTTAGGAAGTAGTAGAATAGGTTAGAAGTAATTAGGAACCAAAACAGTGAAGTACGAAGCAAACCTGCTAAAGCTGGAGATAAGCAACAGGTATCGATACCAATAAAAATGGTATCGATAACATTTGGTCAAAAATCATTCCAGACGCAAGGGTATCGATAACGATGACAAATGGTATCGATAACGATGATTTTTTGGGTTTGGTAACGCGAAGGTATCGATAACGATTGCAGGAGGTATCGATAACAATGGGTTTTCTGGGCTTTGGAACACAGTGTTATCGATAACAAAGAAAATATTATCGATAACAATGACCTTCGAGCAAATTTTTAACAGATTCTCATGGGTTTCTTAGCAGCAACAATACCAACAACAACAACAACAACGATCACAAACAAGAATCAAGCTACAAGAGACAAGTCATAAGCATATATTGAAAGTTAGAACTCCCTACCTCAAAGATTGGAGAACGAATTCAAGAGATCCTCTGAGCCCTAGCCTCACACTGTCACGCCCTGAATTTTCAACATAATAATAATAATCTTTCATAAGGAAAAGTATCTCTAAGATATGACATAATATCCCAAAAGCTTTCCCATAATCCATCCAAAGTACAAACATCATCAAAGTTTACAATAATGGCACTCCGGCCCCAAGGTTCATAGTTAAACAAAAGATAGCAAGTTTAGAGATTACATGATTTAGCAAATCAAAAGATTAGTTCAAAATTACGATTACATCTCTCAAAAGGATTTTACAAAGATGTCAAAGTAATTCCTCGGTGTTAGCTTTCAAAAGAATGGAGTCATATGCACGTCGAGCACTCCAAATCAATGCCCTTGAGGTGTACCTGAAAATAATAATAGGTTGAGCTACACTAGCCCAGTAGAGAAATCTTTGCTCAAACTATATGCATATGAGATGGACAATGCACCGAGATGGATATTGACAACAATGAAGCTTCTCACATGAACAAAAGTAAGAGAATAAGATATGGTAACCAACATCGTTCATTTTCATGTCGCTTGATAATCTCTAAGTTCACCATTTCCACTATGTTAAGTATTCTCGATCTCATGTCCGAGCATTTGGGACCTCGTGCATCCCGTAGTCATTCCGGCATCGCACCATTCGGTGGATCCGTGGCTTTCTTGTGCACTTCCGAGCATTTGGGACCCCGTGCATCCCGTTTCCGGCATCCCACATTATAGTGGTTCCGTGGCTTTCTTCGTTTCGTTCTATCGTTCTAAATTGTGATTTTCCATTCTATAAGCCTCAATACCATAAAACATGACGTATGTCAATCCAAAACATTCATAAAGTATGCCACAATACTCACGTAATAACCCAAACGCATAGACAAACGCACAAATATCATATTCACTTAGTTTGACACTTTTCGTTGTCATAACGAGAGCCAAAGGAGTGGGGACGAGCAACGAATCATTGGAACGCGAGCAATCGAGTTTAAACATGATAGAATGTGATTGGAGAGTGTTAGAAGTGATTGGGGATCAACACAATCGACGGATAAGCAACGAAGTCAAAAATAGTTTTCTAAGTCATTGGTACCAATACCTCAAAAACTAGGTATCGGTACCATGACACTCCAGTGAGCAATCAGCAACAAGGTATTGGTACCTCAAAAACAAGGTATCGGTACCAAAGGTACCGGTACCTCAAAAATGAGGTATTGGTACCACGACAATCCAGAGAGCAATTTGAAACAAGGTATCGGTACTTCAAAAATTAGGTATCGGTACCAAGGTACCGGTACCTCAAAAATGTGGTATCGGTACCACAGAGTTACAGCGGACGATTTGCAGAAAAATCAACAATGAACATAACTCCGAATTCAACCATTTGGAACCCGATTTGTGGCACACAAACCACTCATAAACATGTAGAGAGAGTAAGAATTCCCTACCTCGACTTCGAGAGCGAAACCCAACGAGTTGATCGAGCCCTAGCCTTAGAATTCGAAATCCTCCGAAATTACTCCTCTCCGAGCTTGCTCCAACGAAACCCAAGGTCGAGAGCCCGCGAGGAAGATGATTTGGTAAAAGATCTTGGTGGGTTTTGAACTTAGAGTGGGATTTTTGAGTGAGGGTGTGAGAGAGAGAGAAGAGAACTGAGAGAGAGAAAGAGACGCCGGGAGAGAGAGAAAAGAAATGGGGGATTTCTTTCTCCTACACACACACCCACACACATATATACACACATATTCACATATTGCACATGCACCCCTCTACAAACAATCTTCCCACATTCACCCCAACTCATTTAAACTCAACAAATCCCATATTTTCCTCCATTATAATCATTAATAAACCTTTTTACTAATTTTCTAAAAATACGGGTCTTTACACACACTTTGAAAACGGAATGGAGTACGCCTCCACCGAGCTCAATCCGACGAGAAACGAGCTCTACCATGCGAAGGGATGAAGGATTGAAGGATGTTTTGTTTGGGTTTTGGGTGATTTTGGGTGAATTTGGTAAGTGTGAGTGAGAGAGAGGGAGACCGAGAGAGAGAGAAGAGAACGGGAGAGTGAGAGAGTGAGAATTGGGGAAAATTGTTTCCCTGCCTCTCACACACACAAGTCATATACACACTACACACATCACACTTTCACCCCTTAAATACAACACTCTTTCACATTAACCCCAATCTCAATATTCCAAATCAATTTCCTCATTTTATTATTATTTTTTATTTCAAATCATTTTAATCAATTTTATAAATTGACGGGTCTTTACATTTTTGTTCCTTTGATATGGCTGTAATCCGTGTTTTTTTGGTTTAGTGTTATTATATTTTGTTAATGTGTCCTGTAATGCAATGTATCCTACGAAATCAATTTGGGGCTATTTTTAGGGTTTTTTTTGGTTGTCCTGCAATTTATTTTGGTTAATTCGATTAGTTAGGGTGTGAAAATTTGTGGGTTAATCCGAATATGGCTTTTGTAAATAGTGCATGTAACCATGACCATTTTAGGTTTTTCTGCAATTTTGCTTGCGTTTTTGTTAAATCTGAGAAGTTAGGGTTTTGTATATTTGGGACTTTTGTGTTTTCCCTTGAAATTGGAACTTGTGACTGTTAGGAATTTGGTGCTGCTCTTTTGGGGACTTTTTGTATGCCTGATGTTGATCTCTATGGCTTATAAGTGTAACTGTATCACTGTGCATTTATGGAGTAAAAATTGGTTTTTGGTGTTGTCATGGTTAGTATTAATTAGTTTATTGTTGCAAAATGGATATACCTAGGGGCAGCAAATTACAGTTTTTTTATGCTACATGGTTCTTGGTTGCCAAAACAGAGGCTGTGGTGGAATCCGGGCAAAATGTATATACTTAGGGGCAGCAAATGACAGGATCTTTGCTTGGATTCATGGTCCTTCACTTGATATTGCTACTGGGGAAATAGATGTTTGGTTTTGTTTTTTCATCTTGTCTTTGTGCTCTGTTTGTATGCATGTACTTTATTTTTTGTTTTATATAGTTGGTGTCTTGCTATCCTTGTATCTCGGGTCTTTGGTGGATAATAATGGTTGAGTTCAAGGGTTTCAACTTCGTTGCCACTCTTGTTATTGTCAAGTTTGAGGGTTCCAACTTTGTTGCCATTCTCGTTACGAGTGTGATGTCATCGTGCCCCTTGATCTAATTTAATCTTCATAACTATCAAAGATCCATATTTTTCTTTAGGTGAGCAAAAAAAAAAAAGAAATATAATTTTATGGAGGAAGTCTTTACAATGATTAAAGGGAACATTTCAACTCACAACGCCTAACATTGACCTTTTTTTTTTCTTGAAAATAAAAAATATGGCTTATATTTTTTTTACTCAGTGTGGCACTCAAATCCAAAGACTATTAAGTTAGGGTTTCAGAAATTTGGGGCTTTTCTATTTTCCCTTTGTACATTATATTGTATTTTTTTTTTTTGGTCAAACAAAAATATACTTTGTACATTATATTGTTTGTAACAAATGATTGCATGTGCATAGTTCATGTACTGTTGCTAGACTTTACATATCTTGCTTGAATTCCTTAGAAATAAGTTTGAATGTATAATAATCTATGCATTTTTTTGGTGTTTTTGGTTCAGCCATGCCTCCTGCTTATTTTGATTTCATCATCAACCATAAGGGAAAAGTTGCTAGGCTGAGTAACATTGATCCTGAAAAGTATTGCTATTTTGACTTGTTTGCTGATGTGAGTGAGAAATTATTGTCTCGTTATCCCACTGGGTTAGGGTTAGCAATCTCGATCTTTTGTGAACTTCCTGGTACTAGGTATAGGATTGACCTCAACAGTGACAAATCCCTCATTGATATGTTTCATCTTGATGGTGTTCCTAGCACATTGAACTTATTTGTAGAAATGGAATCCTCTAATCCATGTCAGGTAGAGCACCCTAGTGAGGTGGATGGAGAAGATGTGGAGGTGGTAGATGCAACCCAAAATGGCCATGTATATGGTTATAATGATGAGGATGATGATTGGAACCTGGATAGGGAAGGGGAGGTAGAGTCAGATGATGGGGGTAGACTTATGGTTGAAATTAGTGGGGTAGATGATGAGGGACTTAGTGACTACCAATTAGGTGATGATGAGGGCAACATGTCTAGTGGGAGTGATGAGGGTACAGAGCATGGGACTGGGTTTGATACAAGTTATAATGGGAAGGAACCTTATGTGGGCTGTGAGAGAGAGGTTGTATTGGAGGAAAAAATGATTTTTCCTGATGTGGATGCCTTTAGGGCCAAGCTTAGAGACTACACAATGGAGAAAGGGTTTAAGATAGTGAGGGACAAAAATGAGAAGGCTCGGGTAACTGCACATTGTGATGTTGAGGGGTGCCCTTGGAGGATACATGCTTCCCCACTTCCAGATGGGATAACCTACCAAATTAAGACATACACACCTGAGCACACATGTACTAGGGTTAACCATAATGAAGATGCAAACTCTACTTGGATAGCAAAGAAACTTCTCAAAGATTTCAAGGAGAACCCACAACTTGATTTGGATGGCATGTAAGAGAAATTGAATGGTAGATTTGACATTGAGTCATCTAAGATACAACTTTATAAGGCAAAAAGGAAGTGTATGGATGAGCTTGAGGGTAGTCATGGTGGCCAATATAAGCTTCTTCCAACCTATGCTGTAGAGGTTAGGAAGACCAACCCTGGAAGTTTGATCAAAATGGACTATAATAGGCCTTTTCCCACCCAAAATCCCATGTTTGGGAGACTATTTATTTCATTTGCTGGTATGATAAAGGGATTCTTGATGGTATGCCTTTCATAGTTCGCGCACACTTTTTTGATATCCAAACTTTCTTTTTTGTTTTTAGTATTCAAAGTGTTTGCATCTTTTTGCTAAAAGAGAAAAAAGAAGTGTGGATATAAAAAAAATAGGGGAGTGATTTTGGCACTCCCTAAATTGTAACCTCACTCTCAAAGGGATTGCTAAAATCAATCCCTTAAAATAATTTTAAAAAAAATGTAAAAGTTGATTTAACGGTAAAAGTCACATGATCAGATAATTTTAACCATAAAATCTAGAAATTGGACTATGACTAAAAATATGTATGTATGATCATGTGGTTAGTAATCTCCAATGAACCTTGTTTTTGTTTTACATATGTTATGGCCTGCAGGACAATATATCAAATCATACAGTTATCAATCTCTGATTAACTTATTTTGTATGGTCTAAAAAAATGTCAGATCATTTAGAGCTCGAATGGAGTCCAGCACTTCGTTTCGATGACTAAAAAAGTCTCTAAAAACGAGTCCAGCCCATATGTATGAGTTGAGTTAGGGTGCTAGCTAGCTTGATGTCGGCTTGTTTGCTAAACAACAAAAAATTTGTTTGAGATTGACTTGTTTACTAAACCAATGGAGCGAAGCTGACCGTTTAACAAACCGAGTTTTCGAGTGCTTGCGAATAGCTCAATTTGTTTGCAGCCCTAATACACAAGCAGTGACAGTTCTAGAAATTATGAGAAGGGTGCTCAGAAATTTTTATTGCATCCAGAAACCACAACTATATATACAAAAAATTAATCTTCATTACTTGAATTGTATACATTGGATTGATTTGTGACATTAACGCTGGAATACACGAAATACACATGCAGGAATTTGCGAGCTACAGAATCCATACCGAAAGGGTTGAAAAATCATTGTGGGGTATTTTGTCATCTCAACTGTTAGGGAACTCGGTTTTTTGAGACTCATTAGGAATTTTTTTTTTTTAATCGGCAAAAAGAAGATTTTATTAATCTTTGAAGAAGATTACAAAGATTAAAAGGATTACGAGTACACCAGTAAAAATCACCCGAAAACCACACCCAAAGGAAGGCAAAAAGCCAACCATAAACACCAAAAGAAGCACGAAAGCCTCAAAAAAGCCTAATTGCTAGCCTAACACCAAAACAGCCACAAATCAAAAGCAAACAACCCTAAATCTGAACAACAAAACGCAAATCTATGGAATTAAAATTCCATAGAGAGGGGCACCATCCTCGAAGTCCTTTGTTAGGATTGTTCTTGATCTTGATTAAGATGACTTTATTTCTACTGTTGTTTCTTTCAAGTATTGAGACTGTATGCCTTCCTTTCATGTTGACTTTATGCGTTGATCATTCGGCTAATCCCATTGCGTTCTCTTTAAATTTATGTGTTGATTGAATGTGAAAGTAGTGTTTTTCAATTTAGCAAGAAAGCTCATGTTTAATAAAGTCTATAAAACGCGGACTTAAAAATAACATTGTGCTTAATACTATGAACATTAATTTTAAGCTCGTGACTAATATAAGATCCGGGTTCATGGGTTCGCGTACTCTGTTCAGACGTCGCAACCCTCTATGCGTTGAGACAGTACCGCAGGGCTACCCATTCGATAGTCCGCGTGACAGCACCACACATGGCAAGCTAGGGTTGGTTGGTCAAAGGGTCAACTCCGCGGAGGATGATTGCACGTCACTTGCTGATTGATCAGTCAACTGGTCAAATTGTCGTGTCTATTGACCTTTCCTACAATGATTGATCGGTCGATCAATTGGTCAAATCGTCGCGTCCATTGACCTTCCCAAACAAAATAAAAGTACAACCGAAAGAAAGATGTCTAGCTATCCTACTCTTTTTGGACATGCAAGTCCGACGCATGCCCATACTCGGTACCTGTACTCGAGTACATGTAACACAATCACATTGGCCAAAAGAAGTAACGAACCATGTTCAAAGAACTTGGAAAACTCTTAACATTTCATGTCCATATTTTTGGGTAGGCAGACAGTCCCTTATTACTTCAACGAAGTAACGAACCAAAACGCACAAGGAGACAGATCGAGGAGGAGAAGAAGAAGAGGCATGTGACTATTTTCTATAGGGGCATGCTACAAGAAATTTTATCTGGAAATGACCTAGAATACATGCATTATTTATGATCGGTCATAAATACATCGATCTTTTATGACCGATCATAAATAGTGTATTCTGAATCATTTCCGGGTAATTAACATTTCTTTGTATGTAGCATTTCTGTTTTCTATATAACTTGTTGAAATGACTTTCTTGTTTTCAACTAAACCTAATGGATAGGTCAATGAGTTCATCCAAGATCCTCTGTACCTGAAAATCCTAGTACCAAGAAATTTCAGACTGTTGAATTTTGTGAATTTTTTTTTTTTGGTGATCCAACGGTCTAGAATTCCTCAATACACGATTTTTTTTTGGTATGAAAGATCAGCGTTCTAACGAGTTCAACCTCACATATCTATGTAATAACATGGAGTTAACGTGAAAAGAATCATGTTCAACGTGAAAGCAAAGTATATTGGTTGTATCGACTGGAGAATATCATATGCATGGTCATGTAGGCATGATGCCACAATTGGTTTTTTCGTGACATGACCTTTTGTATGGTCTGAAAATCTAACCAGTGTAGACGACATGATCAGTTCACCATCCAGAATTTGTGTGTGGAAATTTTTTTTTTCTCTGGATCTTTTTGCCAAATTTTTTATTTCTTTGATTTGTCGCAATGAACAGAATCAGGAAAGGTAGTAGTAAAAAATTTCCAAAAATGTTCATATCAAAGACAAAAATAAAGTGATGCACATCTATTTTTGTCTTAAAAAATCATTTTACAGAATCTATGCCGAGAGGACTCCAGTCTCCACTCCAAACTGGTTGTGCTGGTTAGGACCCATGGGAAAATCTTATATATACTGGCCCAAACCCACGAATATTTCTGCCATGCAAACCCTAACCCATCTCTCTCTCTCTCTCTCTCAACCTTGAGTCCCCAAAGAGCGCTACCACTAAGATCTCCCTGTACTACGACGATCTGATTAATTATTCCTGCAGCATGAAGGTCCGATCAGATTTTGTTCACTTATTTTTGTGTCGCGTACGTGTTTGTGTGTGTATCTCATCCTCTTCAAATTACTTGCAGACCCTATTGTACCAGCTTCTACATAAACGCCATAGGAGCTCCGGTGCAGTCAGGAGCTAGCGTGAACACCAGTGGCGGTGAGTGAAAATTTTCATCTTCCCCTTTATATATTTGGTTTTTTTTTTTAAGGTAAAAGATGCAATTAATGATCTCATCTATATATGGTGACCTAATCTGGATGCTTGTCAGTTTGGCCGTCCCTGCGTAACAAGTCGGCTCTGTTGCCGCCCTGGATGCAGCGTGCTCAGGATTTTCAGACTCTTCCTCCATTTGCACAACCCTGTCTACGCAGCTATGAAATCAGTAGTTATGGTTTTCCTGGTATATTCCTTCAAGCAGCATCTTTCTTTGTCTTGTTGCTTGCGACGTTGCCCAGGCATTTCTTCTCTTACATGCAATACCCACGTTTGTTCTTACCAGGGCATTCTCAAAGTTATCAACTTGGTGATTATGGTCAGGTTTTTTGAATTCCTGTTATTGATCCGCTTATCGGCAGTTACTGTCTTATTGTTAGAGAAGATCAGATCCACCAAATGAAGATCGACTGGGCTTCTAGGGGTGTTTATATGTCTCTTGTTGGTCTAGCTATCCATCACTGTAAGCTTTCGGGAATTGTCACGTCATTCTGTAATTGATACTGTGGCTGTGTGTTGTGTTTTTGGGGAATCTATTTTTGTAATTGAGGAACCGACCTATCATTCTGTAGGTGGCAAGGTGTCACAGGTATTTTCAGGAACTGTTGTACATCTAGATGGTATAATTGCAACTTCTAGTAATTGCTTGAAACCTCTTGAAGGCACCGAATTCGAGGTGACGATTGGTAGTTAAACTCTTTTATTTGTTTTCTTTTACTTCAAATTTTTGTTGAACTTATCAATTCCAAATACATTTGGCCGATGCTCCTGAATTTGGGAAGTTGAGCATAGGTGCTCCATGCCTTGTATATATGATTACTTCACCTTGAGGTTGAATTGAAATTATTATTAGTATTACTCTACTACATAAAGGGAGAACACCATTTGGTGTCTCCTTGATTTTGAACAGTGTTCTAAAACTTGGTATTCCTTGCTGAGTATTCGCTCTAAGGTGCCTGGCCGAGGGGACTAATCTCCTACTCGGTGGGCATTACTCGCCGAGTACTCGCTCCAAGGTGTCTAGCCGAGCGAGTACCAAGTAACGAGTTTTAGAAAACTGATTTTGAAGCTTTGTGGATTTCGGCAAATACGGATGAAACTATAGATCAGTAATAGACAGTTCATATCTCGGTATTTGTTTGCATTGGACTTCCTGGGTTTGGAAGATGTTGACTATGTATGTCCAAACCTGAAACCCTTCCTCTGTTTCTCTAAACAAGATTTCATTCTCTTTGTAATGCGTATTATCTTTGTCCTTCCTCTTTTTTTTTGTTATAAAAGGTTTGAATTCTCATTCATCATCTGTCGCATTTCACAAATTCGTGTCTTTAGCGAAAACTCATTAACTTATCTATTCTTTCGACTTTATTGTGAGGGGTATGGAGTAGCAAATAGTTTTATGGTAATTTATTAACATCTTATCTCAAGTTTTTCGGATGCAAATGAATTTTTACTACCAATTAAAATATAGAATGTCACATGTATTTTCTCTCATCCTTGGCAATTTCTTTCGTTTATCTCTACGTTTTGATATCCTTGCTTTTCTTCAATATCTTTTTGATATCTCATACATTTGTTTTCTTTCATTTGAAATTTTTGCTATTTTAAATTTTTGGAGGTTAGAGAAACAACACACTTATTGTCGTTTGAACCTTTTCTCAAGTTTTTTTGCCTTCTTGGGTGTGACAGACTAAAATTCAGAACTAGCTTAGTTTCCCGGCTGTTAGACTGTATGTTGCTGTTAAATATTGTAGGGAAAAAAATTGGTATCCTAGTAATATCCTGTAATTTTGCTGGATAACTTTTGAGGGAAAACAAATGCTACTAGGAAAGTTAAAGACGTGTGCAAGACAAGTTTCTTTGCTAACTTAACGGTCAAAATATGCAGAAAACTTGGATTCTACTTGTCCTTTCCTAGCAATTGAACTTGGTCTATATGGTCTGAGATGCATGTTTGATTTGATTGCAGATTAGTGTCAAGCTTTTGAACAGTGGAACTCTGTATTAAGGTGTCTTGTTGGACGCTGATTTTTGCTCTGATATAGCTTTTGTATAGATTATATCTGGTGACCGACAAACCGCAGCAACTTTTGGAAAGTTCGATTTCAGGCAAGAAAATTCGGTGGTGGCTGCTGGCTGTGTACCGATGTATTTCGGTTGGGAAGATGCAACATCTTATTATAATCTAGGTTATCTCAGGTATTGGAAGTGTTTTTGAACAACAGGGGATTTGCTTTCATAATTCATATGATAGTTGGTATGTTGGCCTAGGCTGGACGCTGTTGTATACTACTATGAATTACTGTCTTACTGGTTATGGTGATATGATTGTTGTAAAAGAGTAAGTTCACAGGTCTTATGCATGTCCGGGCCTACCCACCCCTAAAGTCCAAGTAGCAACGATGACAATCATCATCTTGTCTTTTTAGATGTGGTTGTCTTTACATGGTGTTGGCTTTCTGCATTATCCTTTACGCCCTTGCCTGTTAGTAAAGCATATAAACATATGGAACATAGTGCATGAACAGTGGGTGATTTTTAATCAATAAATTAATTGATTTTTTCTACTCAGGCGTTTCTTGTAGTAATATTTTGCTTTTCCTTGGTAGCATTGACTAAGAGATGGAAGATCGGAATGAAAGCATATCTGGGCAGTTGATCATAAAAGCGGAAGTTCTGAATGTTGGAAGAGGATTTCTCTCTCTCTCTCTCTCTCTCTCTCTCTCTCTGGATATATTGAAAGAGTATCCTCCATGGTGGGTTAGATTTGGTGTTTTGTCTCTAATTTAAATAATTAGAGTTTTTGTGGAGAAAAGAGCGTTGGAATAAGAGGCTTATGTTACTATCTTCGGAAGAAATTTATTTTCAAACCTTTGAAGACATAAGTTCATGATTGGTGTTTGATTGAAATAAGCAAAAGTCTTTGATATACAAAGTTTGAGCCCTTATTGTGAGAATCAGTACTATTGGTCCTAAACCCATGACTCTATGGGTTTTGGGGTTTTGTTACGTAGGATCTTAGTGATGTTTCTCATAATTGGCTCCATTGTTTGTATTGTATTGGTGGATTTGTGTTCTGAATTGATTTCTTCATTGGTGGTTGTTGCGCCTTTTGTCTGGGGTTATGTTTATGCAACATTCTCATGGTCTTATACCTATTATTTGCTTACCGTTATGTAGTCTTGTATTGGGGGACCTCTTGTTAGTCTGGAAGGAGAATTTTTTGGTATCATTCACAAGGTTGGCTGACATATTGAAGCCACACCAATCGATGTTGTTTTCAAGTATCTGGAGCACTTGAAGAAACATGGGTAAGATACGTGGTTGGCCCCCAACCCATTGGATTACAGTTTCCCTTTGACTTGTCTGGGTTTGAATAATATATTTGTTGCTTTTTCGTTTTATGTAACGTGCAACCAAGATCTATAACACCTTTTTTGGTATGTAGTTAGTGTGTACGCATGCATGCATGCGCAGATCATGTGTTATTAACAATCATTTAATTTTGTGGCCCATCTAATTTCCTTGATTTGCTATCTATGTCAAGTGACCCATCGTAATCATGCAATATAAATTATATAATCCATGCATGGCGCTTCTTTTTTTCCTTGACCTGTGGATAAAGTTGAAAGTTGGTTATAGTTGAAGTCCCATGTGATCCGTCTATGATAGTATCGTTAGTTGCGTTGGTTGATTGGCATTATATAGGACGCTTGCTTGTAGTTTATGACCAGTGACTGCTATGTAAAGGGAATGACTTCGGTGTCCCCGGTCATTTTGGAGACACCGTAACTTTTGGTATAACAAAACCATTATAAGCATAACCAAATTCATTACAAGCATAACCAAAACCATTATAAGCATAACCAAAATCATAACAAGGCATAACTTGGTTGGTTATGCCTTGGTTGATTTTTGGTTATGCCTTGATTGGTTTTTGGTTGTACCTTGGTTATGTCATATTATGGTTCTATCATACTTGTAATGATTTTTGTTATGCTTATAAGGGTTCTGTTATGCCAAAAATTACGGTGTCCCCAAAATGACCGGGGACACCATAAAAGGTTGGCTGGCTTTCGATGGAACCTTCAAATTTGTATGGACAAGGATGTTTTATTGTTTAGGCATAGTGTGTCTTGTTTTCTCTTCTATTCGTCTGAAATTTGGCAACCCTGTATTTTAGCCTGCATGGTTTGTAGTTGTACGTACTTTATTCATAAATCAAACTGTGCAAAGCCTGAATGGACAGATAATTAATTTGCAGCATCTAGATGCAATTACACGTGTTAATTTATTGTTAAACTGTTGCGCGAAGTAAGTAAACTACCATATGATTGATCTGGCAGGGAACATGCGCAAGAGCCGTCACGCACAAGTGATTGATTCCAGAAGCTACGGCTCAACTTCGACAGTGAAATAAATGCAAATCAAATTGCTACTTGTCAAGTGATGAGGAGGTATGTTTTTAGTACTTTTTCCCCTGGCCTACTGTAATGTTTGCTAAGACCCGTAGTGTGGTTCTTGGTAAGTGTGTTTATATTACAACTTGATATTTCAAATTACAACAAATTGATCATTTTTCTTGGTCTTTGATTCACTTGAATAACTTCAATCTCTTTCTCTGCCTTTGATTCACTTGCAACTTGGTATTGTCACTTGCGGTCGCTGCAGCTTTCTTGGATTTTACATCAAATTTTTCAAACAAAAACCCTTCTTTTGTTGGCTCCAAGCATCTGTATTTTGGGGAAAATGGGTCCAACTTCTACCTCATTTGTGAACTTATCTGCAACAACAAAAATGCAAATGCAAATGGTTCCCCTCAAGATTAGCCCAAAATAGTTTTTTCAAATGAAATGTTTGAGATGAATGTATAAAATGTAACTAAAGGGTAGAAGTTATGCTAGATACTCTGCGCCCATTTTGTGTGCCAAGTGCCCATACTCAGGGACTACATTCAAATACTCCTGCTCCTTTCTACAAGCAGCAAGCATGTCAACATTCTTGTTGATATCTGCTTGTGAAGGGTTCACAACTTAACCCAGGGATGTCAACTTCTTTTGCTATAACTTTATAGCATCATAAGTTGCATATCTTGATGAGAAAGATAAAATGGCCAGTATAATGCAATTGGGCTACAAAACGAGAATAATCTCTGAATCAGAAATATCTAACAAATGCCCAACTGCTAAATTTATTATGGGAATTGGAAAAAACAAATCTTCAGAATCCATTTTCAATGAGCTATGGAATATTTTTTTGATGATAAAACGAATCACCACCACCACCACCTCCATTCTCAGCCCTCTTCGCCCTGGACTAATGCTACACCTACAACATTTTTTTACAACATTGTTACAACATGTTGACGTGGCAGCTTCAAGGGACCCACTGATTAACCCAGCCAAAATAAAAATTTGAAAACTTAAAAATCAAAAAAAAAAAAACGCCAACCACCATCCCAGGTTGTACCAACCCAGCCACCATCCCACCACCGCTAACCACCACCACTGTCTTCTCCACTCCGGCGAGCACTCCTAGGCCTCTGCCCTCTAGCGATCACCACCACCTCACCGACGACGAGCTCAAACTTCGACCAAGGTCCATCTCTCTCCCTCTCTTGACCGATCTCTCTCGATCGAGCATTGCGGCCTCTCTATCACTCTCTCTTTCTCGCACATAATTTTTGTATGAGCCCTAATCCCTGTTGCAAGTGTTACTAATACTATTGCTACTTGTGTCTTTTACGAACTCTTTTCCTCTTTTAGCTAATGTATATTCTGAATTAGGGATTGAGTGTTGATAGTGTTCTAATTTTAGGACTTTTCCCCCTTCTTGATCTATATTATGTTTTTTGATTTAGAGCTTTTTCAATTTTCTCCATGTTAGAGAAATGGAGAAAATCAGGAGAGACCTTGGCAATGGAGGTTCGGAGGTGGGTGATTCAATTTTCGCAATTTGACCATGCTTCGGAGGAGCTTCGGTGGAGGTGGTCATCAGAGGTGGTGGTGATGGGGGTCGGTAGTGGTAGTGGTGGGTGATTTTCCTTTTCTTGGACCTCTGTAAGTTTATAAATGGGCAAATTATAGTTACCCCCCTCTAACTATGCCTCGCATACACTTACGTCCCTTTAACTTTTTTTTTTGGCACTTAACCCCCTCAAACTAACCGAAATTCACACGGTAATAACTTCAAACGGTCATAACTTCTTTGTCCAAGATCGAAAAAATGCAAATTATATATCGATTTCGAGGTCTTGAAGTCAGCTTTCTAATGACACCAAAATCACATCACGATTCAAAGCACACAGAAAGTTATGATCAAAAGAGCAAGGGCTGGTAGACAGAAAGACCGTTTTGATCATACCTTTCTGTGTGCTTTGAATCGTGATGTGATTTTGGTGTCATTAGAAAGCTGACTTCAAGACCTCGAAATCGATATATAATTTGCATTTTTCCGATCTTGGACGAAGAAGTTATGACCGTTTGAAGTTATGACCGTGTGAATTTCCGTTCGTTTGAGGGGGTTAAGTGCCAAAAAAAAGTTAGAGGGGGGTAAGTGTACGCGAGGCATAGTTAGAGGGGGTGACTATAATTTGCCCTTTATAAATTGAATGGATATTTTACTAAACTCTAATTCAAGATTTTACTGTTTTCACTTTCGATTTTGTTCAGTAGGAACGATTTGGGGGAACATACGTTCCTCAAAAGGCTGTAAAAAAAAAAAAACAACTTATTTGGGGGAACTGATTTTGGATTGAACAATGACGGCTGATTTTGCCACTTTCTTTTTTATTAATGCCATTTTTCTGCAAAAAATGAGTGACAAAATCATTTTCCTTGAACAATTTAGGTTTTGAGAGAGAGAGAGAGAGAGAGAGACCAAAATAATTTTGGGTTGAACGATTTGGGGTTTTTTTTTTTTTGTTGGGGGGGGGGGGGGGGGGGGGGGGGGGTGTGGGAAGAGAATAAGAGAGAGAGAGTCGGTATTTTTTTTTTCTGTACAGTGGTGAAGCCTACTGGCTTATTGTAAAAATGTTGCAGCAAAACGTTGTCGTCGTAGCATTTCCGCTTCACCCTGTGCTCCTCAATAATCTTCCCAACAAACGCATTCACCATCCCAACCAGCTCCATATGCCTCCTCCTCACCCCTTAATTGGCCCTTGCAAATCCAACCAATACAGCACAGGAAAATGGTCACTCCAGTTAACATCCCAAGCAACTCATACCCTTGGCTCACCAAACCCTCAAGCTCAAACCCATCCTTATTATTTTCACCTCCAAAATCAGAACACTTATTAAATTTAATTTAAATCTGAAAATTTTATCCTTATTTAAATTTTTTTTGCGTTTATTAGTTTTGCGCCAAACTTTTGTGAGTTATTGATTCGTCTCGAAGAGAGAAATCGGAAGAGTAAATTTTTTTGCGCTAAAGTAATCAAAGAGAGGAATCGGAAAAGTAATCGAAGAGAGGAATCCGAATTATGGGCTTGCACGGAGACTCCCAATGGAGCGGGAAAAATCCAAGGTGGTTCTTGATATATGGAGCAAAGATGCAGGCGGATGGGAAAAGTGTGCTGCATGGAGGCTCTCGATGGAGTTGAAGGGTTGACTCTCAATCAATGGAGTGGGTGCGGTATAGTTTGGGGTTAAATCGGTGTTGGAGATTTTTAAAAATAATAATCATGGATCAAATGGATCAAATTGAGGGGGAGCTAAGCCAAATGCTTGGTTCACACATGAGGGGGAGACTGTTAGGAACATGTGTGAAGGATAGGATGCAGGCCGATGGGAAAAGCGCGCTGCATAGAGGCTCTTGATGGAGTAAAGGGTTTGGCTCTCAATCGATGGAATGGGTGCGGTAAAGTTCGGGGTTAAATCGGTGTTGGAGAGTTTAAAAAAATAATCATGGATCAAGGGGGAGTCAAGTGGATCAAATTGAGCGGGAGTAAAGCCAAATGTGTGGTTCACACATGAGGGGGAGATTGTAAAAAACATGTGTGAAGGATAGGATGCAGGCCAATAGGAAAGTGCGTTGCATAGGGGCTCTCAATGGAGTAAAAGGGTTGGCTCTCAATCGATGGAGTGGGTGCGGTAAAGTTCAGGGTTAAATCAGTGTTGGAGAGTTTAAAAAAATAATCATGGATTAAGGGGGAGTAAAGTGGATCGAATTGAGGGGGAACTAGGCTAAATGCGTGGTTCACATGGGTGGGGGCGGAGATTGTTAGAAACATGCGTGAAGGATTGAATCTCACATCGGACAAATAGAAAAGGGTTGGAACTTAATATACAACTCGATGACTCACCATTTATAAGGCTTAGCCGGCTTGTTAAGTGGATATGGATGATTTAACCTATATTAGGTTCATGCGATGTGATGTAGACTCTGCGGATACTCCCTAATGAATTGGGCCTATGCGCACACAGGAAGACTTTAGGTGGATTAGGTTCCTAACAGACCTGATGGTGAGGGTTTCAATCGGTGGGAGGAGAAACCCCAACTACGGATAAGTCTAAGCAGAGAAAGAGAAAGACCTTCGTGGTAGGGGTAACAGAGTCGAAGTGCCTAGAAGCCGGAAGTGATGGTGGTTGTCGGTGGTGGAGGGAAGTAGAATCATGGTTGCCGGTGATGGTGGTGGTGGTGGTGGGAGCCTCTCTCTCTCTCTCTCTTCTTTGATCATAAAATTGGGGAGGAAAGGGGAAGACGTGACCTGTTTTAACGTGTTTTTTTTTTTTTAAAATAAGAACGACATTGTTTTGTGCTCATGTCAGCATATTGTGTTCTTTATTGTTTTTGTTGCAGTATTTTTGCATAATTAATTGTGTGAGGCCCACACATATATGAGAGGTGATAAGGTTGGTTGATGTGTTCCCAGCATTATTGAAAATTATTAGACAATCTTTTCTTTAGGTGGTACTATAACTCCGTGAAGAATAGTGATAAAAATATAAAAAAACATTTATACTATATATTTTAGAAAAAGGGCAACAAAAATAAGCTAGATACAATACAAAAATAATTTTTACTTTGTTTGGTTTTGAGAATTTTTTCCATGTAATTCAAGTTAAAAGGACAATATAAGCTTATTTTTCTTTTTTTGACTTGTTTGTTTTGTATTTTTCATAAAATTATAAGAGGGTGTTCACAGTAATGAATAACTTATGTACCACAATTTTTTTATTTTGTTCTTATTAAAAAAATTCACATTTGTTAGTTTGACGCCAAACCTTTATGTGATATTTGTTCGTCTCGACGAGAGAAATCGAAAAAATAAAAAATTATGACAATTACCTAAGTATTTTAGAAAATATCCAATAAAAAGTTTAAAATTTTACTTTTTGAGCTTTTCTTTAGATGTTTTTCAAAAAACTTGTCTAAAGTCATACTTAATTTTTTTACTTTTTCGGTTCTTCTTATAAAAACGAATCAATATCATGTAAAAGTTTGTGTAAAACTAAAAAACGAGATTTTTTTTTTAAATAAGGACAACCAAAAAGTTCTTTTGCATAAGTTATTCATTAGTGTAAACACTCCTAAGTAGGCAACTAAGTGTGTGGTCAAATTTGGACAACCCAAATGTCGGACTAATAACGATGCTTAGGCTCCGTTCCAGAAAATTTCTTAAAAAATAAGTACTTATTTTGCCACTTCTCAAAGAAAAATAAGAAGGTTTGTTCCACAAAATCCAAATAAGCAGCTTATTTCACATTTTCAAACTCAAAAATAACGTAAATGAGAAATAATTTTTCAATTTTTTTTTGCACCGTATTAAAAATCTCAATGAGATCTATCAAACAAGATCCATATTGATAGGAAAATTATTTGCGTAAGCACATGATTTTTGAGCTTGAAATTGTCTTCTCAAAAAATAAGTAATTGTTCAATCTTTTCAGGAACAAGCCTTCTTATTACACAAAAAATAAGTTCTTATTTCGTTTCTGGAACGGGGCCTTATTCTCTTAACCTTTTTCGGAGTGGAGTACCAAATCTTTCGTACTTTTGAAGACATAAATGATATCAAACACAGATAGTATGTACACAGATCGTGCACATACAGCTCTATGGGGTCCACTACGGGGTCTGCACAAACGATTCAATCCGTCCATTAGCTCTTTAAAATGATTTTCTAAGTCATCACGTAAAAAATCAGCTCAATCCAATATCTCTAAGCTTTCGATCCAATCGTCTAAATGTTTCTTCAAATGTCAAAATCCTAAAGTATAAGTGAAAATTTGAATGATTAAATTAAGCATTTAGAGGTATTAAATTGAGCTAATTTTTTACATATTGACCTAAAAATTATTTTAAAGTTAATGAATAACTTGGATCGATTGTGAGGATCCCATAATAGGTAGCTGTTTGTGCACATACCATCTGTGTGGATAGCATTTAGATGCCATAAAGTTGAACTTCTCAAGAAAAAACCAGGTCTTTGATTTTACTGCTACTTTACGGAGTAATTTCTTTTATTCTGTTTTTTTTGTAAACTAGCCAAATAAGAGCTAATGCATTTCTTTTTTTTTTTTTGTTATAAGTAGTGATTTTGTCACACCCTTTTTTGTTAATGTCACACTCTATAAATGTATTTTTGGGTGTAAAAATATACTTACAGAGTGTGACATTATCTAAAAAATGGTGTGGCAATATTATTTCGCTTTTTTTTTTTGGAAAACTCTAATGCATTTCTTTAGTCCTTGGGCCCCATCCTTTCGCCATGCTTTAAAATCTAACGGTCGGATTGTCTATTCGTGGGGTAGCGTGTAAAGTTTAGCATGGGTTTTGATTTATTTGATTTTTGTAATCAACACGCCGGACACCGCTAATAAGCGCGCTGAGCTAATTCCACTTCTCAATAGAAAATGCTTGATTTGATGGAGACCTTTCACCATACAATAAGGTAGAGTAGAATATTAAAAAGCAGACGGACAAATCAAAGCCTGATTTGATGGGTAACGTGTAAATTAAGCACCACTTGCTCTTCTCAGGAGAATTAAATACTCCAGTAGCAAACTTTTACTCCAATAATAAAGATTAGGGAATTACTCCATCCGTCCAATTTGTTGATTTAATTTTAGAATTTCATCTTATTAAGAAAGCACAATTATTATTACACTCAAAATGATTTTTGAGACAGAATAAAAAAACTTTACACACCCAGACTACTGTTTTATTTTTTTTCCTGAAAAATGTATTATTTTTCAAAATTTATTCAGCAGACCAAAAAAAAAATATTTTATTTTTTTTGAGAAGTGCAACTTTTGAAGAAGCCATAAAGTTGCACTTCTCAAAAAAAATAAAATATATATTTTTGGTCTGTTGAATAAATTTTTAAAAATAATACATTTTTCAAGAGAAAAAAACAAAATAGTAGTCTGGTTGTGTAAAATTTTAAATGAAAGTAAGAGAATAATTTCACATACCAACTCAATAAGAGTGGTGTTAAAAGTTTATTTCGCAGCGTTTCGGAGGTTTTTTTCTACTATGTTTTTTTAATAAAACAGGCGGGCTAGCACGCTTCTCAAGACCAAAATTGTGGCACTTGATCCCGATCTTCCGCAATAAACTGGTATGAAAATCGAACGGTCACATTTAAGTCGGAATTTGTGTATAGTGTGTAAAGCGCCACTTGCCAGCGGGCGCATGGGGGAACACAATCAAAAGCGCTACATACATAACAATTCAAATAGGAAAATAATATTAATCCTCTAAAAATTGATGCAGATACTTCAAATTTATTGTATCTCCAAAGCCATTTTTTTATTTTTTATTTTTTGGAGTGCCTGTTTCAATTTTTGAAATGTCAATATCATTTTCCTCCAAAGAAACACATATCAAACATAATTTCTCACGTACACATAGGTCACGCATACTAATGTGTTTGTGGACTTCTCGTGTATGTGAGAAGTTGTATTTCGCTTTCTGTTCCTAGCAGTTTTGAAAAGCAATAGTTTTCAAACTACAGTTTTGTTGAGGCTGCATCCCACAAAGGCCCCGTTCCAAAAATCTTCTTAAAAAATAAACAGTTTATTTCAAATTTTCAAACTCAAAAATAATGTAAGTAAAAAATCAATTTTTAATTCTTTTTGCAACGTATAAAAGATCTCATCAAGATCTTTCAAACAAGATCTATATTGAAAATTTTTATATTTCAATAAATTCATAATTTTTTCACTTGGAATTGACTTCTTAAAAAATAAGGAGTTTAAAAAAAAAAAAAAGTTAAGTACTTATTTTCAATTTTTTTACATCGTTTAAAAGATTTCTAGTAATGCTATATACAATAAAAATGCACAGATTTTGAGCACAGACTTGTTGCGGGGCCCACTACGGGTCCTAAATAAATGATCCGAGCCATTCATTAAATGTAAAATATTTTTTCAAGGGCTCCCACGAAAAATTAAATTAATTCGACACCTATAGGTACTCGATTCAATCATCTAACTTTTCATTATCTTGATTGAGTTGATTTTGTGCAAGGATCTTTGAAAAAATATTTTACATTTAATGAACAGTTCAGATCGTTTGTGTGGGACCCAAAAGTGGGCCTCACAAGGATATGTGCGTGATCTTTGTGAGAAAAAATCTGTGTGAACTGACTTACTGAAAGATTTCATCGAGATCTATTAAACAAGATTCATATTGTACAAAAAAATTATTTTAATAAATCTATTATTTTGAATTTTAAAAATTAAAAATAAAATACTTATTTTTAAAAGAACCTTTGCAGAAAACACCCTAAACCCATAGTTTTCTCTAGAGAATAAAGAGCACCTCAATATACGATCACGCGGAGTAACTGAGAGTCCTATTACACGTAAGGCCAACTTTAATTCACCAAACCAAAGGTTCATCTCTAAGTAATGATTGTGAACTCGTACAAAGATATTGAGTAGATGATTATACACAGACCCTCCGTGTAGATGGAAGTGTCCACTTGTCCAATAAAAACAAGACAATTCGGCATGGGACAATGGGAAAAAAGTGGGACAATGTGGAAAAAAGATTTTTTTCGATTTTATAAAGGAGAAACTTGATTATGAGAATTTTAAAAATAAAATTTAATGGTGATCTTTTAAAATAATATAATCAGAATAATAAGATCTTTGCACTGATTCAAACGGATTAAAAATTGAAGTACTTAATTTTTTAACTATATTTTTTTAATATATAACCAATTCAAAAATATTAAGCACTCTAACTTTTAATTTGTTTGAACCAGTGCGAAAATCTTATTATTTTGAAGGATCATAAATAAATTTTGTTTCTAGAACTCTCATAATCAAATTTCTGTTTTACAGGGTTCTAAATAAAGAACGGATATTAAATTATAAGAGCTCTAAAGACAAAGTTTAATTATGGAATAATATGATTAGAGCATCTGCAATGTAATAATCAAAAGTGAATAATCAAAATTTGCTACATCAGTTTTGAATTATTCATTTAGAGGGTTGCTAAAATTAACAATGTGGGTTAACAATGTGAAGTCCCACATTATTACTTTTGATTATTCAAATGTCCAAATTTGATTGTTGGTTACGAGGTTGTTAACTTTGATTATTACAATGTGAGCACTTTTTAAGCACACATGCTAACTTTAGAAATATTTTGATTTTGATTATTATATTGTGAATGCTCTTAGAGCATACTATTGTAATAAGCAAATGGGTGTGAATAAATAAATTTAATAATAATGCTAAAAAAACACCCCACATTGTAATAAACTAAGTTATAAGTTTTTTAGCAAATAATCAAATTTCACTCATTTCATACCAAACTTAACAATATTTACTAATAACCAAACTCAAAAATCATAACTTAAAAATATCTCACATTGGAATTGTCTCATCGAGACGAATTATTTGGTGTGATCGGGGGCGTGATTGAAACTCATTTGCGATTGGACAAATGTGCATTGTGTATTGTGAAATTTTTTTTTTGTTAGAGATGCAAAAATAATCAATATGAAGGTAGAGGTTATTGAGTTTGATTATGAACTAAATGGATAATCAAATATTAATATGATCAATTTGGTTATTGATTTTGATTATTATCATTGCAGATACTCTTAGAATAGTAAAATCTCTGCACTCATTCAAACGGATTGAAAATTGGAGCGCTTAATATTTTTGAACTGTTTATATATTAAGTAAAAAAATATGGTTAAAAAATTAAGTATTCTAATTTTTAATATGTTTGAACCAGTGCGAAAATTTTACCATTTTAATCATATTATTCTAAAAGATATAATTAAATTTTTTTTCTAAAACTTTTATAATCAAATTTTTGCTCCATAAGATTCCAAAAAATCATTTTCCAATATTGTCCCACTTTTTGTAGATTTTCCCATGGTGAGTTGTCTTATTTTTATTGGGGGTGTTTGCACTAACAAAAAAACATTAAAAACTTAATTCAATTTATCATCTTATTTCCACTAATAAAAAAATTTCAGCATTTTACCATCCACAAACAAAAAAATTCTCATCAAATTTTTTATTTTGCAACTGTAACTCTATTCAGAAACACATCAACAACTATTTACTATCGAAAATAATTTGATATTTTTCAACAACTTATTTACTATCTAAAATAAAATCTACAAGGAATTCCTATCAAAAATAAAATCTACAAGGAGGACGCGGAAGGTCCGTGTGTAATTTACTCTTTTCACCATCACGGTTTTCTTGGTTGCGTCGTCTGTCCACCTCAACCACTTAAGGGCTCGTTTGGATGCAGGATTAGGTTTGGAGGTGTTATGTAAGAAGGGGGGATTAGATAGTAGGGGGTATTGGGTAATAAGGGATGGCCCACATTGATGTGATGTTTATGGAGGGGGTATTAAATAGCACTTAGTTTGGATGAGGTATTAGAAATGAGGTATAAGAAAGGGTGGATGATGTAAAAAGCTCTCAAATGACCTTTTTACCCTTGTACAGTCCCAAACTTAATTATGTATTACGTTATATATATAATTACAAATATAAGTAATCTTTCACACTTTAAGCTTTAATATCTAATTTTACTTATAAATGTACTAATTTAATAATATTACAAAATAAAAAAGTCAGTTTTAATTTGATAAAATTCATTTTTTTTAATATATAAATTGTAGATTGAAAAAATCAGTTTTGTAGATTAAATTTGTTTTTGTAACACTTAATTTTTCAACCTACAATTATATATTAAAAAATATGGTTAACAAATTAAGTGTTACAAATTTCAATCCGTTTAAATGGGTGGGAAGATTTTATTTCTCTGATCATTTAATTCTAAAGGATCATAATTAAATTTTGACTCTAGGGCTCTCGTTGGTTAGTTTTAAGATATTTAGTTGTACGTCTTTCTTAGGGCTAATCAACGAGAGTCCTACAGTCAAAATTTAATTATGGCCATTTAGAATTAAATGATCAAAAAAATAAAATCTTCCTACTCATTCAAACGGATTGAAATTTGGAACACTTAATTTTTCAACCTATAGTTATATATTAAAAAATATGGTTAACAAATTAAGTGTTCCAAATTTCAATCCGTTTGAATGGGTGAGAAGATTTTATTTCTCTGATCATTTAATTCTAAAGGGTCATAATTAAATTTTGACTCTAGGGCTCTCGTTGGTTAGTCCTAAGATATTTGGTTGTACTACTTTCTTATGGCTAATCAACGAGAGTTTTAGAGTCAAAATTTAATTATGACCATTTAGGATAAAATGATCAAAAAACTAAAATCTTTTTACCGGTTCAAACGGATTGAAATTTGGAACACTTAATTTTTTTTGCTTTTGCTCAAAAAATAGGTACTGGGGGTTGAAAAGGGGGGATTAGGAGGGGTAGATTTGTCCGAAAAAAGAGAGATTTGGGGGTATTCCATAACAACAGGTTGGAGGCAGCCCATCTCCAACACCCCCTCAGGGGGTATTAGCCGTGTTATGCAATCCGGAGGTTACCTAATACCCCCTCCCTTTTGGGTTCCCAAACGGGGTATTAGGGTGGGACCCAGGTGTTAAAAGGGGGTATTACTTAACACCCCTTTGCAATACCCCATCCAAACGCACCCTAAAACTCTGCTTTCCTCCACAAGTAGTATGATAATACTAGGACAATCACTCTTGTCACAAAAAAAAAAAAAACAAATAGGACAATCACTAGCGTTCGTGTCCGTTCGATGCACGGGGCTGAAAAAAATCAATGTGGTTTTTTTCTATCCCTTGTATCAAACGGGAGTTGATAAAAAAGATAGTTTAGTTTAATATTTTAGCATTGATTTCATTCTATGCATTGAAAAGTTAGATGATTAGATCGAGTACCTATAAATATCAAATTGAATTGATTTTTCGGGAAGGCCCTTGAAAAACTGTTTTACATTTAATCAATAGCTCGGATCATTTGTTTGGAATCCGTAATGAGTCCTATAATAAATCTGTACTTAAAATCTGTACAATGTTGCCATACTGTAGACTTATGGCAATCGACTTCCAGTAAAAAATGCTAAAGACACATACATTTGTGCACATATTTTACACATACATTTTTATGGGGTCCACCTCGGATCCCACCTATATGATCCGAATCGCTCATTATTTTTAAACTAATGTTTTAAGAGTTTCTGTAAAAAATCAACTCGGTAGGATATCAGTAAGGGCTTTTTCAGAAATCGCAGTGCGAATCAGACTGTTTCACCCTATGATTTCTAAAAATGCCCTTATCGATATCCTATCGAGTTGACTTTTTACAGGAACTCTTAAAAAATTATTTTAAAAATAATGAGCGGTTCGGATCATATTAGTGAAACCCGAGATGGGCCCCATAAAAAAGTATGTGCAAAATATGTGCAAGTAGCATGACTGCTTCAAGTACCATAGACTTTCATCGATAAGTCCACATCATTGAAGTCTACGGCAAAATTGATTGCAGCAAGTCTACGGTACAATAAAATCGTACATATTTTAAGTACAGAATTATTGTGAAGTCCACTATGTGTCTCATACAAATAATTTGAGCCGTTCATTAAATGTAAAATATTTTTTTAAGGGCCTTCGCTAAAAATCAATTCAATCCGATACTTATAAATACTCAATCCAATCATATAATGTTTCATTATCCTAGAATCTAAATCATAAGTTAGATGATTAGATTGAGTTTCTATAAGTATCAGATTAAGATGATATTTCGCAGGGGTTATTGAAAAAATATTTTATATTTAATGAACGATTTAAATTATTTGTGTGGTGCCCGTAATGAACTCCACAATAAATCTGTACGCAAAATCTGTATGATTTTGCTGCACCGTAGACTTACTGTAAATCGATACAAATGCCTACAAAAACGCCCTATATAATCCCTCAAATCTACAAGAAGTTCAAGAACTCTCCCTGCAAAGATCTCTCCCTCTATCGCTCCATAGCTCATCCTTTCTCTAAAACTTTCATCCATAGTTTGATTGTGGGAGTCTCGTGAGTTTGTCTGAGCTCCATGACTCTACAAATGCGTCGTCGGCTTGAGTCCGGATCTAGACGGACAACTATATATCGCCGGAGACGGCACCGGGATGCAGACCTTCACCTTCTTCTCCTCTGCAACCGCCGCCTTCGAGCCACGTCATCAGATCTAAATCGGCGTCAAGAGGATGTTTTCGGTTCGGATCTTGTACGGGGACACTGGTTTAAATTTCATCATCTAATGGGTTTGTACGTTTTCCCCCCCTAGCTTATACAAATATATTTAGATTTTTGCATCATATATACAAGCTGCAAGCGTGTTTTGAGACCTATGGTGGCGCGGTCTGTAGTCTGCTTTGGTCTATGGTAATTTGGATTTTGAGGCTTTGGGCAAAAATCACTGAAAATCTTGGGATTAGGCTTACCTGAAATTAGACCTTCGGCTGTGTTCTGGTGATTCTTCTTAAAAAAAAAAGTGCTTATTTTTAATTTTTAAGCTTGAAAATGATAGACTTATTGAAATAATTTTTGTGCAATATGGATTTTGTTTAATAGATTTCATCGAGATCTTATGAACGGTGCAAAAAAATCAAAAAATTAGTTTCGTAAATACATTATTTTTAAGTTTGAAAATTAAAAATAAATATTTATTTCTTATGAAGACGTAAGAGGAACGCAGCCTAAGCACATCTGGGTGCATTCTTGTGATCTTAATTTAGGATCTTTATCTTATTTTAGATCTTATTTATAAATAAGTTTTGGGCATACATTCTCCTCAATTTATTTGTCTAAACTTATTACTCATCCTCCACAAACACAATTACGACATTGCCAAGTCTAGATTTGAAATTCAAAAATAAGTTTAAGGTTTGTTTAGCTAATTAAAATAAGTACTTATTTTTTAAATTAAGTATGATGTATTGTGAGAGAATAATTCTTAGAGTGTAGAGCTTAAGTTCAAAAATAAATTTAGGAAAATAACTAAACTGTAAGGTCAACATTAAGATCACAAACAATGCCATCAGCCCATTCCTACTATCCGTTCAAAAATCACACCTATTCATTGTCTCTCTCATCGCATCCTTTGATAGAGTGACCAGAAACACAGTAATCGCCCAAGTCTAGATTTGAAATTCAAAAATAAGTTTAAGGTCCGTTTAGCTAATTAAAATAAGTACTTATTTTTTGAATTAAGTATGATGTATTGTGACAGAATAATTCTTAGGGTGTAGAGCTTAAGTTCAAAAATAAATTTAGGAAAATAACTAAACCGTAAGGTCAACTTTAAGATCACAAACAATGCCATCAGCCCATTCCTACTGTCCGTTCAAAAATCACACCTATTCATTGTCTCTCTCATCGCATCCTTTGATAGAGTGACCAGAAACATAGTAATCGCTCTAACTGGTGAGTCACTCACGAATCTCTCCTTAGATTCTTTTGAGAAATTCATCGTTTCCTTTCCTCTGAATTTTGGGTGGGTGCAGGATCTGCAGATTTATGACTTGGATTAACTGACCAAACTTGGCAATCGGAATCTACTTTCCTTGGTATAGACTCTCTCGCTCTTTCTCTGATACTTTTTTCGTTCTGGTTATCAATGACGAAACCACTTGTGGGCTAGGAGGAGGCCAAGGCCCCAACGTAGTTTCGATTCTTTCTTTGATATGAATACTTCAAGTTAACATAACCAATTGGTAGTTCAAACAATATTTTCAAGAATAGATCTTGATAATTGAGTATAATTTTGAACGATGGTACTTGTGCTTACTTCTCATAGTTTGGCCCCCCGTTGATGCTGGACGTGATTTGGAATTGGGTTAAGGATGCCCAAACATGATGGAAAGGGGTTGTTTTGGGGCTACGAATAGTGAATAATAATTTGTAAGGAGGATAGGAAGGGTTAGAGAAGGATAGATGTATCACACCTAAAATCCAAGGCAACACACCAAGGGACTCTTTAGCATTACACCAAAGAAACAACTGCATCACACTATCTAAGAGCTTGAAAGCTACTAAATTTTTATTATCACTCATTATGATATGATTTGCCAAAAGGTTTACAATCTTATTTTCTTATTTTTACTCATTTTAACTTGACTCTGGAACTTCTCAAAATAAATAACTTTCAACTAACTTTAGACTCCCAAAGACACATTAACTATAGACTCTTTTACTGCATTAATGGTTTGGAAAAACCAAACGACTCTTGATCAACTAATGGACAATTTCACTGTATTAATGACATGGAAAAATCAAATGAGACAGATGAAACCATAGAAATGGAATTAGTCCAACAAATAAGATTAAAAACATGAACAAAATGAAACTAGCTCTTCTAGATCTAATTCTTCCCCTATTAATGTTGATTTCGCTCAGCTTCTTGAGCTTGTTTGTGGTTATGACACCTGTGATTTTGATTTGTTATTTGAGCGGATAATAGTTAATGGTGAAAGTGTAAGTGCTGTTTAAGTAGGAATTTAATTTTGGGGGGAAATAGTTTTGTACAGATTCTACACATAAGCCCTATACCCATGATCATCTTTTACACAGATACTACTTTTGTTCTCTATCGATTCAGGTAACAATGAAACCATAACCGAACCAATACCCGATCGGTAATCCATGGTCTCTACCGTAGTTATACCAACGGGGAAAAAACGATTATTGTTTGGGGAAAAGAGAGTGGTTCAGTTTAGGTATCCATCGGTTCGATATATATTGCAATCCCTAACCCTAGCCACTTTAGCAACAGTATTGGCAACCTCTTGCAAGGCTTTGACTTCAAAGATTGGAGGATTTTCAACCTTCAAGATCTAACTTTCTTCCACCTTGGGAAGATTTGTTTCTTGTGACAACCTTGGGAAGATTTGTTTCTTGTGACAACCTTGGGAAGATTTGTTTCTTGTGACATCAACTTAGTATAGGTTGTGTCTTTTAACAACTTCTTTTGGTTTTGAAGTCACTTGATGCACATGCTTCACTCTTGCTTGCTTTGGTTGTGGCAGTTTTGTAGTGGCCTTTACATCGGTGTGGATTCTAGCAAAGTTTTGTAGTGGCCTTAACATCGGTGTGGAATCTAGCAATGTTTAGGTATGACAGTATGAGCTTTCCATGACTATTATGAGTGTTAATGGCCTCAAGTCTTTGCATACACTATTCAAACATGTTGCTAATAGGTCTAGAATTAACGCGTTGCTCACAAACCTTTAGGAGACAATCCTTCACATTATCATGGGAAGGCATATACTTCTCTTGGACCCTTAAGGAATCCACAATGCTATAATAAAAAATTTATAACCAAAAGTTGCTACATCAGCTTTTGATTATTCATTTAAGAGATTGTTAAGGTTAGCAATGTAGATGTTTGCAATGACATAATCAAAATTGGATAATCAAAACTTGTCACATCATCTTTTCAAATTACAAAAAAATTAAAAACTGTGAGCAATAGAATATAGTTTTGATACTAATAAAAACTAATCACTAGAAATAGAAAATACTTTTTGAAACTTTGTTTTTGGAGAAAAACTAGTTTTAAAAAACTGTTTTCGGAAAGAAAAAAAACAAATTTTATTTAGTAAAATATTTTTTTCCCGAAAATATTGTTCGAAAAGAAAGAGAGAAGAAAACGGAAGAGAGATAGAACATTTTTGTACAATGATCGGTGTATTTGATTGAGATTTGAGAATATGAAGGGTCTATAAAATTTGGTTATTGTCAAAAGATTGCTAGTTTTGGTTATCCAAAGCCCAAAATTTGATTATATCTAAGGATGTTATTAAGTTTTATTGTAGCATTTTGAGCCATATTTTGCACCAACATTGTTAACTTTGAAAACCTTTTACTTTTGATTATAACATTGTGGATACTATTAGCTTTAATCTCTCGCCATGTGTTTATCAGTGGCAATTCGAATCTTCTAATATGAGCTTCAAGACCATACTACCACATTCGTGCCAAGCCAACAAGTTTAATCTTCGCGAATTTATTCTTCGATAATTCGTAATCTCATGAAATTCAAATAAATCCCTCGCGTATCTTGTTCTCCGATCAAGCCAATTGGAGAACAATCTACGACAATTTCTTTCATCAAAATCTGGAACTTTTATCTAACAGCTCAAGGTGTATTCTTGTGGTTCATAGGATCTCTCACTTTGTGAAACCATAGTGGAGAAACCGTAAGATACCAAAATTGATGCAAGATGGAATTTGAAATTGGGTTGAGGCTCAAATACGAAGGAAATGGATTGTTACCAAAATTGATGTAGGACAAGATTTGGAATTTGGTTAAGGATGCTTAAACATGAAGGAAAGGGGTTGTTTTGGGGCTGTGAACAGTAAATTGTGAATAGTAATTTGTAAGGAGAAGGATAGGAAGTGTTAGAGAATGATAGATTTAGGTATCACACCTCAACCTAAGGTATCACACCAAGGGGCTCTTTAACATCACACGAAAGAAACGACTGCGCCTTCACACAATCTAAGCGCTTGAGCTACTCAATTTTTATTATCACTCGTTATGGTTTGCCATAAGGTTTGTAATTTTATTTATACCTATTTCAACTTAACTCTAGAAATTTCCAATATAAATAATTTCAACGAACTTTAGGCTTCCAAAGACACATTGAACAATGACTTTTTAATTGCATTCATGACATGTAAAATCAAATGACTCTTTAATCAACTAATGGACTCTTGCATTAATGAGTGGTAATGACTCTTTGGTTTGAAGTTTTGAGATAAGTTTTTGATGTAATGAGTGAAGAAAGATAGATAAAGAAACTTATTGAGAATCGTACAAAGGAGTAATTTTTTTTGCCAAAACTTGTGAAAGAACAAAGTGCAAAAGACTCTTTTGATCAACTAATGGACTCTTTGACATCATTAATGACATGATGACTCCTTGATCAACCAAATGACTCTAAAGACACGGACTAGAAATTAAATATAGACATTTTGACATGACTAAAACCCAAAAGACGTTTCTAAAAATTCGGCCCATGCCTAAGAAATATCCCAAGTTGCCCTTTGTCATCCAACATTTGCCAAATTAAAGCTTGGGCCTTGGAAACATCCAATTCATGAGGCCATAACTTCCAACCACATGAAATTACCAAATACCCGTAACCACTTTGTATGACCGCATCACCTGTTTGCGGAATCTTTGTTCAGGTGGTTATTTTTTCTCTATTTTCGTCTGTCGGCTGCCCAATGGGCGAACAATATTGGGGGTTTTCAGAAAAGAAGGGGAATAAAGAGCTTGTGTTTATTATCAGAAATCTATTGATATAAATTGCTTGTGTTTTATGTTAGCAATTTTTTTCACTCACTATCGTTTCTTATTCTCTCTCTCTCTCTCCTTTTTTTCTTTTTCTTTCGGGCATTCTGTTTATTTCTTTCCAAGTTACCTAGGCTAAGTTTAGATGCCAAAATTACTCCGGTCATATTCTTTTAGTCTGGGAACTTTGTAGATGAAAATGTGGTTTCTTTGCAGCATACTTAGGGTTTCAAATAGACAGAATTGTTCGTGAATCTGTCAATCGATTTGTTGGGCTGATATGCGTATATGGCTCTCATCATATTGTCTTGTCCTGAATTTTTTTTTGGTAAAATAGAGTGTGTATAGTTCTTTTGATGTATATTGGCTATCATTTGATAACCTCTAGTGTTCATGTATCATTTTTATTCTTCATTTTGAGTTGGGGATTATTGAAAGGTACTATCTAGGAGGTCGTTGGGTAATATACAATCCCAAACAGAAAACCTGACCGTACTTTAAGGGCTGTCATTGCTTTCAATTTTTTTGATCTACTTAAAATTTCCTTGACTAGTTCTGATTTATTGTTCATCTATTTATCATGGAACCATTTGCATAGAGAAAACTCCGAAATCAGTACTTCTGAAAAAGCCTTGATCTGGAGAGGGTTTATTTGTCTAAACTTATTACTTATCCTTCACAAATACAATTACAGAATTGCCAAGTCTAGACTTTAAGTTCAAGATTGAAGTTCTAAAATAAGTATTAAACTGTAAGTTCGACTTTAAGATCACAAGAACGCACCCTTATTCAACAACGCATAGCTGAGCATGGACTCATACTCCAACGGTCTAATTAGAGCTAAAGAGAAAAAACCCTACACCCTACAAACCAACTCACGGGCCGCCCCATCCCTACCTTCTGTTTAAAAATCGAACATAGACACACCCCACCCCCCCCCCCCCCCCCCCCCCCCCCCCCCTCTCTCTCTCTCTCTCTCTCTCTCTCTCCCCCCGGAGCCTCTGATACAGCGGCCAGAAACAGTCATCGCCTTAGGGCTTGTTTGATAACATAAATTCAGCATTTAAAACTGAATCAATTATTAAGTAATAAGTGATTCAGTAGGTTTGATAACGACATTATATATTACTTAACAAATTAAGTGCTACTTAAAATGTAGGCTAAAAAGTTGAGAAAAAATAAATAGTTTTGAGCTACTTAATTCTGACTGAATTCTTATGTACTTGCATTTAATCACTATACCATCACCACCACCACCACTCCACCACCACCACCACTTCACCACCATCACCACCATTCCACCACCACCACCACCACCACCACCACCACCACCACTTTGCCACCACCACCACCACCACTCCTCCACCACTTCACCACCACTCTTCCACCACCACCACCACTCCCCTATCACTCCATCACCACCACCACAGCACCACCATTACCACACTGCCACCACCACTACCACACTCTCGCCACCGCCACCACCACAATGCCATCATTGCACAACCATCACTCCACCGACACCACTCACTGTCACCATTACTCCGCCGCCAGCACCACCACCACTACTCATTGTCACCGTTACATCACCATCACTCTACCACCACCATTACACCATTATCGCTATCATTCCAACACCGCCGCCGCCGCCCCCACTCCATCACCACCAACACAACACCACCACCACCACCACCACCACCACAATCACCATTCTACCATTATTATAAGTATATTGTGACCATTAGTAAATTAAGAGAGAATCAGAACTAAAATTAATTTATCATTTTTTTAATTCAGTACTTAATATGTTTATCAAACAGCTTTTCAGCCTAAAAAATTTGGCATTTAGCTCTCAGTACTTAATTTTTCAGGATTCAGTTTCAGTACTTAATTTTTCAGCGTTCAGTTTCAGTTTTATCAAACAGACCCTTAGTTGGTGAGTCACTCACACGAATCTCTCCTCTAATATTCTTTTGCAAAATTCATCGTTACCTCTCCTTTCAACTTTGCGTCGGTACAGCACCTGCTTATCTCCAATTTGTTCGTGAATATCTGTCACTCGACTTGTTTTAATTTGCTGATTCGCATAAATGGCACTTCTCTTGTCATGACAAAATTTTGTTATTGGTAAAAATGGAGGGAAAGGTATGTGTAATTGCTTTGTGTATTGGCTATCATCTGATGACCTCTAGTATTCTATCTGATGTATAATTTTTATTCTTCATTTTGAGTTGGGGACTATTTGAAGTTATCTAGGTTGTTGGGTAATATACTATCCTAAACATAAGACCTTCCTGTACTTTAAGGATTGTCATTGCTTTCAATGTAATGTTCCATCTGCTTAAAGTTCCCCTGACCAGTTTTGATATATTGTTCATCTATTTACCATAGAACCATTTGCATAGAGAATATCTATAGCTCGACTTGTTTTGCTGATTCCCATAAATGGCTCTTTCATTTTGTTCTACAAGTATCGTCACAGTGATGATTTCCGAACTTTTGCTCCGCATCATGCATATGATAAGCAAATCCCTTTTGATAGGTCATCATGCCAAATAACTTTATGGAAGATAAAATCCGGAAAGTTAGGAGTGGGACGTTGAGACTCCAATCTAAATTCGGTACGGCTGAAATTGGTTTTTTTGTATTGTGATTTCCTCTCAAAGCTATTCTTTTATATATATATTTTTTGGTAGCAGAATTCAGTTCTGTGTGTCCTGGCAAGGTGGGAGCCGGGATATTGTATGACAAAGAAGGCCATATACTGACAAATGCCCATCTCGTGTGTATTCGGGGGGAGGGAACTTTGGCTCAGCAATGGTATGCCGGCAAAGTTGTTGCCAATTTTAAAGGCGGGGAACAATGTGATGCGGAAGTCCTCTTTGTGGATGTCGGTAATGATGTCGCTCTCTTGAAAATACCTGAAAGTGTAATTAAGCCTTATAATGTTCCATGTGACTTTTCAGAAGACCTACCAGGCATGGGTGACAACTTTTTTCTCGTGGGTCACCCTCATGGCCTCGTCCCTTTCAATGTTAAGTATGGACGTGTGAGCGACCCCTCCCGCCCCCCCAGTGACATCCCTGAGAACATTCTAAATGGTTATTTTCCTCACTCTCTCGAACACATGGACCCAGCCATGAAATTTCTTGAACTTGATGTCATGGCTGCTCATGGGTTCTCTGGAGGGCCCCTATCAACGGTAGAGGGATTGGTGTTTGGGGTCTTTCATGCTGGAATCCAAGGAGCCGCTTGTTATGGAATACCATTTGCCATAATTCAAAGTGCCTTGAATCAACGCAGCCCGGGAGACCCTGTGTTCCGTCATCTCAAACTGAGCACCCTTAGTCATGTTTAAAAGATAAACTTGAGCAGCCGTTAAAAAACACATGGGCGAACTGTTCAATATCAGGTTTGAAGATTTTTGAAGACTTTCGAGGTTTCGTGATATATTTTGAGATTGGCAATAAATGAAAGATTATCTCATTCTTGTTTCCTCTTTGTATTTCAGATTGAGTGAAATTAATATATTGTGAGTGTGTTTGTTTCCTCCTTGTATTTCAGATGGAGTGAAATCAATATATTGTGAGTATGTGCAATTCTCTTGTGAGTTTCATTTATTATAAGTGTGTGATCAATTCTCCACCTAACAAATGGTATCAGAGCCCTCTTATCCGAAAAAATTCTCACTCAGAAAGAAACATACCTTCGGCCTGCTATTTTCAACCAGATAATAGCTACCTCAAAAATCAGAGTTTTTAGTGCAAATTCAAGATCATCTCAGCCACAAGAGTTGATCGCCTTCGAGTCCTGCGACGAAAACGAACGGCCTTTGTTCTGTCAAAACCCAGCAATAACGAATCCAGAAGTCGGGAACGGCCTTTGCTCTGTCAAAACCCAGCAATAACGAATCCAGAATTCGTTAACCCGATGATGCACAGCTGCTGCAAGAGAACAATCGAACCACCAGTTCGAAACCCACACGATCAAGACCACACGTTCCCATCAAATTTGGCGGTACCAATTCTCGCTTCACAAAACAGCGTGAAGAAAAAGAAGCAAAATATTTTTTTTCTTCCTATCTGAAAGCAAATCAAATCGACCTGTTTTCGGTAAAACCAAAGTCTTTTGTCTTTTCAAAAAACAGGTGGTTGTCATCCCATTTACTAACCCATTACTACCTAGAGACAATTAGGGCCCGATTGGATGGTGTATACGGTGGGTGTATTACACAATACACCCGGATTAAGGGCTAATACACCGTTTGGCATCCATTTCTTCCCCTGTATTAACTGATATCTGTATTCGCTAATACACCCAGAACAACCATAAATTATTGCTACCCTCCCAGGCAGCAATAACTAATCCGGGTGTATACGCCTGATTTTTGACCAAAACACCCCTCTTCATTCCCTCCCCCAACGGCTCTCTCACTCTCTCTGCTAACAAAAATTGCAAAGAAGAACAGACCATGTGAAGAAGAACAGAAATTGCTAACAGAAATTACTCACAAAATATGTATGTATATGTAGAGACTAGAGAGAGACATACCTGGGTTCCGTACATATCGGAGAGAGAGACGATCGGAGAGACGGAGATAGACGATAGAAGACAGAGAGAGACGATCGGTGAGTGAGGACCAGCAGCGGCGGCGGCCGCTGCTGCTTTTTTCTTCTTCTTTTTTCTTCTTCGTTTCCGTCTGTTTCTCTCTCTCTCTCTCTCTCTCTCTCTCTCTTATAAACGATAAGAACGAGGGGAAAAAAGAAAATTGATTTGGTGTATTGGAACACATGACAATGAAAATGAACGGTTGGATGGAAAAAAATAGATGGTTGGAACAAATTGAAAAAGTTTTTTAAACTAAATAACATTCTAAGTTTTTTTTATAATGAGTAAATAAAATTTATATTTTAAAAATTGTTATATTATTTAATTTATTGGTATAGTAAATTTTTATAACTTAGAATTGTCGAAAAATCATTAAATATATTAAGTTTTGCAATTATATAATTAATGTTAGGAATAATAAAGTTTGGGACTGTACAAGGGCAAAAGAGTCATTTCACAGTTTTTTACATTATACACCCTTCCTTCTAATACATCATCCAAACCATTTACTTTTTAATACACCATCTATAAATGTCACATCAATATGTGCCCTCCCTTCTTAACTAATACCCCTTACTATTTTATCACCCATTTATAAATAATACACCCAAAACATATACGCCATCCAATCGGGCCCTAGTGGGTCCACCGAAGTTTTGGTTTTTCAAATATCGCCCGATCCCATTTATTCCACCATTTAATCCTACGAAGCCATTTTCCATAAAGGTCGCCCACAAAGGCTTAAATTGCAGTCAACCTCCCTGCACTCTTAAGTCATTAAGTCAAAGTCCAAAACTTTCAAAGACTTTACTTTGAACCCCTTCCATTATTTTCAGGTTTGATGACTAACGGAACATCTCAAGACGTCATTCCGAAGCTCACCAAGGACAATTATGATTATTGGTCTATCCAAATGAAAGCACTGCTTGGTGCTCAAGATGTTATGGAGGTAGTAGAGAAAGGTTACGAGGAACCTGCCACAAAAGAAACTGAAACAACGTTAAACGAGGAACAAAAGACTACGCTCCGTGCCGAGCGAAAGAAGGATTGCAAAGCTAGGTCCATCATCTATCAAGGACTTGACGAGGCCACGTTTGAGATCATCGCTTCTGCCAAAACTTTCAAAGAAATTTAGGAGATGCTACAGAAGACTTGCAGAGGTGTTGACAAAGTAAAGAGGATTCGCCTTCAAACTCTACGAGGTGAATTCGAGTTTTTACGAATGAAATCCTCAAAATCTAGTTTTGAGTATTATGCTCGGATTATGGTGGTTTCAAACCAAATGAGGAGAAATGGCGAAACTCTCACCGACACGAGAGTAATAGAAAAGATCTTGCGATCAAAGATCGCAGATTCGACTTCATCATTGGAACGTTAGAAGAACTTAAAAATGTTTCAACCATGTCTATTGAAGAGCTCGTGGGTTCACTGCAAGCCCACAAACAAAATTTGTATAGAGACGATGATAGAGCCCCGGAACAAACTCTACAAATGAAGTTATCCCTCAATGAGGGAAGGTACGAGCAATGAGGGACATCTCAGAAAGGACAAGGCTATGGTTCCCATGGAAGAGGCTCTGAGAATTCAAATTCCAAAGGCAGAGGTGGTAGAGGACTCTCTAGAAGAGGGAATCAAAACCATGCTCCAAGGGGAGGTGGTCGAGGACAACAAAACTATGCTTCAAGAGGAGGTGGACAAGGACATCAAAGTCATAATCCAAGAGAAGGAGGACAAGGCAGAAAAGGCGGGCAATTGCAACAACCGTCCGACGTTGACAAAAGTAACGTTCAATGTTACAATTGTGAAAAGTATGGCCACTACAGCAACGAGTGCTGGGGAAGACCAACATCAGATCAAGTTGGCAAAACAACAAACTATGTAGACAAAGAGCCAACTGGAGGAGATTCAATGAGTTTCATAGCACACAGTCCTACCGAGCAGGATCAAGTACATGGTTTCTTGATTCTGGAGCAAGTAATCATATGACCGGCTCAAGATAGCTTTTTACTGAACTTGATTAAAAGGTTCAGGGAGATATCTCTTTTGGCAACCTCTCTAAAGTCCCAGTTCGAGGGAGAGGTGATATTGTAATCAAAAGGAAAAATGGAGATCATGCATTCATCTCCAATGTCTACCATGTTCCAGACATGAAGACTAACATTCTTAGTCTTGGCCAACTATTGGCGAAAGGCTATCAAATTAGCCTGAAGGATGTGCAACTGACGATTGCAGATGCTCGAGAGAAGCTGATTACTCGAGTAATGATGGCGAAGAACAGGATGTTTCCGCTTACTGTTCTTCATGGCACACCAAAGTGCCTCAATGCCATTATCAACGACAAAGATTGGATATGACATCTCATATATGGGTGAATAAGAAGATGGTCAAGGGCTTACCTCATATTCAACGTCCAAATGAGTTATGCGAAAGCTGCATTCTTGGCAAACAACACCGCAATAACTTTGGAAAGCAAGTTGATTGGAGAGCATCCATGCCGCTCGAGCTAGTACACACAGATGTCTGTGGTCCGTTGAAGCCAATCTCAAACTGTCAGAACAGATACTTCCTCACGTTCATCGACGACTATAGCAGAAACACGTGGGTATACTTTCTGAAATTGAAGTCAAAAGTATTTGAAAAGTTCAAAGAGTTCAAAGCTCTTATTGATAAAGAAAGCAACTATCGTATAAAGACATTATGGTCAGACCAAGGAGGAGAATACATTGGAGATTAGTTCGAGGAATTCCTTAGGCAGCTAGGAATCAGACACCACTGCACACCAGCATACACCCTTCAACTAAATGGTGTAGCTGAAAGAAAGAATCATACTATCCTCAACATGGCCAGAAACATGTTGAAAGATAAAGACATGCCCAAGAGATTTTGGGCCGAAGCAGTTTAATGTGCAGTCTATTTACTCAACAGAAGTCCTACAAAGACTCTGAAGTCAAGGACACCACAAGAAGCATGTACCACTCACAGACCAGGTGTGGGTCATCTCAGAGTATTTGGTTGTATTGCCTATGCTAAAATTCCAGAGGCAAACAGAACCAAACTTGAAGACAAAGGAATGAAGTGTATCTTTGTTGTATACGGTGACAGGACAATGGGATACAGGCTATACAATCCTGTCACTCAGAAGGTGATTTTCAGCAGAGATGTCATCTTCGAAGAAAATGAATCTTGGAGTTGGGACCAGACAGAAGTTACTAGAAATATGGAGCTGGAAGAAGAAGAAGAGCAGGCATCATAACCACAAAGAGGTGAACCATCCTCACCAGTTGCACAGGAGTTTTCAGACATGAGACCCAGAAGTACACGGAGCTTAGATGGTCTGTACCAGAATACAGATCTGTTGGATGCAGATTTCACTATGTTCTGTTTACAAATAAGATGTGATCCAGTCAATTTCGAGGAAGCTAACCAAGAAGGCAAATGGAGGAAGGCTATGGATGAAAAGATTCATTCCATAGAGAAAAACAATACATGGGAGCTGACCAGTCTCCTAACAGGTCGTAAGGCGATTGGAGTGAAATGGGTCTACAAGGCTAAGAAGAACGCTCAAGGAGAGGTTCAAAGATGCAAGGCAAGGCTTGTTGCAAAAGGATACAAGCAAAGAGAAAGAATAGACTATGGCGAAGTATTCGCCCTTGTTGCCAGGATGGAGATGATCAGGCTAATGATCTTATTAGTTGCTCAGATAAGATGGAAGATCTACCAGTTGGATGTCAAGACAGCATTCTTAAACGGATTTCTGAAAGAAGAAATCTATGTGGAATAGCAACTTGGATATGTGAAGAAAGGTCATGAAGACAAAGTGTACAAATTGACGAAGGCGCCATACGGTTTAAAGCAAACACCTCGTGCATGGAATACCAGAATTGATAAGTACTTCTAGGAGAATGGATTTGAGAAGCGCCCCTACGAACATGCACTCTATATGAAGGAGACTGATGGAATCCAGCTGTATGTATACCTCTACGTTGATGACTTGATTTTACAGGCAACAATCCAACTATGTTTGATTCTTTCATACAAAGTATGGTTCAAGAGTTCGAGATGACAGACATCAGACTCATGGCACATTTTCTCGGAATTGAAGTGATGCAAAAAGATGACGGCATTTTTTTCTCTCAAGCTGGATACGCCAAAAATGTCCTCAAGCGTTTTGGCATGGAGAAAAGTAATCCAGTGACTACTTCAGTTGAAAGTGGAGTAGAACTCAGGAAGAGCGAGGTGGGAGATGTTGATCTGACATATTTGAAAAGTGTGGTAGGAAGTCTTCGCTACTTGACGTGCACAAGACCAGACATACTATATGGAGTTGGTCTTATCAGCCGATACATGGAGACACCGGATCAATCCCATTTGAATGCAGCCAAGTGGATTCTACGCTATGTCAAGGGTACAATCAATGATGGACTGTTCTATACATCAACTCAAGACTTCAATCTTGTTAGTTATTCTGATAGCATTTGGGGAAGAGACCTGGATGAAAGAAAGAGTACTATTGGATTTACTTTCTTTCTTGGAGATACAACTTTCACATAGTCATCGAAGAAACAAGCGATAATGACGTTATTGTCTTAGAATATGGGTTCGGAATATGCTAAATCATTTGGGGATATCTCAAGAAAATCCCACGGAGATCTACATCGACAATCGTTCAGCAATTGCTCTCGCAAAGAATCCTCTATTTCATGAACGAAGCAAACACATTGATACGAGTTATCATTTCATCAGAGAGCATGTCAAGAATAAATAAATGGAGCCAGTCTCTTGCAGGACACAAGATTAGGCTGCTGATATTTTCACGAAGCCCCTCAAGCATGAAGCATTCATAAAAATGAGGATAATGCTTGGAATGAAGAATCCTTGAGACTCAAGTTTAAGGGGGGATGTTGAAAGGATAAACTTGAGCAGCCCTTGAAAAACACATGAGTGAACTGTTCAATATCAGGCTTGAAGATTTTTGAAGATGATAAGCACCTAAGATTGTATGAACGGGATGCTTAAGTCCTTTAGTTAGTAGCGTCTCTTTTTATAATTCTTCGTTTTTATTTGATATTACTCGTAAGGTAGTTTGTTTAGTGTTACAAGTAAAACATCCTGAAAAGGCGTATTTTGGACACGAGGCTAACCCCCAATAGAGTTCAAGTATCCGCGCCAAGTATGGAAAGTAAGGTTTATTACAAGTTATGGTCTTCAATTCATAGATTTTTAAAATTGACTTTTTTTTTTTTAAAAGAGGTTGATTGTATTGTAATATAGGTCCAACATTGCCGCAGTCCAAGCGTGCGCTCTCTCTTTTGACGGTTCCATATTATCAATAATAACTGTCTTTGAGATGAAGAACATGCTCCAAATGGCGCCACATACGCCACTCGTTTAATCTTCTTCGATGTGACTATTTTGACGAACTTATTGAGAAGAATCAAATAAATAGTAGGACCGTGGAGAACAGTACATGGCGTTACTGTACTAAGCTTCATCCGATCCAACCGACGCTCGGATTGTCTATGGATAGCAAGAAGGTGTTCAATGAGTCAAGCCAAATACCATTCGCTCAAATAAATTTCACATTTCTCGTTGACGAAATACTCCTCGGATGGATTGCCTTCTGAGTAAACCGGAGCAATGCTCACTAAAGATTAATGAGCGAAATGGTGGCGAGTGACTTTAACAGATCTTTGGTGTAAGGAAGAATGTAGTAAGGTGTAGTGGGCCGAACATTATGGCTTGGTCCACCACGACTGGTTAAGCTGCAGGCCAGGGTGGTTATTTGTCAACGATCTAGGGTCATTCCATCACCCCCACCGTGGAGCTTGACTAGCCGTGGAACTCTTAGGTTTAGCCATGGCCAAGCTCAGGCAGAAGATACTCTCTGACCCAAATACTCCAGAAGTCATGTTGCTCACCCAGACCAATATGCAGGTAACTGCTTAATCCCAAGGTGATGTGTATGACGTCACCTGTGGCGGTTATGCTAGGGGATAATGATGAACGCACGTGGAGGTGTCAGAACGGTTATCAAACCCTATATGAGACTTCAAATGTGACGTCAACCGATGCGTGCAAAGCGCATGGATGTTGTGGTGGGCCAAACCCAGTTTGGCCATGGGTTGGCCCGTAGGTTGATTTTGCGAGGCTAGGAGATGAGCATAACGGGTTGGACTTGTGCAAGCGGTTTGGGCCTAGGCCTTGTGCGTGTAGTGGTTTGAGCCGAGAAGAGGTGGACCGAACTAAAGGGTTAGGCCCACCGGTGTCAAAGGCCAAGTTCGCAAGCTCGATGATCAAACCTTCGGGTTGGGCGAATGGGCCGGTTGGGCTTAGAGGGTCAGCTCGACCCGGGCGGGAGCTGCATAGAGATCCCTTCAGTCGGTTCTAAAAACTTCTAGAACACTCCAGAGTTGGGGTTGGTTTGGGCATGTGCCGTGCACACCTGACTTGAAGAGCAAGTATATATATCTATAAATAGGAGAGGATAAACCCTAAGAAAAGTACACAATCTCAGACCCTACTACAGTACTCTATCTCTTTTTCCCCTATATATTGACTTGCTCGTCAAAAGGGCGTGGGGCAGCCTACCGCCTCGCAGGTGCAGGTACGCAGCGAAGTAGTGGAGGAGAGATCCGAAGGAGTTCGAGGAGAAACCACCACACCAAAGATGTACTTGAAGAGCAAGCAAAGAGATCTCTATAAATACTCAAGAGAGAAACACTACAGAGGTACATCTTATCTTCCCCATTCAAACCCAAGTCCTTTGCTTTCCTCCCTCTGCACTTTCTCATCCTCATACCGGAGGGCCAAACCGGAGCTTCTAAAGTTTGGTCTTTTAGTTGTGCTTCGTGGTAGAGGTTAGGTTCAAGAGACCAAGGTAGATCTGCTCGAACCACAGATACTGAAGAGGTGCACTAGACATTTCGGAACCCCTCATAAGGTCAATGAATACGTCTCTAAATCTTGAATGAGTTGAAGATGGGATACATGGGGCGAATTTATTAGGCTGGGGCAACTTTGCCGTTGTTGTGATTATAGTGGGTAATGAAGTTGGAGTCCTAGTCGAGCCTACTATCCCTATAGTCCCCAAAACTAGGCCTTTCAATAGGGACGAATTGGCACACGAGAAAGGGAAATCAAATCAGGCACGTTGTTGCTAGAAATCACACAATGCGCTTCTGTGATGTACTTTCGCGATATCCTCGCCCGCCGAGTCCTTTGGCAAAAAGCTTGTCCGTGAACGGGTTGTAATCATACCAACCATGAGTGTCGTTGCTGCACCTTGGTTTAGGGGGTTGCGGGCCCCCAAGTCCATTGGGCGATAGGAAATGGCATGTGGGCTTGTAAATATTGCAATCTAACAAAGTGAGTAGGCCACCTATTTTTTTCATGACTACATTGACCTCGTTTTCAACCAGCCATATGAATGAAATCTCAGACAACATTTTCTAAAAGCGCCCTTAAAATTAACGTACTTTCTATGCTGGCATTTCGAAAAACGCCACCAATACGAGGGTTGGTAGGTCTACATTTTGCTGTAGAAAACTAACTTGCATATGAATTTGATTTTTAAGACTAATAAAAAATTAAGCATGGCCCCTCTTACTCTGGACGCAGTTATATCTAAAAGTTGTGATGGTAGTTTTTGTTGTGGCATTAGACAATTATCAACAGGTAACATGGTTGGGTTGGGTCCTACTCACCTCCCTCCCTTCGCTAGAGTACAAGGGTACTGATTCGTTTGTTATGTATATATACATATTCGAATATGAACGTGGGTACCTTAGTGGGGTGGGTTTAGCAAACTAAACGTACATTAAATAACTTCAAGAGTACATATTTCTGAGGTATTTAAAACTCCTTGCACCATATTTCTGAGAAATGAAAGCTTCCTGCATAGACTGAGCTTCTATTGAAAAGCAAGCTTGGTTGAGAATAAAAACGTGGATATATCTCAGCAGCTTTTGAAGGCAAGTGGGCATCCAAGTTGATAGCAAAAGCATGTGTGAAATTAAAGGCTGGGAAGAAAAAATCTCCAAGCATGGGCTTGGAATCAATAAAAGTTGAGTTTGGATAGTGCACGAACTTTTGTGTCGCTTCTGCTTCCCAACAAATGGTATCAAAGCGTAGGAAAGAGATCCTAGGCCAAAATCGACGGGCTAGACGGGTCAAAGAAATTAGAGCCAGAATTGATCGATCTGGAGAAAAGAATCGGAGTCGAAGCAGAAAGCAAAGACGCTCGTGATGTCGAGGTCGAGAGGCTTTGACGGTGGGTGAGAGGTTGTCATGTGTGGCGGTGTTTCTCTGTTTTTCCCGGAGGAGGAGGAGAAGAGCTGAGAAAAGAAGACGAAGAAGAAGAAAAGTTGCAGAAAAGTAAAAAGAAAGAAGGCTCTGTGGAGAAGAAGAATAGTTGAAAAGAAAAGGAGAAAAAGTTTAGTATTGTGTGCAAGTGTGCTGGCTGTCGGCAGAGGAAGATAAAAGGAAGCAATAATATAAAGATGGGCCATTTATTGAATGGCTCTTGGTTTGTTTAAGCAGTGGGAGAGTTTTGCGGTTTGGTCAAAACCAAAATTATTTAGTGTGGGCGATGCTGTGGAGAGTATGGTGCAACTGTATAAGTGAACAGTGCTATACGGATGAATAGTGCGGTATAGGTTAAGAATACCGCGAGTTGACGAGAAAATCACTCTCCAAGTGATTTGAAGATGAACTTTTGGCTACCAAAGGCTAAAAGTGACGATAATTTGATGGAGTAGATGAGACGATGTGATCCCGGCCAGACAAGAATGAGACGGAGATGATGTTTTTGGCTACCCATAGCCAAGTGACGGACGAGACGTGACAAAGCAAAATCGGACGTAATTTTGCGGGACAAGAGATTTTTGGCACTTCATGCCTAAAATCAAAGATGACGGACGAAACGAGATGTGACGCAAGTTTTTGGCCAAATAAAAAATGACGAGAAGACAAGATGTGATCAATTAAGATGAGAAGCACCAAATCAGATAGGTTTGTGATGAGAACAAACTTGAGAAGAGGAGACGTAGACGAGACGAGCCCATCAAGCTTGAGAGATGGAGGAGAATACCAAAATAATATGAGATTTTGGTAAGACAGACGAGAGAACCACGACCAATTCATGATTGGAGGCCTATAGAGGTGAAATGACGAGGATTGACGCGCCAAGCGGTTCAAGCTATGTTTGGACCTAAATTCGACATGTGGAACAAGGAGCGCCATACTCCTTGTGTGACGAAATCAACCAACAAAGTGGTTGAAGAGGCTCAATGAGAGGGAGCCAGTACGAATAACAGATGATTGTTCCTATAAGATGAAAAAATTGACAACAAACGATTGTCCAGCGAGATGAGATGTCGAGACGACGAGACAGATGCACTGAACGAAAGAATCAAGCTTAAGGGTATGTTGAAAAGTAAGCTTGGTTGAGAATGAAAAACGTGGATATATCTCAGCAACCTTCGAAGGCAAGTGGGCATCCAAGTTGATAGCAAAAGCATGTTTGAAATTAAGGCTGGGAAGAAAAAGTCTCCAACCATGGGCTTGGAATATTTATACTATATGCATATAAATGGATGCTCTAGCAGTGTTTAAATGTACGTGTGTGGGGAAATAAAGAGAGAGAGAGAGAGAGAGAGCAAAGAGGAAGAGAGAATTAGGGAGCCCCTGTGGGGACTCCCTCACCACCAGTGGATGTGAGAAACAGAGTTGTGAGGTGTGAGAGGTGTAATTTTATAAGTGTATATGTACGTGTTAGAAATCAATAAAAGTTGAGTTTGGATAGTGCACGAACTTTTGCGTCGCTTCCGCTTTCCAACAGCTTCATGCGCTAGGATATGCCCGCGCATTCGTTGTCTTTCTCTAAATGTGTTGCCGTAGAGGAGCTCCCGGTTACCAGTAGAGTCATCTTGGATTAGTTGATAACATGGAGTGAATAGTATTTCTTTGGTATACATAGTAAGAGAATTTATGGGTAGCGGTATAACAATTCTAGTGTATCTATATACTCCTGCTTTATGTAAATGAAGGTACTGTAGTGTACTTTTGCACTACAGCCCTGTTGTGCAACTAACAAAAACCCGCCGTTTTGGCCATTGTTCAGGAAACAAAGCAGCCCATCCAATGGATTGCCACCGTTTCTGGACAATTAAACGTCAATGTCTGTATGTGGCTAGATAGATTCAAACCACATACGACTTAAATCTAACATTGAAAATATAAATAAATGAACAAACATATCAAGAGCCACACCACCATGAGTATTAGCAAACGTTATAGTAGACCAGGGAAAAAAGTACTAGAAACATACCTTCTCATTGCTTGACCGTAGCTCCTGGAATCTAAGAGAAAACTGTGCTTCCTGAGCTAGCTAGCCTAGTAATAATATGATCAATCACTTGTGCATGACGGCTCTTTCGCATTTTCCCTGCCAGATCATATGGTAGTTTACTTAATTAGCGCAACAGTTTTACAATAAATACGTGTAATAGCATCTGGATGCTACAAATTAATTATCTGTCCATTCAAGCTTTGCACAGTTGATTTATGAATGAAGTACTTAAAAACCATGCAGGCTAAAATACAGAGTTGTCAAATTATAGAAGAGAAAACAAGCCACGCTATGCCTAAACATTTAAACATCATTATCCATACAAATTTAAAGGTTCCATCAGATCCAGCCAACCTTTTACATAGCAGTCACTGTTCATAAACTACAAGCAAGCGTCTTATATAATGCACATAAACTATAACAACTAATGTTTCTATAATAGACGGATCACATGGGTAGCAAATCAAGAAAATTTGATGGACCACAGAATTAAATGACAGTTAATAACCAACTTTCAACTTTATCCATCAGTGCAAGGAAAAAAAGAAGCGCCATGAATGGATTATATTACATGCTTACGATTGGTCACTTGACATAGATAGCAAATCAAGAAAATTAGATCGACCACAAAATTAAATGACAGTTAAAAATTCAAAATCTGCGTACAAACTAACTACATACCAAAAAAGGTGTCATAGATCATGGTTACAACTTACACATTGCATAAAACAAAAAACCAACAAATATATTAATTATTCAGACCGCAGACAAGTCCTATTAACATGGACACGATAATCCAATGGGTTGGGGCAAACCATGTAGCATACCCATGTTTCTTGAAGTGCTCCAGATACTTGAAAACATCATCGATTGGTGCGACTTCAAAATGTCGGCCAACATTGTGAATGATACCAATAAATCCTTCATCCAAATTGACAAGAGGTCCCCCATGCCAATACAAGACTACATAACAGTAAGCAAATAATAGATATAAAAGACCATGAGAATGTTGCATAAACATAACCGCAGACAAAAGGTACAGAATAACCAATGAAGAAATCAATTTAGAACACAAATCCACAGATACAATATTCCCTCCGTCCCAAATTGGATGTCAGTTTTTGATATCTGTGTCAATTTCAATTCCTTATATATTTCAATATGGATCTCAAAAAATATGGATCTTATTTGATAGTTCTCGATTAATTCTATTATACAAACTTTTGAAACTCATGCAAACATTATAGATTGAAAGATAAACGATGAAAAATGACACGATTTTCAAAAATTGTCATCCATCTTGGGACGGAAGGAGTACAAACAATGGTGCCAATTATGAGGAACATCATTAAGGTCCTACGCAACAGAAACCCCAAAACGCATAGCGGCATGGGGGTGAGGACCAATACAACCGATTCTCACAATTAGGGCTCAAACTTTATCTATAATAGATTTTTGCTTATTTCCAACAAGCGAACACCAATCATGAACTTATGTCTTCGAAGGTTTGAAAATAAATTGCAACATAAGCCTCTTGTTGCAATGTTCTTTTCTCCATAAAACTCTAATTATTTAAATTAGAGACAAAACGACAAATCTAACCAACCATGGAGGATACTCTTTCAATATATCCAATATGAATGAGAGAGAGAGAGAGAGAGAGAGAGAGAGAGAGAGAGAGAGAGAGAGAGAGAGAGAGAGAGAGAGAGAGAGAGACTTTGGCAATATATCGAAATTCTGCTTTTATCAATTGCCCAGATGTTCTTTCTGTTAAAAAAATGTAATTTGTAATCTTCTAGAATAATGTAGAATAAGTATTTAAATATCTAAGTTTAAAATAATTAGAAGTATGTAGAAGTAATAATTACACTTAGAAGTGTGTAGAAGTAATAAATATCTAAGATATTTGTATAGATAATTCTAGAAGAAGCTTGAAAGATGTATTGTAGTTAAGCATATAGATGATTCTAGAAAATAAGAGATCCTTGTAATTAGCCCATGTGCTTATCTCTAGACAATTCTAGAGAAGTGTAGGATGGTGTAAGTGCTCTATAAATAGAGCATTGTTGTACTCATTTTGTGCAATGAAAATCCAATTAAAGCCTTTCACAACTTGTCCTTATAACACCTCTCACCCATCCTTTCTCACTCTCTTGTCCAATTTACTACAAAATCTAACCTAGCACCCCAACAATTTTGGTATCAGAGCTAAGTTAACCGATCCATCCTTGTCCTTCTTTCAACCACCATGGAGTCCAACTCTTCCACTTTCAACTATGCACAAAATCTCATCCCTATATTTGAGGGAGAGAACTATGGCTATTGGAGTATCCAAATGCAAACTTTATTTGTCTCACAAGAATTGTGGGATCTTGTTGAAAGCGGATTCGAGGCACCGGCAAATGCCGAAGAAGAAGCAACTTGGACGGAAGCAAGGAAGAAGAAGTTCAGGGAGAACAAGAAGAAAGATGCTTTGGCTCTCCTCAACATTCAACGTGGGGTAAGCAAATCTATCTTTCCAAGAATTATGGGTGCAAAAACTTCAAAAGAAGCATGGGAAATATTAAAAATTGAATATCAAGGTTATGATAAGGTTATCTCCATTAAACTTCAAACACTATGGAGAGACTTTGATAATCTAGCAATGAAGGAAAATGAATCCATTCAAACGTTCTTTTCCCGAGTTGCTGGAATTATCAATCAAATTCGAAGTTATGGAGATACCCTTCCGGATAAAAGAATCGTCGAAAAGGTTCTTAGGAGTTTGCCTCCAAAGTTTGATCATGTTGTAGCTGCTATCGAAGAATCCAAGGATTTGTCTAAACTTACTCGACATGAACTAATGAGTTCTCTCGAGGCCCATGAACAAAGAATGAGCAGGTTCACAAATCAATCCTTGGAGCAAGCATTTCAAAGCAAAATCAATTTTGGAGGAAAGAACCAAGAAGATCAAGAGAAGGGCTCATCTCGAGGAGGAGGCATGAATGGACAAAGACGTGGAGGCCAAAATACATTTCAAGCCCGGAACAAAGGAAAAGGATACGACAATCAGAGGAATCCTAATGGCGGTAACTCTAACTCTTCTTGCATTATTTGCAAAAAATCTAATCATGCATCCAAAGATTGTAGATTTAAATGCAAGAGATGCAAGGTTCCTAATCATTCTGATCGAGACTGTTGGTTCAATCAAGAAAAAAATAAAGCTAATTTTTCAGAAGAAAATGAAGCTGAACACCTATTCTCTTGCATGAATGCTCAACAAGAGTCAGATAACATTTGGTATTTGGATAGTGGATGCAGTAATCATATGACAGACGATCGTAAAAAGTTCGTGCAGCTTGACGATAAAATCTCTTCACAAGTAAAGCTGGGAGATGGGAAGCTGCAAAATGTGAAAGGAAAAGGAGTTATCACCGTCTACACAAAGGGAGGTAACAAAAAATTAATTTCAGATGTCCTTTATGTTCCTGGGCTAACTCAAAACTTATTAAGCGTGGGACAATTACTTCAAAAAGGATATGCACTAAACTTTGACAAAGATGAGTGCATTATTATTGACAAGAAGAAAAATTTTGAAGTGGCAAAAGTCAAAATGACTCCAAATAAAGTTTTTCCATTAATAATGCCACTTAATGAAAATTTTGCCCTTAAAGGAGAAAAAATTGATGACTCATATTTGTGGCATCTAAGATATGGCCACTTAAATTACAAGGGCATGAGATTGCTAAAGGAGAAAAATATGGTAAAAGGGCTACCCAATATTGATAAAATTGATAAAATTTGTGAGGGATGTATATATGGAAAAATGCACAGACTCCCATTTCCAAAGTTCGCTTGGAGAGCTAAAGCGCCTTTGGAATTGGTGCATTCTGATATTTTTGGCCCTACTAGAACACCATCTCTTGGTGGCAAAAGATATTTTCTCCTATTTGTTGATGACTATACAAGGATGATGTGGCTATACATCCTTGACAAAAAATCAGAAGCTTTCTCTGTATTCCTCAAATTTCAAGCCTTGATGGAGAGACAAAGCGGAAGACAAATAAAGACACTTCGGACAGATCGTGGTGGCGAATTCATCTACACTCCATTCATGGACTATTGCAAGGAAAAAGGAATCAAGAGGCAACTTACAATCCGGAAAACACCTCAACAAAATGGAGTGGCAGAACGGAAGAACAGGACTATTGCAGAGATGGCACGAAGCATGCTTAAAGGTAAAGGGCTTCCTAACTCATTCTGGGCCGAAGCTGTCAACACTGCTGTTTTTATCCTCAACCGTTCTCCCACTAAGGCAGTTCGAAACAAGATACCATATGAGGCGTGGTACAAAGAGAAGCCTCAGGTAAATTTTCTAAAAATTTTCGGTTGCATTGCATATGCATTAGTTCCCTCAGAAAAAAGGGAAAAATTTGATGAAAAAGGAGAGAAATATATTTTCATTGGATATAGTGACGAGTCTAAAGGTTATCGTCTCTATAATCCAAATACAAATAAATTTATGGCTTCTCGAGATGTAATATTTGATGAAGCTGCTGTGTGGAAGTGGGAGGACAATTCCTTCCAAGACCCAAAGTTTTTTGAGCCTGATGATGCAGGACATGAGCGAGAAACCTTAACTCCGGACCCAAGTCCAAATCAAAGCCCACGGACTAGTCCAGAGAGCTCATCATCGGATGATCTCAATCCGACAAGAAAGTTACGTTCCTTACGAGATATATATGACTCGTGTGATTTTGCCTTCTTCACGTGTGAACCACATAATTTTGAAGAAGCTGCAAAAGAAGAAATTTGGCTAAAAGCAATGAATGAAAAAATTGCAACTATCGAGAAAAATCGCACGTGAGATCTTGTGGAGCTACCAAAAGGAAAAGACGTAATTGGTCTCAAATGGGTCTATAAGACAAAATACAAAGAAGATGGATCAATCCAGAAGCACAAAGCACGGTTAGTAGCAAAAGGCTACTCACAGCAGCCTGGAGTAGATTTCAATGAAACATTTGCTCCTGTCGCTCGCATGGAGACCATCAGAACAGTTCTTGCCTTGGCAGCACAACACGAGCTTCCCGTATATCAGCTCGATGTCAAATCTGCCTTTCTCAATGGTGAACTAGAAGAGGAGGTTTATGTGGAGCAACCACAAGGCTATAAAGTCAAAGGAGAGGAAGGCAAGGTGTATCGACTTCGGAAAGCCCTCTACGGCTTGAAGCAGGCACCGCGAGCTTGGAATAGCAATATTGACAAGTACTTCTGTCAAAGCGGATTTCAAAGAAGCCAAAGCGAACCATCTCTATATATCAAAAAAGGAGGTACGCAGGATTTTCTCATTGTTTGCCTCTATGTCGATGATTTAATCTACACAGGCACCAATGTAGCAATGCTCGATGATTTTAAAAATGCTATGATGAAGGAATATGAGATGACAGATCTAGGCCTTATGAGATATTTTCTCGGCATTCAAGTAAGGCAATCCAAAGGAGAGATTTTTATCTCTCAAGAAAAATATCTTGAAGACTTATTAAAGAAATTCCGCATGAACAACTGCAAACCAGTCTCTACTCCACTCTCTTTAAATGAGAAGTTGCAATTAAATGATGGAGCAGAGAAAGTCGATGCTACGGCCTATCGAAGATTGGTTGGATCGCTAAATTATCTTACTCATACAAGGCCAGATATTGTGTACTCTGTGAATCTTATCTCGAGATTTATGCACGAACCGAGCAAGCTACACTATGCAGCAGCCAAGCGGATCCTCCGTTATCTTCAAGGAACGAAGCAACTTGGCATCAAGTATACAAAAGAAAATGACTGCAAGCTTATTGGCTACACCGATAGTGATTGGGCTGGAACAATCGATGATCGAAAGAGCACATCTGGCCAAGTATTTTGCTTGGGAACTAAAATTATATCTTGGAGTTCCAAAAAGCAAAGGACAATCTCCTTGTCCTCAGCAGAAGCAGAATATATTGCAGCAACAGAGGCAGCATGTGAAGCTGTATGGCTTAGAAGAATACTTTCTGATATGGAGCATAAAGAAGAAGGCCCTACAGTCATCTACTGTGATAATATGTCAGCCATAGCAATGAGCAAAAATCCAGTCTTTCATGGCAGGACAAAGCACATTGAGCTCCGACATCACTTCATCAGAGACTTAGTGCAGAATGGAGAAATTCAGCTTGAATTTGTCAATACGAAGGAGCAACTAGCCGACATAATGACCAAAGCAGTAGCGGCAGATAAATTCTCTCAGTTTCAAAAGATCATGAAGATTACAAATTAAGGAGGAGTGTTAAAAAAATGTGATTTGTAATCTTCTAGAATAATGTAGAATAAGTATTTAAATATCTAAGTTTAAAATAATTAGAAGTATGTAGAAGTAATAATTACACTTAGAAGTGTGTAGAAGTAATAAATATCTAAGATATTTGTATAGATAATTCTAGAAGAAGCTTGAAAGATGTATTGTAGTTAAGCATATAGATGATTCTAGAAAATAGGAGATCCTTGTAATTAGCCCATGTGCTTATCTCTAGACAATTCTAGAGAAGTGTAGGATGGTGTAAGTGCTCTATAAATAGAGCATTGTTGTACTCATTTTGTGCAATGAAAATCCAATTAAAGCCTTTCACAACTTGTCCTTATAACACCTCTCACCCATCCTTTCTCACTCTCTTGTCCAATTTACTACAAAATCTAACCTAGCACCCCAACACTTTCATTGCGAGACTCAGTGTTTTCCATCTCTTGGTTAATGCTACCCCTAGCATCCAACCTAGGCCAACATACCAACTGTCAATTCTTTGCAAGAAGCCAAGTATATGAAACAAATCCAATACCTGAGATAACTTAGATTATAACCAAATGTTGCATGGTCCCAATTAGAATACCAAAGTATACAGCCAGCAGCCACCATCGAATAGTCTTGCATGTAATCCAACTTTCCAAAAGTTGCTGCGATTAGTTGGTGACCAGATATAATCCTTACAAAAGTTGTATCGGAGCAAAAATTAGCTTCCAACAAGACGCCTTTATACATAGCTACGTTGTGCAAAAACTTGACACTAATCTGCAATCAAATCAAACATGTATCTCAGAACATATAATGTAGGACAAGTGGCTGAAGCATTTATGGAGCAATCGGAGAGTCACAAGTCAAAGAATTAGTAATAAGTTATTCAATGAGTCTTTAGAAGTACTTTGAATTAAGTATTGAAGGGGTCATTTTTGTTGGAAGTCTATGAGTCGAGTTGGGAATGTCGAAGGTTGGGTCTATCTTTATCCTTAGCTAGTATAAATAAGATTGGAAGCCTAAGGACAAATTAACTTTTCAATCAATATTAGTTCAAGAGTTTTTATCCTTCTTACAAAAAAAATGATGAGATTTGGTGTGAAAGGACTGCTCTTATTATATCTCTCTTTCTAACCCTCCAAACGAGCTCAACTTCCCCAAATTCAGGAACATTGGTCAAATGTATTAGGAATTGGTAATTTCAACAAAAAATTGAAGTAAAAGAAAACAAATAAAAGAGTTTAACTATCAAACAATGGTGAGAGAAGAAACGCCTGGGCAACGACGCAAGCAACAAGACAAAGAAAGATTCGATCTGCTTGAAGGAATACATGTAGCAGGAGACAAACCATAACAACGACTGACTTCATAGCTGCGTAGAAATGTTCGAGAATTCACTAACAACAAACACTGTTACGTTACGTGTAAATCAACAAACACAAAGCACAACATTACATTTGGCTGTGAAAAGTCCCATCTAAATCGAATATATATAAGCAAACCTGATTGAAGAGAATCATTCAAGGGTTGTGCAAAGGAAGGAAGAGTCCGAAAATCCTGAGTACGCTGCATCAGGGCAGCAACAGAGCCGACTTGTTATGCAGGGATGGCCAAACTGATCGACAAACATCCAGATTAGGTCCATGGATGAGATCATCAATTGGATCTTTTACCTTTAAAAAGAATCAAATAAAAAAAGCGGAAGATGAAAAATATTCACTCACTGCCGCTGGTGTTCACACTGGAGCTCCTATGGCCTTTATGTAGAAGCTGGTACAATGGTGTCCGCAAGTAATTTGAAGAGGATGAGTCACACACACACGCAGACGTGACAAAAAAATAAAAAGTTAACAAAATCTGAGCCGACCTTTATGATGCTGCAGGAATAATTAATCAGATCGTCGTAGAGGGAGATCTTAGTGTAGCGCTCTTTGGGGACTCAAGTTTCAGAGATTGCCTGAGCTCAGGAGGTGTCTGAGAGAGAGAGAGAGAGAGAGAGAGAGAGGGGTAAGGGTTTGCGGTGGTTAGGGTTTGCATGGCATTATTTGTTTAGTTCTGCGGAAATGGGTTTGGGCCAGTATAAGATTTCGGGTGTTAAATTAAACACAAATCCATTAATCAACCCAAATTCACTTATTAAAAAATAAACTTAACCTATTTATTCTTTGGGTCATAAGGGGTCCAACCTATCTAACCCATTTACTAATTAAGCTTAATTAAATATTAATTGAGTCAACTTAAATGACCCACGTTATATATAACCCAACAAAATAAAAAATAAAAAATAAAAAATAGAGGAAAGTCCAGAGACTTCAGTCTTGTTTTCATGGGAAACAGGAAAATGGTTCCTTGACGTCGACTTCCACCGACTTCTGTTTCACATTCTTGAGGGGAAACAGGAATGTGATTCCTTTTTTTTTTTTTTTTGACCCGCGGAATGTGATTCCTTGGGGAAACTGGAATGTGATTCCTTGATTCTGGTGTATTTGTTGAGGAATCTGCGGAGGCAAACATGTGAGGAAATTTGCTCTCAAAAAATTCAATATTTATGTTGTTTACCGAATTACTGTCTTTTTTTTTGGTTCGACAGTTAGGTGTGTCCAATTCAACTTACACACACCACGATTAATGCTCTCCTTGGTTTGTTTATAGGCAAGTCATCCATGCCTAAAATTGAAACGCAACAAATTACTTTCTTTCGTTCTGAGCCCAACCCCGTTCAATATTGCGGAAAGCAAGCCGACCAACCAACTGACTAGCCCAGAGTTGTTCTTTACCTTTTCTTCCTCCCGCCCCCAAAAAAAAAAAAAAAAAAAAAAAAATCCTTCCTCACTATTGTGATCCAAACACAATCCAATTGTGTCTTGTTTTCGCAGGAAATTCCGGAGAAAATTGTTTCAGATTCTTTTAATAATTACAAATTCCTACTTGTCTTGGGTCTCAATATTTTGTAGGGAAATTCTGAGAGACTCAATTGTTTCACATTCCTCTTTTTCGTCTACATTTTCTTTTTCTAACGGAATGAGGAAAAAAGTGAAAATGAAAATTAAACTGGAAATTCTCTTTCTTGATAAATCAGAGAAAAAGAATTGAAAAGAACTATTTCGTTCACAGCACAGAATTCCTGGCACTGTTGGAAATTCAGACAGAAAATGGAAAAACGCAAAGAAATATTTTGGTCATTTTAGTAGTGGAGGGATAGTACAGTAATTTTACAGGGGTATATTAGTCATTTAGATTTATAGGGATAATATGATCATTTTAGTGTACATTGGTACTTTAATATTTTAAATTTTAGTATATAGTATGTAATTGGGTTAATAGGCAGGTCGAGTTTGATTTTAAATAAATGGGTCGGGTTGAGTATGAGTATGAATAATTGAGCTCATAATTAATTGGTCTAAATAGGTCAATAACCCATTAAAAACTTAATCCACTTATAATTTACCCAATTTGATCCAAACCCGCCCATTTGACATCCCTAGATTTCCCTATGGGTCCTAACCAGCACGAGTTTGAAATGGAGTCCTCCTCTCGGCCTAAATTCTCTAAACTGGATTTTTTTTATATTATATATATAAAAAAAGGAACACTAAAGACAAAAAAAGATGTCTTTGATATGTACCTTTTTTTGAAAAATTTTAATAACTTTTCCTGATTCTGTTCATTGCGACAAATCAAAGAAATACGGAGTACACATTTTGATTAAAAAAAAAAAATTCACCAAAACAAAAAGATCAGGAAATAAAGCAAAAACGAAAAAAAGGGAATTTCAACACACATTCCGAAAGGTAAACCGATTATTTCGTAGACTCTGGTTAGATTTTCAGACCATACAAAAAGGTCGTCGCACAAAAATGCAGTTGTGGCATCAGGCATGCCGGCCCCTTAATCCTTATAATAGTGTTCGAACGATACAACCAATATGCTTTGCTTTCACTTTGAACATGCATGGTTCTTACACTTGGAGGAAGAGAATACACTTCTCTTCACATTAACTCCATGCTATTATGGCTATAGATACGTGAGATTGAAGTCGTTAAAACACTGATCATAAAATTCGTGTATGTACCTCTGTACCAGGAAATTTCGGACCGTTGGATTACATAAAAATTTTAACAAACCAAAATTTATTCATGCAATTCAACGATTTGGAATTTCTTGATATAGGGTTTTCCGGTATAGAGGATCTCGGGTGAACTCATTAACCTATCCATTAGATTTAGTTGAAACCATGAAAGTCATTTCAAAAAACTCTGAATTGGAAATTGTCGCATGACTCTTCGATCTCCTTCTCCTCCTCCTCCTCCTTCTCTGTCTCCTTGCGCGATTTGGTTCGTTACTTTGTTCCAGTAATAAGGGACTGTCTGCCTACCCCAAAAATGTTGGAATTTTCCAAGTTCTTTATTTTTGTTGAGGTCAAGCCGTAGAAAAATTGCATTCAAGGAATTTTAGTCATAGACAGTGCATCAATTCTGAAAAAATTGCATTCAAGGAATTTTCCAAGTTCTTTATTTTTTCTCAATGCAGATTTTTTTGATCGGCTTTTTCTCAATACAGATTAATGCAAGAAAGACTCCAGCAGAGTCAATTACTTGAGAGATTATTCAGTGCCCCAAGTCTCTCCACACCACACAAAATTGTGGGGTCCTCACACTTAGTGAGATCCACAAAAATGTGTGATTGAGGAGAGGCCTGGAGCACCATGTTTCGGTGCCTCAGGGTCATTGAATAATTTCTCCAATTAGGTTATGGCATCAACAAGATTTAACTCGATCAAGGAAAGAGTTAATGTACAGGGAAGCCAACTAACCTAGATGGTTTTTTGTAGAGCGGGGTGAGCCCACGTTCTTTGAGCAACTAAACCAAGCACAGCTCAAACTAAACTGGAGGCCGGCGGGGCGACAATGGCAGAATGATTCGTGGGCCGTAGGGTTGAAGTAAAACGGCCCACTGATCAATACTCATTTCCTTTTGGAAGATGACCAACGATGCTTTTTTGGGCCTTCGAAAGCCCAAAGGAAAGATTTGACTTGCTAATAACTTGAGCAGGGAAAATCTGAATTAAGCTGTTCTTTTGGGAGAAATCTTAGAATTTTCTCTTTTTTCGAGTTTTGCAATTATTCAGCATTTTTTCATTTTTGTTATTAATTGATTCGGCTTCTGTTTTTGGGCGAATCAATTAGGTTTAGGATTTTCTACCTATTTAAGTAAGTTGTAAGACTTCGGAGCAAGACTGTTATTAATTATTATTGAATGAAAAAGAATTTTCTCTAAACATATATCGTTTGTGATTATATTGTTGCACATTTGTTTCTCTAGTTCATACGTCTCCTTGCATCAGTTAGAGTTCCTCATGTGGTAGAACTTTGCTCATTGTAAGTGAAAGGGAACCAAATTTGTATTACAGAGGTAGTATAGGGAACACAATTTAGTTCATTTCATACATGAGTTGAGCAACCCTATAGTAAGAACGTAGAGAAACACTCTATTAAACATACATTAGTACATTACATTACACACAACACTGAACATTGACTTGAATATATATATTTGATTGAAGCTCCAGAGCTCCAGATCTCCGAAAGAAGACTCAGAAGTTGCTTGAGATTGAAGCATATGAAGCCATGAACAAAAGGAGGGCGATGAACATAAGAGGCATCTATACAGTACTTCCATCCGAGCTCGTGGCATTCGATGGAGTTGCTTTAGATCCTGCTCCAGCATTCATAGATGCATGAAGGGTATAAATATTTGAGTTTACTCTTTGAATTGCTTAAAATCAACTGAACTGGTAGGATAATGTAGTTGCCATACATACTAGCTTGTTTGGATTTCCATGTTTAAACAATGAAAGTTGAAGTTGAATCGTCGCTAAAAAAACTGTGGCAGAACCTTCTTTTGGCCAATGATTGTCTTACATGTACTCGAGTAGAGGTACCTAGGTTGGGCATGCGTCGGATTCAGATTGTTCCAAGAATGCTAGATTTCCTGTTCTTTCAAGTTTTAAGTACTTCAATTTTTCAGCGAAATCTTGCTTATCTTGCTCAAAAATGGTTTATATATAGTGATTCGTGAACTTGAGTACTTTGTTCTAATAGATAGGTGTATTCCCAAGAATCCCAACAGCATTTATCGGACGGCCGGTCAGGATTTTCAGACTCTTCCTTCCTTTGCACAATCCTGTCTACGTAGCTATGAAATCTGTAGTTATGGTTTTCCTGGTATATTCCTTCAAGCAGCATCTTTCTTTGTCTTGACGCTTGCGTCGTTGCCCAGGCATTTCTTCTCTTACATGCAATACCCACGTTTGTTCTTACCAGGGCATTCTCAAAGTTATCAACTTGGTGATTATGGTCTGGTTTTTCGAATTCCTGTTCTTGATCCGCTTATCGGCAGTTACAGTCCTATTGTTAGAAAAGATTAGATCCGCCAAATGAAGATCGACTGGGCTTCTAAAGGCGTTTATAGGTCTCTTGTTGGTCTAGCAATCCATCATTGTCAGCTTTCGGGAATTTTTACGTCATACTATAATTGATACTGTGGCTGTGTGTTGTGTTTTTGGGGGATCTATTTTTGTAATTGAGGAACTGACCTATCATTCTGTAGGTGGCAAGGTGTCACAGGTATTCTCAGGAACTGTTGTACATCCAGATGGCATAATTGCAACTTCTGCTAATTGCTTGAAACCTCTTGAAGGCACCGAATTCGAGGTGACGATTGGTAGTAAAAACTCTTTTATTTGTTTTCTCTTAACTTCAAAATTTTGTTGAAATTACTAATTCCAAATACATCTGGCCGATGTTCCAGAATCTGGGGAAGTTGAGCATAAGTGCTCCTCGCATTATATATATGATTACTTCGTACCAGATTCTAGACGTGACCACTACCATGTAGATTAGGATTGCATTCTGATACCAACTGTATAGGGCATAAGTTCTCCACGCCTTGTATATATGATTACTTCACCTCAAGGTTGAATTGAAATTATTATTAGTATTACTCTACTACATAAAGGGAGAACATCATTTAGTTTCCCAGCTCTTAGAATTGTTAAATAGTGTGGGAAAAAAAAGAGCCTTGTAATCCTGTAATTTTGCTAGATAACTTTTGAGGGAAAACAAATGCTACTAGGAAAGTTAAAGAAGTGTGCAAGACAAGTTTCTTTGCTAACTTAACAGTCAAAATATGCAGAAAATAAACTTGGGTTTTACTAGTACTTTTACTTTCCTGGCAATTGAACTTGGCCTATGTGTTCTGAGATACATGTTTGATTTGATCGCAGATTAGTGTCAAGCTTTTGCACAGCAGAGATACGTACAAGGGTGTCTTGTTGGAAGCTGATTTTTGTTCTAATATAGCTTTTGTAAAGGTTATACCTGGTCACCGACTAACCGCAGCAACTTTTGGAAAGTTGGATTCCAAGCGAGACAATTCGGTGGTGGCTGTATACTTCAGTATTCTAGTTGAGACCATGCAACATTTGATTATAATCTAGGTTATCTAATTGGAAGTGTTTTTGAACAATTGGGGATTTGTTTCATATACTTGCAAAGAATTGATAGCTGGTATGTTGGCCTAGTTGGATGATGGTGGTAGCATTGACCAAGAGATGGAAAACACTGAGTCTCGCAATGAAAGAAAATCTGGGCAGTTGATAAAAGCGGAAGTTCTGAATATTGCAAGACTCTCTCTCTCTCTCTCTCTCTCTCTCTCATATTGGATACATTGAAAGAGTATCCTCCATAGTTGGTTAGATTTGGTGTTTTGTCTCTAATTTAAATAATTAGAGTTTTTATAGAGAAAAGAACGTTGCAATAAGAGGCTTGTGTTACCATCTTTGGAAGAAATTTATTTTCAAACCTTTGAAGACATATAAGTTCATGATTGGTGTTTGATTGTTGGAAATAAGCAAAAATCTATCATAGATAAAGTTTGAGCCCTAATTGCTGGAATCAGTTCTATTGGTCCTAATCCCGATGCCGCTATGGGTTTTAGGGTTCTATATGTTTTTTTTTATCGGTAAAAGTAACATTTTATTGAGGGAAAGGAAGAAAGGGAAATCCAACCGAGGTTGGACAAACATCTAGATGGAACAAAACCCAATCACACCAATATGGGCAAAGCCCGTTACACCTGAGGTCTAAAAGCCCAAATATTACAAATACAACTCAAAACATCAAATGGCCAAAAGTCCAAATCTTACAATTTAGCACAATGAAACCTAACCCACCAAAGTAGGTTAGGCCCAGCCCAAGAAAACACCATTGTTTGTATCATATTCGTGGATTTATGTTCTGAATTGATTTCTTCATTGGTTTTTGTTGTGTACCTTTTTGTCTGGGGTTGTGTTTATCCAACATTCTCATGGTCTTTTATACCTATTATTTGCTTACCGTTATGTAGTCTTGTATTCGGGGACCTCTCGTCAATCTGGATGGAGGATTTATTGGTATCATTCACAATGTTGGCCACCATTTTGAAGCCACACCCATCGATGATGTTTTCCAGTATCTGGAGCACATGAAGAAACATGGGTATGTAACATACGTGGTTTGCCCCCAACCCATTGGATTACAGTGTCCGTGTTACTTTGACTGTTCGGGGTCTGAATAATGTACTTGTTGCTTTTTCGTTTTATGTAACTTGCAACCATGTTCTATGACACCTTATTTGGTATGTAGTTAGTGTCTACACATGCATGCGCAGATCATGTGTTATTGTTGGAACATTGGGTGTGTATTTGTAAAACATTGAGTTTTTCACTAGTCCCACATTGCCTAGCCACAAGACTTCTCTCTACTTTAAATGAGTTTACACACAAATGAGTTTGTGAACAAGGAATCAAGGAGAGGTCTCGCGCGCTCAGGAAAATGGGCGGCAATTTGGAAAACTGATTCGGAAACCAGTTAACCGGGTGTGCGTCACGAGTTATTCGCGCAGGGGGGGTGCAAATCCGGGATTTGAGCCTCGCGCACGTACTAGTAAAGCCCACGTTTTTGCTAAAGAAATTTTTGAAACACGTTTTTAACATTACAGAATTTTCAGAGTCAATCAAATCTTTTTCAAAATGGAAAACTGAAATTTCTTACTGATTTGATTAAGAAAAAACGTGTTAAAAACGTGTACATAATCAGCGGGATTTGATTAGTGGCTGATTAAGAAATGATTTTCGGATTGATTATAAAACATGTGCTAAATCAAAGTAATTTGATTTGATTTGATTTTTGCTTCCAAAAATCAAGCCCGGCCTGCACACTATAAATACAGAGTTCGGAATTGGTTTTTCAACACAGAAAACAGTCATCTCTCTCTCCCTCACTAAAAACCTTTCTGTTGAGTTCGAGCAATAGGTAGAATTGTGTTTTGTTTTCGGTTTTCTTCTGTGCAGAGAAGACCGAGCAGAGGTGCTGAATTCTGGGCTGTTTTATCCTGGGGACGGCGGGGCATATACGAACTGCTTGCACAATCTGGGCAGAGCCGCGAAACGTCTTAAAGAGAGCGACCTAGTCCGCGACTCAACCCAGCCATTGTTCTGCGAATTGGTATTCTGTTCTTTCAAGTTTTAAGTACTTCAATTTTTCAGCGAAATCTTGCTTATCTTGCTCATAAATGGTTTATATATAGTGATTCGTGAACTTGGGTACTTTGTTCTAATAGATAGGTGTATTCCCAAGAATCCCAACAGCATTTATCGGACGGCCGGTCAGGATTTTCAGACTCTTCCTTCCTTCGCACAATCCTGTCTACGTAGCTATGAAACCTGTAGTTGTGGATTTCCTGGTATATTCCTTCAAGCAGCATCTTTCTTTGACGCTTGCGTCGTTGCCCAGGCATTTCTTCTCTTACATGCAATACCCACGTTTGTTCTTACCAGGGCATTCTCAAATATCAACTTGGTGATTATGGTCTGGTTTTTCGAATTCCTGTTCTTGATCCGCTTATCGGCAGTTACAGTCCTATTGTTAGAAAAGATTAGATCCGCCAAATGAAGATCGACTGGGCTTCTAAAGGCGTTTATAGGTCTCTTGTTGGTCTAGCAATCCATCATTGTCAGCTTTCGGGAATTGTTACGTCATACTATAATTGATTCTGTGGCTGTGTGTTGTGTTTTTGGGGGATCTATTTTTGTAATTGAGGAACTGACCTATCATTCTGTAGGTGGCAAGGTGTCAGAGGTATTCTCAGGAACTGTTGTACATCCAGATGGCATAATTGCAACTTCTGCTAATTGCTTGAAACCTCTTGAAGACACCAAATTCGAGGCGACGATTGGTAGTTAAAAACTCTTTTATTTGTTTTCTCTTAACTTCAAAATTTTGTTGAAATTACCAATTCCAAATACATCTGGCCGATGTTCCAGAATTTGGGGAAGTTGAGCATAAGTGCTTCTCGCATTATATATATGATTACTTCGTACCAGATTCTAGACGTGACCACTACCATGTAGATTAGGATTGCATTCTGATACCAACTGTATAGGGCATAAGTTCTCCACGCCTTGTATATATGATTACTTCACCTCAAGGTTGAACTGAAATTATTATTAGTATTACTCTACTACATAAAGGGAGAACATCATTTAGTTTCCCAGCTCTTAGAATTGTTAAATAGTGTGGGAAAAAAAAAGAGCCTTGTAATCCTGTAATTTTGCTAGATAACTTTTGAGGGAAAACAAATGCTACTAGGAAAGTTAAAGAAGTGTGCAAGACAAGTTTCTTTGCTTACTTAACAGTCAAAATATGCAGAAAATAAACTTGGGTTTTACTAGTACTTTTACTTTCCTGGCAATTGAAGTTGGCCTATGTGTTCTGAGATACATGTTTGATTTGATCGCAGATTAGTGTCAAGCTTTTGCACAGCAGAGATACGTACAAGGGTGTCTTGTTGGAAGCTGATTTTTGTTCTAATATAGCTTTTGTAAAGGTTATACCTGGTCACACACTAACCGCAACAACTTTTGGAAAGTTGGATTCCAAGCGAGACAATTCGGTGGTGGCTGTATACTTCAGTATTCTAGTTGAGACCATGCAACATCTGATTATAATCTAGGTTATCTAATTGGAAGTGTTTTTGAACAATTGGGGATTTGTTTCATATACTTGCAAAGAATTGATAGCTGGTATGTTGGCCTAGTTGGATGATGGTGGTAGCATTGACCAAGAGATGGAAAACACTGAGTCTCGCAATGAAAGAAAATCTGGGCAGTTGATAAAAGCGGAAGTTCTGAATATTGCAAGAGTCTCTCTCTCTCTCTCTCTCTCTCTCTCTCTCATATTGGATACATTGAAAGAGTATCCTCCATAGTTGGTTAGATTTGGTGTTTTGTCTCTAATTTAAATAATTAGAGTTTTTATGGAGAAAAGAACGTTGCAATAAGAGGCTTGTGTTACCATCTTTGGAAGAAATTTATTTTCAAACCTTTGAAGACATATAAGTTCATGATTGGTGTTTGATTGTTGGAAATAAGCAAAAATCTATCATAGATAAAGTTTGAGCCCTAATTGCTGGAATCAATTCTATTGGTCCTAATCCCGATGCCGCTATGGGTTTTAGGGTTCTATATGTTTTTTTTTTATCGGTAAAAGTAACATTTTATTGAGGGAAAGGAGGAAAGGGAAATCCAACCGAGGTTGGACAAACATCTAGATGGAACAAAACCCAATCACACCAATATGGGCAAAGCCCGTTACACCTGAGGTCTAAAAGCCCAAATATTACAAATACAACTCAAAACATCAAATGGCCAAAAGTCCAAATCTTACAATTTAGCACAATGAAACCTAACCCACCAAAGTAGGTTAGGCCCAGCCCAAGAAAACACCATTGTTTGTATCATATTCGTGGATTTATGTTCTGAATTGATTTCTTCATTGGTTTTTGTTGTGTACCTTTTTGTCTGGGGTTGTGTTTATCCAACATTCTCATGGTCTTTTATACCTATTATTTGCTTACCGTTATGTAGTCTTGTATTTGGGGACCTCTCGTCAATCTGGATGGAGGATTTATTGGTATCATTCACAATGTTGGCCACCATTTTGAAGCCATACCCATCGATGATGTTTTCCAGTATCTAGAGCACATGAAGAAACATGGGTATGTAACATACGTGGTTTGCCCCCAACCCATTGGATTACAGTGTCCGTGTTACTTTGACTGTTCGGGGTCTGAATAATGTACTTGTTGCTTTTTCGTTTTATGTAACTTGCAACCATGATCTATGACACCTTATTTGGTATGTAGTTAGTGTCTACACATGCATGCGCAGATCATGTGTTATTAACTGTCAGTTAAATTTTTGGTCCATGTAATATACTTGATTTTGCTATCCATGCCATGTGGCGCTACTTGTCAAGCAAAGAGGAGGTATGTTTTTAGTACTTTTTCCCCCTGGCCTACTGTAATGTTTGCTAAAACTCGTTGTGGTGTGGTTCTTGGTATGTATCTATCTGGTTTTGTGTAATTTATCAAACTAAGGCTGGCCAAGGGTTGTAGGGGGAGGTGTTGATTTTAATCCCATTATTATGTTTTTTAATTTGGACCCATGGAATTTCGTATTAGTAGACTGAAATATTTTCTCTGGTATCTGATGTTTGATCCTTAATTTGGTTTCTAGTTTCTTGCATCTTGATTGTGGAACAGGAGTCTACTGTTGTTGTCCAGGCCCGGCCCTTTGAGACTTTCTTCTTGATTTCTTTTACGGTCATATGAATGATTGAGTTTCTTGTTTTACTGGTTTTTTTCTCTTTACAACGATTGTGTTTGAGAACCAAACAAGGGAGGGGAAAGCAGTTCTGCTTATGAAAGCCAATGTGTGATTTCCTTTTCAGCAAAATATTCCATTTCTTTTACAGTCATATGAATGGCGGATTCAGCTTTGTGTGCTGAGGCGCTGGCATTACGTGTGGCGTTAAGAAGAAGTACCGTGCCCTGTGAGAATTGAGGTTATCATGGAAGACATTAGAAGAGCAATTTGACAGCTAAGAGAGTGTGAGATTCTATCGGTTTGTTCGAAGGTCGGTGAGTACTATGGCCGATTCATTGGCAAGTTAGGATTGCGAGGCTCTAGTATTATGACTTGGAAAATCAGACCTCTTGCTTGGTTATTGGTTCCTCCTGCAAAATGAAAGGCAATAATAGTTTTTCAAGTCTAAGTAATGCAATTTTTTCGGTTCAGTAAAAAAATTCAATAATAGGTGAGAAGGAAATCACGGTTTTTTGTTTTGTAAAAGTAGGTAGATCCTATAAAAAAAAAAATGTTAGTGATGGGCATATAGTGACAATTGCTCATGTTGTTTCTGACTTGTATCACTTCAAAACTGAGGACGACAGGAAAGATTGATGATTGGCTGGCAGAGTCGTAGCAAACTTTATGGGAGGGAAAGATTGTAGAAGACCCTACTACGTGCTAGACTTGTGTAGACAATTCTAGAACATTTTGGAGCATGAGGAATGAGAGGTATTTGCAAAGAGGAATCTAGAATAAGAATGAGAGTCCTTGGATAAAAATAATCCTAATCGTCAATTGAAGAGGTAAATGGCTATAAAAGGGAAGGATGGGGGGAGGATACTCACATGGATTTATACTATTCTGCTGCGTCCATACTCAACAAATACTACAAAAAAAAAAAAATTCAAAAGAAAAAACACAATATCCAGATCAATGTTTCCATCTGCTATCTTCCTCAATGATCTCACTGGTCAATCCCAATGCGACTGACCTCTTCTCTAACTGAATAGTTACCCCCAATTGGTGTTAGCAATAAAATTCGTGTATAAAAGCTAAGTCGGGTGCTTCCTTTTGAGGCAAACACAATCCAAGAGGTCCGGTACCCGAAATAGCTAGTGAATATAGGATTTGTTATGTCAAAGCAAGTAAGGGACTTCATCTTATTCTCTCTGGTTTATTGAATTCCGGCATTTATGACATCCGCTTGCAAGGTTCTAATGCGTGCTATGGCATTCCAGCATCCGTGGTTGTTGCTTCGGTGCAGAAGATGTTTTTAGGTTGGAAAGGGTTGTTTTACCCTCCCATATCTCAGGTGGGAAAGGAAGCAGGAAAGGGAGCAGCTGGTAACCATTGTTGTTGTTAAGTTTTTATCTGGATTGATGTCTCCGTATTTCCTGTTTCTGTTGGTCACTTTTTTTTAGGTTTTTTGGAAGAATGTTCAAATGATATTACTGCTGCTATCAATTTTAGGTTTTATGAACTTTTTTGGGTTAGTTCTATCATGTTTGGGAATAGTTCTGTCATGTTTGATGAGCTTTTTGGGTTAGTCTAATCCCTTCTACGGTATGTATTTACTTTATCCCTTCGTCACTCTAAAAGCTCTTGGTTTTCTATACGCTCTTGGGTCTAACAATGCTAGGTGCACAAATATTAGTCCACCCATCTGATGTACTATGTGGAGGAGCTCATTGACGTGCATCGCACAGTTGATCATATTGTTTATGCAGACTTACTTTCTAAAACTTTAATTGATCAAAAAATTAAACAAAAGGAAACTCGAGAAAATGAAAAAACATACTCCATTAATGAACCGTTCCACTAAATATTTTGCCTACAACTTGTTGATTTTTTTGAAGTTGTTCATACTAAATTGATTTTTTTGGGGTCAAAAATTAAGTTGTTTCTACTAAACTAAAACATTCAACACATTTTCTTCTATTAAGCTAATACATTTTCAACAAGTTATAGTTTGTAGTACATTTAAGGACTACAAGAAGGTGTCCGTAACTTAACGCTTAGCGTTTGGAGTACCTAAGGTTACTTTTGTGTTTTTACTAATTCATCTTCTTTATCCATATCTTTTTTGGTTAAAAAAACAAAAGAAACTAATGCACAAAAGTAACTTGTGACGACTGCAAATAAGACCAAAGTGGTTTTGGCGCGCAACATATACGGAGTATTTTAAAAAGGTGGGTTATGCTACCCTGAAGGAGTACCACACACGCACAATGCAGTGGCCACTGAAATCCATGTGATGTGACAAAATGGTTTCTCATCGGATCGAATTAAAGTAACGCGTTGATTTATCGGCCTATGTAGATTCAACAAGCATGCAACTATGCAAGTGCACTTCTTGGTGAATCAGTGATCAAAACAAACGTAAAACTTCTGATGGATGCGTTTAATTGTTATACCTGGGCTTTTAGGCCCATTTGGGTGTTGTTTGAGTCTCAAAGTTTAAATCTGGGCATTGTAGGCCCGTTATGGATGTGCTTCATTGTATAGATTTGGGCTCTTAGATTTGGTGCAAAACTAACAAATGTAAAAAAAATTCAAATAAAGACAATTTTCAGATTTAAGTTAAGTCCAAAAGAACGGAGCATAGTATGAACCTTTTTGGAAATTTTTTACCACTACCTTTCATGATTCTGTTCAATGCGACAAATCAAAGAAATATAAATATTTTGACAAAAAAATCACCAAAACCAAAAGATCCAGAAAAATAATAATAATAATAATTTCAACACACATTCTGAAAGGCAAAACAAATCATGTCGTAGACTCTAGTTAGAATTTCCTGATTTGGTTCGTTTCTTCTTTTTTTTTAAGCGATCATATTATAAAACAAACATATTAACGATATCTACATAATAAGGGAGAACAATTTTTGAGTTTTATCTCTCTATAAATCTTAACCATTAATTTGCTCTATAAATCCTACGGCTCATCTTAACCATTGATTTGCTCTATAAATCCTACAGCTCTCTCTCTCTCTCTCTCTCTCTCTCTCTCTCTCTCTCTCTCAAACAATATTAATTGCATAATTGCCACTAATTAGATTTCACGTTGCACAGGCACAGATAAACCCTAGTCTACATGATAAGGGAGAACGGTTTTTGAATGTGTTTTTTTGCAATCGGTTTTTGAATGTAATCTCTCTATAAATTCTAACAATTGATTTGCTCCATAAATCCTACGGCTCTCCCTCTCTCTCTCAAACAATATTAATTGCACAATTACTACTAATTAGATCTCACCTTTTTTTTTTTAGGGGTAATTGATGCTTTTATAAACCAACCAACCAAATAACCAGAGTGAAAAACCCAAATACACTGGAAGCTATACAAGGGAAGACTTAATACGAACTACCAAAATCATATCTTTTTTTACTGATCAGGCTCCGTTCCGGAACCTAAAATAAGTCCTTATTTTTTAAGAAGGCAATTTCAAGCTAAAAATTATAGGTTTATTGAAATCTAAAAATATGCAATATGGATCTTGTTTGGAAGATCTTGATTGGATCTTTTATACGATGCAAAAAAAATTGAAAAATTATTTTTCATTTACTTTATTTTTTAGTTTGAAAATGTGAAATAAGCTGTTTATTTTTTAAGAAGGTTTCTGGAACGGGGCCACTGAGTTCCCAGACTTCTAATAGAGATGTGTCACGACTAAATTTACCTCCAAGGTCACGACTAAATCTACCTCCAAGGTCGCGACTAAATCGACTAAATTTCTATCAATATAGTGCCATTTGATCATATACTTACTGATGATGATGATGATGGTGATGATGATGATGATTATTATTATTTGGCATGTATTGTTTAATAATTGAAGTCCCACAAAACGAACAAATCAGATAACCGATGTGGTATTTTACATGCTCCCCACACAAAGTAAGTAACGAAACGATACAAGTTATTCTTTTTAGGTGGGCGAACAAAATAACAGTTCCGAAACACACCTTTGACGACTCACTTGTCCCACAAGTCACAACGCAGCATGCAAATTAATGATGGGCCACGAACAATAGAAGGCCCATGTTGAACAAAGAGTCCACAACCAACAGCAGGCCCATGAGCGATTTCATCTGGCCCATTTCATCACTATTGAACTGGGCCATGGATAACTGCCAGTGCTAGTGGGTACTGGACTTTTCTGACCGCACAAGGGGACTACATTATTTTGTTCAGGTTTGCGTTTGGTTTATTACACTAATCGGAATCGTTCATAAGCGAGTTTTGAAACCCTACTGTGGGAGGGACGCATCGTAGAACTCGTCGAGAACATTAATCTCGTTAAAAATCATATCAATTTGTGGATTTGACCACATTGAATCAAACCCCCCCAAAAAAAAACCATTTGTGCAAACGTAAATGCTATCAATGCTATATGTTGGTAACCCATTAGCATGAATTTTAACCGTTCAGTTCTCAACCAGCTTTACAATATTAACAATTTTGACAGTTGAAATAAACCCTGAAAAAACGTTCAACTGCACTAGTTATTGAGTAGTCCGGGAGTATCGCTACGTGGTGCTCCGGATCACTAAAGAACCACACATTTATGTGAGATCCACACATGTAGTTGTGGTCCCTATAAAGAATGTATAATTGTAGAGTGGTCTGGCGCAACACGTGGTGTTGCTCCTGCCTGTTGAATAATTTCACCAAGGGGACTGCATGCCGAGAAGCCATTTTCATCCTGATTTCCACTCAAAAATCCCATCATCAAAACGCGGCTGAAGCCTTCGGTTTCAAGTTTCAACATTGCTTGACTAGTACAGTATCAGTTTGGGTTTGATTTCCATTTCTTTGACCGTCAAAGTTGAACCGTAGCCCCCGGAATATAAGAGGAAACTCTTCTTCCCGAGATCAATCACTCGTGCATGACGGCTCTTTCGCATGTTCCCTGCGAGATCACATGCATGATAGTTTACTTGGGAGTTGTTTGGCCTAATAAACGTCCTATAAACTGCCAATAAACCATCACCACAACTTGCGATACTATCGTAGACGGATCATATCGGACTTCGACCCTAACACAGCTTGAAAACACCACCTTGTTTGGTTCCCATCTCATCTCATTTTCCTTTCTACACGTTTCTCAATACATTTTCTCTTTATCTATCTCCACTCATTACATCAAAAATAACTTTCAAAAATGAGAGCCAAACAATGTCACTATAATCAATTTTCAACTTTATCCATCGGTGACGGGAAAAAAGAAGCACCATGCATGGATTATATAATATGCTTAGGATGGGTTACTTGACACGGATAGCAAATCAAGGAAATTAGATGGCAGTTAATAACACATGATCTGTGCATGCATGCGTACACACTAACTACATACCAAAAAATTTGTCATGGATCATGGTTACATATTACATAAAAACGAAAATGCTAACAAGTATTATTCAGACAAATCAGACCACAAACAAGTCAAATTAACACAGACACTGTAATCCAATAGGTTGGGGGCAAACCACATATCATACCCATGTTTCTTGAAGTGTTCCAGATACTTGAAAACATCATCGATTGGTGTGGCTTCAATATTTAGGGAGGCCAATATTGTGAATGATAGCAAAAAATCCGCCATCCATATTGACAAGAGGTACCCCAATACAAGACTGCATACAGTAAGCAAATAACACATATAAAAGACCATGAGAATGTTGCATAAACATAACCCCAGACAAAAGGTACAGAACAACCAATGAAGAAATCAATTCAGAACGCAAGTCCATGAATACAATACAAACAATGGTGCCAATAATGAGGAACATCACTAAGGTCCTACGTAACAGAACCCCCAAATTAAACCAATAGCGGAATGGAGATTAGGATCAATCTAACTGATGCTCGCAATTAGGGCTCAAACTTTATCTATAATAGATTTTTGCTTATTTCCAACAATCAAACACCAATCATCTTCGAAGGTTAACATAAATTTCTTCCAATAATGTATAGCAACATAAGCCTCTTATTGTAACGTTCTTTTCTCCATAAAACTCTTAACTATTTAAATTAGAGACAAAACAACAAATCTAACCAACCATGGAGGATACTCTTTTAGCATATCCAATATGAGAGAGAGAGAGAGAGAGAGAGAGAGAGAGAGAGAGAGAGAGAGAGACCCTTGTAACATATAGAATTTCCGCTTTTATCAACTGCCCAGATTTTTTTTCATTGCGAGACTCGGGGTTTTTCATCTCTTGGTCAATGCTACCACCATCATCCAACCTAAGCCAACATACCAACTATCAATTCTTTGCAAGTATATGAAACAAAACCCCAGTTGTTCAAAAAAACTTCCAATACCTGAGGAAACCTAGATTATAATCAGATGTTGCATAGTTCCAGCTAGAATAATTAAGTGAACAGCCAGCGGCCACTACCAATTTGTCTCGCATGGAATCCAACTTTCCAAAAGTTGCTGCAATTAGTCGGTGACAAGACTAATCTTTACAAAAGCTATTTCAGAGCAAAAATCAACTTCCAACAAGACACCCTTATTAATAGCTCCATTGTGCAAAAGCCAGACACCAATCTGCAGTCAAATCGAACATGCATCTCAGAACATATATATAGTGATGTAGGACAAGTGACTGAAGCATTCGTGGAGCAATTGGAGAGTCACAAGCTGTCAAAGAGAAAGTCCCCTAAGGTGATAGGTGAGCAAATGTACTCATTTACGCCCTCTAATTTACTCTTGTTATGTCTGTTTATTTTATAATTTGGAGTTTGATATCCGTTTCCCTTGTTTCAGGACCCGTGGAGCCGTTGGATAATATTTGGAGGTTCGAGAGCTGCCCCCCCCCTGTCTTCTTTTTCTTTCCAGTTTCTTCTTCTTCTTATTTTTTTTTCTCTATTCTCCCCTCCCGTTCTTTCCAGTTTTAATTCTTCTTTTTTCTTTTCTTTTTTTTTTTTCTAATTTTCAATTCTTTTCTTTATTTGTTTCCTTTCCCGTTTTCCCCCCTTCTTTTTTTTTTTTTTTTGTGGTTAGCTCAAATTCTATTTTCAATTAACCACCACAATACCATATTTAAGAACAACGCTCCGCGCCCAAGCTAACATATCTTCTATGCTTTCAAAAATCTATATAAAAAAATGAATATGTATAAGTACAACATTAACATTTATGATGAAATGTTCAGAAAAATAACATTTTTGCACCGGTTCAAATGGATTGAACCGGTACGGCAAAAACGAATATCTTTTGAATCTAGTTTCAGAGGTTGCCGGAGCTCAGGAGGTGTGTGTGTGTGTGTGTGTGTGTGTGTGTGGGGGGGGGGGGGGGGGGGGGGGGGGTGGTTGGTGTTTGCATGGTAGAGATTTTCGTGGTTAGGGCATTATTTGTTTAGTTCACCGAAAATGGGTTTGGGCCAGTTACGCCAGTACAAGTTTGAAATGGAGTCCTCTCAGCCAATATTCTCTCAAATGAATTTCTTTTTTAAAATTAACAGAAAGAAAACTAAAGACGAAAATAGGTGTGTTTGAAATGGATCGAGTCTTCTCGGCCTAAGTTCTTTATTTTTTGTCTTTAATTTTTTTCTAATCTGCTCCAATTAATTATTCTCAATATAGATTAATCCAAGAATAGCTCGATATATACAAAAAAAAATAATAATAATAATAATAACAACAACAACAACAACAAAAGACACCAATTACTCCTATCAACGTCCAGCAGGGACATAGTTAGGAATTTCACTACACATGGGCGACTATGTATGCGAGACAAAAAATAAAAAAGAAACCTGGATAACAATGTGAATACATTAAAACTCAAAAATGTACAAAATATCAACACTCCATATTTAATTATATTTTTCATAAATTAACATATTGCAAAAATAGTAACGACTTACTTCTGCCCATCTAATAAAACGAGGCATCTTCAATTGCACTCGACAATCTTTCATGTCATTAAATGATAGAATTGAAATCAAATATTTTCGTAATATCCTTCTCCATTTAAGTGATTTAGAAGCTTGCTAAAATTCCATCCATTGCGAAGTCTAGTTTTCACACATTTCATAGCTACAACTTAGATTTAAGAATTCCCAAATTCTCTTCTCCTCTGTTCCTATTTTCTAGAAACTGCCTTCAAAGTCTTGACCATGCAAATTTTTGTGGGGGTGGGGTTTTGGTTCGATTGGGGATTTTGGTGGGAGAAAAAATATGAGTTAAATAATTGAGTAATCACTATTTTAACCCTCAAATTTTAGGTTTTGTTATATTTAACCCGTAGCCTTTCAAAATTAGGGCTGGTATCATCGTATCCTTGATTTTTTTTTTTACCCAAAATACTAGAGGGAGCAAGCCTATATACTTTTGTAGAAAATTTATTTATTTTAAATATAAAAGTAGTTTTTTTTTCTTCTTCTTGCAAGAGCGACCGCCCCTCCCTGACTCTATACTTGATGTATAGGGAGGTCAACTAACCTAGTTGGTTTATAGTTCGTAAAGTAAAATTTTGCTCATTGTAAATGCAAGGGAACCAAATTTGTACTACAGAGGTGGTTTTCATACATGAGTTGAACAACCCTTATATAATATAATAAGAACATAAAGAAACACTCATATTAAACACACATTAGTGCACCCTCGACTCGATGCTTCTGGCCCTTTGCAGCCGCCCCTTCAATGATCAGCAAATTCGGAGGAGCTGATCGAGTCGTGGTTCACAAGAGAAAAAATTCTTTTCAGATGAGACGGAAATCATGGAGTTTTTACCATCCATTGTGGGCTCCACTGTGTATTTATTACGGTAATCTGAACCGTTCATTATGTAGGGACCGCAAAATAATAATACAAGTTAAAAATTAGCCTATTCGCACATCGATCGGTATGTCAAAAATTGAATTTTGATCTACAAATGAACGGTTATGGACAGTTTAACTTAAAAAATTATTGACAGAATTAGGCTGTCCATTTTGTAAACTACAGTTCAATCTTTGACATACCTATCGATTGCCGATCAAACTAATTTTTTACGTGAATATACTACTTTGGGGGCTCTATAAGATGAACGATTCAGATTATCGCAACAAACGGACGGTGAGTCCCAAAAAAGGCGGAGGCGGAAACCCCCATGCTTTCGCCTCATCCGGACATAATTTACTCTCGGTTCACAAATAGACATACATTGATTTAGTATTTTGGCAAAAAATAAAAAATAAAATCAATGGAAAAGTTCAAAGTTGAAATACCACTTGGAAAAGTTGTAAATATCTATATAGTTGCTAGAAACTCTATAATAACCTTCTAAAATATCAAGATATTTTAATGGGAAAAAAAGTCATGTGTAAATCTAGAACCTATCTCAATAGTATCTTGTATAAAAAAATATTTGGACTGGAATTTTCCATGGGTACTATAAATCGACCTCCTACTCATAGTATTCCCTTTCACTCAAAACACAACACCTGTCAAAAAAGAAAAACTTCAAATCATTCATTCTCACTCTTACTCAACGTCTCCCACCCCACCTCTCACCAACTGCAACACCACTCAGGGTCCGTTCCGCAACGCAAGAAAAGCTCTTATTTTTTAAGAAAGTAATTTCAGTCTCCAAAATTATGGATTTATTGAAATCTAAAAATATGCAATATGGATCTTGTTTGAAATATCTCATCGAGATCTTTTATACGATATAAAAAAAATTGAAAATTTATTTTTCATTTACATTATTTTTTAGTTTGAAAATGTGAAATAAGCTGCTTATTTTTTAAGAAGGTTTCTGGAACGGGCCTCATTGCCGCGGCGATCCCCACTAGCAATTGAAGAAAGGAGGTGATCCTCTTCTTCCTCATGGGTCACCCAAATGACATCCCGTATTCTCTTAGGTTCGGAAATACCATCTCTATCCACCCCACATACCCCCACCCCCCTTACTATTGTTAGCGGGACACCCGACCGGACTGCCTTTCTCTGTCAGATTCGGTCATCTTATCTCTGCATCCCGCTCCTTGAGTGATTTCAATGCAGACTTCAGGCAGACCTTTCAACAGGGTTTCTTTCCTGATCTATATGCAAAAATGCTGGAACTAGATGTCAGGGGAACTCCCGGATGTTCCGGGGGCCCACGGCTCTTCTCGATGGGACCCTTTTTGATTTATTGAATTCCGGCGTTCATGACATCCGCTTGCAAGGTGCTAATGCGTGCTATGGCATTCCAGCATCCGTGGTTGTTGCTTCGTTAGAAAAGATGTTTTCAGGTTGGAAAGGGTTGTTTTACCCTCCCATATCTCAGGTGGGAAAGGGAGCAGCTGGTAACCATTGTTGCTGTTAAGTTTTTATCTGGATTGATGTCTCTGTATTTCCTGTTTGTGTTGGTCAAGATTTTTTGTAGGTTTATTGGAAGGATGTTCAAATGTTATTACTGCTGCTATCAATTTTAGGTTTTATGAACCTTTTTGGGTTAGTTCTGTCAAGTTTGGTGAGCTTTTTGGGTTAGTCTAATCCCTTTTACTGTATTTATTTACTTTATCCCTTCGTCACTCTATAAGCTCTTGGTTCTCTATAAACTCTTGGCTCTAACAATGCTAGGTGCACAAATATTATTCCACCCGTCTGATGTACGTGGAGGAGCTCATAAGTAATGAAAGATTGACGTGCATCCCATAGTTGATATTGTTTATGTAGACTTACTTTCTCAAACTTTAATTGACCAAAAAATTAAACAAAAGGAAACACGAGAAAATGAAAAAACATACTCCATTAATGAAACATTCCACTAAATATTTTGCCTATAACTTGTTGGCTTTTTTGAAATTGTTCATACTAAATTAATTTTTTTTTGGGTTAAAAATTAAGTTGTTTCCACTAAACTAAAATATTCAACACATTTCCTTCTACTAATCTAATACATTTTCAACACGTTATAGTTTATAGTACATTTAATGACTACAAGAAGGTGTCCGTAACTTAACAGTTAACGCTTAGAGTTTGGAGTACCTAGGGTTACTTTTGTGTGTTTTACTAATTCATCTTCTTTATCCATTTATCTTTTGGAAATGATTTTGCCACTCTTTTTTTTTGTTAATACCACTCCCCTGCAAGTGTATTTGTGCACCAAAAATACACTTGTAAGGAAGTGACGTTAACAAAAAAGAGAGTAGCAAAATCAGCAACCTATCTTTTTTTTGGTAAAAAAACAAAAGAAACAAATGCTCAAAAGTAACTTGTGACCACTGCAAATAAGACCAAAGTGATTTTCGCGCGCAACATTCACGGAGTATTTTAAAAAGGTGGGTTATGCTACACTGAAGGAGGACCACACACACACAATGCAGTGACCACTGAAATCCATGTGATGTGACAAAATGGTTTCTCATCCGACGGATCGAATTAAAGTCAATGCGTTGATTTATCGGCCTATGTAGATTCGACAAGCATGCAACTATGCAAGTGTACTTCTTGGTGATCAAAACAAACGTAAAACTTCTGATAGCTAGTCATTATTTTATTGGCAAAAAAATAAGTCTACTATGAATTAATCAACTTGGCCTAAAAATTTTCTCCTATAATCACGGTCCGTAGAGTCATTCTATTAGAAATTTTGCTAGATTCACGCTATTTTTTTTGAATTACTCATTCATCTTGAAGTTGAATGTAAAATGTGTAAAATTAAAGCAAAACAATGGGGTAACGATGAAAAAAATTCCAACAAAATATCTTTTGAATCTAATTTCAGAGGTTGCCGGAGCTCAGGAGGTGGAGAGAGAGGGGTTAGGGTTTGCATGGCAGAGATTTTCGTGGTTAGGGCATATTATTTGTTTAGTTCTGCGAAAATGGTGTTGGGCTAGTTGCGCCAGTACAAGTTTGAAATGGAGTCCTCTTGGCCTAAATTCTCTAAAATTAATTTTTTTAAAATTAACAGAAAGAAAACTAAAGACAAAAATAGGTGTTTTTGAAATGGAGTCTTCTCGGTCTAAGTTCTTTATTTTTTATCTTTAATTTTTTTTAATCTGCACCAATTAATTATTCTCAATATAGATTAATCCAAGAAACATGCAGCTCAATATATACGGAATAAAGAATAAACTAAAAACAAAAGACACCAATTACTCCTATCGACGTACAGCAGGGACGGAGTTAGGAATTTCACTACACGTGGACGACTATTATATATATATGCGAGACAAAAAATAAAAAAGAAACGTGGATAACAACGCAAATACATTAAAACTCAAAAATGTAGAAAAAAGCAACACTCCATATTTAATTATATTTTCCATAAGTTAACATATTGTAAAATGTAGTAACGACTTGCCTCAGCCTATCTAATAAAACGAGGCATCTTCAATTGCACTCGACACTCTTTCATGACATTAAATGATAGAATCGACATCAAACATTTTCGTAATATCCTTCTCCATGTAAGTGATCTACAAGCTTGCTAAAAGTTCGTCCATTGCGGAGTCTAGTTTTCACACTTCATAGCTACAACTTAGATTTAAGAATTCCCAAAATCTCTTCCCCTCTGTTCCTATTTTGTAGAAATTGCCTTCAAAGTCTTGACGATGTGAATGTGTGTGTGTGTGTGTGTGTGTGTGTGTGTGTGGGGGGGGGGGGGGGGGGGGGGGGGGGGTTTGTTGTGGTGGTGGGTGGGATGAAAACCTCTTAACGATTGGGGATTTTGGTGGGAGAAAAAATATGAGTTAAATAATTGAGTAATCACTATTTTAACCCTCAAATTTTAGGTTTGGTTATATTTAACCCGTGGCCTTTCGAAATTAATGCTGGTATCATCGTATCCTTGATTTTTTTTTTTTCAAAATACTAGAGGACGGCGAGCCTATATACCTTCGTAGAAATTTTATTTATTTTAAATATAAAAGTAGTTTTTTTTTTCTCCTTCTTGCGAGAGCGACCGTCCCTCCCTGGCTCCATCCTTGATGTACACAGGGAGGCCAACTAACCTAGTTGGTTTATAGTTCGTAAAGTAAAACTTTGCTCATTCTAAATCCAAGGGAACCAAATTTGTAGTACTGGGGTGGTTTTCATACATGAGTTGAACAACCCTTAATTATACAATAAGAACATAAAGAAACACTCATATTAAACACACATTAGTGCACCCTCGACTTGATGCTTCTTGCCCTTTGCAGCCGCCCCTTCAATGATCAGCAAATTCGGAGGAGCTGATCGAGTCATGGTTCACGAGAGAAAAAATTCTTTCCAAACGAGACGGAAATCATGGAGTTTCCACCACCCTTTGTGGGCCCCACTGTGTATTTATTGCGGTAATTTGAACAGTTCATTTTGTAGGGACCGCAAAATAATAACACACGCTAAAAATTAGCCTGTTTGTACTAAAGAAGTTGAAAGATTAGGAAAAATCTCTCTCAATGTGAAGAGAGCAGAGTTCTTCTATTGTATTTATAGGTGTGTTTACAAATAAGGAATGATTATGAGGATTACAATAAAAGGAAGGAAAAATTCACAATTACAGGGATTGATTTCCTTAATCCTACACCATGAATCACATCCCGTCCATAGGTGGAGATTCTGACCTTCCATAGATAAGTGAAGATTGATTACCCAGATTGTCCACCAACTAATTGGTTTGATTTTCCCTGCTAGCCTCCACTTGATTGGTTGTGATTTGTGCTCCAATACTCCCCCTCAAACTCGGTTTGGGCAGGACACAAAGCCCTAGGGAGGTGCGTAAGGACAGAAAATCACAACGAGGTAGTGGCTTAGTGAAAATGTCTGCAAGCTGAGAACGAGACGGAACAAAACGAGTGTGTAGATTTCCAAGTGCCACTTTTTCTCGAACAAAATGGTAGTCCAGTTCAACATGTTTTGTTCGGCCATGAAAAATTGGATTGACCGTCATGTACAATGCACTTAAATTATCGCAATGGAGAATGGGTGGCTGAAAAAGATGAATGCCAATATCACGAAGAAGTGAGGTGTCACGCCCTCGATTTTCTACATAAGTATAAATAACTTTTCATAATCAAAATCTTCACAATAACATACATCATACCCCAAAAGAGTTTTACCCAGGGCACATCGGCCCAATAACTTGAAATTATAAAGAGTGAAGGAGAAAATTAAATAGTTTACAAATACCCAATTGTTGAATAGCTGAAGTGAAGTTACAATTACATCCTTTAAAGAAATCCAAAAGAGTGATAATGCCATGTTCTCATGTCAGCTTTCAAAGATTTCCAATCAATGCATGCACAGCACTCCATGCTACAGTTCCGAATGTACACCTGAAGAATGAAAGGTTGAGCAAACACGCGCCCAGTAGGAAAATCTCTACAAACTTTATATGCAAGTGAGACGATTTGACCATAAAAGAATAATATCGGATACAATGAAAGAGGATGCAACTAACGCAACTCCATGATGGGAATTTAGGATTTAAGGGACACTTCACTTGCCAAAAATGGATCTATTAGACATCTTTTACGTGTCCTTATTAATCAATTCCATCTATTATGCTTTTACGGTTACTGAATTACATTTCGGGTCTTAAGGACCCCGTACATCTCCCATTGATCTCCAATATGAGCCCATGTCGCTCTTCCTCCATTCACAGACCGGTTAGTAAGTTTAAGACATTTTCCGGGTCTTAGGGCCCCATATACCCACAATGCATTTCCGGGTACTCGTAACCCCGTACATCCATCCTACATTCCGGGTGCTCATGACCCCGTATATCCGATTCAAGTTCCGGGTATCAAGACCCCGTATATCCGATTCAAGTTCTGGGTATCAAGACCCCGTATGCCAACTACAACTCTTTTGTATTACCTTTCGTCATATGTGTTTCTCATGCTCTTATTGCACTATTGGAGATAGAGAGAGATGGATATCGAGTACACAGTCCACATACCAATTCACAGTTCCAATCTATGTCCAGACTAATTATCCCGACTCACTCCTCATACTTCATGGCATCAAGTGTTAAGTTCCCGTCGTGCCGGGGAAGTTTTCAAAATCCCTTTATCGCCATATTCGTACCATTCAAATGTGTATTAAGGTCATGGATACGTATAATGAAGACATTAGGTACGAGTAATCAAGTTAAGGGATCATTCGGGAAGTTCTCGGAGTGGATCAGAAGTGAACGGAACCCTAAACAGTAAAGGATGGATCACGTCAACAAAATTGTCCAGACACAAAGTGTTATCGATAACCTTTAAGAATGGTATCGATAACGATGGACTTAAGTCAATTAAAAAGTAACGTTATCGATACCATGAAGGGAGGTATCGATAACAAAGGGGTTAATATCGCTCCAGACGCAAGGGTATCGATAACGATGACAAACGTTAGGGATAACGATGACAAACATTAGGGATAACGATAAATTTCTGGGTTTGGAACATAATGTTATCGATAACAAGGAAATGTTATCGATAACGATGGCTTTCGAGCAGATTTTCAGCAGGTCCTTCTCAAACAAAACCCAACTCAAGACAACAATCCATAGCACGATTTATGTACAAAATCAACTCAAGAACATATAAAGAGTAAGAGAAATCCCTACCTCGAGGGTTAAGGCCGAAATCAAAAGATCACCCAAGCCCTAGAACTTCAAACTCCGAACCAAGCCAAATACGGACCACCGAGCTCCTACGAACACGATTCGAGCTCCAATACAAGAGGAGGTGAAGGTTCGGAAGGGGTATTGTATGGGTTTTGAATTGGTTCGATGGAATTTGGATGGGAGTGAGAGGTTTAAAGAGAGAGCCGAGAGGGAGATGAGAGGTCGGGAGAGTGAGAGAGTGGGATTTTGGGAAAATGATTTTCCCCCTTTTTCCCAAACACACGACACACACACACACACATATATAGCCTATATCACACACACACACCTCAAGTTTAAAATTCCATCACTTTAGTCCCAAAATCAATATCCTCCACCAATTTCTTCATTTTATTCCACATAACACATTTTAAATTTATTAAACGAAATTGCAGGTCTCTACATCCTACCCTTCTTAAAGAAATTTCGTCCTCGAAATTTGACAAACCAAGTCCGACCCTGCCACACTACATATGCATATATCACAGCCATACTACTATCCATCATATAACGATTCTAAAATCATCAAAATTTATATCAAAGATTCATATCAATCTAACCGCAACAATGCAAGTATATCTTTCTAATTTTGTTCAGCCGCTGTGGAGGCCATGGAACGGTACTCAGCTTCTGCACTTGATCTCGCCACTGTAGCTTGCTTCTTTGCACACCATGAGATACATGTGCTACCTAAAAAGGTACAGAAACCAGTTGTGGACCTTCGTGTAATAGAACAACCTGCCCAATTAGCATCAGAAAAGGCATATAGATCCAAAGAACTGTGGCGAAGTATGCGCAAGCCATAGTCAAGGGTTGCACCCACATAACGAATGATGCGTTTAACAGCTTGATAGTGCCCAATTGTGGGAGAATGCATAAATTGGGCCACATAATTAACAGCATAAGCAATATCTAGTCCGGTAAACGTAAGATATTGTAAAGCTCCAACAATGCTCCGATAATAAGTAGGGTCCGGGTAAGGGGCTGAATTAGATGGAGTAGACAGGACTTTGACTGCCATGGCAGTGGATATTGGCTTGCATCCCACCATTTGAGCTTTAGTAAGTAAGTCATGGGCATACTTGGATTGACAAAGGAAGAGCCCAAAATCTGTGTTATGCACTTCAACTCCCAAAAAATAGTTGAGTTGGCCAAGGTCCTTAATGGCAAATTCACGGCGAAGCTGTTGAACACACCAATCAATCAACTCCGAGTTGCTTCCAGTGAGTATCATGTCGTCTACATATAATACGTTTGGACGGCCAAGATCGTACTCAGCATCACGTGGCCCGTGCCCACCCGGCACTGAAAAACTTCACAAAAAGAGCTGGATGTGCCTACTACCCCTTTATCTCTTACTGTGTATATAATAATAACTAATAAGAACGTAAAGAAACACTCTATTAAACACACATTAGTACATTACATTACACACAACACTGAACATTGACTTGTACATATAGAAATTTGATTGAAGCTCCAGAGCTCCGAAAGAAGACTCAGAAGCTGCTTGAGATTAAAGCATATGAAGCCATGAACAAGACGAGGGCGATGAACATAAGAGGCATCTCTACAGTACTTCCATCCGAGCTTGTGGCATTCGATGGAGTTGCTTTAGATCCTGCTCCAGCAGTCATACATGCATGAACGGTAAATATTTGAGTTTACTCTCTGAACTGCTTAAAATCAACTGATCAACAAGTAGGATAATGTAGTTGCCATACATACTTGTTTGGATTTCCATGTTTAAACAACTGATCAACAAGCATTCTCAAGTATGGTGAAGTTCCTCTCCTTTCGTGGATGTACTCGAGTTTGGGGAACCACGAAAAATTTCTTGTGTTCTGTGTGCATGATTGGTGTGTGTTAGTTTATGGGCGAACCTGGAGCACAAAAATATTGTCCTTGGGTGGCGCTCTAGACTTTGATAAAAAGAAAAAGCTTGTTCTGTTGGGCCCAAATCCTCCAACATACTAGTGTAGTGATGTCCTGGTGAAGGATCTCATATCATGGGGCACCTATTCGCACGAAGGTTTTCGAAAAGGCAATTTCTACTTCCTCTCTGTTCTAGTTGATCATGCTCATGATCACACTCAGGTGTCTTCTTCTTCCTCGGCCTCTCTGCATACCTGGCATCTTACCTTCAAGGACACTATATACCGAATGAAGCACTATTACAACCGATTTTCAAGGGCCCTGCAGACACTAGACTCCTAATACTCAAACTTTTAGGACTTACTAGGAGTCTGGTGTCTACATGGTGTTTGAAGGTATATTGTAATAGTGCTCTTCACCCAGTCATTTTTTTATCACGGTTGTCAACTGGGGCTTTCACTTCTATTCTCCACAGAAGGGAAGGGTTGTTTCATGCGAACTAAGAATAAGATCAATGGATGTATGCGGAACCAAAAAATTTGATTGATAGGAACGGAGGTAGAAAGATTGAGCCATTGAAAAATCAAGTAGGTCAGCGTGCGAATAGAATCTCTATGAATAATGGCTTTGGAAGACAGCACCACGAGAGAGCTTGACCCTTGCTTTTCTTTCTTTTTTTGCTGCGCTACATTGACTCATGCTGGCTTTGGAAGACGATATACGAAGAGCTTAACCCTTGCTTTTTTTCTCGCAGGCTTGGCCGCTTGGGTGCTACTTGATTTTCTGCCGATGCTTAGTTCGAGTCCCATGGATGATGGATAGCAAAGTCGTTTGGACAACGTGCCCTCCACACAAGCGAAACCTTATGCAAAATAACTGTGGAAGAAGGGGGCTCTGGTGATGGCGCGGCAACGCTACCCATGGTTGCATTGGGGTTGGTGGGATCGATTCCCAGATTACCAAAATAAAAAAGGCAGTGGAAGTACTGTATAATTTTTTGTTGTCTCCATTTTATAGGCACATAATGGGATAACCAACTTGATTTATGAACACTCAATAGACAACCAAATATACCTGAAACTGAGGAACTGCTTGGAGAAGCAGGAGCTACATTTGCAGATTCTTCCGGTGAACCGACTGGAGATGTTGCAGGTCCATTGGCAGCTACAACAACCAAAAAATGTGAGACAGTACTTACCAAGCTACATCATAAACTAAATTCTGTGGATAAGTTATCTACACCTCTGAAGACTTTAGTGTTACTTTGGTCAAATTAATTTGCCCAATTTGTTCCTTAACCTATGCAGTTCTTGTTAATGTGGTTGCTAGACAGTAAATACGTTCTCTAAGATGGAATGGCACGCCATAAGGCAATCGGTGGCTGACTTAAGGGGTGAGGGTGGGGCTGTGACAACCCTTAACTCTTGAGTAATCTCAACTTTTCTATGTAAACGGATACAAATTGTCAGTAATCTCAACCTTAATGTTTTGAATCCTGCGCTTGTCACCAGTACTGGCATTGATCAGAGTGGGGAAAGGTTGGTAGTTGGAAAATATCGGAATTAAGTAGAAGGACTAAATTGGAAAGTTGAAGTTCTTCGAGTACCATAATAATACTATATAAGGATACAAATTGTAAGTTAATTAGCAAATAATAATAATAATAATAATAATAATAATAATAATAATAATAATAATAAGGGAAAAAATCAAAATGGTCCCTGTAGTTTAGTATTTGTGTCAACTTGGTCTCTGCAGTTTGAATTGGCTCGATTTACACTATGTAATTTCCATTTTGTTCCAATTTGGTCCAATTACTAACTGTCGTTAGCCTCCGTTAACCCTAGACACAAATGGGTCTCTTTCCTAGTGAATTACCGAACCCTTTCTTCTCAAACCTCGCAAACTTAAAGCATTTTCCTAAAAAGCAAAATGGAGTCACTTTTTTTCTAAAAATCGGGTTCTCTGGCCCGGTTTTTTTTTTCTAAAATACTTGAATTATTCTTTCGATATTCAAGAGGTGATCAGGCACACCTAAACTCTATGCCCGGTGGAGATAAGTTTTCTTCTAAACCCCTTTTGTGGCCTGAACTATGGCCAGACCTAATTCTCCTTTACTCGGAGATATGTAGGCAACTTCATGAAAGCTCGGTCCCTTATGAAAATAAAAGCCACTTCATTTTCTAAAATTCAAACATTTTTAAAAAATATCCGAACCCCTTTTAAAGTACAAAAAACTCCTCATTTTTCTTTTTTTTTCAAGAACCACGTTGCAATCCATAGGAATCAGATCACTTATTCAGGCCCTAATCCCTTTCACTCCTTCCCCCCGAAGGCGAATAAGACACGTTTCGATCGAAGGTAAAATCCCGAGCACGACAAATAGAGAATGGAAGTCGTGAAAAAAAATGGAGAATGGAACAATGAGGCTCTGTGTTTTGGTTCAGAGGTATATTAGGGTAAGAGAAGAATGTCAGATTATGGTTTTAACCCTAGAAAAGGGCCCCATTCAAGTATGGGGTTAACGGAGTTTAATGGCAGTTAGTAATTGAACCAAGTTGGAACAAAATTAAAATTACAGGGTGTAAATCGAGCCAAGTCAAACTGTAGAGACCAAGTTTACACAAATACTCTACTATAAGGATCATTTCAGTTTTTTCCCCTAATAATAATTCAATCAAATATGACTGCACTGGTGAATTGAGTTCTTACCATTACATTCACTAACTGGTGGAGTTTGCACATTGCATGCCTTAGGCAACTCAAGAGCAAGAGTTTGGTTTATACTTATACCAAGTGATGAACCACCACCACTGAGTGCAGTGCACAGGCACTGCGGTTGCGACTGAACCACGTTAGCTAGTTGCGAGCAGCATGAAGGAGACGGGCTTGAGGAAGCTCCGGTGACATAGTTCAGGCACGGCGCCAAGCTGAGGAGCACGTTGGTGCAACCTGATTGAGCCCTGCCTCCTGTCCATAGCATGGTTACTAGGGCAATGAAAATAGCCATAGTATTCATACTTGGAGCCATTCTTTGTTTCTTTTTTGGAATGTAAAACTGTAAGAAATTAGAAGGGTTTTTAGTTCAGGTTTGTGTTGAGGTAACCACATAAAGTGGATTTATAGTATATGGTTGGACAAAATGACGCCGGGTGGTCAAAGCGAAGATTTAAGCTTTTGCTCTCTCGCAGATATAAGTTTCGAAACTTCCCAAAGGCCTATTAACTATTCTGGAGCTAATTCATACGGGGTTTTCCTAACTTCAATGAGGTCTCTGCTAGAGGACGGTGCGATTGATCCTTGGAGATTAGTCGATGAATGCTGGCCCTGAGAGTTGTCGAGATACACGTTAGCTGGCCCGAATACCCTGAGTTATTGACAAAAAATACTATATGGTAGGATATGTAGTAATTGAGTTTTATGGGTGACCTACCTTTCCTGTAATGGGAAGGGTATTAGGTTAACTACATAGGTCATATGAGGCAAGATGAATTAAGACTAGTAGGAATAGTAGAAGATGAATTATGTTGATCAGATCATTATTTTTTTTAAACCTGCTTATTGCTAATGAAAAGTAAAATATTGGTGTGCTTGTGAGTTGTTTGCGGCGATGTTTCTTACTAAATGGATTCTGAGAGAGAGAGAGAGAGAGAGAGAGAGAGAGAGAGAGAGGCAGAGATATCATTTTGTTAAAAAGGTAGATAACCAAACTTCAATTTAAGTAAGTTATTGGCCACTGTGTGGTTCAATTGTTTTTTGAAGTGATTATTGGAAGTTGTTTTTTACTAGCCAGAAGGAATATTGTCTCAGCAATCAATTGTTACATCATGGACTCAATCATCTTGCGGAATAATGAAGAGTTCAAGATCTGATCAAAAAAAAAAAAAATTTGAAGAGTTCAAGAGTTTTTTAGATACATCCGTAACGCTACTGATCTTGGGATTAGACCCTGAGGGAAGGAGTCTCACCTCCCACAGAGAAGATTCCATTGCAAAGAGAACAGCCTCAGAGCTTCACTCCAGTCGTTCGTTTCCCAGAGACAATCAAGCAGGAACTACACTTACAGACCCCTAGAACTAGGAACTGACTTTAGCAAATATCTTTCTAATCTTATTTGCAACAATCGTCTAGCAAACAATCGGAACTTTTCTCTCATTTCAAATCACGAGAATCAATGCCGGATCTGGCGTCCCTGCAGTGAGGCCATATCACTGCAAGTTGCAGCCCTATGAAACGACGCCGTATTGTGCCAATCTGGTAATCCACTGCCTCTTTTCCCGCGAACTTCTCTCTCCCTGTAAAGATCCCTTTGTCATTTTCTTTGTTTTCTTCTTCAACTTTTCTTCCTCTATTTCTCTCCCATGGCCCCTCCCTCTACTGTCCAGTACTGTTCTCACTTCTCCCGCACGATCAGCAACTGACCCAATCTTTTCCAACCCTGCTTCAGTTTTAATTTCTCAACTCCAATTTGTGTCTCTATCTATGGAAACCCCTTCATATGAAATGGTTTCAGTGTAGGTGGGGAAACGACAGCCAACTGGGGGTTTTGATTTCGGCAGTGTTCCAATATAATTCGGCAATCCATCTTAGTCAATTGTAAGAGTTAGAATTGCTCAATAGAGGGACCAGTTGCAGAAACTACTTCGTGGGCATCCAACTTTTGATGCAACTCGATTAAACATTCAACAACTTGGGTGGACTTGTGAACCAATTTGTAGTGATAATTTCCTTACCTTCCCCCTGAATCTTTACTTCTTGATGATATCTTTTGTCCCTTTGATGTAAATTAATTGGTTGATTTTAATTTGGGTTTACCGATGCGTGCCAATTGTGGGATAAATTCGACAGTGCATAGGTCAATGATGGAGGGGAGAGGGGATAAATTAAATGGTTGTGTGAGTGAGTCGGTGAAGATAGAGTTGGGTTGGAGAGTTGGGGAGAGAGAGAGAGAGAGAGAGAGAGAGAGAGAGAGAGAGTGAGTGTGTGTGTGTCTGGCGTCCTTCAGTGAATTACCAGATTGGCACAAAACGACGTAGTTTCATATGGCTGCAAGTTGCAGTGATCTGGCCTCACTGCAGGGACACCGGATCCATCAATGCCTCTAAAAAAATAAAGGAAAAAATGAAACGTATCAGTTGTTGTAAATGAGAGTCTTATGCACCGAATATGATGTCTTTCTAGTAGTCATAGAAGTTGCACCGTTAGATTTGCTAATCATTTCATAGAAAAACTGATCGGCGTACTATTATCTTTCTTAGACGTACTCCAATGTACTAAATAGGAGATGTCTTTTAAATTTGTAACGAGGTTGCACCATTAGACTAATCACTTCACAAAAAAGTTCCTCAATGTATTGATTGCATCCGGTCTCCTCGATTTTCTAATACTATAAACGATACTCTAAGCACCTAGTACGACATCGTTTTGAGTTCCGTCAAGAGGTTGCAGCGCGCCATTAGACTTGCTATTCATTTCACAAAGAGAGCTGGCCGGATGTCACATGCACTTCTTATTTAATCCTCGAGTGACCAAGGCCAGGCGGCAGAAATTCCAAGGGATTTGGTTAAGTGGGCACGAAAAAATAAATAAATGTTTTTCTTCTACGAGGTTGCATGTTCGAATCCCGCGAAGTCAAAAATTTCAAATCTTGGGACCAGTAGAGACTTCGTCTATCGTTAATTTCAAAACCCCATAATTAATCGAGATGCACGCAAGTTTGCCCGAAAATCCTATTATAAAAAAGGAATAAAAAAAAGAGAAAAGAAAAAGAAAGCTATGTGGCAACAAGGGCCAACGGATGAGATAGAAACACCCTCACAAGGGAGGGGAAGGGGCAGTTCATGGTCGAGAACTAATGTTTTAAAAATAGCTAGGCGCTAGTTGGACAGAAAAGGGATGTCTAGAGCCAGGCGCGCCCTACTAGTCACTTGTCTAATCTAGGTATCGAACCACCGCTTAGCGCCCAGGCGGCCGCCTTTTAGAACATTGAAGAACAAACAGTTTTTTTTTTTAAAAATTCATTAATTTTAAGGCTGCTGATTTTGACACTTTCTTTTTTGTTAACACTTTCCTACAAGTGTATTTTTAATGCAATCTTCTAAAAATTGCTAGACGCTAGTCAGACAAAAAATGGATGTCTAACACTAGGCGCCCGACTAGTCTCCGGTCCAATCTAGGTATCAGACCACCTTTTAGCGCCTGGGCGGCGCCTTTTAGAACACTGTAGAACAAACAAATATTTTTTAAAAATTCATTAATTTTAAGGCTGCTGATTTTGACTGTCACGCCCTCGATTTTTAACATAAATAAATAATACATTTTAATAAAAGAACCTCGTGTAACATAAATAATACCCAAAAATGTTCCCAACTATTTAACTGTACAAGCTAGTCCCCAAAAGTTAATATTATATAGCTTTGGCACCACGGCCCAAATCAACTTAATTACAAGTACGAATCTGTTTAGAATATTACAAACTTTTTAGTTAAAAGAAATTTAAGAATAATTAGTTACAAAGCCATCTTTGGCCAAAAGTGAGTCTATTACAAAGATGAATAAGTAACTAAAAGAAGTTAGCTTCCAAAAAGAAATCTTCATGTCCAAGCACACCATCGCATGCAATCTATTGCCCAACATTCGAACTTAAAAAGAAGGATTTTGTTGAGCTACACTAGCTCAGTAGGAAAATCTTTACCAATCATATATGTAAATATGATGACAAGTGCAAACAAGAGAGGATAAGGAAATATAGCTCGGTATACGATAATCAATCAATTTGTAAATGAGCCCTTATCGAAATTGAATGCATAGACTATATGACACTAACCCCTCAGATAAACCCAACTCGACTCGCTAACCCAAAATTCCACCATCGGTATTTCCAACACTTGTGTTACCATATAACACCGTAAGGATTACCGTGTTACCACCACTTGCGTCACAGTGATTCCTAACGACTCGGGTTACCGTATTACCACCACCATTTGCGTTGCGAAATCCTCTAAGTTTCCGTATTACCACCGCTTGCGTTATGAGACTTCCTAAACCAACTTCTGACCCGACCAACTATCTTCTCGTACAATTGCAAGCTAAGACTCCCCCATGATTACAATCTTAGCTAAAGCATCATGCATTATGCCAACGTTATCACAAATGCACCAAAAACGATCACAAATACCAACAATCTGTAGAATGCATGTTAATGACGTTTTAATTAAAGAGATGCATTGAACTAGAAACCAAAGGATCAAATATGAAATCCAAAGGATCAAACATCAGATAACAGCAGGGAAAATATTTCAATCCACTAATATGAAATCCCATAGCTCCAAATTACATCATCATAATTGTGTTAAAATCGACACCTCCCCCAACAAGCATTGGCTAGCCTTAGTTTGATAAATTACGCAAACTAGATAGATTCAAGCCACATATGTACGGAGATCTAAGATCAAAAATAAAAATAAGTAAACACACATACCACAATGAGTCTTAGAAAACATTACAGTAGACAAGGGAAAAAAGAAATAAAAACATACATCATTGCTTGACAAGTAGCAATTTGGGTTTGATTTCCATTTAATTGACCGTTGAAGTTGAACCGTAGCTTCTGGAATCTAAGAGGAAACTCTGCTTCCCAAGCTACTCGTGCATGACAGCTCTTTCGCATGTTCCCTGCCAGATCATATGGTAGTTTACTTAGCGCAACAATTTTACAATAAACAAGTGTAATTGCATCTAGATGCTGCAAATTAATTATCTGTCCATTCAAGCTTTGCACAGTTGATTTATGAAGCACATACAAAATATGCATGCTAAAAATAGAGAGTTTCCAAATTTGAGAGGAATAGAAGAGAAAACAATTACACTATGCCGAAACATTAAAACATTATTGTCCATACAAATTTAAAGGTTCCATCAAAAGCCGCCAACCTTTTACATAGCAGTCAGTCACTGGTCTAAACTACAAGCAAGCGTCCTATATAATGCCGATCAACTACCACAACTAACGATACTATCATAGACGGATCACATGGGACTTCGACCTTGACAGAGAAGATACTATAACCAACTTTCAACTTTATCCATCGGTCAAGGAAAAAGAGAAGCACCATGCATGGATTATGTTACATGCTTAGGATGGGTCACTTGACATGGATAGCAAATCAAGGAAATTAGATGGACCACAAAATTAAATGACAGTTCATAACACATGATCTATGCATGCGTACAAACTAACTACATACCAAAAAAGGTGTCATGGATCATGGTTACACGTTACATAAAACGAAAAAGCAACAAATATATTATTAATTATTCAAACCCCAAACAAGTCAAATTAACACAGACACTGTAATCCAATGGGTTGGGCAAACCACGTATCGTACCCATGTTTCTTGAAGTGCTCCAGATACTTGAAAACATCATCGATTGGTGTGGCTTCAACAGAGAGGCCAATATTGTGAATGATAGCAAAAAATCCTCCATCCATTTTGACAAGAGGTCCCCCAATACAAGACTGCATACAGTTAGCAAATAACAGATATAAAAAACCATGAGAATGTTGCATAAACATAACCCCAGACAAAAGGTACAGAACAACCAATGAAGAAATCAATTCAGAACACAAATCCATGAATACAATACAAACAATGGTGCAAATTATGAGGAACATCACTAAGGTCCTACATAACAGAACCCCCAAACCAATAGTGGCATGGGGATTAGGACCAATAGAACTGATGCTCACAATTAGGGCTCAAACTTTATCTATAATAGATTTTTTCTTTTGTCCAACAATCAAACATCAATCATCTTCAAAGGTTAAAATAAATTTCTTCCGATAATAGCAACATAAGCCTCTTATTGCAACGTTCTTTTCTCCATAAAAACTCTAACTATTTAAATTAGAGACAAAACAACAAATCTAACCAACCATGGAGGAGACTCTTTCACTATATCCAATCAGAGAGAGAGAGAGAGAGAGACCCTTGTAACATATAGAATTTCTGCTTTTATCAACTGCCCAGATTTTTTTTCATTGTGAGACTTGGGGTTTTCCATCTCTTGGTCAATGCTACCACCAGCATCCAACCTGGGCCAACATACCAACTATCAATTCTTTGCAAGTATATGAAACAAATCCCCAGTTGTTCAAAAACACTTGCAATACCTGAGGACACCTAGATTATAATCAGATGTTGCATAGTTCCAGCTAGAATACTCAAGTAAACAGCCAGCAGCCACCACCGATTTGTCTCGCATGGAATCCAACTTTCCAAAAGTTGCTGCAATTAGTCTGTGACAAGACTTAATCTTTACAAAAGCTATATCAGAGCAAAAATCAGCTTCCAACAAGACACCCTTATGAATAGTTCCATCGTGCAAAAGCCGGACACTAATCTGCAATCAAATCAAACATGCATCTCAGATCATATAGTGATGTAGGACAAGTGACTGAAGCATTCATGGAGCAATTGGAGAGTCACAAGTCAAAGAAAAAGTCACAGAATTAGTAATAAGTTAAAGTTGTACAATATGTCTTTAGAAGTTCCAAGGCTGGTAGTTTGTATTAAGTATTGAAGGGTCATTTAGTTAAGTTCTTTGTATTGAGTCTTAGGAGTCTAAAGGTCTTTGTTGGAAGTTTAAGAGTCATGCGTTGGGAAGGTCAAAGGTTGGGTCTATCTTTATCCTTTAGCTAGTAATAAATAAGATCGGAAGCCTAAGGCAAATCAACTTTTCAATCAAAATTAATTCAAGAGTTTCTATCCTTCTTACCAAAAATAATGAGATTTGGTGAGAAAGGGCTCCCCTTCTGATCATCGGCCAAATTAATTGGAATTGGTAATTTCAACAGAAAATTGAAGTAAAAGAAAACAAATATAAGAGTTTAACTCGTCACCTTGAATTCAGTGCCTTTGAGAGGTTTAAAGCAATTAGCAGAAGTTGCAATTATGCCATCTGGATGTACAATAGTTCCCGAGAATACCTCTGGTAACTTGCCACCTACAAAACGATAGGTCAGTTCCTCATTTACAAAGTAATATAAGCAGCATTTATCGACAAAGAAAAATGCAAGTCAGAACTACCCTCATGGGTCATGGCCAACATTCCCCAAAAACACAACAAACATCCACAGTATTATATGACCTAACAGTTCCCAAAAGCTTACGGTGATAGATAGCTAGACCAACAAGAGACCGATAGACACCATTAGAAGCCCTGGTCATCATCATTCGGTGCATCAGATCTCCAGGCAGAATAAGACTTCTACTGCCGTAATGCGGATCTCCAGTAGGAAATCGAAGAAGCAGACTAGCATCACCACCAACTTGATTCTCTAGTAAGAACAAACGTGGGTATTGCATGTAAGAAAAGAAATGCCAGGGCGACAACGCAAGCAACATGACAAAGAAAGATGCTCTGCTTGAAGGAATATATATTACCATCAAAATCATAAACACCACGAAAACCACCAGGATAACCATAACAATGACCGACTTCATAGCTTCCAGAACTCCCTAACAACAAACGACGGTGGTGTTACTGTTGCATTACACGAAAAGCAATAAACACAAAGCACGACATTACATTTGGCTGTGAAAAGTCCCAACTAATTGAGGATAAGCAAACCTGATTGAAGAGAATCATTCAACGGTGGTGCAAAGGATGGAAGAGTTTGAAAATCCTGAGCACGCTGCATCCAGGGCAGCAACAGAGCCGACTTATTACGCAGGGATGGCCAAACTGATCGACAAACATCCAGATTAGCTAGGTAGGTCACCATAGATGAGATCATTAATTGCATCTTTTAACTTAAAAAAATAAAAAAAAGGACAAGATGAAAATTTTCACTCACAGCCACTGGTGTTGGCGCTCCTGACAGCACTGGAGCTCCTATGGCCTCCATGTAGAAGCTGGTACAATAGGGTCTGCAAGTAATTGGAAGAGGATGAGTCACACACGCGTACGCAACACAAAAACAAGTTAACAAATTAAATCTGAGTGGACCATGGTGCGGCGAGTAATCAAATCGTCGTAGAGGGAGATCTTAGTGTAGCTCTCTTTGGAGAATCAAATTTCAGAGGTTGCCGGAGCTCAGGAGGTGTCCGAGAGAGAGAGAAGGATTAGGGTTTGCGGAGTCCTAGTATGAACCTCTTTGGAAATTTTTTCCCACTACCATTCCTGATTCTGTTCATTGCGACAAATCAAATAAATATAAATATTTTGACAAAAAAATCACCAAAACAAAAGGATCCGGGAAAAAACAAAGAAAAATAATAATTTCAACACACAATTTCCGAAAGTTAAACCAATGATCATGTCGTAGATTCTAGTTAGAATTTCCTGATTTGGTTAGTTACTTTGCTACGATCTGAATTTTTGCCCTATTTTTTAAAGAAGAAATTAAATAGGCATTCCGTTTGGGAGACTTATTTAATAATTAGTTAAATTATTTAAATAAAATACATGATTAGATGTATAATTGATATTACTCACTTAAATGTATATGTAAATGTTATAATTTAAATATACATACATTCATACCCATCCTTTATCTATTCTAACTACAACCTAAAAATCCTAACTGAACTCTATCTCTAAACTAAACAAAACCCAAAAACTTCCCTCCCACACTCAAATACTCCACCTATCTCTGCCATTTCGAATTAGGCTCCCTTCACCAACTGCAGATTGTGACCTCTCCACTCCCCTCCCACACTCCATCACCTCCACACTAATCCTCCTAAACTCCAACTACCCCACTCTTATTTATCCCTACAAAAAATCACCCACCTGACTTCCTCCTTTATCTCGGCTGAGAGAGAGAGAGAGAGGGGTACTATATATGTGGGGAGAGAGAGGGATAACCATCACCATCCTTATTCTTCTTCTTCTTCCATACCTTTTTCACCTACTGATCACCAAGGTAACAACCCATTTCAGTTTCTTTTTTTTTTTCCGGCTCCACTGTAGCTCTGAAAACAGCCCATTCTAGCCCAAAAATCAGTCCCACAACCAGCCCTATTTCAGCTCCGAAATAACCTGGATGCAGTCCCGTTTCAACTTCACAACAGCCCACTTCAACCAAAAAAAATGGCTACAATACCGTCAGAAAAATAGTCGCGAATCGACCACCCCGAGGTCCCCCGTTCCCGTCGTCTTCTTCGATTTTTCTGAAACTGTCCGAAACCATCCTTCGTTTTTTGGCCCGAATTCGAGGTAGGATAATCGCTCCCCATTATGTATTTACATATTAGTGTTTAACATTTCGGAGTAGAAGAAATCAATTCCGACGTTGCACAACCAAATTCGGTGCTCCCCTGTTTTGTTCGGCCCTGAACAGGGGATTTTGATTTGTTTGATTAAATCACACTTTGGCCCTCCTAATTACACTTGAGTACTATTTTGGCCTAAAGAAATATACTAAGTTACAATCGGCACCAATTTCGGCCCAATAACATTTTCTTTATATTACCACTGGGTGTAACATTAGCAACTGAAAATAATTACTCCCTCCGTCCCTTAATGTCCAGTATTCCATTTTGGGCTGTCCCTTAATAAGTGTCTATTTTGTAAAGTTATGGGGGTAAAAGTTGGTGTAATGTCTATTTTGTCCCTAAAAGGATATTTCTTTTTGAAAAGTTAGTGAGCAAAAGTGTAATGATGATGGGTAAGTAAGGAAAGTGGTAGAAAGAGTTGATGTGAAAGGTGTAATGATGATATCTTTTTAATAAGTTGGAGTTACAAAGCAGGACATTTAAAAAGGGACCGAGGGAATAATATGTTATGATAATATTGTCCCTGCTAATATTAGTATAATATTTACAAGTCACAAATAATAGATTTATTCCGTTTATAAATGTGATAACATTCTCTTAGTTATAATGATTTTAAGAATTTTAATTATAAAAGAACATGAGGATGTATAATTTCTTTAGAGATAACCAATAAAATTTTAAAGATATCGGCCTATTCATAATTAAAATATTATGTGTTTACTTACTTGCACAATATTTTTTGATATATACTTTTTATCTCATTGAAATATATCATGTTATGAATTGAGTTGTTATTGATTGTATTATGTCGTATGTACTAGAATAGAATGAGGTTCATAGGGTGGTTATGAGTAGTAAATCATGTAGACGATGATAAGTAAATGGAAAATGGTAAAGTGTTGAAAGTGTTAGTACTATGTGGATTGTGAATTGAGTCATGGCAATGGTAAGGGTAACCAATGGGACCCTATGTTGAAATGGGTTACTTGCGGGGCCCGGTGAGTGATGACACGTCATGGGAAGTTTCTCTTCGAGGAATGGAATGGGTCCCATGAGGCGGTTATAGTTAGTGAGACGTTAATATATGATACGTCATTAGAAGAATAGGTCCCATAAGATGGTTATAGTAAGCGTGGGGTAGTGGATGTTCGACCCTAATATACGATACGTCATGGAAGGACTTGATCATCCTGTTATGGTCTCAAGTGAAAACATGCTAGATACATAATTTAGGTACACTCACCTGTAACCCTGGTGCAGGACAAGCAAGAGAAAGGGTGGACTGATGAGACGGTTGTAGTTAATGGATGAGGGAGGAAAGGAATTCGTGGAGAGGATCCTTAAATTTCATGTAAGATGATGGGTAGTAAAGAAAATAACAATGTGCTATTATTCTGTACCTTCTATGTATTGTCAATTGTTATATTGTTGAACTGCAAATTGTAAAGTAAGGGGTTAGGGTATCCACAATGCTATAATCAAAAATTGATAATCAAAAGTTGCCACATTAGCTTTTGATTATTCATTTAAGAGATTGCTAAGATTAGCAATGTAGATGTCTACAATGGTATAATCAAAATTGGATAATCAAAACTTGGCACATCATCTTTTCAAAGTACTCCCTCCGTCCCATAATGTTTGGCACTTTCACTATTCCAGCCTCATGAAAAAATTCACTATATCTTTTAATCCGTAATGTTTTTTATAAGTAATATGGATCTTGTTTGATAGAGTTTCATTTGTTCTATTAAACAAAGTTCAAAAAATAGCCTAAAACATTATAGATTGAAAGATATATGCAATTTAAAAATGGCACGCATTCCTGAAAATGCCAAACATTATGGGACGGAGGGAGTACAAAAAATTAAAAACTTTGAACAGTAGAAAATAGTTTTCCTAAAAATAGGTTTGAAACTAATAAAAACTATTTACTAGAAATAAAAAATAGTTTTTGAAACTTTTTTTTTGAAAAAAACTATTTTTAAAAACTATTTTCTAAATAAAAAATTATTAAAATTTTTATTTTCAAAGATATTGTTCAAAAGAAAGTGAGAGAGGAAAATATAAGAGAGATAGAACATGTTTTTGTAATGATTGGTGTATTTGGTTGAGAATATGTAGGGTCTATTAAATTTGGTTATTGTCAAAAAGTTGTTAGTTTTGATTATCCAAAGTCCAAAATTTGATTATTTCTAAGGAGGTTGTTAAGTTTGATTATAGTATTGTGAGCCATATTTTGCACAAACATTGTTAACTTTAAAAACATTTTACTTTTGATTATAGCACTGTAGATACTCTTAGTAGGCTTGAGATTATCTACTGAGTTTCAAAACTCATTATAGTGCCGTTGGGCTGGCGTTTGATGTCAAGTAATCTAGAGACCGAAGAACAGAATCCTCTTCAAGATGATCAGTATCAGGGTGAAGACCTCCCAGCTAAGGAATGGGAGTTTGTCGAGCCTTGGTTGCCTTTCCCTTAGAAGCTCTATTAATTTAAAATATTATTATTTGAATTTCCAAATTAAAAGTATTATCACATTTTTCAACCTCTGTTTTATTTTGTTGGATTGTAAGACAGTTAAGTAGTTTTAAATTTGGTATTTGAGATTTCCACTACAAAACTCTGTTTAATAAAATTTCATTTTTTAAATTAGTTTTATGGATTATTAAATCAACTAGAAATATTTTTGAAGGGAGAACGGTTTTTGAATCTAATCTTTCTATAAATCATAACCATTGATTTTCTCAATAAATCCTACGACTCTCCCTCTCTCTCTATCAAATAATATTAATTGCACAATTACTACTAATTATATCTCACGTTTTTTTTTTGTTTGTAATTAATGCTTTTATAAACCAACCAACCAACCAACCAAATAACCAGAGGAAAAACCCAAATACGTAAGAACCTATACAAGGAAAGACCTAATACAAACTACCAAAATATCTTTTTCTACTGAGTTCCTAGAATTCTAGTAGAGATGTGCCAAAGATGGCATAATCTTAGATCTCACGTTGCGCCGTGTTTTCAGACACGGACAAACCCTAATACATCTTTAATGAGTAACTGGTCTAATGCGGGCGAAATACAACCTGAAAGAAACAAAACTTTCCTAGCAAAGTAATTTGTGGCAAGCCAATGTGCCCCTCAATTTTTCTCTCGACAGCACCATACAAAAGACCATCTCCTAGTAGTAGCCCAAAACTTAATATCCTCAACAATTGCACCTGTTTCCCAAGGACATTGAGCTTTGGTTCTTTAAGACAAAATGAGATGCAAACTGTTAACATAATATTGAGAAATATTATGTTACCATGTTTTGTAATATCTATTATTCATGCTTTCTAATTGGGTTGACTTCTTTATAATGCATGTTTCCTGTTTGGTTTAGATTTCTTAATAACTAAAAACATTATATATAGTCTATATAAAGGCATGTTAGAATTATGGTTTGACACAATCAGTAATACAACTTTTGCTTTTCTTCACATGATATCAGAGCTATAAGATTTAGGCTCTGTGAAAATATCTCTTCTCTCATATTTAACATGGTGAGGGATTAAGGCCCAATGTTGAGTTCACACGTGGTTCGAACATATGTGAACGTTGAGTCCCACATCGAATAAACAGGAAAAAAGTTGGACTTTAATATACAATTGGATGACTCACCACTTACAAGGCTTAGTCTTTTAAGTGAATATGGGTCATTCAATGTATATTGGACTCTCATACAAATTGGGTCTTGAGCACGCAGTAGTAAGTCAAGGCATTGAACGATCTCCCAACAAGTGGTATCAGCCGATGGCTGACGATCTATGGGAAAACTCTCAGTGCACCATTGAAGGGGCTTGCACAGAGAACACTCGTGGAGCGGTATAAAATCCAAGGTGACTCCCGATGAAGGAAGATGGCTCGATGTTGGAGTGCTGCAATGGATGGCTCATTATCGACGGAGTTGACTCGTCGGGGAGCATGGTGCTGGTGAATGAGCATGTTGGCTCTCAATGGAGTTCTCGTTGGGGAGCATGGTGCCGGTGAGTCGGTGACTAAGCACGTTGGCTCTCAATTGAGATGACTCTGAATCGATTGAGTGGGTGCAGAATAAGCCCAATTCGGGAGATAGGGTTGAGAGTATTAGATCAATATTGAGGGGAAGTTTGGATGCAAAAAGGGATTAAGGCCCAATGTTCGGGTCACACATGGTTAGAACATGTGTGAACGTTGAGTCCCACATCGAATAAACAGGAAAAAAGTTAGACTTTAATATACATTGGATGACTCACCACTTACAAAGCTTAGCATTTTAAGTGGATATAGGTCATTCAATGTATATTGGGCCCAAGTGATATGGTGGACTCTTTGCCGTTACTCCCTTGCAAATTGAGCCTTGAGCAGGTGGGTCGATGCATTGGACGATTCAAATACCCCTTCTGAGAAATCCTTTTCGATGGCCGCAATGCAAACAATACGAAGTGCCCATGCTTCTATAGAAATTGCCGAAGACACGCCACTCTACCAACCTGCAAAAAATGAGCTAATTCACCATTGTCTCTGGCAATAATGTCAAATGCAGCCTTGCTGCAGGAGTACGAGTACGCTCCATCACAATTAAACTTCAAAACAGAAAAAGGGGGGGAGCCAATTGCCGTCACGAGGAGGTTTGGGTATGGTCACCTTTGTACCAAAAAAGCTGCTTGTAAAGAATCTCTATGAGCTATGCTAGCTTTCTCAATAGTATCATCAGGGCTGGGAAACTTACCCATGAACACATAGCCATTCATTAATTGCCTTCCAAATTGCCCAACACAACTGGAAGATAGAGCCCACCAATTCCATCGTAGATTCCTTAGCCAAATTCCCACAGAGGAGGTCTTCCATCCACCGATCAGCAGCGACAACAGGATGCTCTAAAACCCAAAAGGCTTTATCATTTCCAAACCAAACTGCACAAGTTTAGTCACAGCGGAAGAGGACATGTTCAATCGTTTCTTCCTCTTTAATTTGTTACAGATTGGGCACAGAGGGGATGAGGCGTACTTGCGACGGAATAAATTTGCTTTACAAGCCACCCAATTATGAACCACCTTCCACATAAAATGGCGAACTTTAGGAGCAGTGGGAATTGAACCTCCCACAACTTGGACCACGTCACTCTAGAGGGCGAGAAAGACGAAGAGGCCTGTGATAGTTTAGTTCCCGAAACATTACCCATAGTTTGATGGCAACATCATCTCAAAAACCCCAATCTGTAGATATAATATTTGCCCAAAAGATGAAACTCAAAACCCTCACAGAAAGGAGAAACAAAATTCTCATAGATCAAACGACAAGTCATTAATCTGAAGAGACACGAGAAAAATAAATCAAAATATTAGAAAATAGAAAGAGAGATTGACACCAGTATCATGCCTTCCCCTCCTGCTGCCGTACAAGAGTTGTGAACGTACTGATCATAAACTGGTACACAAAAGTTGGTTTTTGTGTATTGCTCCAAATACCGGTCGTACCGGCCGAGAAAAAAAAAATTGTGTATTTTTTTCTTTTGCTTAAAAAATGCTTAGATTTTAAGATAATCTAATAAAATTTGGAGTCTATAATATCTTAATCATCTTAATTTGTTATTAGGATTAATTTTAAGGTATATCAAAGTGTTGTTTAATTTACATCTCTCCTTCAAGTTTTTTTTGGCTTTTTGTACATATATTAAAATATATGAAATATATATTATGGTCACTCCGGCACGGTTCCGCACCGGTATATACCGTCCTAATAAAAGAAAGGCACACTTGCTGATACAGAATTAATAACTGGGCTATGATTTTGGGAGAGAGAGAGGTTTTGGATTTCTTTAATTAAATATAAACTGACTAGCGCATACACATGCCTAAAGGCACGGCTCGAAGAATTCGGCATTCGATATGGTTTCGAGTGTCCTAAGTACGTATGAGCAAATATACCTGAAACTGAGGAACTAGTTGGTGGAGCTAAAACTGAGGAACTGCTTGGAGAAGCAAGAGCTACATTTGAAGATTCTTCCGGCGTACCTTCCGGTGAACGACTGGCCATGTTGCAGGTCCATTGGCAGCTACAACAACCAAAAAATGTGAGACAGTACTTACCAAGCTACATCATAAAATAAATTTTGTGGATAAGTAATCTACACCCCTAAAGACTACTCTAGTGTTACTTTGGTCAAATATTTCGCCCAATTTGTTCCTTATCCTATCCGGTTCTTGTTAATGTGGTTGCTAGACAGTTATTATGTTCTCTAAGATGGAATGGCATGCCATACGGCAATCGGTGGCGGACTAAAGGGGTGAGGGTGGGGCCGCGACAACCCTTAACTCTTGAGTAATCTCAACTTTTCTATGTAAACGGATGCAAATTGTCAGTAATCTCAACCATTATGTTTTGAATCCTGCGCTTGTCACTAGTGGCATTAATCAGTGTGGGGAAAGGTTGGTTGTTGGATAATACCGGTAGTCGAAGGACTAAATTGGAAAATTGAAGTTCTTCGATCGAGTACCATAATATATAATACTATAAAAGGATACAAATTGTAAGTTAGCAAAAAATAATAATAATAATTCAATAAAATATGACTGCACTGGTGATTGGAGTTCTTACCATTGCATTCACTAACTGGTGGAGTTTGCACATTGCATGCCTTAGGCAACTCAAGAGCAAGAGTTTGGTTAATACTTATACCAAGTGATGAACCACCACCACTGAGTGCAGTGCACAGGCACTGCGGTTGCGACTGAACCACGTTAGCTAGTTGCGAGCAGCATGAAGAAGATGGGCTTGAGGAAGCTCCGGTGACATAGTTCAGGCACGGCGCCAAGCTGAGGAGCACGTTGGTGCAACCTGATTGAGCCCTGGCTCCTGTCCATAGCATGGTTACTAGGGCTATGAAAATACCCATAGTAGTCAAACTTGGAGCCATTCTTTGTTTCTTTTTTGGAATGTAAAACTGTAAGAAATTAGAAGGGCTTTTAGTTCAGGTTTGTGTTGAGGTAACCACATAAAGTGGATTTATAGTATATGGTTGGACAAAACGACGCCGGGTGGTCAAAGCGAAGATTTAAGCTTTTGCTCCCTCGCAAATATAAGTTTCGAAACTTCCCAAAGTGCTATCAACTATTCTGGAGTTAATTCATACGGGGTTTTCCTAACTTCAATGAGGTCCCTGCTAGAGGACGGTGTGATTGATCCTTGGAGATTAGTCGATGAAAGCTGCCCTCAAGATTTGTCGAGATACGCGTTAGCTGGCCCGAATAGCCTGAGTCATTGACAAAAAAAAAAATACTATATGGTAGGATATGTAGTAATTGAGTTTTAAGGGTGACCTACCTTTCTTGTAATGGGAAGGGTATATTAGGTTAACGACATAGGTCATATGAGGTAAGATGAATTAGGACTAGTAGGAATAGTAGAAGATGAATTATGTTGATCAGATTTTTTTTTTTTTAAACCTTCTTATTGCTAATGAAAAGTAAAATATTAGTGTACTTGTGAGTTGTATGCCGCGATGTGAGAGAGAGAGAGAGAGAGAGAGAGAGAGAGAGAGAGAGATGGATAGATATCATTTTTTTAAAAAGGTAGATAACCTAACTTCAATTTAAGTAGTTGTTGGCCACTGTGTGGTTCAATTGTTTTTGAAGTGATTGGAAGTTGTTTTTGCCTTGCCAGAAGGAATATTGTCTCAGTAATCAATTGTTACATCATGGACTCAATCATCTTGCGGAATAATTCTTTTTAGTTACGCTGAAACGTATCAGTTGTTGTAAACGAGAGTCTTGTGCACCGAATATGATGTCTTTTTAGTAGTTGAAGAAGTTGCACCGTTAGATTTGCTAATCATTTCATAGAAAAATTGATCAGCATACTATTATCTTTCTCTGACGGCAATGTACTAAGTATGAGATGTCTTTTAAATTTGTGACGAGGTTGCACCATTAGACTAATCACTTTGCAAAAAAGGTCTGCAAAGTACCGATTGTGTCCGATCTCCTAGCTCGGATTCTTATATAAACGAGCTAACTCTTGTGCACCTAGTACGTCGTCGTTTTGAGTTCCCTAAAGAGGTCGCAGCTAGCGCATCATTAGACTTGCTATTCGTTTCACAAACAATAAGAGCTGGATGTACCTACTACCTCTCTTTGATTCTATTGTAAATAGGAGTCACATGCCCTTAATTAGTACTCAGTTTTTGGTTATTAAAGAAGTTGCACCATTGGACTAACTAATCCTCGAGTGACCAAGGCCAGGTGGCAGAAAGCCAGAAATCTCAAGGAGTTTGGTCAAATGGGCACGAGAAAGCAAATAAGTGTTTTCTTGTACGAGGTCGCATGTTCGAATCCCACGAGGTCAAATATTGCAAACCTTGAGGCCACCGGAGGCTTTGCCTTATTGTCAATCCAAATACTGGGGCCACTAGAGGCTTTGCGTGTTGTCAACTTCAAAATTCCAAAATTAATCGAAATGCACGCAAGCTGGCTTGAAAATCCAGTTATAAAAGAGGGAAAAGAAAGCTAGGTGGCAACAAGGGCCAACTGATGAGATGGAAACAAGAGTCAAAAAGTGGACCATTTTGTGTCTGCCAACAAGCCAAACTCACCTAAACTCTCCCTATTATTCACAAAGTTGGTTAAGGTTGTTGACCCCCTTAACCAATCCCAAGCCCAAGTGTACTTCTCCAATTCCCCCTCACTCCAAAACTCCCCCCCTCTATAAATTCCTCCATTCTCTTCTCTTTCAAAACACCAAACTATCATATCCCTCAAACATTTCTCTCCATTTTTCTTTTAAAAAGAAAATCCCATCACCTCAAAACTCCACACGGAAAAATGGCGGCATCCGCGCACTTTCTCCAGTTATTTCAGCTTCTGGCAATTGCTTCATTGGCTTTGGTTATGCCAATATATGCCCAGATTAACTCCCCTTGCTCTCCTTCCATGATTACGAGTTTCGCTCCTTGCATGGCCTTTGTTACTAACAGCAGCGCTGCCGGAGCTCCACCAACTCCCGCCTGTTGCAGTGCCCTCCAGACCATCTCGAGCAATGGCACCGAATGTATGTGCCAAATCGTGAGCGGAAGCCCATTCCAGGTACCCATTAACCGGACCCTGGCCATTTCGCTACCGCGCGCTTGTAACATGCCCGGTGTGCCTCTCCAGTGCAAAGGTGAATATTTCGCAAACTCTTTTGCCTTCTTTTTCTGTTTTAATTCCTTTTTCCTAATTAACGAAATTAGGTTGATCATTGTGGAATAACCTTTTGAGTTTTTTCAACTGCAGCCGCTGGTGCACCTGCTTCAGCTCCAGGTACCATATGTATTCACTTTTTATATCATGTGATTTGTAATTAAGGGTTGGGGCCCGCATTACCATTCCTTAGGATTTCTAAAAACTTGAAGATCTTTTTTTTATCGGCAAAAAAGAGAAAAAAAAAACTACAAAGGTTCTCTTATCGGTGTTCTGATATTATCTTGACCTCCCTCGATTTTTCGAACGGTGAAGAAAGCTTCATTAATCATAAAGATGAAAATGGTACAATAGAAAAAAAACAATGCATTGAGAGAGCTTCTAAGAGTGCAAAGACTCTTCTAGCGCTGCTACTCGCAAAAACTAAACCTATTTTACCTTGACAGGCCCTGCTGCTTTTAGCCCGTCTCTCTCTCCTGAAGCTCCTGCTCCTCTCTCTCCTCAAGGTAACATCCGCTCTCTGCAAAATTAAACAGTGCATTTTTAATTTCCTCCAGAAAGTACTAGTAATATTTTTCTTATCTCAAAACATTGTGAAATTTCTCTGTACCAATTGTGTAATTTTGTCGTTGCAGCTTCTAATACCCTCCCAACATCAGACTCACCTGGTTTGGCACCGGAAGCCGAGACAACCCCCGAGCTCACTCCGCCGTCTACCAACACCGTGTCATCCCAAGCGCCAACCGCAAACTCAGGGAGCCGGCCGGTCGTGACCACGTCAGCCGCGCATCCTCCCGCCTCTGTTTCACCGTCTCTGCTTCTCACTCTGTTCGGAGCTTTTGTTCTAAAGTGCAACTACTACTAGATTGCCCACCTATTTGTTCCTCTCATTATCCGTAGTTATGTATTTCTTATTTGGCTTTTGGAGATGTATTCTTTTGTGGGGTGTGCAGATTGTTTGGGCTTGTTTAGAGACTTGAGAGATTGTCGATCATTGATTTTGTTTGAATAAGCTTCTGTAATACCAGTATTGTTGTACTTGTGAAATATACCTGATTCCTTTGTTTTGTTCAAAATCCAATTCCAGCTCAAAATCTTTACTTGTGTAGCTAGTAAATCACCGTACACCAAAGTCAACGACCTCTTCCAATGCGAAGAGATGAACCCGTCTATGGCCACCGACGGTGTCTGCACCGATCGGGAATATACACACAACCCACCAAAAAAGAAGCAATTTGAGAATTCAACATTCTTGAATTACAGCGAATTGTGTGACTTAGGTGTGGAACCTATGACTCTACAAGTTGTTTTTCTTTCTTTGTTTTTATCCTATAATAATGGACTTACTAGTTGTCTCCTAGACTCTCAATTGATGTAGTGTACCAGGTCTATATTTTGTACCTCATATGTATTATATAAATGATTCTTTCTATCGGTTGGGAAAAAAAAAAACCCATGTGAATCCATATTTTAAGCATCGGAATCCATTAAGCAACTATTCTCAAAAATACGAATCTGGTATTGAAAAATAATTTTCTAAAAATATCATTTGTGACCGGTAGGTTAACCAAGATAACAATCTCAACTACTACTAAAAACAACATTAGATTTTTGGAAATTGGTGGAGAAAACCAACCGGAATCTCTTATTCGTGTCTTAGAACTCTAAATTATCAAGTCTACCCTTTCCAGTTTGGCCTTTTTGTGCATTTGAGCCCCCATATTAATGATCGGACTAGTATATTATGTAGAGCTCGTTGAGAAATTCAATCATGCAATAACTCAAGTCAGTGGCGGACCCAGGAATTTTACATAGTAGGAGCACAAAATTTTTTTTAACAGTTATTACGAGTTACAGTTAAGCACATTTACTCTAAAATAATTTTAACATTCATGATAAATTAACAATTTTAAAAGTATATATATGTATTTTAATAATTAGCTACTTTGGCAAACTTACGCACCTTGACTATATGCATTATCACATGTTCATCATCTATTTTTCTATTCCTAACTCTACTATTACAGTTTTGGAGACAAAAAGTATACAAATGGAATGTGGAGGTAGACTCGAATCCATGAATAATATAAAAATCAAGATACTCACTACTATTTTCTATTGCCATTTAGAAAGAAAGAAAAAAAAAAACACGTCTCCCAAAAGGCAGATTTTTCTATTACCTTTTGGGGGGGGGAAAAAAAAAAAAGAGAGAGCACATTTTACTCTACTTTTGGGAAAAAGGTAAGAGAACATACAAGAGAGCACAAGCGAGTCTCGATCTTGCCACCTCTTGGTTAAGGATGAGGACACTTAACCACTGCACCAACAGCTTGCTCCTTACATACATTCAACATAAATAATATATATACAAAATTGGAAAAAAAAAATTTTTTGAAAGGCATGGGGCCTGTGGGGGCACGTGACCCCACATGCCCTATGGTGGGTCCGCCCCTGACTCAAGTTGATACTTGATCGGATCCTCTCAGAATGATTTTTTATGTGAAACTCCAGTTGATTGGTACCCTCTTAATATAATTTTCCAGCGTATTTATCTCGCGAAAAGAAGATTGACACACTGAATAACTCATTTGTTTTAAGAGGAGAATATGCACAGAAAATCATAAAAATTTCTTGGAGAAAACAAATTAGACACACAGTGATGGAACCAAGAGTTGCAAACAGGGAGTGCAAAAAATTGAAAGTTTAATCAAGAATCTTACTATATATACTAGTGCATATATGGGGTTTGGGCCTTTGCGAGGTACCAATATAATAAAATGTTACACTACATTAGTGTAATAAATATACATATACCTAGGGGTAATAGTTAAAGGTGCCCGGGCACCCCACCCTTATATGTACTTGTTTGGCTAAATACTCCGGGAGGATTCTTTTTGGTCTTTATTTAAATTTTTTTTACATTTATTAGTTTTTCGTCAAATTTTTTGTGAATTATTTGTTTTTCTTGAGGAAAGAAATCTAGAACACAAAAAATATTTAAATTTAAATATTTTTAAATAAAGAAAAAATTAATTCAAAAATCAGTCTGTTTTGGATTAATTTTAGCTTTATTCAAATAACATTAAAATTAAATTTTTTTTTACTTTTTAAATTCCTCCCATCGAGTTGAACTAAAAATCCACAAAATATTAATGCAATTTTAATAAATACAAAAAAAAATGAATAAAGACAAATAATAATCCTTGAGATTTATTTAGCCAAGCCTTAATAGAAACTCATTTATCTTAAGACAAAGTATTAACTGATCATTTATTTAATAGGAGTAATTATTAATACACGATCAACCCAAAAGGCCAAAAAGACAGGAGGAGAGAAGAACTCACCCGAATCTGGCTATTCTCGTAAATAAAACCAAACTCAAGCCTATTTTGCAAAGAACAGATGCTCTTTCCCGCCACTTCGTTGCGCATGCATATGTATATATACTCGATCCACACTCGTCTCCGTAACAGAAATAACCATCTCTCTCTCTCTCCCAAACCATGGCCTCCACCTCTCCACTCCCCCTCCCTCTCTCTCTCCTCTCACTCCTCCTCCTCCTCACCTCCACCATAACCGCCTCCCCCTCCCCCTCTCAGCCCCCTACTGCCGCCGGCCCCACCGGCTGCTCCGCCGAGCTCGTCGCGTTCTCCCCGTGCCTCCCCTTCGTCGCCTCTTCCCCGAACAACATCTCCTCCTCCCCTTCCTCCGACTGCTGCACCGTCTTCTCCTCGGCCTTTGACGCCGGCGCGGCCAGCTGCCTCTGCTACCTCGTGCGCCGGAACACGTTCTTCGGCTTCCCTCTCAACTCGACGAGACTGTTCTCTCTCTCCTCTTTTTGTCCTCTCGCCAACGCCGGATCCAATGCTGACGGATCTCTCCAGTCTCTCTGTTCAGGTTCGATCGTAGAATGAATTAGCTTGGTTGATTTTAGTTTTCATGAATTTCGTGTCATTTGGATTTCATTTCCGGTTGATTTGGGCTGCTGAAATCGTTTTAGAAAAATAAATAGCGAGCCAGATATTAGTCGCTACTCAACCGCTAGCAATGTGAATTATTAAATTTTATTTCGTAGATCTTCGTATTTTAGCATCTTAAATATTTATATGTAACGGGTTTTTAGCCTTCTAATACTGTTAAACCTGATATATCATTGAGATGAAAATTTGCATTAGTGTCGGCCAATTTCTGTTACCTACGGTTTGATACTCCCGATCCCATTACACCGAGGCAGTTACTTTTGATAACTCAGGTGTCCAAATCAACTTACGCTCACCTCAATTAATCTTAGCCCAACTAGTTTCCTGAATTTGGTGTCATTTGGATGTCATTTCCGATTGATTTGCGCTGCTGAAATCGTTCTAGAAAAATAAATATCGAGCCAGCTAATGTGGCCACTCAACCGCTAGCAATTTGAATCATTAATTTTATTTCGTCGATCTTCGTAAATTCAACATTTTAAATATCAGTCGTAACTTCCAATACTGCTAGGACTTAGGCCTGATATTTCGGTGAGATGAAATCATGAAAAATTGCATGTGCATTTATCGGCCGGTTCACTCCAGTCGTTTGTCTCATAGTTGTGTTACTTGTGTATATAAAAACTGATTTAGGAATTTCGCATGATCTATGATTCTGGCTTTAGGACTTCTGAATGTTGCAATGACCCAAATAAGGAATCCGAATTCAAGAATTTTTGTATGTTGAGTTTAGTCCTGAGTAACGAATATGAGACTAACGAACAACCTATTTCCCTTCACAGTCATTTGAAAAGCCTAATCGCTCATTGAAACCTGGTTTTTCTCATTTTAGATTAAAATGCGAATGATACGTGTTAGGAGTACTTGGTTTGTCAATTTCTTGCAATTTTCGCATTTTCACGCTCAGCACAATTTTTTTTTCTTCTCCATATACGGTTATCAAGCCGGAAATAAAACTTTTAACATACCATTAGAATGCTTGTATTTACATGAAAGTTTAATGAGTTGGTTTATTTTCCACTTTGTTTCACCAGGGTTGTCAACACTGCCTCCTCTACACGCCATTGGTATTTGCTAAAATCCTTTTTATTCTGCGTAAAATCTCTGGTTTCTAATCTTTGTACTCTTGTAAATATTTATAAGTTTTCATTTATCTACCAGGTCCAGAGAATCCAAGGGCTCATGATTCTGGTACCCTTAATTTTTTTGTCTCCCTTTACAATTAGATCACAACTGTTTGATAAACATCCAAGTAAACAGTAGTTTGTCAATTATTCGTACTCGACTAGCTCAAAAGAAATGGTGATGGAAATGGTAACCGCAGTTCAAAAGCTGTATTGAGCTTCATCGGCTGCGTAGGCATGATAGTCTAATTAGACAAGACATTCTTTGCTACTGTTTTGCAGGTCCTGATAGTTCTTCACCTCCTGTGAAGAGCAGCTTAATGCCAGATTCTGATGGCATGCCAGATTCTGATGGTGTTTCAGATGCAACACCAAGCCCTTCAACCACACCGCCCGCACTTTCATCTGAATCAAAACAGCTAAACAACCACGGCTACTGGTCTCCTCTTGGAACAATTGTTTTTCTGGTTCCCATCTTCACCAACATTTGCTGCCACACTACCCATTGCTGATCATCACAATATACGTACATGCACATTTGTACTTTCGTCTTTGTGAAAGAAATCCCCATATGAAGACGGAACTTCAATAAAACGCTCACTTTTAGACTAGCAGCAAATGTATGTGCACAACTGTCTTTTTCTGAGTATCAACAGTTCAATAGAGAAATAATAGTTGGGAAACAGAAACCATTCCTTCTTCCCCGTTATGTAATTTCTAAGCGTACTTGTGTTCCTCCGGTTAAACAAAAAAACGTGTATGCAGACCCTAATGGAGAAAGCATAAATGAATATCTACCACAACTTAAAACTTTATCACTATGGCTCCCAGAAGCAAAAGAAAACATCATTAAGTTCTTTCCTCAAACTGACAAACTCGCACTCCAGAGCAATTGCTTTCGTACAACAAGAGGTAGAAGAAGATATGTTCTTCTTCTTCCTTTTTTGTCTCATATGAAAAAGATCTTAAAAATTTTACTTCCAACCATCTGACCACTCGGATTCATCAAAACAAGGCTTCAGTGCATCCGGTTCTACTTCATCAGGGACCAGAGGGTACTCCTCTTCGTTTCCCAAATGGCACTCTTTGAACTCCTCGGTGAGCTGGGGGTACTCGTCTTCATACCCTGAATAGCTCTCTTCTGTGGGATAATCCTGGAGAGAATTTTGCTTTTCAGGGAGAGGACAACCCTCATAGGAGTCATTGTCCACACAACGCCATAAGAGCAAATTCCAGTGTGGATCCTGCCACAAGCAGCAACTCAATATCAGCACCATAAACTCCTAAATACTTGGTCTCAGCATATGTTTATCAACACCCTTCTACACATATGTAAGTCCCCATATCGAGTTCTCAATGCTTAAGGGCTAGGAGTCCAACACCCATACTCCAATTTTATTTTTATTTTTTTGACATGGACCCATATTGGCTGGAAATGACATCGATGGGAAATAAAAATCCCAAATTCATCCTCAATGTCAATTGATTTCAAGTCTATGACGTACTACAATCCATACAATATTGTTCAGCATTCAATAAAAATAAGTGTCAGGAGGTGTCCTGTATCCATACCTAACTTTTCACACTTATCGTGATATCCCATCGCAGGACCCAAGATCATGTATAGGTCCCTCAAATCATAATGATGGGAATTGAAAATTACCTTGCCAATGATGTGAGGGTTCCCAATGACAATCAGCAAAGACCTGGCACGGGTAATGGCAACATTGAACCTTTTGGGATTGCTCAAAAATCCTAAGCAGTGAATTTTGTCAAACTCATTGTGTTTGACTGTTGATCGAACAGTAGATATGATGATAACCTCCCTTTCTTGTCCTTGGAATTGCTCAACACTACCAACCTTGATGCCAGAGAAACCCAAATTGTCGAGGGTGTTTTTCAACTTAAGGACTTGTTGCCGATAAGGTGCTATGACACCAATATCCTCCCCATTCAACTCCTTTTCTTTTGTTAGTTTCTCAATATACTCAACGACCTTACTTATTTCGTATCTGTTAAACCACGACGGATTACTTCCTTCCCGCTCGTCACGGCCTTGTATCCCAACAAAAAGAACAGGAAAATCCCTGTTAGGAAGAAGGTCAACCCAAGCCACAGACTCACCAGTATCTTCTTTGGATGCGATTAGTTCCCCATTATAAAACAATTCCGATGGGAGATGAAGAATCTCTGGGTGACACCTGTAATTCCGAACCAGCTTCGTGACATAATTCTCATTTCCCGTGTTGTAAAACTCACACTCAAACAGCCTAGCAAGGTACGATTTTCCCAACCCATAGCTTTCAGCACATCTAGAGTGAATCACTGGACCTAGTTGCATTGGATCACCCGCGAGAACTACCACTGTCTCCCTTCGGCAAAGGTGGGACAGAGGAATCAGAGTTTCCGGCTCTGAAGCCTGGCCAGCCTCGTCTAAGAAAATATGAGAGAAGTGATTCCGCCTGATTCCTTCCGCATAAAGTAGAGACGCACTCATATAGGTCGATATGATGATTCTGTAGTGCATTAGCTTATTGCGCGGAGGACAGCTGAAGCTCGAGTTTTCTAAGAAACAAAACTCAAGGTCAGCGTCAGACTGATACTCTTCCAATGGTCGAGTAAGGGCATTGAGTCTGAGTATATCATTCTTTCTAAATGAAACCTTCTTTTCAGAAACTAGTTTCTCCAGTAAATGGTCTGCCGCACTATTAGAAGGAGCACATACAAGAAGTCGTGCATCCTTCCGATTTGCATAGAGCTGAAGTATTGTTTCTACTAGCGTAACAGTCTTTCCCGTGCCAGGGGGGCCGTAGATCACATAAGGCGGGCCCCCTTTGCACCCAAGAATCATCTCAATCGAGCGCTTCTGCTCCTCGTTAAGAATCAAAGAGAGAGGTGACAATCGAGCGCGTCTAATCTGCCTCTTTCTAGTTGACTCAGATGGGAAGAGAAGCTCTTTATCTAGATGTTGAGCTGCTTCAATGGCCTGATATAGTTTCCTCATGATTAGCCGATTATACGTGAACTGCACATTATAGAGGTTCCGAGAATTATGAAGAGAGTGGAATTCTTCATCATGATCAAACTTCAAATATACTTCTTCAGCCTCAACACGGTGGATATAACCCTGTGCAAAGATCATCCAATAGTAACTTCTCAGAAAAGCAGTTATATATTCAAACGCTAAACAGGTAGATAAACCAAAAATATATAGGTAAGACAACGGGTGAGGCGGAAAAAGCATCATAGATGAAATCATATGTTGGACCATATCCATGTCTATAGTTCTGTATCAAAATCAATTCGTAGGTGACAACATGCATACCAGTGGGTGAAACGAGGTAAAAATAAAATCACAAAATACTAAGAAAAGCGTATCTATACATTTTATACAATCCCCGAGATGGTCGTACATTGTGTTCCTCATTGTAAGTTTGCATGGAGATTGTAGTATGTAAGTATGAGTAATGGAAGTGAAGCTTAGTAGATTATAATAGAATACTGTAAGTTGAGTTCCACATACCAAGCCGAGTTCCGTATATGTTTTCGAATAAGTTACTATCCAATATTGTTTCCTGTCAACATTTTCAAAGCTTCAAGAAAAAATAGCTTATAATAGATTCCTATGTAGTAGGTGATCAAAAAAAAAAAGATTTGAGAGACAAGGCTGAAAAGGGAAAAAGTAAATGAAAAGGTTATCAAATGGAGATATTTTGTAAAATGTATGTATTGTGTATGATATGCATTGTGTCATTCTTGACCCGCATCTTAAGCATATCCAATTAGTACCTAGCTAAGGAGTAAGGACACATGTTGGCAACACAGATCTTTTAGTTTTTTGATTTAATGATGTGACCATGTATATATCTCTTTAGAAAACCAAATATTTTCTTTTAAAATGGTTTCTTCACATCAGCAAAGGTTGCTAGCATAAGTGCATAACAAAAGGTTAAAATGGTAGAACATCGGAAGGGGTAGAATTACCAAGCTAAACCAGCCTTGGTTTCACATTTCCTCATTAGGGCTAAAGGTACAACATTCCGATATGTACGTAGTGGCTTACAAAGTAATACTTTTCAACTTAGTCTAACTATAAAATACACCAAATTGCAATAAAAATTATAGCTCCTGCTTCAGACTATACAAAATGATAGCAGCAATTAGCAAATCCTAAATGACAAGGTCTAAGTCCTGCACAAGTATGAAACCTGACCTGATAGGTACAAGTTGCGTGATTTGCATCTTCAGTGGCAAGTTTAGCAAAGATGAAATCTCCCTTAACAAGTGAAGGCCTTCTCTCAGCTAAGCCTGGTACCTCAAGGGTCAAAAATTTCCCCTTCTTACTTAAACAAATGCGCTCCATGTCGTAGCCCCCCATATTTTCCTGAATCAATGAACAAGTAGGTCAACCTCCTTCAAGTATGCGACTCATTTTAGTGATAACTGCCTACTGAGACAATAACATTTTCTCATCTTTAGGGATGTTTGATTTACTGGAATGACTTTACAAATGAATTGTGAAGTCAAACCTTAGACTCCCAAATGAATGGTCTTTAATCTCAATTGGTGAATGCGATGTTTGCTTTACTGGAATGACTTTACAAATGAATTGTGAAGTCAAACCTTTGACTCCCAATGGAATGGTCTTAATCTGAATTGGTGAATGATCATTCCATTTCTGTTGTACAATAAAACATTTATTAGTTAACCAAACGTCGGGATGAGCATTCCAAGAGAACGACCATTACATTCTGCATGCATTCCAGTGCTGCCTCAGTATGAATATTTCCTCGAGTTATAGAATATTACCTCCACTTGTATTTCTTCCAAATTCATCAGAGTAGTTAAGTAAATGCAATAATTCTTCCTTGTTACACCACCTGTGATACCATCCGGAACCGTCTTATTCTCCACCGATTCTCTTACCGGCTGTGGGATTGGATATTCCGCAAGAGAAAATTTGGAACCACTGTTCAAACGCCTTGTAGAGGGGCGCTCACCACGAACAAATGCATTCGCCGCGGATACATCTTTAACCAACAGTTTCTTTCTCCTATCTCTCCAATAGGGCATGTTTGATGCCAAGGATTTGGAGATCTTATCTTCCACAAAAAGGAGAACAACACGTTCAATCCGCACATCCTCTAAATCAAAGTGCACCGCCGTTTGGTGCAACCCAATTCCTTTAGGCTTGCAAGATAACCAAACAGTTAAAGTTTGGCCAGGCTGCAAAACCCTATCTTCCAAGCAAAAGGACTCCACAAATCCACTATCTTCCTCCAAATCCTTATTAGTCGATGGAGGTTCCATGAGAGAAACGGTGAATGATTCCTTGGGGTTTGAATCATAAATATCAACTTTCCATAGTTCCACCGGATTGCCAGTGGTGTTCTTAATGGTTATTGGATCACTAGAAGTTTCTCCCACCAATATAGATCGAGGATTTCCATTTTGAAGAGGGAATGGAACAGATATAACTACTGGACCCTCTTCTTCTGGGTTGTATGTACACACAGATGCATTATCTTCATAATCAATGAAACCAATTTCCCCTTTGTCTTTTTGGATATGTGAGTATTCTTCATCCCCCTTCCCATTCATCGTACCAATCACCAACTTGTTATAATCTAAGTCCCGGAATCTGCGAGTTCCAATCAGCACAAAAAAGATTAAAAGCCCCATATTTGCCATACCAAGTAAGTGAATATTTCAAACCTCACCCACAACAAACACCAACTTGAACTACATTGCCATACGAAATTAGGTTGTACTATCACCTAGTAGCAATTAGCAACAAGATCAATGATGACAACATTACCAAAAGCCTACCACCGAACATGCAAAGCAAACACAAAACAATTGCACAAAGCTATAATATGCATAGCAAGCAATAAACAAACTCATGTCCGAGAGCTAACAGAATGTTAGGATTGGATGATTTAGAGAATCAAAAAGAAATTGATCTCTCTTCTACCTTCAATCAGTGGGAGAGTGACCAGGTTTTCAGTCAGAGTAAATAACAAAAATACCTAACCTGATACAAAGACTAGACATAGGTAGTGAACCCAATACACGATTGAGACCTCCCATTAACCTTTGTAGTCATATCATATAAAGAGCCACAGAAACAAACACCCAAAGGGACAAAGAAAGGATAAAAATTAACATTTGTTTTACCAAAAATCCTACATTCCTAACCACATTGAAATCCCGCCCCCTCATGTCAATCCCACGAGCCTCTTATCCATTCTCATTCAATAACGGTGCGGGGTGGTGGCAAGTCAAGAATCCAGAGGTTAAAAAGGGAGGAGAAAAATATTAAATCCAATTTACATATCAGAAAAAGCCCACGACAGTGGACCAGATTACAGAAACCAATGCACGAGAAATGAAGAAATGTAGATTAAACCCTAGGCGAATGTTGATCTGATGACGAAAATCGAGAGAAACCCACTTGTGATCTGAACCTTTGGGGCTGTAACACAGGCATATATAAGGTATTAAAAAGGAAAGGAAAACCCCGTGGCAGCAAGATGAGATCCAACATTAACTTGGGTTTTGCATTAAAACCACATTCCAACAAATAGAAAGCAATTCACAGATTGAAAAATGAGGAGAAATACAATGTTTTACTTCCAAATTACAGTTTAAGAAAAAGAAAAATGAAGAGAAAAGCTCAGTCAGGTATATGCAAAATTACAAGAAATGCAAGAATACGTAACATTCATTACTGAGAGAGAGAGAGAGAGACAGAGAGAGAGAGAGAGAGAGAGAATGTGATATACAAACCTAGTATAATAAGGGGGTAGATGTTGCCTCTGGTGATGAAAATCGATCGGAGGAGAAACCCACCTCTGATTTTGAGCTCGAATGGGAGAAATTTTAAGAAGGAAAAGGAGAAATGGAGAGAGAAAATCAAGAGGCAAAAGCTACAGCAAAGTATACCTGTTGGAAGATGATTGGATTAGACAATGAAAAAGCTGCGTCTATGAATTTCCCGCAAATGGAGAGGCTTTTTCTCTGTCTCTTCTTGGATGTTGGAAGTATTCTGTTTCGTGGGGGAAAGATTCTCTGAAATCACAATCGCGAGCGACCATTCACAACACTCTCTCTCAATTTTCCGCTTGACCAAAAAGAAGAAGTCTCTCTCTCCCTCTCCAATAAAAATCGTATAGATGATTCAAAGAAGTGAAGACGAGAGAGAGTAGTAGTACACTACACTACAGACATCGAGTGGTACTGGGGAAAAAAAAGGAAAATGAAATGGAATTTACCGGCTCAGGTGGGTGGGTCCCTTGTCCTATATGGGCCCACACGAGACGATGTCTCCTGGGCTTGTAAAATTCCCCCCTGAAAAATAGCCATGGCAATAATGCTCTCCAGCAGTTTCGGAGCATGATACTCCCGATCGTTCTCAATCATGGAATTGTAATATGAGTTATATTTCAACCTTTATTGTTAACACGTTTATGGTAAAAACTATCATAAATCGTGAAAAATAATTCCGTAAAGCATAATAAGTGCGATCGCAACAAACTGTAAAAACGTGCCTATCAACAAAAAAAAAATGTAGAAACGTGTTTTATTAAGAATGACAACTAATCTGTATCTCAGTCAATGGCAAGTGTTGTGCTAATTAGTGTATGAGTTATTAAGTACTTCGATGTGATGGCATCCAACGGCACTGAATAATTTCTCGTGCACATGCTAGATGCAGTGGAAACGAATATCGCATCAAGAGTAACCTCATCATCCGAGTATTTCATAGGGGTGATTTCGGTTCAGGATGAAATTTCCGAAGACTGATTGGGTTCAGTCAAAATATTTCCAGGTTCGATCCCGAACGAAATTGAGTTTGGTTTGGTTGGGAACGGAACCGGTTCGGTCGGGGATTTCGATCCGCCTGAAAATAAAATTTTCATTTAATTTAAAGTGTATATATATGTAAAATATATATTTATATTACTCCCTCCGTCCCTAAATAAGTGTCCGGCGCAAACCTAGGCCTTCAAAAAAAGATGCATTTGTTTCGTTAAAAAAATCAAAATTTTGTCACAACTCATTAGATAGCAATGAGTTCTATTAGATTGTGAAAAAAAAATTTAATTTTTTAATGAAAAATATGCAAATTTTGTAAAGCTTTGTTTTGCGCGCCGGACACTTATTTAGGAACGGAGGGAGTAATATTTTATATATTTTTAATGTAAAAATATATTTAAAAAATGTAAATATATATAGTCGATCGGTTCGGTTTGATCCAGCAAAATTTCTACGAAACCGAGACCGAACAGATTTTGGTTTGGTTCGGCCCGGTCCAAAAAAATTCCGCCATCACCCCAATTAAAAACCGAACCGATCGGTTAGTTTTCGGTCCATCGGTTTTGTAACACTCCGAATATTTCATATTTGTATTTTTTTTCCCATGGAAATTGTTTTTGGCATATCAGTTTTAACCACTGACACTCCACTTCGTGTCTTGATCATCTAAAATTGCAAAACAAAAAGTAGAGTGTCATTGGCTAAACGTAGAGTGCCAAAATCACATCACTTTCCCTATCTAGACCATGAATGAAGGAAAATACTTGCAAGGAAATTTTAAAGCATCATCGAACCACACATTGCTATTGACTCAGGAGACTGTTATCAGAGATCATCTCAGGAGATGAAGCTAATCCGGTATAATCCAAGGAGTCTGGATTAAATTACGCGCATCTCAATTCAAATGGAATTCCTGTACCAAGCAATTACGCAGCACATAGTTTCCACCAAAGTAATATGGTTGCAAAATATCACAAAATTAAACTAGAGCGCTTCAAATATCTGGAAAAAGTTCCGAAAACAGTAAGTTTTGCATGTCAATCCATCAAGCTTAGAAGGCCAAAAGGGCTAGTTTTGCAAACACAATAACAGATAGATCATGCTGCAGAAATGTGAGCATCCTTAATAGATTCGCGCCAAGCGTACTCAGATAGATCATGCTGCAGAAATGTGAGCATCCTTAATAGATTCGCGCCAAGCGTACTCCCTAGCTCCTTTGTCATCGACAATCTTGATTACGAAATTGGGCGGGGCCACGACCAATCTCGACCTAATCTCGATTATGCACTTGTCAACCAGATCGATGGCTTCTTCGACCGTCATGTTGCTGTGGTAGTGTCTGTCCATCATGGCAAGAGAGAAATAGGAGCCGTAGCCAAACGCTGCCTTGTCAACCTTGTGCATGGAAGCAATATAGTCAATAAAGTAGAGGGAGGGACCTGTCTCCTTGTCGTAGCCAGCCAGAATGATATTCACCATGTATGGACTCTGAAAAGTAAAATACCAAAGGTTAAGACAGTAAGGAACCCACATACAGCCGAGCAAAAAAACAGGAACCCAGATACCCACAGCTAAAGATCTTTAGTTTCTTCTTCCGACAACAATTCTATAAGCTGAGGTGAAGTGGGTTATGGGGAAAAAGAACAGTTCTACACATTCTGTTTTTCATGTTTACACACACTGACATACATATTCCACATTCATCAGGATTCGGAACCTGGTTCTGCCTAACGTTTTCATACAAAGAATCAAACTAAGAAGGTTAATGCAACTATATATAAGGTTTTATATCAACACATCACGTAGCACATTAATGGCCTACACTTCAAGTCATATAGAAGAATAAACAGATGAGTTTATAGAACCTGCAAGTCCGTAACCGTTTTGAGTGCCATCAATCTAAACAGGAATTTCTTGGCTTAGGCTTCCAACTGAACTTAATTTATGGCCAATGTTCTAAATGGCGCTTGGCGCTAGTAGGGCGGAGACCCACCTCCAAGCGCCAAGCAATTCGGCGGATTTTTTTTTTTTAACAAACCATTATCCAATCAAACTATATTCCATGTATCCATAATGAAAGTTCAAACTTCAAAATACAAACCCAAATGAAATTAAGTAGTAGCAACTAGCAAATAAATTGAATAAGACAATAAGTAGTAGGGTTTCGCTCACCTCCCTTGTATTATTTATATATATATATATATATATATATATATATATATATATATTTAGGCCGCCAAAGGCCTCCAAAGACGCCAAGGCCACCAAGGCCGCCTAGGCGGCCGCCAAACCTCCCTGGGCGCCAAATCAAACGCCAAGGGCTATTGGCGTGACGGCAGGGCACCTCCAAGCGCCTAGGCGGCCACCATTTAGAACAGAGTTTATGGCCTTGCCGCCCTGCCAGAAGCAGAAGCTAAGTGCTAGATTTTGGTGTCGTCCTTGTTTTCCTTAATTACATCATTTAAAAACATAAAATTGATTACCATGAAAGAATACATAGTACAAAATTGCTCTACTAATTCTTGTACTTTCCTATGTTGCCCCTTAAACCAAATATTCTACCAATGCCATAAACACAAAGAAATCAATATTTCTCAACTTTGCCAAGTCAAGTTTGGAAGAGTACCGCCTAAAAACTACAGTGACTTGCATTTATTGTTGATTAATTAAACGTTTGGGAGGAACGGAATTTTATGATGACCTAAAAATACTAAAACAGAATTGTGGAAGGATGGGTGGTTGAATTCCACACCAAAGTTCGCAATCTAGTGTTGGGTGTAGCGATAGCCTCTGGATAGCCTAATCTATATACTGAAGAAAAGAGAATTGATTTTTGTAGCAAGATCTGACATTAATTATGAAATTTTTTTTATGACCCTGGACCCAGAAATAAACCATCAAACAAAAACTCCTTCCATAGTGATGTTGGTAATAACAGTGTTTTAAAAGGCCCGAGTGCTAAGTGAAGCATGTGCCTCAGTGAAGTGAAGCGCACATTGGAAAAAAAGAGTAGATCTACCTTACCAAGTGACCAAATGACCCAATATCATCAAATGGGACATGTACTATTGAAAACAACACATGTAATAAGCCAAGTACCATACTTTGAAGTCCAAAAAGGTAGAACATCAATAATCATACATGACATTCAAATGACCATACATGGAAAAAAAGAAAAAAAAGAACATACTACGCTTCCATTAAAACTAATCTTTGAAGTTTGAATGTTTAGCTTTTAGAAATTAGAAACGCAATGAACTAATAATAGGCTAATTGCAGTCTAATCGAAGGAAGCGTCGCAGAGGAAGAGTCAATTCAGTCGAAGGAAAGGCCAATCCAGTTGAAGAGGAGAAGAAAAGCCAGTGGAAGATCGTATTAGACAATTAGGCTTTTCATAAAAGCTGTTATCTAGTGCTTGGTCTCACTAAAAGCTTTGATCTGGTGTGTTGGATCTCAATCAGAGGTAGATATATTAAATACACAAATTTCTTAAGAGTTAATGGTTAAGCACGCATTTCATGTGCCTTGGGATTAGTCCCAAAGCGCGCTTTTTCTGCGCTTCGCCACCCGCGCTACACTTCTACACATTGAAGCCCCATTTCCACGCCTTGCTCCGTTTCTCACTTGAGAGCGCTTTTTAAATCACTGGGTAATAACATGGGGTTAGATTGCAACAGGTCATTAAGACTAATCAACCATATTCTTAGGAAGGCTTTGCTTCTCGAGCCTGCGTCAATCAGAGAACCACACAGTTCGACCTACAAAACATCCCCACAAATAATCCCAACTCTCTTTTACAGATAACACAAAGATGGCACCAGAAAGGGTCTACCCTTCTAACAAAAGAATATAGGAACCAAAATAGTTCATTGTGGAAATTGAGCTCTCCTATAGAATGTACAAGATCCAAAGAGAATTCACTAATATCGAGGAAGCACGGATACAGTCACGGGAGGAGGACACACAGACACATCATTTCTTCAAAAACTAGGACACAGACACCATAGGGACACGTCGAATATATTGATCGACTAGATTTATCTTAGGAATTCATATAAGATATGGAAAAATACTTTCAATCACAGCATTAACACAAAGAAGATAAAAAAACAAATGTCATTATATAAGTATTCATGAACTAAACAAAGAAAATTTGGACTTTGGGCCAACTTTTAAAAATAGCATTTTAACCACCTACTGTGTTCTCAATGTGTCCAAGGCCCAGAGTGTCCCCAACTCCTAGAGTGTCCACAAAGTCTCCAACTAAACAAAATATAACAAAAAATCAAACACGTTTTAGGTGTGTCCAACATGTATGCGGAGGGTGTCGTGTTGTGTCCATGTCTGACACATGTTGGATACGGGTACCAGAGGCCAATGTACGTGTTCATGCTTCTCTTAGACTAATGCATATACCAAAATCAAAAGCTATACAACAAAGGGCACCCTATGATTAAGACACAATGCCACAAACATGGTTTATCTCAACATTGTGTCTTCAAAAGTAGGTATATTCCTTCCTCTTCAAAAGAAGCACATAACCAATACACAATGATACCACCATTCCAGCTTTCTTCCTTTTTCAATATAAAATACCTGAGGAACAGAGGCAGCAGTTGGCATCACCCAATGAACCTCCAAACTGCTCGACAGCAAGTCCTAGAGTTCCTTAGCAACAACATAATGATTAATGAATAAGCAACTGATCAACTATCTCATGCTCTACTCAGTGGACGATTTCTTGAGGTGTTTGGAAGGTGTTTGGAAGGCATTCGTAGAGTGAAAATCTGAAATAATATCAGTCCTACGAGAATGGTTTTTTAATGTTGAAGGAGTGAGGATGGGTACTGAATGGCCTTTTTTTAATTTTTGTTGAGAATGTCTAAGAGGAATGAGTATGGTCTTTTTTGGTTTGTTGCTTCTAGTTTGGCTTCTGGATCAATGCTGAAGTTGAGGTGCGATGATGCTGCTCTGGGGTTGTCTGCTGGTGCTGTTGTGATGATTCAATGGTTGGTGATGCTGCTGGTCCAAGTGTGTCTGGAAAACAATTCAATTGCTGAATCTGATACTCAAGCAACAGCAGCAGCAGCAGGGGAAATTAAATCAATTCAGTTGCTGGGACTACTCATCGGCAAGGCTGAGGATGTTTTGGCCTATTTTATTGGGGTTTTTGGTGTTGAGGTTTCTGTTGTAATGCTTTGTTATAGCCTGTGGGCTGTTTTTCTATTTCTCTCTTGGTTGGCTCCTTGCCAACTTTTATTCTTGGTGTTGTGGGTGGCATACGATATGTCCGAGCTTTAGGTGCCAACCTAGCTGGTATCTTTTGTCTCGGCTGTGATGCCGTCGTGCCCTCAATCCTTTAGTCATTGTATCCTTTACTAGGAGTCTATGATTAATAACTCCCTTTTGCTTAGCCAAAAAAAAAAACTATCTCATGCATGGAGTCTAAAGCAAGGACAAGCAGCACCAACTAGAAAGTCTATAGCCACACTTCATAACATCACCAATAGTACGAATGGAGACTCTAAAGCAGTTGGCAAGAGGGAAAATAAAACTCCACATTTATTGGTACTACATACTTCCGTGTAATCTTCTTTTCTTTTCTTTCTTGCTAAGCCCATGCAATATTCTTAGGAAAAGGATTTTTTGTCTCTCAAAGAATCGATTATCCATAGGACCTGAACAATAATCCCATTCGTATTACTACGATTCCACCTCATCATCGGATAGGGCCCATACTAAGGAACCCAACCCACACCAAGTCATTCAAAAAACTCACACTCATAGCCCCCAGCTCCCATTTTGGAGCGACCTAATGAAGTGTAGAACGCACACTTAGAGAAAGAGACTCTCAAGTAGTATGTCACAAGGCATCTTCGACCATCAGCAGGCACAAAACTCTCCTTCTCAACAAGTTTGGCCTACCCTTCCTAATACCATTTGACAACCCACCCACACAACTCTAAACATCAAATGGTATTCAGCCTATGGTCGACACCAAACCTGGAATCAATCTCCAGTGGACACATAATTTGTAGGCCCAATTACTGTTAAAGGGATCCCCACTGCATCGAGCCTCCAAATAATCTCCCTGGATTAAACCTTATTGCATTTGCATATAATCTCCCTGTATTACAACTTTGGTTGCACTTGTAGCATAGAGCATACTAATTCGTAAAGTTTGAAAATGCTTGCAAACAGTATGTTACTCAGCCACTTTTGAGTCAAACAGTATTGAACTCATTTTTTTCAAGAAATTTCACACTACCGATGCTTAACAAAACTCTAACATACATCTTTGACCATATTAGCCCCAAGTTTCCAGCAAATTACAGAATCAAGCCCTACCATCAACCAGGTAGGAAACAAAAAAACATCAAATCAAACACTAGATATGCAAAATCGGCGCAAACCCAACTGACAAATAGGGCTTTTGATTACTGTTGAACTGGCTATTTGAACCAAATTTCACAGCAACGATGCTTAACAAAACCCTAACACCACATCTTTTACCAAATAACCCCCAAGCATGCAAGAAATTACAGAATCAAAGTCCCTAATATTAACTGAGTAGACAAAACATCAAATAAACCCTAGAAATGCAAAATCTGCGCAAAACCCAACAGAAAATTAGGACTTTTGATTACGGCTGAAGCAGCCAGTTCAAGCAAATTTCACAGCAATGATGCTTAACAAAACCCTAACACCACATCTTTTACCAAATAACCCCCAAGCATGCAAAAAAAAAAATCACAGAATCATAATCCATAATGTTAACTGAGTAGAAATAAAAAAACATCAAACAAACCCTAGAATTGCCGCAGCAGCTGACAATTACCTTGCGCAAGGCGGTGGCGAGCTCGCCTCGGGTGAAATTCGCGGCAGCTGCGGTCGTCAGCGGAATACCGTTGCGGAATTGGTACAGTGCCACGTTCTTCTGAATATACTCCGTAAACTGAGCTCTGAATATACATAAACAACAATCAGTTAGATGTGGCACTTAGCCCATCTGGTTGTACCCCTTGGCTTTCAAGGGGAGGTCTGGGGTTCAAATCTTTCCAAGTCTATAGAAAGACGTCGAACCCTCTTTGGTTGCTAACCTACTAATTTCCCGCTAACCCCCGCCAATGTATCCAACATTGGCAACAAAAAAAAACAATCAGTTAAATCAAAATTAATAGAAAGATCGTGACTTGGTTAGAAAGAGAGAGAGAGGGGACCTGTCGCCGGCCTCGCCGCTGGCGCCCATGAGCTTGTGGGAGTCGAGGATCATGATCTTGTCTTCATTCGATTTGTGGACCAAGATGCTGTGGACGGCCGATGAGTCGGCGACCACCAGAGCGAATCCCTTGCCTACCAGTCCGAACACGCACTCCATCTCTCTCTCCCTCTCTCTCTCTCTCTCGGTCGAGTATAGATAAATACAGATCTCTGTGTGTATATGGTGGAACTGGTTGATTCTTGAGTGTTTCTGGTCTGATGGTATAAGAGCCGACTTGAGAAACAAGACAAGCCGAAAGGAAAAGTAAGGGGGGTTCAATGTGGGCCAGAAAAACCCAAGCCTGGCCCATCAATCCATCTATGGGCTATAAGAAGCCCAATAAACCCAGACCCACTAAATTCTTAGGGAAAATGACGGCCCGTGATTTGTTTTAATAATTAATACCTGTCAAGGAATATTTGTTAATACTCAAAATGTCCTTGGCGGATATTAATTGTCAAAACACATCTTTGGCCGTCATTTTCCCAAACTCTTATAGTTTGGGCCTAAGTCACGTGATTAGCACGCGCTGGAGCGAGAGCGTGAAAATGAAAGCTAACGTTTTTTAAACACATTCAAACTAGAGGTGGCGGATCGAAAGAAAAAATTAGAGGTGTCTAACGGGTCGGGCTGGCACAAGAACGACACAACACATTTAAATGGTGCACAACACGAGCACGGTTTTATTTCCCTTAGCGGGACGGGCCTTAGTTCTCTCAATTCTTGTTCATTTAATTTTGCTCCACATAATTTTAATAGGACGGTAGTTGTAATAAGGTGACTCATACCGTCATACGATAGCCAAATTTGCCCAATTTATTTATTTCTCATTGGCCTGACAAAGGGATGTTCCGAGGTGGGTTCGAAGGGAAGTTAATATGGACTGTTCATTAATTAGTCAGTGCACTGATCAATAATAATATTGATTAAAAAAAAACTATTCAAAATAAGCTATCCTCCCTTCCCTCATAATAAGGGGCATAAAAATAAAATTTCGAATTTTTATGTCCATTTGTATTTAGGGCATTTTCGACGAACAAAGATCCTCTTAGGATATTTTTGTAAACTAAAATTCATCACGATCTCAATTCATGATCAGAGCTGTGATCAATTCGTAGGTCTTGATATGTATGTCATCCGCAAACGAATCATATCTATCTTAAGAACACGTTAAAATATAATTCGAACAAACTTTGGCCGATGATTAAAAAAATTTCTAAATTTTTTCATGAATGATGTACATATTGAGGGTAATATATATATATATATATATATATATCCACGACTCAGTTGTCATATACCAACATAGTGGGCTCCATTTTGCATCAAATAAAAAATCACATGAGAAGATATACTCTTCAAACGCAAATCCTTAAAAATAAGATTCAACCATTGGAAAGGTAACGGGAAAAAAATGTCCATTCTTCATAGTCACCACTCAAGTTCCTATTTTTCTTCCCTATAAATACTCTCTTCCCCAGAGAGAGAGAGAGAGAGAGAGAGAGAGAGAGAGAGAGAGAGAGAGAGAGAGAGAGAGAGAGAGAGAGAGAGAGAGAGAGAGAGAGAGCCTTTAAATATCACCTAGACAGCTACCGTATTACTATTTGATTTTGTCTGGTACCTCTTTGAATACTTGTAAGTTAGCCATTTCATCAGGGGCGGAGCCAAAATTTTAAATAAGTGGGGTCGAAAATTTGAACTATGTATCATTCACTTTTTCTAGTGGCTAATTGAAACGAACAACTAGATTAACAAGTTAATCGAAAAGTAGATATCCGTTAATAACAATGTAGCTTTGATTCACAATTGATCTCGAAGACTTTTCATATTTTAGAAACGATGGATGAAACTATTTTATTAATCACTAATGTTTTGAAACAACAAAAGATAGAGCACTAATCCCAAAAACGAAAGAACCAGGGCAAAATTAGAGATTGATTTGGGATGTGTGGGGGCGTGAAAATCTGACTTTGGCGTTCTCCGATGATTTATCCCATAGCATAGCTCCTGCTTGAACCCCATCGTCGGCGTAGTACATCGCACCTGCAAACCGGAGGGGGGTTCCTCCGGGGTAGAGCCTCCGACGAGCTAGTTAGTACCCGGGGAAGATAAATCGAAACATAAAGCAAGGAATAGAAACCGTTTATGTAGGAGAGGAGAGTTGTGTGTACCTTAGGTGAGGGGGAGAGCCCTTGCTTATATAGAGAAAAGTGAATGAAACTTAATGACTAAGTAAAGGCTATTAGTAGAAAGTTTCTATAAATGGAAAGTTAGGAAACTTAAGGAGTAAGTTAGGTAAAAAGTGCAAAGGAAGCTTCTAGAAACTTCTAGAAGGTCACAACTTGCCGCGTCCACGTACCGAGCAATGGCAGTACGTTCCGAGCAATAGCGAGCGACCGTATATTTTACCGAACAATAAAGATGTCCGTCGAGCTGGTGAAGTACTCCGAGCAACATAAAGAACCTTCGAGCGGTCAAAGAGCTGCCGAGCGATAAGAAGAGCTGCCGAACGACAATAATAACTGTCGAACGACAATAATAACTGCCGAACGACGATAATACCGGCCGAACGACGATAATAACGGCCGAATGACGATAATAACGGCCGAGCGATAATAGGAATTGCTGAGCGAGACAAAGAGCCCCCGAATGTACTTAAGACAAATGTTCGGCAATACTTGTGGGATAATACTTTACTTGTTGAAATCGTTTGGCTGTAATGATGTGTTTTTGGTAAGATAATAAATAAAAGTCCCAAGAAATAAGAACAAAGATAACACCTCATGGTCCTTCCGAGATATGCTGGTACCCCCTTTGGACCTTATGAACTGAGGAAAATTTGGCCCCCTACAATAGCCCCTCAACTTCTTCTTTATCGCTTAGATGAAGGAGGAGTTGAACCCAGGTGTGGCCGAATGACCAAAGTGAATTCCTTTGCAAGATACAAAATAGACCATAATTGCGCTTCGAATAGACTTTAGCATAATAACCCAAGCCGAGGTGATGAAGCCGAGCCCCAGAATGCTAATAGAAGTCCTGTCCTCGGCTGGATTCAGCCGGAATGAGAGAGAGCTCGACGGCCAGATTCAGCCGGAGTAAGAGAAAGCCCCACGGCTAGATTCAGCCGGAGTAAGAGAAAGCCCCACAGCCAGATTCGGCTAGAGTGAGAGGAAGCACCACGGCCAAATTCGGCCGAATTGTCCAAAGGTAATGAAATCCAAATGCGATAATAATACGAAATTTTGAACGCTCTTGAAACCTGAATTTTTATGAGATGATGCATATGAAATGACAAGTATGAAATGATGAGTATGAAATGAACCGAGAGTGAACAACTGACGATACATGCTACTCGGTATCCCAGAGAATTGAACACTCGGGCAAAAAGTGTCAAAGGTATGCATTGGGTTTTGTGCCGAGCAACCAAGATAGTGACCGAAAGAGTATCCGAGATGGTAACAAATCAAAGCTGTCTTCGTCTTCTTCATCACCCGAACGCTGGAGGCCTACAACCCGTAGGGAGGGTTTAGTCTAGTCGTGAGGATCCTTCGACCCGTAGGGAAGTCTCAACCGGACGCGAGAGACCTCGACCCGCAAGGAAGGCTCAAACGAGCGTAGGAGACCTGCAACCTAGGGGGAGGGCTTAGTCCGAACGTAAGGATTCTTCGTAAACCTCGGCGTGGCTGCATGACTCTTCACCTCAGACCCGCAGGGAAGGCTCACCGAACGTGGGAAGCCTTCAATCCGGAGGGACGGGCTAAGGTTGGAGTGCTGAATCTTCAATCTTCGGTTGATCTTGTGGCTTTTCACCTCAGACCCGTGGAAGAGGCCCAACCGAACGAGGAAGGCCTCCAACCAGGAGGGACGAGCTGAGGTTGGAGCGCTGAGTCTTCATTGCTCGGCGAATTTGGGCCATCTTCAACTTGTGAACCTCTACTTCAGACTGGAAGAGTCGGTGATGGAAAGTAGGACCATCTGGATGTGAGACTAGGAGTGAGCCCCAATGTTCGGTGGAAGAGTCCGCTGTCTAAAGTAAATTCCTCACCGAATGAAGGAGTTGCATAGATCGGCAGAAGCGTCTGCCGCCGGGAGTGAATGCCTCACCGAACGACGAAGTTGCATAGAAAGGCAGAAGCGTCCGCCGTTGGGAGTGAATGCCTCACCGAACGACGAAGTTGCATAGGAAGGCAGAAACGTCTGTCGCCAGGAGTGAATGCCTCACCGAACGACGAAGTTGCATAGGAAGGCAGAAACGTCTGCCGCCAGGAGTGAATGCCTCACCGAACGGCAGAGTTGCAGGAAAAGGCAGAAAAGGCAGAAGCGTCTGCCGCCGGGAGTGAATGCCTCACCGAACGGCAGAGTTGCAGGAAAAGGCAGAAAAGGCAGAAGCGTCTGCCGCCGGGAGTGAATGCCTCACCGAATGGCAGAGTTGCAGGAAAAGGCAGAAAAGGCAGAAGCGTCTGCCGCCGGGAGTGAATGCCTCACTGAACGGCAGAGTTGTATAGAAAGAGCTTGCCATTCTGAAAGTTTTTTAGATGTCCGAACGAGTAGATTTCCGAGGGCTACGAGGATTTCGCCCAAACAAATAGATTACCGAGGGCTACGAGGTTTTTGCCCGAACAAGTAGATTACCGAGACAAACTTTAAGGAAGCAAATGAAATGCAAAACAAGTAGAGCACTTATCCGAACAATTGGGCAAAATGTCAAGTAGTTGTAGAATATAAATCGCAATGAAAGAGTCAACTACTTTAATTTGCTCTTTAATAAAAAGGTTAAAAAACCTGTTCCACGGAAGAGAAAGATGGAGGGTCCTAGATGAGGACCCAAAAGCAGAAAAAGAAGAGAGAACCGCCGCTGTCAGAAATTGAGAAGCTTGAAGTTAGATCAAGACGAGCCCACCAATATATGCCATGTTTTTTCCCCAGCGGAGTCGCCAATTGTGGGGGCGTGAAAATCTGACTTTGGCGTTCTCCGATGATTTATCCCATAGCATAGCTCCTGCTTGAACCCCATCGTCGGCGTAGTACATCGCACCTGCAAACCGGAGGGGGGTTCCTCCGGGGTAGAGCCTCCGACGAGCTAGTTAGTACCCGGGGAAGATAAATCGAAACATAAAGCAAGGAATAGAAACCGTTTATGTAGGAGAGGAGAGTTGTGTGTACCTTAGGTGAGGGGGAGAGCCCTTGCTTATATAGAGAAAAGTGAATGAAACTTAATGACTAAGTAAAGGCTATTAGTAGAAAGTTTCTATAAATGGAAAGTTAGGAAACTTAAGGAGTAAGTTAGGTAAAAAGTGCAAAGGAAGCTTCTAGAAACTTCTAGAAGGTCACAACTTGCCGCGTCCACGTACCGAGCAATGGCAGTACGTTCCGAGCAATAGCGAGCGACCGTATATTTTACCGAACAATAAAGATGTCCGTCGAGCTGGTGAAGTACTCCGAGCAACATAAAGAACCTTCGAGCGGTCAAAGAGCTGCCGAGCGATAAGAAGAGCTGCCGAACGACAATAATAACTGTCGAACGACAATAATAACTGCCGAACGACGATAATACCGGCCGAACGACGATAATAACGGCCGAATGACGATAATAACGGCCGAGCGATAATAGGAATTGCTGAGCGAGACAAAGAGCCCCCGAATGTACTTAAGACAAATGTTCGGCAATACTTGTGGGATAATACTTTACTTGTTGAAATCGTTTGGCTGTAATGATGTGTTTTTGGTAAGATAATAAATAAAAGTCCCAAGAAATAAGAACAAAGATAACACCTCATGGTCCTTCCGAGATATGCTGGTACCCCCTTTGGACCTTATGAACTGAGGAAAATTTGGCCCCCTACAGGATGAGAAAGAGATGAAGAAGAGTTAGAGAAATACCTATTTGGAAATGAAGAACAGATCTCTCCAAGAAACCTAGGTTTTTTTAGCAAGAACGAATGAAACGCTATTCACGTTTTGGGGATTTTGTGGGTGGAAATTCTATTTTGACTCCTTTTTTTCCTAAGTACAAAACCCTTATGTATTGGTTGGGGCAAAAATGAATTTTAAAGTGGGGTCAAATAAGTAAAAATGGGGTAAAATTTATACATATTCATAAGAAAATTTGGGAGGCAGCGGGGTCGGCTGCCTCCCCTTGACTCAGTGTGCCTCCGCCCATGCATTTCATGTCATGCTAAAGAAAGAACGAATAAGAACTAACAAAATAAGCGAATCAAACGATGAGACTCAATACACACCGGTTATAAATGGATCGATGATATATGGTTGAGGATCATCTTGATCAGTCTCAATGTGACTTTCAAGTTTGGCTAGCTCTTCGGAGATATTACCGATCGAGTTAGGACTTTGTAGGTGAACTCGATCGATCTATAACAACAAAGAGATACAATTGAGAGTGCACGTATAGTACTACAGCGGAGTGAAACAAACTCTTATTAGGGCTCGTTTGGATGAGGTATTAGTTTTGGAGGTATTATGTAAGAAGGGGGGATTGGATAGTAGGGGATATTAGTTAATACGGATTGGCCCATATTGATGTGATGCATGTTTATGAAGGGAGGATTAAATAGTGATTGGTTTGGATGAGGTATTAGAAAGGGGGGATAAAATAATACGTGGTTTGGATGGAGGATAAATAGAGGGTATTAGGAAGGGTGGATAATGTAAAAAGCTGTCAAATGACTATTTTGCCCTTATACAGACCCAAACTTAAAATATGTATTACTTTATATATATAATTACAAATATAATTAATCTTTCAAACTTTAAGCCATAATATTTATTTTTATTAACAAATGTACTAATTTAATAAAATTACAAAATGAAAAAGTCAGTTTTACTTTGGAAAAATTCGTGTTTTTTATAATAAAAAATCTGATTATTTTTATTTTGTTGGAAAATAACATTGTTTGGTAGTTAAAAATGTGTCCAACAATTTTGTTAGGTGAATTCACATGTGCCGAACATATTTATTTGGTAAAAATGTGCCTAACTAATATAATAATTATATAAAATAAATAAAATAATGTCATATTGTATTTTAAATGTTTAATAAAAATACTTAATAATGGTTAACGTAGGAAATGTTATCATTTTAAAAAAATGTATAATAAACCGGAATTTTATGAATTTTTTAAAATGGAGCCTGGGTAGTGGAAAAGGAGGATTACGAGGGGTAAGATCGTCCGACATTAGGGGGGATAACACATGGCCACCTCAAACCCTAGCAATCTATAATCCCCCCTCAGGTCGTATTAGGAGGGGTTATGGAGCTGGGGGTCTCGAGGAATCCCCTCAAATTTGAGCTTGCCAAACCATGTATTAGACTAGGGCCCACGTATTGGAAGGGGGTATAAAACAATACACCTTCCTTTTGTGGCATCCAAACAGGCCCTTTTACTGCACAATATATAGTAGTTTCTCTTCCCTTCTCTCTGCGGATGCAAGCATACTATCGTGTGTGTGTCGAACCATGCATATCTCTCGCTTCTCGTATTGGTGTGGTGGCAATGGCATCAATTTTCTTCATCGTTCGTGGAACCCGAACAAGAAAAATGCCTTAAAAATGTAGCACAAATAATGAGCTAGCAAACTCTCACAAGACCACATGATCAGGTCATTTGTGGGCATCCAAGGCATTGAGTTAGGCACACCATACAGTACTTGCGAAAATAATTAGGTAAGTACTTAAACAATGTATTTACCATAAATTAAGCGAATGGTATTTGAGTCTGTCTTTTTAGAATTTTTGATATATTCAGGTAAATTTTTAAATTAATCTTCGACATGTGGGATCTAAAAAATAAAACTACGAACCAAAAAATTCCACTAAAGCAGGGGAAAAAAAAATTGAAGTTTTTTTGGTGTCCTTTGTTTGTCTTTTTTTTTATTTTTAAACTTCAATCGATGTTTCTATATTTTCCAATGGATATTCTTATTAGTTTGATTTCTCTCGAAAATGTCGGCAAAAAATTACTGAAAACTCAATCTAAATATCCAATCTATTAAGTTGCCTTTAAGAAAGATCACCTAAACGATCCATCAATGGGTTACCCAAGTGGTAACGCAAACCAGAGCCTGCGACATTGTAGGATTCGATTCCCCCTAGAAACAAACCATGATTTAAGTGGGGGTCCACGGAAGTGGGTTGTTATGCTAGTCTCTCTCGAGAATTAGTCATGGTGTGCGTAAGTTAGCCTGGACAACTCGGTTATAAAAAAAAAAAAAGATCACCTAAATGACAAACTACCAAATTACATATTACTAGCTACACCAAGCCTTTGTGCCACACCAGTGAAGTATGAATTACTAGTATTTTCTTGTCCCTCATGATCCAGTCATCCCTCCGCCGCTCCCGGTACATATGGTCGCACCGCCGGTGGCAGTGTCTCTGCTGCCGTGGGGGTTGCTTGTCACACAACTCCTTGCACTCCTTGTACTTTTCTTCGAGGTCTTCTCCGCCCTTACCACCGACGCCATCGCTTCCGCCGCCGCCGCCCGCATGTTGCTCTTTTCCTTCTATGTGGGGTTGATTCAATAGACGGAGAGATAAAGACACCGATAACAGGAAGAGAGTGACAGAGAAGAACAGAGGAGGCTTTACTTTCATTGCCATTTTACCGAAGGCTCAAAGGAAATGATTTCTGGAGTTTTGCTTTTTTTTACTTTATTTCAGTGTGTATATTTATTTATACTGTGGGTGTTTTTGAAGGTGATGGGAATTTTTGACACCTGGGCTTGAGCAGAGAGGTGGTAGTGTATAAGAGGTACAAAATTGATACCACCGCTGACAGGGTGGGAATTTCCGATACGGCACGAGACTTCAAAACTAACTCGATACGAAATTAAAAGGTTAGAATTAGCTAATTGTGATATGGAATACGAATATGATACGATACGATAACATGAAACGCTAAATAGATCGGGTTAGGATTGAAAACATGATAACATGAAATACTAAACAGATCGGGTTAGAATTGAGAAAATTCTGATACAAACACGACACGACACGATACCTACTACCACATGCATCTCCACGTACGTGTTTAGGCAGAGTTTGAACAACTAAGATATAAGACAAAAATAAGGGTATAACCGATGTCTATATCAGCTTACTCATACCTCAACTAATAACCGATGTCTATATCAGCTTATGCGTACCTCAACTAATTCCGGATTTTGATTTAGTAGACAAATCCTCCAATAGATCCAAGGCAGAGAATGTTTGGCCGAATGAATATGAGAAAACAAATAACTGCTTGACGACTTGAAAATGACATAGCTTGAATTTTCACCAGCATCTCAAACCTCGACTTCGAATCTAAGAATGTCAAATTCTTTGAAGGCTTTTATATGATAATCTCAAACCTCGACTTTGAATGTAAGAATGTCAAATTCTTTGAAGGCTTTTATATGATAATTTAACATGTTAGAATTTGACATCTCTATAAATGCCCACTCCATTCAAGATGCTGAATTTGTTATTTACGTATGTTTTCACGGCCTAGTTTTTGAAGTATAAAATGAAATTCGAATACCAATTTCGAAAATCAGGTGAGTGAGCATACAACGTGGAGGGCTGTTTTAATTCGGGTATCACTCTTAATATACAGATAAATTTATCGTATAATAGTTCATTCCGTGAATTATGCAGGTCATATATTCATCTTTAAAAATGGAGTAAATATTATTGAATTGTGTCAATATCAAATCAATTTAATTTTTGGTACAAATAAAGGTCTAATGGCTTCTATTTGAAGCTCGAAATGTCTCGTCGAGGCGGTACAGGTGCCCTTCTCCAAGAAAGACCTAGCTAGGAAAGTGAGTCACGGCTTCGCACAATTTTAATCGTCTGTTTTGACATGAATAATTTTTTTAAAATTTAAACCGTTCAACACGTACACTTTTAGTTTTGGATGTGCGCAATTGAGCGCCGTAAATTTTAAAATTACAATTTACGGGTTTTTACGTAAAGGAGTTTCTCAATTTCCAAACGAATTCCATTCTCCATCCTCTCCTTCTGAAGCCAATCTTCTCAAATTAATCTCTCATTCCAACACCTCCTAGCTAGGTCTGTCAATGGACCAGATCTGATCAGAAAAATCCGATCCGAATTCGATAACGTCGATCCGATAATCTAAATCTGGTAATCCAAATACGGATCAGATCGAATTAAATCTGTTATCAATCTAATTCGAAATTTTTATTTTTTAAATTTGACGTAGACAATTCTACCCTTAGTACCCTCAAAATCAAACTTGTCAATTCTTTATCACAAAAGTAATTTAATCAAGTGATTACCAATACACAATCTTTTTAAATTTTATAGGATTGATGTATACCGTGAATCTTACAAATATGAAAAAAAAATTATGAAACAAATAATTTGAATCGTCATATAAGTGGGGCCGCAATTATCTTCATTTTGAGAAATTCATAAGTGGGGCCGCAATTATCTTCATTTTGAGAAATTCAGGATGCAGGGATGTACTATAGGGAGTAATATACAATCAGTGACATCCTAAAGTATCTTTAACCGTCTAGATTTTAAAAAATTCTACACGTAAGATAGTTTTAGCAAATCCGTATGATACTTGTAACAAATTTGCATGGATCATTAATTGTAGAAATATACGGCTCAAATCCCGCACTGCACTCTCGTAGCATCCCGTTTCGAGGGCACATCAGGAAACTAGTCACTCCCAAATTCCCCATAACAAACTTGAATCCGCAAAGGATTCTGAAGAGCTACGAAGGTGGAATCCTGTAACTAACAAATCCCAACTGCCGTCTCCAAAACCAACTCCTCCTCAAATACTCCCTCTTCCCATGCACTCTCTCTCTCTCTCTCTCTCTCTCTCTCTCTCTCTCTCTCCACAAACCTAACCAATCTCCATTCATAGAAAAAACCCTAAGAAACCCCATGCATCTTCTTCAAGAAAAAGTGTTTAGAAACACAAAACCTTTGTTAAGAGAAGACACGAACTCATTGCACTTGTTCAAGTTCTAGTTCAAGAAAAGAGTCGATAAACGCGAACCCTAATTAACATATGACGACTAAGCGAGCCCGCGTGTTCCGGTCGTCGAGCACCGGAGGATTCGGGCTGCTCAACCAGCTCGTCAGGTCTCCGGTAATTCCGTCGGAGAAGAAACGAGCCACCGCAGTTACTTCTCCGGTTATCCTTCCGAAACCGGTTGTGAATGTGGGCTCGAAGGCTGCGGCAGCGGCGGTTAGAGTATTACCGGAATATCCTCGAAGGAGTATCTTCACAGTGGGATCGGCCGCGGAAAAGGAGAAGGATGAAAAGAAAGAGGATGAGCGGCGATGGGAGTGTCCTTTGAGTTGTTTCCATTGCAAGAAGGAAATTGGAGAGAACAAGGATGTGTTCATGTATGGGTACGTACCTATTTTCTTGGTTTTTCTTTTCTTTTTTCTACTATTTTCACTGTTAGTAGTACTCCCGCCGGCCTCCGTTCCAAATTGTTGGTCATATTTTACTCTTTTGTCACTCAAAGAATTGTCAATATGTCACAATCTATAATATTTATTATGATTTCTAAAACTTTGTTTAATAGAATTAATTAAAATCTATCAAACAATATCCATATTTTATTATGGATTTATATATAGGGTAGGGTCTATCTTCGTTAATGTATATGGAGTTTTTTTTTTTTTTTTTCTGAGATCTGCATGTATGGGGAATTGATTATTGGTTTATATATAGTGTAGGGTCTATCTTCGTTAATTAATTTGTTAGGTCAATACTGTAACTATTAGTTCAAAAACTTATGTCAATGAGGTCTTCTACTTATGTCAAGTGTTGGTGTGCTTAGGGTTTTCGAATCTTCGGTCTTGTTTATGGGTGTCGGTTGTCATTTTGCCCTCTTTTGGGGTTGATTTTCTGATGAATTTTTGTCGGTGTGTTCGAGTTTCGTTTAATCTTTGTTCTTTTCCAAAGATTAATAAAAATCTTTTTGCTTAGGAAAAAAAAAAGGTCTTCTAATCCACAAAATAAAATGTAGGGAATTTCATAAAAAGGCAGCACTTTTAGGGCGCATGGACAACCAATAAAGCGATGTCCTGTAATTTAATGCTCATTAAAATGAAAAGCATAGAGTAAAAGGAGAAATAATAGTAGCCTCGTCTATTTATTTCTTTTGTCACAAACCTTTCGCTCATAATTTAAGATCCAAACACACCATAGATTCTCGCCTAGTATTTTCTCTTCTACCTGTTGTAGAGTAGATGTATCCACAGATCCACTCATATGCCGGTTTCGTGTTGAGCAGTGACTTTCGCACTCTCCAAATTGTTAACCGCACTTCAAGGAGAGTGATTTCGCACTCATCAAAAGTTATCAATTTGGGAAAGTGTGAAAATCAACCCTATATTAACAATTTGGAAAGTGTGAAAATTAACCATATATTGATTATGCGGTTAATAATTTGGAGAGTGCGAAAATCACTCCCCTTTGTGTTTAGAGGAGAGTCCAATTACTCTCTCTGTCCCTAAATAAGTGTTCGGCACGCAAACTTAAGTCTTACAAAATATGCATGTTTTTCTTTAAAATTTTTATTTTTCACAATCTAATAAAACTCATTACTATCTATCTATTCATTTTTTTGGGTAAATCTATCTATTCATTTGTGGGGGAAAAAAATTGATTTTTTTAACGAAACAAATGCATCTTTTTAAAGGTCTAGGTTTGCTCACCGAACAGTTATTTAGGAACAAATGAGTATCAGTTAAGGTCATTATTCTACCGTGAGTCCGAATGAAGAAGCCCGAAGGTCACCCAGCCAATCAGGCTTTAGCCTGACCCGAGCTTGTTTGGCGGGTTGTTAGCCCAGACCAAGTAGAGTATGATGATGGGCTGGGCCGTGCTGGTGCCGAACCCGTGAAATGTAGTCCTGCATCTTACTTCTTCTTTTTTCATAGCGTAGGAGCGATCCCTACACCCAAACGGAATAACAATAAGGCTCCGTTCCGGCTTCTTAAAAAAAAAAAATTTTAAAAATAAAAAATGTAATTTTAAACTTAAAAATTATGTATTTACGTAAATAATTTTTCTACCAATATGGATTTTGTTTGATAGATTTCATTGAGATCTTTTAAACGGTGCAAAAAAATTAAAAAATTATTTTTCATTTTCATTATATTTGAACTTAAAATTACTTTCTTTTTGAAAAGGAATGTTTAAAAAGAAAGCGGAATGACACCTAATCCACCTATGGCTGGCCGTAAGGAACCAACAACCACATGACTTTCACCATGAGGCTACTCACCCAAACTTTCACCTCTCAACTAGTTGGCCTACCTCTAAGAATCGAGCTCACATCTCCGGGTGGCAGCAAACCCCTTGGTTAGTGGAAACAAAACCCTCGTTGAGTAAAGTGCATCTTAATTGACAAGGTCTCGTAACATGAAGAGAAAAAAAAAAAAGTGGCTGTCACAGAAATTGGGCTTAGCAAAGTCCCATATTTCTATATTACAACAATAATTATATTGTGTACGTATATATTATCACTTGCTAGGTTTGATGAAGAGACGAAATTGTGTAAATACATGTAATTGTCTGTACTTTAGGGGTTTGTTTGTTGGTTTCTTACCAACATTAGGATTTATGTGTTTTTTTCCCTACCTGGTTTGGGCTCAACTTATTAAGCCTAAAGTGGTTCCTCCGTGTGGTTAGGAGAAGAGGGTCTTAGATGGTCAGGCCAGTGTACCCAAGACCCTATTAACTCTATACTTCGTATTATGAGTTAATGCATCTATCTTTTTGCCAATAAAAAAAAATACATGTAATAGTCTATTCTTATACATGTGCGGCCAAAAATGTTGATAATTTGAAATTTTTGGAAGTTATTTTTTTTGGATTTTTATACATTCAAGGGTCTTAAAGGGCGAGTCCCTCTGTAACTTTTTCAAATCGACATGAAAAACTTGTACAATGACGGAATCAGAATTTTATCTTAGCAATGGCAAAATGTATTATAAAAAAATCTAATAGTGGCAAGATTATATAAGTTAGGCATAATTTTTTTTTTTACATATAATAATTGCATTTTTTTAAAATTCTTGTCGTGACGGTCATCGCCACTTGACCCCTGATCCCATCCTCGTGTACAACTAGTGTGAATAGTTGGAGTTGTGAATGGCCGGGCACCCGTGGCCCCCTGTGTCTGCCCCTGCAAACAAATGTGCATCTTAGATAAGCAGAAAGATGAATTGTTGGCTACTTATTTATACTTCCACAGATCCACCAATGTGGTGTTTTTTAAGCTCATGCATGAAAACGTTTCTTCAAATTTGGAATGGTGCAGGTACCTAAGAGCGTTTTGCTCCACAAAATGCCGAGAAATACAGATTGAATTGGAAGACAGAGACAGAAAACCTTCCCCTGGCCCAAGAAACAGAGATCGAGCACCGGCTGCCGTTACTGCTGCGACTCAGGCGAGACAAGAACCCGCGAAGCGAGTTATTCGATCTCCAGTCAAGAAATATACCATAGCCAAATTTAACTAGCTTGTCCCATCGAAATAATTGTTCATATGTTGAATGCAGAGGATCCCTACAGCTGAAAAAAAAAAAAAAAAAGTTTTTTTTTTTTTCTTTTGCAATCAGCTTTTGCACCAATTTCTTGTTTGTAGCTAATGTGTCCATTTGCCAAACATATTTTGTTTTTGGTAAATCGACAATAAGGTTAGCTTCTTAGATAATTACGGTTGCCGGATTATGGTTTTAGTGATCCGGCAATGGAGGCTCTGGCAGATTTCGTAGCGGTTGTTTGGTGTTTGGTTGAAAGATATTGAGTAGAATTTTAACACATCTCTGTGCTTTTCTTTCTCCTTCATGTTATAAGGAGCTCTGTTTTTCGGTGTTTCTCGCAAGGTTTTTGCTTTTTTTGATAGCTCGGTATCGATCCAGTTCAAAGAACCAATAATCCGGGTTACTATTATTATCTTCTATTAGTGAAAGTCCAATTAAAGTCGAGACAAGATAACTCAATATATATAGAGTAGCCCAACACAAGAATTGATAGCATGCTGATCGATGATGAGAGGAGAATCCTAACTAAAAGCTTCCTGAGGCCTCTGTTTGTCTAGAGACTGCTACTGCGCTGTGTCTACTTCGACGTAGAGAGTGAGAACAAATCAACTATGTGCAATAAGAACAAATCTATCTCTCATGGAACCTCTCTTCTCCGGCTTCATGCTCCAGTTTGTCGATCGGTCTTATTCCTCTGCAGCAATAGGAGGCCTTCAAAAGTACAGTAAAATACAAGACATCTGATCACAATATGAATGTTTCGTCGAGCGATACGAATCAATATTCATGAAATTAATACCACTTTTTCTCAACTCGGTTGCAGAAAAACGCACGAGCTTGCATTCAAAAACAGAAAAGGGTTACACAAAGCATACACCCTTGTTTTTAACTTGTTCTTCTCTCCAGGAAACCAAAGAAAATCAACTCTGAAACTGTACATTAGGCAAAATAACAAAATCTGTTGGGTTTTGCCCATGTGGTGTTAATGCTGTTTGGAAAAAGAAAAGGCCATAGTGGTTTGTTTGGTGTTGGCTGAGTTAATTAAATGTTTAAGGGAATTAAGTGGACAAGTTAGTTGTGTTTTGTTCCAAAGAGGAGCATTTGCGGCTAGTTCCAAAAGCATCTCGGCAGATGAAGAGGTTTTTTATGCTAGCCTTAGTCATGCCTATTTGTAGGGACATCTTGTTCTGTGATTGTGTAAGAGTGAAAACGGCAGAAAATTGTGTGAGTTTGAGGGAGATAAAAATACCGAGAGCTTGAGAGTTAGAGTAGGGTATTTTGTATCTCATTGTACTTATTCAATATTAGTGGAAGTTGTTCTCTCTCCGTAGACGTACCCGAGGTTGAGGAACCACGTAATCTTGTGTCTCTTTTGTGTGATTATTTTTTTTCTTTATGCTCCTATTGTGTGGGTGATCGGGTATTTTACCCAACAAAATCTTGTATGCCTTGCAAGAATAATCTGTACATACGTCATACGGTACGACAACAACAATACTATCCTCGTAATCACAAATTGATGGGGTGCCGGATTGGAGACAGATATAATCTTTTGACAATATATGCACAAAGTGACCGCTATTGGAATAGTTTACCACCGAAACAGCGACCTCATGATGCTACCCACTCTTAAATTTGTGCCCTCTTCAGCATGCATGCCTTTCTTTCTCTGCGGATTCAGGGCACCCCCACAATAAAAGGGAAGGTTGACTTCCACATACCCTTATCTTTGGCAGTCTCTAATCATCAAAGCAAGCCAAAAATTATTCCCCTTTGACAGTTCTGTTATCCCTTTTTTTTTCCTCAGCAACCAAATGAGTCTCACTTTTCATTCTTGTTTACTGCAATTTTATGCAGAGCAGAAGAAATAGACTTGTCCTATAAAAAGGAGAAAGAGTTGATAAATCGTGGCTATCCCACTAACATCTGTTGAACTGTCCCGTCCCAAAGCTTTTGCCTCACTTGTCTACCTCACAGTGAAAAAGAAAAGCAAAAAACAAGATTACTGGAGATTTGGGATAACCAAGAAAACAACCCTTCATTTTGCCTGCGTAAAATCATTAGGAACAAGTAGTAACAGAGAGCCCAAAAAAAAAAGGCTGCAGATGTCATGTTTGCTATCAATTCATGTTCTTTGCAATCATATTGGCTTTATAAGTAACCATCAGAGATTCAAGTCTTTGTTGTATGATATGTGACAAAAAAAAAAAAAAAAACAGTGGCACATTACCATCTGTCATCTTTTCAGTCATTAAACCTCCTTATTTTCAACAAACAATAATTCTATAACCACACCCATTTTACACGCCCAAATACACACACTACACTCTAGTGTGTGTGGAGCCCACACACTTGTGTGTGTGGGTGTGTATTTGGGTGTGTAAAATGGGTGTGGTTGTAGAAGGGCTCTACAACAAAAACATTAAGGAAATTGCTTTTTGTTTTTCACAGATATAAAATGGCATTACAAAGAGTTTAAATACATCTCCATCAAAGCTGAAGATCTTAAAGACAGGTAAATTCAAGTTAAAAGTAGATTCCTTTCATTAACCATGTAGACTTCCGGTATAGGAAGTGGTGCCACAATAAGATCGATCCTCATTTCATCTATTGGTAATGTTTGGATGACCGAATATTGAGGAGGAATGAGATAAAGTTCGAATGACATATAGAAGATCAAATTCCTAGTACTTCAATACCTGGAATAATTCCACACCACTGTTTGGAAAGATACAGTAATCTTTTCACAAAACTTTCGTTTTGGACATTTATTGGCGTCAACGGTTTCTTCCTTATGGATTTGAGTAAGGAATCTATGATTCCCATGGGCTAAAAGAGGGATTAGATTCCCATTTATTAATCTCAATCCTACTCCAATTATTTCCAAATGTAGGAATCATAGAAATATGGTAACGCATTCTCATTTCTCCTCAATCCCGCCATCCAAATGTAGGAAGATTGTACAGGACTATTTCAGTATTATCACCAAATTTCAGCCACCATTTATCCATGATCTCATCTTTTATCCTTTGTCATTTCATTGTTATGTTATGAAGTGAAGGTCTGATGACATCTAAATGCACACAAGAAGTGGAAACCAAAAACTGAAATGCTTATGGTTGACTAGTGTCAAATCCAAAACACCCGTGGCCCTCAGGATACAAATTAAAGTGATTCTAACAGTAGAAGAAAAACAGCAAATGGAGGAAATATCCCTCTCCAAAAGAAGTGCCTCAATAATGGCTTCCCTCCCAATATACCTGCAGATCTGTGACTTTTTTGCTTTATGTAGTTTGTTTTTCAGATCACAGATAAAGAAAAGCAAACAATTCTGGTGGCCGGTGAGGTAATCAAGAAAACAACTCTTTTCAGAAAAAAAATCATTGTCAACAACAAAACAAGTGGGTTGCTGATATACTCTAGCCTTTTGAGTATACATCAGTTGTTTTTGTACCCTTCAACTTCAAAAACAAAAAAGGCAGCTTACAAAGAGTCATTTTGACACTCTCTTTTGCCTTCTCAAGCAGACAAAGAATCTCTGGGAAAGATAAAAACACTAATCCTGATTTTACCCTCTGGGAAGTGCTCTCACTTGTTTGAATTCAGCCTGCAAAACGGAAATAGCTAGACTATTTAAGCATTACAGTGGTGAAAGTTATTAGTAATTTCCAAGATGAGGCGGTGATTATGTACCTGAGGATATGTGAGACTGCAAAATGCTTGTACAGAACTTTAACGGCGTGGGAAAATTCTACACTAAGTTGATTAAATTGTGCTTCAGGTAATGTGAAGTTAGCCAGCAAAATTGCAATTATATACACCTGATAAGGGAGAGGGACAAAATTAGACAAAAGAAGTGAGATCCAAATAAAAAAACATGGGGAAAGAAAAAGGGAAGGACCGACGTTTTTCGGTTAGCGAGCAAAGGACAGGTCCCCTTCATCCTTCTTCAAAGCTGAATTTCTATAAAGCAATTCCATTCTGCAAGAGGGGACCAACAAATAGGTAAGAATAGGAACATTGGTCAAGAAATTCTCCTTGAGACAAGAAAATGTGATTTAACATTACACTTTTTGACAATGTGCTAGGGTATATATTCTGTTCTAGAGATGGATAAGAACAAAAAATTCAGACAGTTGTTGCGCTAATGAATAGCCAAAAGAGGCACAACATACCAATGAGAATTTAAAAGACGAGTAGATAAATGGGCGATAGTCAGAAGGGAGAATTAGTGATAAGTCCACTATAGACATTTCATAAGCCCACAAGTCCACCTAATAGTTTTGTAAAGCCACAAGTCTACACAACCTAAACCCCAGGGTACCCTATGAAAGTGCCTAAAACCCTAAACCCTATGAAAGTGTCTAAACCACTAAAACCCTATAATAGGAAAGTGCACCATAAAACCCTATAAAAGTGTCTAAACCCTAGGGTACCCTACGATAGGAAACCCTACACTATGGTAATCTACCCTATCCTATAATTAAAAAGTACACCCTAAAATCTTATGAAAGTACGTAAACCCTAGGGTACACTACCCTACCCTACTCTAGGGTACCTTAAAATGGACTTTAAACCTTACAAAATTAATATTACTGGACTTGTGGGCTTATGAAATTCACATAATGGACCTAAGACTAATTTTCTATAGTCAGAATGATTTAGGACACATTTCAAACTTCGAATTTTTTAGAAGAGAGAAAGTGAACACATCTCAATTATGGAAAATAATGAACGTCTCAATCACGGAAAATCCAAAAAGTGCCTAGGAACAAAGAGGTTGAAGGCTTAGGAATCAGAACACATGCTAAGATGAGCAGGTTAACAGACAGAGACATAGCAATGGAATACCTAATCTAATGTATTATTATTTGTACTTCTTCCCACATTTCAGAAGAAGCAAAGTTCAGTGTATCCATGTGAGTATGGTAACAGCTCCTCTGCAGCAACTCTGGAACTAGAACCAATCATGTTGTTCCTCAAACGGCCTTGGGGAGACTCAACCTCCGCCCAAAATAAGCTATAAACGGGTCTGTGATCCGAGAACTTAGATTCTCCCCGGACGTAGGATAGTTGGTGAAGCCCTCCTCCGTACCACAAAATTCGATCACACCTAAACATATCAGTATCAGCTAGATCAGTGCCTCAAAATAAAAAATTTGATAAACAAGTAAAAACATTTAAACCAATAGCCACAATCTGATATTCTTCATTATGTATTGGAGTTAATGTGTATGTAGGAGAATTTCCTCAGACCTAGATGTTCTTACCATGCAGGCGTTCGTCTCTTTTCCTTCCGGCGCATATCGTGCCCTGCGTATCTATCTGAGTTATTTGAGTACTTGTATGTTGGTGGGAAATATATCTGACCTTCTTGCCAATCATGGAAGACACGCCCTCTTCTCTGCTCTATCCTCAGCTGATAACAAAAGAATTGTTGTTTCAGTTGATAGTTTTGTTAGTAAGCACAAGAAGTGAAGCCAAGAATTTGGAACAAAGAAAAGTGTGTCATGCCTGGTCATTCTCTAACAATGCCCTCCAGTTTTGCATCTCAACAAGTGCCTTAGCAGACCGGTGAGAAAGGGCTATCCGGTAATTTAGATCCCCCAGCCAAATAACTCGACTATATCAAATCAAAATATGGATGATAAGTCTTATGTTAGTACATTTGGGTGGTTAATAACAATGATAAAAGACAGCAGGGATGTGTGCAAATTGCTAACTCAACTGACAAAGGTCTCGAGTTTGAAAACATGTGACTGGTGAACAAAATCTCAGATTACAATCGTATTTCTTCTTCTTTCTTTTTTTTATACCCACGATTTGTGACAAAATAACTGATAGTATCAGTGCAAGAGTATTACTCGTGTTCAAGGATTGTTTCTGGGGACTTATCGTCACCAAGGCTATGCACTCGTGGAAACCTTGTCTTCTTTAAAATCTCCATGACATCAGAGTTCCTACGCAGTTCATCCCCCTCCTTCTGTCCGGATGTCAAATGACTACATACAAAGCAAAAGCTCGTTTGATGTAACAACATGCTGACTGAAATGGATCCCTGCAAAACAAACCATGCTATCCTTCATTTCCTTAGCTTCCTATTTCAAAACTTTATTTCACCGCTTAAAGCAAAAACCAATCAAAAAGATATATACCTTATTTCCTAGATAACCCATCAATCCTCTGCCAACACAAGATACTTTCATGTTTCTGACATGTTCTCTCAGATCACTCTTAACCCATATTGTGAGAAAAACCCCAACCATTTGCTTGCTTGCAACCAAACAGTACCTTGAATGCCCTGGCACGCTATATCCACCATCCGTTGGTGCATATCCAGCATTGTACATCGGTCCATATCCAGCATTGTACATTGGTGCATACCCGGCATTGAACATTGGCGAGAATCCCACATTGCTCGGTGAATCCCCAGCCCCATACTCATCATCAGATGAACCACCCCATCTTGAATAGTCACTTGGCCTGTGACCCACCGAAAGGTCACTAGGTCTATGACCCCACGAAGCATCACTTGGTCTATGACTTGATCTGAAACTGGGATCATAGTCACTTGGCCTGTGACCGAAAATCACCCGGTCACAAACACTAAATCGCCTATCAAGGCAAGGCTGTGAGGTTGAAGGATCATTCTGATCGGCTCTCCAGCTGCAGGGTGTCTGGAATGATCGACGGTGGAAAAAGGAGTTATTCTGCCTAGTTGATCCCTCAAAATCTGCATCTGATTCTACAACTGGATTGGGGATGGGTGAAGGAGTATAGCATCCGCTACCTCCACTAGTTCCGGGAAGATTGTTCAGTGTTTTTTGGACTAGGGATAGCCATTTTTTGGCCGGGCCATTATCTTCAGCAACAAGAATGTTCCCGGCATTCAGAGGAACAATCTCTTGAAATCTAAAAGATGAAAACGAAGTGCATGGTTAATGGTTCTATCAGTAATGAATTAGTTGTAGATTTATTGAAGACAAAGAAATAGCTAGTGAAAAAACAAACTAAAACAAGAAGTCATTACCCAAGGACATAAATGTCTGCAGGAGGTGATGAATGGAGAAAATCATCTAGATTCAAATTACTTGGCGGTGATTTTCCTCCAACATTCCAAGTAGCCACAAAAATACTGGTACACAAACAGGAATAAATAATTGTTTACAACATACACATACTATATAGCTGGAAAAAAATGAATTTTTGAATGAGAGACAAACCTATTGTTATGCACATTAATAACTTGTGGATGATCGAGATTAACACTCCCCCGCCGGAGGCGATCCGTGTTCCTGCTTAAATTTTCTGAGGATACAAGTGAGGGGGGAGGGATTAGGAATAATTACATCATGAGAGGGCGAAATCTCGTTTTCCGTCAAACTACATAATTGTCGAAATTCAGAAGTTTTGCAAAGAGGCAGACAGAGATTTTTATGATTCTTGCGGGTACTGAACCTGTTCTGCTTTTCTTGATTGTCCATGGCTCCCTCTCTGAGTAGCTCTTTCTCCATTCCACATCACTACCTAAATGAAATATCCACCATTTCATGCGTCGGTTCACATCTCAAAACAGAATAGTGACCAAAAAAATTAACTAGCACATTAAATTCTAAGAAGCAAGAAAATAGTAGGGCCTGAGGAACTATGATCCAGATATTAGAAAACATAGACAAGGGTATATACACTATGATATGTTTGGCTGCCAAGAATTGTTACAGGAAGATTAAATTAGAAAAAAAAAAACCTCGGTTTTTTTTTTTTTTTTTCATTTTCTTCAATCTGCTGAGACAATTTATTTACTGGACTATAAAAACGGAACGAAATAAAATAAAAACTAAAACAGCAAAGACCATCTAATATAATTGTTTTCATCTTTCATTTTCCATTTTTCTCAGCAACCAAACACGGAAAACAATCATATTAGCAATACCAATACTGGAGGCTGAGCAAACAAAAAATACGAATACTGGCGGACCAGTCCAAGAAATTCAGATTCAAGAATCCCAAATGGGTTCCTTCAATCCTAAAGAGGTGAAGAAACCTAGAATTACTAAATAAATAAAAACTTGAAATAAACAAAAATGTAACTTACCCCCATAAACAACTTCATCAGACTGAAACTCCTCATTTTTGCTCTTGATATTGAACCATTTCCTAACCAGTTTCTTTGACCATGAAAGCTATGCCAAAACAGGAGAACAAACAATCAGAAACCCACATCAAAATATGACGAAAAACACGCTTAATCTTAAGAGAGAAAAAGTTCATCATTTGCTATTCCAGAAAGAAAACGAGAGGCATAGGAGCAAAGACCTTGCTTTTCTTTGAATCCCCATCTCTCATTGTTCCAATCACTTCTTCATACAGCTCTCCTTCCAAGTTCTAATCTTTCCACAATTTCTGGGTTTCGCTCAGAATCAGCAAGAAAGGAAAACCCAGACCCGTAAAAGGAATTCTTCTCCAACTCTCAAATTTGTTACCATAAGTGAGCAAGATAATTGATGATTATTAGACCAAACACCAAATGGGCATTCCGTTATTCTTCTCAAACTGCGAGAGAATCTCACAGGGAATCAGCAGTTTCTAGTTTATGGGAAATCCGCCCAACACAAGGTTCTTTTCCCTTTTTCGAAATATTTTGTAATCCTCTGTGTAAAAAGAGAAAGGAAACACACGAAAATAGTAAAATACTCCACTCAATGGTCAGAGAGAGAGTGAGAGGACACTTTTAAACGGATGTAAGTGAGAGATTAGAGTTCTGGAAGTTGAAGAACAAGACAATGCAGCAATTTATTAGGGAGAGAGAAGGAGAGAGGGAGAGGGGTTTCTAGGGAGAAATTATTTTATGCGCCCGGGGCAGTGCTCCATGCATAGTTTCAGAGGCATGCGTGGAGCATTGCTCCGGGAGTATGAAATAATCTCTCGTTACAAGAATGATTTTGTATCATTACCTTCCTTCGTTGAAAATGGTGTATGGACTTTGCATCAAAAAATGTTTTTGTGGTTCTTACACAATTTCAATCAATAAAAGAAAGAATAACGTTTAGTCTCTTCCACGGTAAACAAAATCATTCTCTCTCCTTATGGTGTATTGAAAGTATAGGAGGCCCACCTTTTCTTTTTCCATCGTATTGCAAAAATTGACATTATCCTAACCCCAATTTAGTTCCAAGTTTGCATGGGGGAGGCCCTTTTATTATTGATTTATTGCCCCATTTTTATCTTTGGAATTAATATATTGAAAGCTGAGCTTTTCCTTCTTCTTTTTTTGGTTGAACTTTTTAAGTTTGTTTTGTGAGATTTTATTTTTTGTTAAACTTGTCTCAATGAAAAAATAGAAAAAAAAATTGAAATTAGAGAAAAAAAATCACCAGAGATAAACAAAATCCAAAATTTCTATATTGTTTCACTGTAATGTTTTTGTAGACTTTTTTCTTTCTATTTTGGTTCATTTTCATGATATTTGCTAGTCCTCAACTATAGACGAACTAAAAAATAAACATAGTTGATCAAAAACTAAAAATAGGTTCACTTTAAACGAATAACTCATAATGAAATACTAACCTTTAGGCATTCCAAAGTAAACAAGCAAGTAGCTAAGAATCTCTCTCTCTCTCTCTCTCTCTCTCTCTTAGGGCTACAGACTAAGAGACATAAGCATTCGCATGTATAATTAGGATCATGAATGCGTCTTTCAAAAATATTCTAAACTAATAAAATTTGAAAGACCCTCTTCAAAGTAAATGGATAAAATTTGAGAAAGAGAAAGAGAGACAATAGAGATTACGAGCGCAGAGTGACGATTGAGAGTGGAAATTGAGACTTGAGAGCCCTTTGCTAAAGCTATTGACACAAATGCCCCGACAAAAATTCAAGCACGGATGTGTCCAAACCTGCTTGATGCACGAGTACTCCGCACAATGTACCCGATCTCCACTTACATCGAACGGTTATGGACTGCGTCTTTTTTTTAAGAAAAACTTGTTTTCTGCAGTGCTGAGCGCTTAATCGTGGTCGTTCAAAAGTGTTCTGAATGGTCCTGATGTTAATGAAACTTTTCGGGAAAGAGTTAAATTTTTTCTTGAAAAAGTTTCATTAAAATCTGAACAATTCAGAACACTTTTAGATTGCTGTGATTGGTTGGTGCTCGAAAAACAAGACACTCTCTTCGTCTTTTTTATCTTTGATCCAAAACCCAAGGCCGGCCCAACATGATGCGGCAATGGGGCAGGTCGTGTAAGATCCCATGGCTTCTTTAGCTGCAATTTTTTGTTGCCATTTGGTCTTTGCATTAAAGTTAAAGCAGTTACGAATTAAATCAACAGGACAGACAAAACAAAAGATAAAGAGATTGTGTGTAGTAGCAGCAACAGTCACTTCTCTCTCTCTCTCTTTACTTTTTTTTTGAGAAATGCTACTGGTACAGCAGAAATGGTACAAACGTGTTTGGGCCCATCTCGGGTCCAATTAAAATAATCGAAGCCGCTTGTTCAATATATTTTGTTTAAGATCCCAGTAAAAAATCAGCTCTACTTGACATCTACAAGGGCTTTTAGGAAACGTCCAAAATCACTTTAGAAATTTTCATAAGCAATTTTGGACGATTCGTAAACGCCCTTATCGATATCGAATGAAGCTGATTTCTTCGGGGACCTTAAGCAAAATATATTGAATAAAATGAGCGGCTCCGATTATTTTTGTTAGATCCGAAACGGGCCCAAACACGCGCTTTCTACTCTGTCCATGCCATTTCTACTGTACCAGTAGCATTTCTACTTTTTTTTTTTTTACTGTAATGAAGAATGCAACTACAATTACAAATTAAAAATAAGCCTGGAGTTTTACTCCTACATTAGTCTTGATTCAATTGAAATCACAGAAAAAACGGAACAACATTGAATGAGATAAAATCCAAATCTTGAGCCGAAGCTCTTCTTACTAGCAAGTCAGCACAGCAATTTGCCTCCCGATAATCATGCTTGAGGTTCATCTCCGCGAACCCCTCCAACAGAAACCTTTAATCAGTAATGAAGTAATTACTCAGCGGATGAACACTGCCTTGAGATTGGTCCTGGATAGCATTGTAACACTGCCACAGCAAAATACTGTACTGAACAATAATTATTTTTTTCACATATATTCCAAACACCACATACTTAGACTTATAGTCCCTCTGTGCGTAATTTTGTCCCTCTTAGAATTCCATTCAATTTCAAACCCAAAAAAAAAAAAATTTATGTTCTTAAAATAATTTTTCAATTTTTGTTACATTGAACAGTGCAAAAAAGTTTTTAAAAATTAGTAATAAAATGCATTTTATGGATATTTTTGGATTGAAGAATGATACAGAATCCAAAAACCAAAAAAAAATAATAATGATAATGTAAGAGCCCCTAGGGGTTGGCCAAGTGGTGGACATAAGAAAGCAAAAAGTGTTTGTCATCTATGAAGAGTCACATGTTCGAATTTCATGTGGGATTTCGATTGGTGTGCCATTGTTGGTACGATACATGGATATCTTGCCAAGGTGGAGATTTAAAGTTTTTTGGCTCGTTTTGGACTTCTTAGCCTCCATGGTCTAGACCAAGGCCTTGATGGTCCAGACCAGCGCGTGTTCTACGTTTCTGGAGCTTGCTGATTTTTTGGCCGGTCCCGACCAGCATGCGCGTTTCAGCAGATTTTGGTTATATTCTAGACTTCCTAAATAATGGTTTTGGAGTTTCCTTTTTGGTTTTGGACTCTATATGCAAAGGAAATATAATCTGGCTTTAGGAAGCAATCTGTGGCTATAAATATAGCATTGCTCTCTCATTAGGGTTTGGACTTCTTGAGTGAATTCCTTTTTTTTGAACCGTTGAGTGAATTCCTTTGAGAGGCCCCTAGGAGGTCTCCTCTGTAGAACCTTAGGGTTCGCCTGAAAAATCTTCATCTATTTTTGGTTGCCCCTTCTTTGGTGGGTTCTGTAGGCCTCCGGCCATCTGGAAGATCATCTATTTCGGTGATTCTTTCTGGTTGAAACCGTAGGGTTTCTTGATAATCATTTGTTTCTGTGTAGCATCCTGTCACATCTGTGAAACTTTGTTCCATCTGTGTCCCTTGGTTAAAAACCCAAGGGGTTTTGTGAGACTTGATGAGAGAGAATCTGTATTTGGTGAGAGATTCCAATCGGGTTTTTTATTTGGTGAGAGAACTTGTATTTTAGGGTTGGTGAGAGTCTCTTTGTGAGGGGTTTGTTTGTTCGTCACCATTGCAGCTCTTCAGAGCATCGTTCTCTTCATATAATGGAATCGTCTCTCATTCGCTTGCCCATAAAGTAGGTTTACAGCTGTAAGCCGAACCACGTATATCTTGGTCTCTCTTATTCGTTTTCTTTGTTTGGTTTGGTTTGGTTATTTTTCCAATATCATGAATATCAATAATCGTTGAGTTGCGGTTGAGTCCTCCGGTGGCCCACCGCACAACATTTCACGTAGGCCAAACATTGCATTATTGCAAACCTTAAGGTCACTAGAATGTTTTCTCGGTCGTTAACTTGAATATCCCGAAATTAGTAGAGATGCACGCAAGTTAATCCAGGCATCCAATTATAAAAACTAAAAAAAAAAGATTTTGATTTCGCTTTCCACTTTTTACTGATGGCGTTCCACTTTGTTCATAAAGCTTCTAGTAACTTCACGTTAAAAGTAGAGCACCATCAATAAAAAGTGAAACACGAAAATCAATTTCTAAAAAAAAAAAACGTAAAGGAGTAATATATCCTTCGTACACCCGATAGATTCAGGCCCTCCTATCAGCTCTCTATCTCCTTTTCATAGAAACATGAAATAATGCCAAAAAATGGGGATTTTGTCAAGCATCTTTGAAAGCCCTTTTGGGCCGAATCCAGGGGTACTGTGCCCTTGCTAACAAGGGCAGCTGTCCCAATTTAGGGGTGCTGGAGTTCTTTCTTTTGCAGCCTTCAACAGTTCTGAGAAGCTAACCAACTTTTAGTTGTTCAAATTGACTGAAATGAATCTTTTTTCATGTGCATTTCCCCATTGGAAATATTCTCAATACTTGGGGTGCGGGGCCTTGATTGGTCGACCCTGTTTGGTTTGGATTTTGGAAAAGTTTTAAAGTGTAACGAGTGAAGAAAGATAGATAAAATTTATTAGGGATCATGCACAGGGTTTTGAGTATCTCAAATGAACAAGTCTACAAGGTTTTTACTTTGTAGTTGTGCTACAGGTATAGCAACTCACGTACATCAGCCGCGTACGCGGCGTACAGATCCATTTTGCGCCCATCTTGGATCCCACAAAGATGATCGGAGCCATTCTTAATATATTGTTTAGGGTCCCTGTAAAAAATTTTCTCAATCACCGGTAAGAGTATTTACAAATCATCCAATTTTGTTTCAGAAATTCAAGCCAAATTTTGAATCAAAGTTGTATTTTGAACAAAATGAGCGGTTTCGATCATCTTTGTGAGACCGTGACCAACGTAAAATGAATCTGTGCGCGACTGCTATACGTGGTTTGCTGTACCCCTTGCATTTCTGTTTACTTTGTCCCATAGGACTCCTTTTTATGTTTGAATTAATTATGAAGGAGGATTGGAAAAAGATAGATATGTGGAAATTTTTGTATCAAATGACTAGTTACATTAAATGAGATAATAACATACATAAATGAAGAATGATTATCTGTCATTATTACAGTTAAATGAGAACGAAAATTCATTGGGAAGGAGGATTAGTTAGTACTGACTTGAATGTAATACTACCACTTAAGCTCTCATAAAAAAAAATAGCGATGGCTAATATCTAATTTAAAAAATAATAATAATCTTGCACAAATTAGCAACGTACGAAGTACTAATGCTGACAAGTCCCTTGATTCTACAATAAAATAGACTATTCGATTTTTATTTCTTTTTCAAGAATGCTAACCATATAAATGTGTGATATTATTTACTTTAACCGCTGCCAATGGCAGTTATTAACATGAGTCATGAGCTTTTTCCTTTTAACTATGTACTAATCTGAATCTCGGAATAATTAAGTTGCTTCTTCATTGAGATACATCATTAATTGTCCGGAGTCAAATCATGTACCGGAATCACTCTGTATCTTTGCAACGTGTTTTTTTTTTTTTTTTTTGCCATTTTGTGGTTGAAATTGCTGTGAAAAACAGAATTACAGAATTATTTTCTTTCTGTGGATAGAAAATTAGGCATTTGTTTGCAAAGTACGAGGTTTATATTTTGTTTGAATCTTGGTGGACTGGTCCATTAATACCTTATTTGCACAATAAATTAAACCGCAAGCTGTCTGGCAATTTTGGCTCATTTCCAACTTTCTCTTACGCTGCTGCCCTCTTGGATGCCACAACGGTTGAACAAAAGAAGAAACAAAGACAAGGGAAAACCTTTCTTTTTTTTCAAGCTGTCCAGGCTAATTTACGTTCATCTTAATTAATTCCTTTCCCGATCTGACTAAAGACAGGACATTCACACCGACCGAGACTAAGGAATTCACAACAAATTATATTATGTTCGTTTACATACTTAGTTTTGTTTTCATTTTGTTTTTCAATCATTACCCTACTTCTTTTTTCAATCATTACCCTATTTCTCCAATTATTACTTTCTCATCTCTCTCTATCTCTCTCCAATCATTACCCATATTTTCAATCATTACCCTATTTCTCTCTCCACCCACTACCAAAACTAAACTAAACTAAACTCTCAACCAAACATAGCCATTACTTCTTTACGGCCTGATCTCAAGAATCGAACTCTTGTAAATTGTGCGGATAGCAAACCACCCGACTAAAGAGCCTTAAAAAAACCTTTGTTAGCATATACGAGATTTATGTTGGTTTGAATCTGGGTTGACTGGTCTTAATTACCTTATTTTTGCACAATAAACCGAAAGCTGTCTGGAAATTTTGGCTCATTAATTCCAACATTCTCTCCTTTTTTCCGTCTTGTTCTGATAGCCAGCAGGAACATTCTTGAGGTTTCTTGATCATTGGGCTTTAATAATTGATTAGCCGAAGATCTAATTAGTACCGGTTCTTATAAAGAATTAATTAGTTTAATTATTCAGCAATCAAAAGAGAGATTACTAGTTTAATTAATTAATTAAATTAAGCTGACGGCGTTTCTTTTGATTTTTTTTTCCCAAATTCATCAGGGGCCAATTAACAATTAAACTTCTCAAAACCCTGCACTAATCAAGTGTTGCTTCCACTAAGCAGAATATGAAATGAAAAGCCCCTTTTTGTGACCCAAATTACTGGTCGATCGTTAAGGCTTTTTCTTAATTACTGATCAGTGGGTATTATGTCAAAATTAAAAGCCCATTTGTCAGTTATCGAAGTTCCGAACAAGAAATTTTTGTTCCGAACAAGAAATTTTTTTTTTCTTATTTTTTTTTCTACGAAAAAAGTGTGAGTTCTTGAGCCATGCCGTGGAATATGATGAATCGAGGCTCAAATTGCTTGGAGGGAGAAGATCTTGGCAGTACGTAAGTAGCTAGAAGGTTATGAACTTCCGAACAACCCAAGAGATTTGGCCGAGTGGCATGAGACAATTATCAAAGGGCTCGTCTTTCGAAAAGTCGCAGAATCAAATTTCGCAAAAGCCAAACGTTTCAAACCTTTGGGCCCACCAGAGACCTGCCTAGTCGTTAACTTAATGGACCATAAAATTAGTTGAGGTGCGCGCAAACTGACCGAACACCTAGTTATATATACAAGCCTTTTGCCAAGTAATTAATAAGGTCAAATAAGTATTACTACACTTTTTTTTTTTTTGACAAAAGTATTACTACACATAAGTTTTTCACTTTTTTGGTTAAGTCCTTATTTGAATTTTTTCCGCGTTTGTTCATTTTGAACAAAGTTTAAAAAATTTAATTTTACTTTTTCTACTTAAAAGTGGTGGTCCTTGTTCAAAATATTTGGGTAAAAGTAAATTTTTTTTACTTTTCCGATTAGAACGAGACGAATCAAAAGGTCAAAAAAATTTGGAGCAAAATAAACTTTTTCTAAAAGTACTAATGGAACACCATAAAATGGTCACCAAAAGTTGTCAGTAATGTGTAGTATTTTCTTGCGGTCAATGGACCGTTCAAAAGGATCAAACGTCAAAAAAAATTCAGAAAAGACAACAATCTAAAAAGTTATACTCCTATAATTTGAATTATATTCTTATCTCTATTGATTTTGTTATTTTTATTGTAATTTCTTGTCTTTTATATTCTACTCTTAAAGATAAATCAGAAAAGTAACAAAATTTTTACACGTAACTAATAAAAGTTCACCAAAAAGAGAGAGCAAATAAACCTAAAAAATAGTTTAGTCTACAACTCTAGGCCTACCCCTCTCTTTATTGTTCCCCCCTACACTCAATCTCATCGTCTAAAAGTTTTTTGGACGGTCCGAATTTTAAAAAATTCTTCCCCGGAAAGAGTTTGTTTGAAATCCGGACCATTGATGGGTGAGACGGACGGTGACATTGAGAGAGCGGTGAAACTGTGCGATAGACATAGCACCACTGAAAAGTGAAATGGGCCGTACAAATGAATAGCTAAAGGGACAAACCAAGTGTCCTTATCCACAAGATGAAACTCCTCAACTTCAATTCCTTTCCAATTTGGCTACCTCGGGGCAGCACTTTTATGAAATGGTATCCATTCATGTTGATTCAATGAGGACATGATGAAAAAGGTGGCATTTGGGAGCATTTTCCCTTAGCTTATTGAGAGAGAGAGAGAGAGAGAGAGAGAGAGTGAGTGAGTGAGTTTGATCTTCATGAATGTCTCTTCATGGTATATACGCCAAAGAAACTAAAGTCATGGAGTAAGTCATAATGAATCATTTAGATGCATTCCTTTTTTCCCCATTTAAAGATGGAAATTGATTTCTACAATTCCGTTAAAGTTTAATCGAGTTTATAGAAGTTTTTTTATGTGTGGTTAAGGTATTTGCGCAAAAGTACTAATCAGCAGTTCTGGCTTGACTTATATAATCTGGATTATTTTTTTGTCGTTTTAAAACTTATGGTTAGTTTTGGGTAAATTCTTTTCAGATTATTATTTATCTTGCAAGTGCCATTAAAAAGGTTTTAAAAAATGCACTCAAAAGATAAAAAAGATTCACTATATATAAATAAAAATAGGCCAAAAGAGAAGTACTATATACCGACTTTGGAAAGTCATGTTTTCTAACCAAAAGCTAAAAAAATTCACTAACGATGACAAACAAGTCAATTTTTTGAAGAAATAAGTTTAAGCTAGCTAGTCCAAACTAAGCCTAAAACAATCAGGAAGCACACAGAAAATCATTTTCGCAGATTCACTTATCAGAGACAAAAGCAAATGTCTATTTACAGAAAAAATATTATGTGCAAATCATCACTTAAATTCCTCTCAACTTTTGGCAAAAAAATCATCACTTGAATTAATTAATTATCCCAAAAATTGGGGAAATTGCTGTACTATATATTAATATTTAGCTCTAATAAAAATTTTAGGGGGATGTTAGAAAACCAATGAGCAATGGGTTTCTCACTGTCAAAAGGAATGGGACATCCAGCACAGAATGAAACCAAGATTTCGTTGTTTTCTTGAGAGGATCTCCTCATTTGTAGTGCACTAGATTCTTGAGGGTATGGTATCTTAGTTAATTTCGACACCTTGTCTTTTGGATTCAACAATGTCATGATAATGGATTTATGATTCTCATGAGCACTTATTACGAAGAAGAAGGTGTTTTAGGTGGTGGTGGTGGTGTAACGACGAATCAGATTGATCGATTCGTCTGTTTTGTTGGCCCAGTACTAAGCGATGTTGAATTTTTTTCTCTTTTTGAATTTGGTTTGTTTTTCATGTTTTGATATAATTCTACAGTTCTATTTCAATTGAGTTTGAATTTAGGCTTACATTGTTGCATTGTTGTCGAACATGGCCTGCTTCGCCATTTGATTGCCAAAATAGGAATAAAAAAGAGAGAAAATTATCATATTCATTTGTTTTTAAAATTGAGGGTGTTCACATTAACGTACACGCACTTTGACAAATTCTTTGAAAAACTATTGATCCCAATATCCACTAGAGACCCAATTAAAACTGAGGCAAAAGATTACACTATTCATACCGGAGATTTGAGAAAATACAATCAACCCCATTAATTAGATTAACTTAAATCTTCTATCACCAAAGCATGTGTTATTTGTTGGTTCAAATCTTGGGATGCACGCCAATGGGACGAAATAATTAAGTCTATTGAAATCCACTATAAATATAGGGCCAAAATCTCCTAAGCTCATTTACGCATAGTATAGTCCAAGCGGACCCATTTAAAATCTTTACTGAACTATACTCGGTGAAACAAACACATAAGAAAATATGCGGACTACCTACACCTGGACAAAAAGACCCTATGAAGTTTTACTATTTCCTAGGATTAGCTTTGGACTTTCTCTAAGTGGAGGACGAAGAAGGCATTCTTCCGGGGAACCCGATCCATCAATGAAATACAATCTGGAAGAGCTAGAATTCTAACCTTGTGCCAACCTACATCCTAAGAGACAGTTTCATGTAGACAATTTTTATGTGGCGTAGACCTCTTAAAAGGTAACAATGGTTGCAAAGACTACTTAGACTAGCCTTTCAGTTACGAGAATGGAGAAGTGTGAGATGAATATAATCATGCAGTCAGCACAATGTAATTACGTCAATTATTGATGGGCTCGCCATAATGTTTCCAAACTCTAGGAGACTGCTGTAATATACGATATTGAGGTCAATTTGCACCTACCTCCAAAAATTTCTAAGAGAACTCATCTCACCGTTTATCTATTGGAGAACCAGTTTAAAGCTAGAGCAAAATGCTTGTATGAATGAGTCCCACAACTAACTGACTTCCCGTGGCACTAACCATAATTCAATCAACTTATTGTTCTGCAAAGATTTTTATTTTTAAGTACATATTTCTCGCTTTACGAGACAAGTAATTATCCCTCAACCTTAAATTCAAAAATTAAATACTTATTTTAGTTAGTGAATTCTCTCATCGCTAAACTTTCGGACAAGTATTTGCGGTCCATATATGTTCGTCTAAAGCTTGAATATAAAGTTCCATATGAATAAATCACAGGACGGTTATCAAAGATACCACTACTTTATTATACATCTCATAAAATATTCATTACTAGATATCTCACATAAGATTACCAGAACAACCAAAACAGTTAGTATATTATAAAACACAAAGCAACCGAAGAAGATTTGGATCACTTACGTACGTTAGTTAGCTAGACCAGCCCCGACGGTGAGTTCGGTTGGTTGGTGAATTTGTTTTTCATACAAATAAAATTTGATTCTTCGGGTCAAGCCGGAGAAATAATAATTTCTTGTGAATTTTCTAGTACATCCCGTCATGAATAGTCTGTCTTTGACCGGAGCAAAAAGAAGATTAGTCGAAGTATGTGAAAACTAACTCGGACACCCGGCGAAATTACTAAAAAAGAAGTTAGTTAGCCAGAAGATCACCATCAGATGGTGATTAATCTAGGACGGACATCAAGACTTCCAAGGTGGTCAAAGGTGGTATTCTGATTTCCATTGGAGATTCTTTTTCCCCTTTTTTTCCCCTCTCTGCTTTATGTCCCCACATTTCAATAGTTCCTTGTCTTTTGCTTTTCCCCAGTTTCCATCCAGGCATTCCTTTGGCCTTTTCTATTTTAACATTCAAAAAAACGGATTGTTGGGTCCGGAGTATTCCATAAATGAATTTGGTTACATAATGTCATTATTTGTAACCGTTCTAAAAACAGACTAGTAGATGCGATATCAAATGTCATAAAAAAATTTGTTGAAGCCCTCCCTAACACCAATTAATTTTAGGAGAGATGATGGAAAAGCGGCCCGACAAGTGGTATCAGAGTCAGGAATTGTCATGGGTTCGAGTCTCAGGAGCGTCATCGTGAAGCAAGCATTATTGGGCCCGAAGTGCCCCCGTGAATTTGGTTACACAATGTCACTCTCTGCGATCGCTCTAAAAAATAGACTTGCGGGTGCGATATCGAATGTCATAAAAGATTTAATTGAAGTTCTGCCTAACACCAATTGATTTTAAGAAAAATGGTGGAAAAGCGGTCCGACATGAACCTCGGGGTTTCATCACTTGTCATTATCCCAAGTTATCTGTCACTTGATATGGACTCCTCTTTCTCAATGTTTTTTGCATGGTTAAAGGTACCAGGGACTTGGGTAAATTTTTGGGTTCGGATTATCTACGACTGATCGTCTCTAACCCAAGAGGGACTTGATTAATGATGCACATGGTAATTTGAAGAGGACGGATTCAACACTTAACCACATCTATCGGGAGGAGAATCAATGTGCTGACCATTAAGCAAAGGCTTGGAGATGAACAAAATGAGGAATTGGTGGTTTCGGTGGATAAACCACCACCTTCGATTAGGGAATTTTGGATCCTTAAGTTAAGGTAGATTCTCGACTAGGGTGAATCGCTCTTCGATTTGGGTCTGTAATACTTTAAACATGTCTACACATCTGTTGCACTTGTTAATTTGACTAGTTTATAATATTCCGAAGTGCAAAAAATAAAAAAATAAAAAAAATCATCTCTGACACTGTCAAGTGGAAATTAAATTATTTACACAGCCGGTGTAAACATTTATTTCTTTCAAATTAATTATATTGTGTCACGTCATCATGTTCTATTGATTGGGACCACTATTTTACAGCGTGGCACGATGTAATTAATTTGGAAGAAACAGATGTTTACACTGACAGTGTAAAGAATTTATTCTCTGTCAAGTGCAGTAACAAATCCAAGAATACATAAGGGCACGTGCTAATCATAACCTTGAAAAAAAATTCGCTAATCAAGTTCAGTCAGATAATGCCAAATTTAAAACTTCTGTGATTTTATTTTGATTTGTTTCGAGTGTGCTTCTGCATGTTTGCATTAGGGATGTGAAAATAATGCCACCAACAATTTTGAAGTATGTACTCCGAGCGGTTTGACCAAGTGAGATTATGAGATAGCAAAATAAGTGTTTGTCTTCTATGAGATCACACGTTCAAAACTCACGGAGACCGAACACTTCAAACCGGGAAATGACATTTTAGCCATCCCTTGGTGTCTTCTAAGCATTTTGACACACCTCCAAATTGCCTGTCGAAATCAAAAAATTTATGTCTGTTTGAACTGATTTATTGTTTTCCTTGAAACCCTCCATTTGCATCGAAGTTAGTGGGTTCTTCCCTTGCCCGAATCAACAAAATATCATGAGATTGCAAAACCCAAATATTTGAAATAATAATGTCGTACCACCACATTTCACTAGTAATTATTTAACAAATTGGAGAGCTCAGTTGGCCCCAGCATTTTTGCTTTTTCACTATGGTGAGATTATTTTTTGTATTGGTTGAGTTGTAAGACTTGGTTATCTCGTAGACTCTCACAATTGATGTAGTGTCTCAAATTTGTACTTTATACTTCATACATGATGTAGTGTCTCCACTCTGTCAAAATTGGCGAGCCATAGCCGACCAAAGTTAAAGGTAACTTAACGTACGTACCAAATAACTGAATAATTTTTTTTTTAGATAATCGGATGTCCGAGTCAGCTTGCACACACCTCAACTAATGTTATCAAATTTGTAAAGTCTACTTAATCATTAAGCACCTGTGTTGAATTAGAAATTCCCACTGAGTATTTTGCCAAATTTGCTTTGGCTTATGAGACATTGAGAATGTCTCTACATATTAATTACATTGGTGACATATGTTCCATTGGTCTTCATTTGTTTAGACCATCACAAATGGTCCTCATAACGTGAGCGCCATAACTTCTTGAAGTTAAGAGATTGCAACATGGTGAAAGAGACATATAATTCCATCATACATAAAGAGTAATAGTACTTAGTAGTCATGGAGCACAAGCTGCACAGCCATGTGGTGCTTCAGATCAATCCAACACCACACATTTATGCGGGGCTCATATACTTAGCTGTAGACCCTATGAGAATTAATGCGCCGTGTTAGAGTATCCCAGAGCATCACGTGGCCGTGATCCAAGAAGCACAGAATTGTTAGACATACATAAATTAATTGGGTAACTTTTAGTATGGATAGCCCAATGCACATCATCCAATGCATCGATCACTTTCACCAATCACATTTGCATGTCCCATGCATTAAAGGAATTCAACCACCATGAAAGAATGGATGAGAAGACTACAAAAATCCAACCACATACTGTACTATAGATACTTTGTTTATCCTTTTCGTTTTGATGTTTGATAGGGTACAATCTTGAAAGGGTTACATAAAAGTGAAAATTGATGGTCCAGATTTACACTGACATTTTCATGTATTCGTTTCATGTATCCTATTATTTTTGTTTCGTTTTTGGCTTTGAAAAGTGTGTGTTCTATTGTTAATGTTTGGTGCATGATAACTTGAGGTGAAAATAAATCACCCAAAAAAGTAGCTAGAGTAGACTGCAAAAGAGTTTATATTGTCTTAAATTTATTGTTTTATTTTGGTGATTAGTGAATCTTTATTAAATTTCTTTGGTCAAATTATTTTGTTATATCGGTCTCAACGCAAAAAAAAATTCAAAAACAAAATAAATGAACCAAACCTTTAAAAATGTAGTAGTAGATTTTAAGCCCACAGCCCAAATTTAAATGTATTCTGGCCCGTGCCTAACCCGGCCAGATATTGGACCTAGATGACTCATCTCACCCCAACTCCCAAGCCCACAGCCCAAATAAAATTCTCTGCCGCTGGTCTTCTTCTTCTTCTTCTTCTTCTTTTTTAAAGTGCTTGTTACTGTTCTGCTTCTAGAAAATTTCAACATACTATTGAGGGATCGGTTCACTGGTTGGAAACTTGGATTTGGTTGGAAAATGCCTAGGTTCGAGTCCCCCTGCCTCAGGAATGGGTTGGGGAGTTTGGGGATTCGGGAATTTTTTGGGGATTGGGTATTCAGGAGTGGCTTTTAAAAAATTTCAAGGAATGGGTATAGAAGGTGGGTATATGTCTGTTCCCACCTCAAACGCGCCCTACCCAGATCCCCGCCCCGAATCCAGAGGTGTACAAGAGCTTTGTTGGTGTACACGTGATCTTTTGGTCATGGTAAGCAACTAGAGTATATATTGTACCAATTGTTAGATGTGCTCACAAATGCGTTCATATTCTTGGATCAGTTTACTCCTTTTTTCGGTAGAATAAGATTGGGTTAACAGTGTTAATTGTGGTCCATAATGAAGGTTATGTTTCCTCTTTCTAAAAAAAATACTGGGTTTGGATCCCAGAGTAATGAAGGAATTTTAACTCTCTCTTTTTTAAGGTATGGATCCCCAATTTCCCGCGGAACCCCATTCCGCGTTTGGGGTAGGGATAGAAGGTAAAAAAAAAAAAAATCCCCGGTAAAGATTGGATCGGGGGATGGAGATTGTATAAGTGGGGTGAATCAGGGACATGAACAATGATATCCACCCCACCCCACCCCACCCCACCCCACCCCACCCCACTTCTTTGCCAACCCTAATGGGGTTCCCTTACAGATGGTGTTGTGGTGTAATGGTACAATACTCCTTGGTGGAGGTAACGAGATACCATACATGCACCAAAAGGGAAAAAAAAAACTTCAACACATGTTACAAAATTGCTTTTCCAGTCATGCAATAGAAGATTAATAACTCCAAACAACTGCAGTTGGAGTCTTGCAGATGGGTAGAGCAATAGTGGATCTCAAACTCTTGTGTTGCTCAAGGAAGTTGTATCTAGTCTTGAAATTCCGTCTACACTAGCTTTTAAAAAAGAGTTTTTATGGTAAATAAGTTACAAAATGCATTCTGTTGGGTAGAACTTTCAAAAACTGCATCAAGGTCTTCACACTGTCTTTTAACATTCCCATGCACATATAGGCTATGTTTGGTAACACTGCCACTTTTTGTTTCCTGTTTTCTATTTGCTGAAATCAGTTTTTACTTTTCCTAAAAAAAAGTGAAAGCAGAAAACATGTTTGTGTCAACCTGTTGTTTTTTTTTTTTTAAATCAATTTCTAAAACCATTTTTTTTTTTCTAAAATGGTCTTTCTTGCAATTTCTCCACTAGTTCCCAAACTATACAGGCCAGAGAGAGAGAGAGAGAGAGAGAGAGAGAGAGAGAGAAAATCATCGTAGCCTCTGCAATCATGTTAGAAACAAATTCCATACTTGATATTCTGAAAGAAAGAGCCGGGTAGTTAGACCAGGCATAGCCGGCTTAGAGGGGAAGCCGAAGAAGTCGTTACTTCTGGCCCCTGATTTTTTAGCCCAAAGAGGGCTCCAAAAAATACATGTGGCTATGTTCGTTTGATAGTTTAGTTTAGTTTAGTTTTGGTAGTGGGTGGAGAGAGAAATAGGGTAATGATTGAAAATAGGGGTAATGATTGGAGAGAGATAGAGAGAGATGAGAAAGTAATAATTGGAGAAAAAGGGTAATGATTGGAAAAAGAAGTAGGGTAATGATTGGAAAACAAAATAAAAATACTTCCAAACTTCCAAACGAACATAGCCACAGTTTTTTAGTTTTAAATAATAAGAAGTTGCAATTGCCTTGCTTTGAGTAACATTTTTTTGGTCATGTGGCAACTTAGGCTCTTTGGATACTTTAAAAAACTAGGTTCAAATCTCCACCCTTTAGTTTTTCTCAACATTTTGCAAAATTTTGTACAAAGATGAGAAGATAAATGCCCCCCCCCCCCATTACGACTTTTGCTTCGGGCTCAAATATCTTTGAGCCGGCATTGAATCCAGGTGATTGGGTTCTTCTTTCCTAGGCCGAAGTTATAGTATCAACTTTCATCTCTTAGTTAGGAGAGTATATATATAGATGAAATGTATATGAAATTTTCTAATTCCAAAGTCGGTCATTTATTGACTATAAGGTTTTTCTCCTTCTACAAGTATGGGTATATGGCCGGTACTGGCCCCACATAAGATTAAAAAACAAATACATGCATTAAGGAGAGGGAGAGAGAGAGAGAGAGAGAGGAAATGAAGAATGACCTCAAAGGAATTGTAGCGTAGTAGCCTGTTTTTTGTTTCTGAAAATAGTAAAAGTTGAGTTTTGTTACTTCCTTAAATTATGAAAATAGTGAAAGTGATTTCCAGAATTTGAAAGTGAAAGTAGTGCACCAAACAAACTTTCAAAGTTAACTTTTGAAAATTTTGCAAATGAAAACAAAAAACAGAAAATAGAATGGTTGCCAAACATGACCATATGTTTCTAGGAATCTCCAATTATCATCAAATAGTTAGATCTCCAAACATCATCTAGACTGCCTTGATTTCACAACAAAGAATTTGGGTGGAAAAGGATAAACTCAAGCAATTGTCTTTGGTCCATTCCAAGTTTCAGCTTACCTCATTGAAAGGTCAAAGCATGAAAGAATTACAATTCAGTTCAAGCACCACAGGAAGAATTCAAACACATTTGCCAGCAGACCGATCAATCGAAAAAATCTGAATTCAAGAAACTCCAAATTCAAAGAAATTAAGTTCAAGTATCATGATCGATGCCAATTACACTCTTCTTTGTGATCCTGCTTGTAATATCAATTCACCAATCCTCGCCTTCGCCTTTTCCATACCCATCTTCTCAAGTTCTTTTCTCAGCATCTCTGATGTAAAATCCGTTGGAACAAATCCTCTCAACACCATTGCCTCGTAAAACACGCAAGCATGTTCGAGCTTCCCACTCTTACACAACCCATGAACCAAAAGGGAATAGGTTCCAAGCTCAAGACTAACATCACTTTCAAACATGTGGTTTAACAAGAAGGAAAGCACCTTCATTCTTTTCTTTCTGCAGCACATCTTCAACAAAGGCGCGTAAGTCCTTAGATCTGGCTTGCACCCACTCTTCTCCATTTCTCGTAGCAGCTGTAGAGCATTCTCCTCTTGTGAATGCTCACAAGCTGTAGTGATCATTGTATTATATGTCACCACATCCGGACTAACCCCCTGCTTCGACATATCATCAAAAACTTCACGGGCATCCTTGAGCCTACCAGCCTTACTCAGAATATAAATCAATGAGCTATAAAACGAACAGTCAGGAACACAGCCTCTCTGCGTCATTTTCTCATACACCTTCAGTGCCTCATTGATTTCCTTTGCCTTCCCTAAAGCATGCATCACAATAGTGTAAGTCACTGCATTTGGAGGACACCCCTTCTCTTCCATTTCTTGTAAAACTTCATCAACTTTGCGAAAATCCTTTTCGCGGCAATAGTAGTCGATAACAGAAGTGTAAGCAATCACATCTGGAACAAACCCATGATTTTCCATCTCTTCCATTGTATCCCTAGCTTTATTTATTTGCCTAGCTTTGCACCAACCATGTATCAATATATTGAAAGTATGAGAATTTGGATGTATACAATTCTTATACTCTAAGTACACTTCTTGTGCATGCTCAACACTGTTTCCCTTCACCAATGCATCCATCAATGAGTTCATAGCTTCAACATGCTTCATCAAACCATAACGCTCCATCTTCCTAAATGCCTCTATTGCGTCCTTATATCTTTGTGCCCTTGCAAGCCTCCTGAAAACCTTAGCCATTGTGTCCAGTGAAACATAACCTTCTCCCAATTGATCCATTTCCTCCACCACTTCCCACATAAGATCAAACTTCCTACATTTCCCCATTACATCAACCAAGGAGTTATATAAATCAGCTGAAAACTTAAAACCCATTAGTGATTTCGCCCACTTGAAGAAACCCAATGCGGGTTTCCAGTCATAGCTGAATCTCTTCAATATTTGGTCAGCCAAACTCTCCGATACATTCACACTACAACCATTTAGAGTTTGCATAGCATCATCAGGAGATTGGAATTGACCCTTCAAGACTTTACTTATTCGATCAACGTCAGTTTCCGCTATATCACTCACTATGGATTTGATGTCAGTCCTGTGATCCTGAATCTTGCGATTTCCAGCCCAGAAAGGAACTGTGGGAATCGAGAATTCGTCCTCTGGATCATCTAACAATGGGTTGTCTTTCTCCGAAAATTTAACCCAGCTGGGAATCTCGGGTGACTCAGTTGCGGTGGACGAGTCATCGGTTTTGGGTGACTCAGTCATGTCGCAGAATGAGTTGTATAAGATATTACACAACCCGTTAACATACTGAATACCATCTCTAAATACGATCAAATTCTTTGAACCGCTACAATGCAAGAAACCGTTCAAGGGTTTCACTTTTGAAGCCATTTTTTTGGACCCTCACTTTTACGGACGGGTTTTCTCTCCTAACAGGTCTCGTCGGCAATTTGACGAACACATAGTAGGCGTTTCAACATGTTCACGGAATACTTCAAAGAAAAACAAACAACCGATGAAGTTCAAAGCGAAACGCACCTAAAGAGATGGGTTTTATCCTATAAGTCGAAGTCCTCGTCGTAGAGGAGGCGGCGGCGGCGGCGGCGGCAACCGCAGGTGAGGCCGTGTTTTGAAGAGGCATTCGTTTTTAAAGCGGGTCTGGTTTCGTTCAACAGCGTTTCTGCTTATTTCTGTGCTTTTCTATTTTTCTTTTGTATTTTGAATTAGAAGTTGGCAAATGATTTTGACACTCTATTTTTTTACGATGACACTTTAAAATTTTTTTTTAGCATAAAAATAATACATAATAAGGTACACTAAAAGATAAATTTTTGAGTGACATCATATAAAAATTAGGGTGTCAAAATTATTTTCCTAAAAGTTTTTTCTTATTAATTCTTCACGTCAATAAGACAAAATAATACTAGTATGATTAAAATATCCAATAGGAATAATTATTTTGAAAGGGCAAATATAACCATAGTAATGTTTCGTCTTTCTACTTATATTTTATGAATTTCTTAAAAAATTTGGTACACTTATTATTTTGAATAAATACAAAACAAGCAAAATAAAAAATTGAAAGGTTAAGACTACAAACCTCGGCTAAATGAAAACATACAAAGAATTTTTTTTGACTACAAAGAAAATTGGGTTTCGATGTTATTTTCGAGGTTCTAAATGAAAACAATGATGAAATTGTTTGAGATAATTTCTCAATTTCATAAAAATTGGGTTTAAATTTTTGTAGATTATTAGTTTGGCTCGACGAGAGAAATAAAAAAAATACGATCTAAACTCGAACCTTTCTAATAAAGATAAAAATAAATCAAAAAATCTATTGCTCTTGTCCGCACAAACCAATAAACTACAAAATTTAACACACAACTAAAAAAAAAAAAACTTACTAAAGAAATACAATTACGAGGGGCAATTTATGATACAGATCAAATTCTAGGATTTTCTATGTAATTGTCCCCTATATATGTCCAATTTCTCTGTGATCACTGATCAGAATCAGCTGCAGCCCAAAATCTTAAACAGGTACACCCTCTCTCTCTCTCTCTGCAGCCCAAAATCTTAAACAGGTACTCCCTCTCTCTCTCTCTCTCTCTCTCTCTCTCTCTCTCTCTCTCTCTCTCTCATCGTCTCTCCCTCTCTCTAATTTCTGTTTCATAGTAATTTAGATGCTTAAACAAAAAATTGTTTCTGGGTCTAGTTTCTGGGTCTAGTAAATGAACACTCCTCTGGAGTGATGAATCCATTTAACCCAAATGCATATTCAGAAATAGTGGCCTGAAGTAGTAGCTTTGTAGGGTTCTGTCCAGGGCCGGCCCTGGAACTTCTGAGGAAAGGTGGGTAAATTTTACATGCATGCAAGTTTTTGGATGCATGTATAGGAACAATGCATTGTTTAAAGTAGATAGATTGGAAATTAGATTTCTTTACCAGTCCTTTTGCTCCACTCTGGAGATCTTGCGAGATAAATTCATGGATGGGAGTGATTAGGGTGAACTGAAACTAATCTTACCAGATGAGGGGTTTTGAAAATCATCATTTTATTTGTGTAGTTGCTCATGTTCCTGAAATGTTCTGAAAGTCAGCTGCGTAGGCCAATTAGTCCCCGCCTACGCGCTAGGCAGTGGTCCAACGCCTAGATTAAACAGCTGACCAGTCGGGCACCTAGTCCCTGCATAGGCTCTAGGAGTCCCTTTTCCGCCGGACTTGTGCCTAGCGATTTTTAGAACATTGGTTTCCGCCTGGATAACTATTCTTGGACGGATGCTATGAAGGCATATTCTGATGTGAGGACGGGGAAGAGTCGCTGGGAAATAGTTGTACTATTTGGAACTGAAGGTTTCCACCGGCAATTGAATTGGAAGCTACCTTTTTGATATAATGGAAAGTATATATCTTTCCGTATTTTTCCCGTAGAGTTTAATGTATGCTAAAGCTATCTGAGTCATTAAGTGGCAGTAGACGGATAAAAAATGACAAAGGTTCTAAATTGGGAAGACATCGATTGAAGTGTAGAATATGGAGTTAGGGTTTGTAGAAAAGAAGTGATGGAGATGAAAGGGAAGAGGATGAGAGACGGAAGCTCCTACCCCAAGTAACATAAACATAGAAACAATAAGTAATGTCACTCCTCAACACTCCATTCCCAAGCTGGACAATGGAGATTGATGTGCCCAGCTTGAAGGTGTAATGCTGGAAAGAAGAACGAGCTAAGGGCTTCGTCGGAATATCACCCACGTAAGGAGTAATGATTTGTTTCTGCATCAATAAATGCTGAATGAAGTCATACTCGAATCCTATATATTTAGTGGGGCTCATGAAAAAATAAAAATTTGGTTGCTAGCAATAAGATTGCGGCCTAATTATCACAAAACATCTCCATAGGGGTGGTAACAATATTGCCAACGTCTGGAAGAAGAATTCAAACCACAACATTTAAGAGGCAGTATGAGTCATGGCACTATACTCTGCTTCAGCAATCGTACGGGCACCAGCATGCTTTTTTTAATTACGCCATGTATCATGATTGTCGCCAATATACAGAGTTTGAAGTGGATTGCCTGCCAGAGTGACTGCCAGCCCAATCGACATCCCTAAATCTAGTCATAGACTTGGAACTGGATAAGTACTTTTGAAACAGTATAAGATATGATACATTGCCTCAAATCGCAGGTAGCAAGGAGCATGCATATGTTGATTGACTACACCCACCAATTTTTTTGAAGGCCATTTTGGGGCTTGTCTTGAGGCAAGACATAGCAAAAATGCCTCTGTGCGTTGATTTTTGGACAGCAAACGACAAAAGCATTCACCCATCCGTCGGAGGCATACAAAGGCGTATGCTTTTCGCGCCTTTTTTGCCCCGATGACGGAGGCAAACGCCTCAAAAGAGTCGGTTCTTTCTCTATTTGTAATTAAAGAGTTGGTTCATTTAAAGTTGTTTGGGCAAAGACGCATTTCGAGGATCTCTGAGACGACTTAGAGTGCTTTTAAAAGTTGGATCCATTAATGTCCTATGTTTTAATGCCTATACATGCTTTTTGTAAATTCTATCTACTATTTTCTTGTTTTTTGTGAGGCACCTTTGTATGGTGCAAACACTATCCCCACCTTTTTGTGGTAATTTTAGTTAATTTTACTTTTTATAAGCAAAAAGTAAAAACTCCAAATGTTTATGCCTCAACGCCTTGAGGCTTATGCCTCGCCTCATGAGAGGTCAACAACCTCGCCTTGCGCTTTCAACTCTGAAAACTTAGACACCCACTACATAGAGCATGTGGAGCCGATTTACAGTGAGGTAAATCAGCTTGCCAACAAAGCACCGATTGTGGCCTCCATTATGAAAGAGTTCTCCCTGTTCAGCATAGACCTTAATAGTGGAGTTTATAGGAGCGTAAATTGGTCAAGTACTGAGAAGACCAGTCCCAGATGGAAGGTCAACTGCTTGCTTCCTTTGAGAGATAGAAATACCCTTAGATGAACGAGCAACTTCAATTCCAAGAACATGGCGATATCCAAGTACTTGAATGAAATTGCTAACCTATATGATGCTTCAGATCAGCGATACCAGCAGAATCATCGCCAAAGATAATGATATCTTTGGCGTGAATCAATACAATTGTGCCAAAAGAAGAGTGTGGCTCAAACACTGAATGATTATCCATAGAACAACAAAACCCATATGCCAGCACAAGAGTGTATAGCCATTATGCAAAGAAGATGTATTGGAATAACCCATTATGTCTATGTTTAGATGATAGCTAAATAGCCTAAATTGTACAGTAAAATCGCACTCTTCTGGCAATATTTTGGTTGTTCTCTGGTCGGTTGACAATGCCCAACCGCGTTGGATCTGAAAGACAAAGAATTCAATACATTGAAAATTAGATTCACTTACCTGTCCTTTTGCTCTCACACCCTTAACTTCAGACATCATTCAAGGATAGGAATATTGCAGCGGGAGAGCAAACTGAGTCTAACCTTACCAGATGTACAACATTGGAATCACCATTTAATTTGTGTGGGCAACATCTTTTTGGTAAAATTTCTATTTTGTTCCCTATACTATGAAGGCAATATGGGGAATGGGAAGAGTCACAGGGAAACATGTAAATACTTTGGAATCCGATACCATTTGAAACTCAAAAGTTACCATTGTGAGTTGATATGAAAGAATATTCATACTTTCCCATGAAGTAATGGATACTAAAGCTATTTGAGCAGTAATAAAGTGGTACTTGTACACATAAATAATGACTAATCTTCCAAATTGGGGCGCCACCAAGTTGGCCTCTCCCTTCATATATCAGTATTAATGAAGGTGAAAATAGAAACTATTGGTTTAGTGCTCTGCATTCAAGGTTTTTTTGTTTTTGTGTGAACTCATTCCATCTTGTGAGGATTTGTTTCCTCTTCCTAGTATCAAGAAGCCTTAGGTCAACAGTGAAGATGATCACACTTTTTTATGTGTGACCTCATTTGGGTTGGTTCGCCATCCCAGGGAATCTCTCTACTTCAAACGTGAACATTTTGTAATCTGTTTGAACAGTCCATTAGATCTTGAGAAACTTTTTTATTATTTTTTATAAGTAGATCTTGAGAAACTACCACCATGATATTCATAAGCACAATCTCATATATTAAATTGCATTGTCTAGCTAAAGTGAAAATAGGCAGTGCTATATCAAATTATTAGGGTTTTGGAGTTAATGATGTGAAATTGAGTTAGATTAAACCTCACAATGATGTGGAGGATGATTAGTTGATAAGAACTTTTTAGTGGGAATATTTCATTTCCATATCTAGCAATTTGTTACAACAAAAATGATACTCACACAACAATCCAAACACAACACCAAACACAACCTCTCACATATATGTGGGCTCCGCAAACACTACCATGTGTGGGCCCATATGTATGTGAAAGGTTGTATAAGTTGTTGTGTTTGGATCGTTGTATGAGTAACATTGTTGTTGTTACAACTATATGATGGTATTGTTGTAAAACTATATATGATGGGTTGTAAAACTATATGATGGCATTCCACATCTCCAAATGGCTCACTCCAAGGAGAACATGACCGCTTGTTTTTTTTTTGATCAGCCATGACCTCTTGTTCTTCATAACGGAAAACTCCTAATTGTGACGCACCTCATGTTCTTATTCGCTAACCAGATTTATATAGAAGAAATCATTACGACCCACTAGACTCATGATCTTAGAAAGTGGAATCCAGTTTATGCAACACTACACTACCCATATTCTCTACCACTAGTAACTTTTAAATGACAATGTTTCAAATATCTCTTGGCAAACTATTGCGCATATGTATCAAAATCCTGGCCTAAAAATGTTTTACACCTCTAGAGACACTTTATATTCGTGTAGATAGGTAAATAGATGCCTATATTCCCCAATATGTGGGGTAGAATCAATTTGCACCCAGAGAGAATTTTCTCAACCCGTAGCCCCTTTGGTGGGACTCACGATTTTGTTAATGCTTTCTACCATATTTTTCAACTGTAAGGCACTCCAAATATCAACTTGATTGGAGTTATTGGACACTTGTGAGTCGTCAATCCATCCACTTAAATTTTCTTCACATGGTTTATTAGTTGGAGTTCTTTACATGTGGCGCATCTCTAATGCAGGACCTAAACTGGGCAAGCATCACATGTTTGTAATTTAGTTGGGAAAGTTGGTAATAGTCGTTTTTAGCTATGCAAGACTTACAAGTTCTTTTCTTTTATAAGTTGCACCGTACGACTCAACTTTGCAGATTATGTGGATGAATCCTTCCGAATACGTTCTTATGAATATGTTTCTAAATGTATGCAAGAGTTTCTTTTAATCTCTTGCAAAAATTGCACCTTATGGCTTACGCCTTTTAGGCAAACGTTTCCCTATATCATCTCAGGGTGAAATGACTCCTTGTTCACCTATGCCAATGAGTCTTGATGTATTGGCTGCTAGTTGATGCATCAGTTTTACTAGTAACACAAGTTGCAACTTACACACCGGCTCGCATTAGTGTGCATGTAAGTTTGTTTGCAACTTGTGTGTGTTAGTCGAGTTTTCCTTCATATTTACTCCCTTTACTATGTCTTTGTATTTATTGTTCTTCTTCTTGTATAGGGTAATATCACCTTGAGATGACCATTCCTTTAAGTATGGCGATGGGTCTTAATTCAATGGCTGCTCGTCAATATAGTACCCCCTTTGTTTACTTAAGATTAATTGTCCTTTTTCAGTTGTGATGTAATGCATGGTTTCAGGACATATGTCCACGTGACAGTCTATGTGGGGTTTGCGACAGACGACGGTTATCTCATATTTTGGAACTCCATTAGTTCAGTTATTGTGCTGACATGTGACGGTTCCAATATGTGTATCTGGAAATTCCTTGTCGGCTTGTAAGAAAATCTTCTCTGTCTGAGACTCTGAGTTCTCAAGTTTTCGTAAATATCAAGTTAGGGTTTGATGTCTAACGCTGACAAAACCTAAAGTTACCTTTTCCGGATCAAATTAGCATTCACTTAATCACATTAATGATTACATTTACTTGCATCATCACTAGATAGTGTAAGCTATCCAATTACACCAACGATTATACTTAGTTTTTTGGCTGTGGCATCAGTTTATAGTGTATGCTGCGTAAATGACCCTTAATCAAAAGTTGCTCCCATACGGACGAGAGCGAGAAAGATCAGTCAGGCCATAAACAATATAACCTAACACAACAACTTGAAAAAGAGATGTTGAAGACGCTGAGGATTGGGAAAAAATTTGAAGTGGCAACCATGTACTTGAAAAGTTGCTCCCATTCTCCTTGTTGTTCGAGTTTGTACTTGGAAATTTGTTGGCCTGGCTTATTAGGTGTAGGATTTTGTATGTGGGGGAGTTATTGTGTCCTTGTTCTGAAAAGGAATGATTGTTTTATTGGAAGCAAAATCTCAGGCACTTTGGTATCGATATTTTATTATCCTGTAACACTAACATTTCACTAACTAATATGCAACTTATTATATGGTCGAAATATTACCCTATCATGACACTCTTCAAAAACTTGTTATATTATAAGAGATGCTTTTTTGAGTATTTTGGTAAACAGGGTTACATCGTTGGCATCAAAATTCAAAAGTCTCTAATGCCAACTAACAATTGAGAATTCTTTAAGAAAAAAGGACAAGAAATAGTTGCGAACTGATGGGACATACTATTAAATGCCTTTTGTTAAACAAAAAGGCTGATGTGGCAAATGCAGGTGAGGTGTCTAGTCAATTTAAATTGAAAGGTTGTATAAATATCGAGGGAAGATTTTCCTTATCCTCTTGCTATCAATTCTAATAATTTTTCACGGCTCAATCTTAGACTCAAAGTTGTAAGGTATTAATGCTTTCAGTTAGGTGACATGAAACTATGACTCAGGTTTCTACGTGGTTTACGTCCTTAGTTTTCTATCATTTTCGTTGGAATGAGTTTTTATATGTGCACCTGGAGTGCTCCATGTGTATTTGTCTTGCATTTAATCAGGCGACTCTTGTTTAGTTTTACATATTATTTTGCTCTTTGTACCATTTCAACTTTCTGGAGGTTTTATACAATCATAGTGCCTAATAAGTGACTGTGTCTCTCGAAGACTGCATTCCTAAAAACCATGAAGAGGCCAGTACCATGGAATGACCAGGTGGATGTCATACTATCAGATGAATCCTCTTCTTCTGATTCCGAAGCTGATGGATCTGACAACAAGCAAGCAAACAAGGATGTCGCAATTGATGAACCTGCTGAACAGGATAGTTCTGAAGGTATTCACATCATCTCTCATCTGGTACCTGGTTGGTTATTGGATATGTTTTTCCATTTTCACGTTCACCACAACATCCTGAAGGTTTTGCTATGTCATAATTACCATATGAGAACTGTATTGTACCTTGGAAACTAATGTTGCTGCCAAATATTCGGCGAGGCATTTTGGCATGGGTATTTGATGTTTAATCTTCCATTTTGTCCTTGAAGGTGATTCTGAATTTGGAATCTTCTTAGGTGTCTATAATTTGACGTAATCCAGCAATGTCAACAATAATAATGGACAAAGTATTTCCGGAAAAGAAGAAGGGCAAATTCACACACTTGATATTTGAATTTATTCTCTGGTAAACTTTGGATGTGGTTGATTTCTGAGAAAGTTGTTCAAGAAGAAGAGAGAGAATGTAGTTTCACTTTCTCTCTTTTGGCTGTTCAGGAATAAATTAAGAAAAACTCAACCTATCTGTTTTAAATAGTTGCTCAAGGAACAGTGGAGCCAACGTGGAGACTTTTCTTGTTATCAAACTGATTTACCCTGTGCCACTAAAGTGGTAGACAATCTAGCTGTTCAGACTTGATAGCAGTCACAGAATCAGTAAGCTTAGGTGTCTTTCACTTTTCGTAGGTCATCCTAAAACAGCTAGAAGATCTTTACTTTCTGTATTCGAACCTGTGGGGCACATAACTCAGGTTCACAAACTTGAATACTGTTGCGAATCCTCTATAGACTCCGCCATGTTCATAAACCTGAAAGATTGTCACCCTGTCAGATAGATATTTTGTGATCCGCTCACAAAAGAATTGACCCCTTTGTTGTTTCTTAATACAATAGGTTGCTTTGAAATAAGCTGGTTTTCAATACCAAGTTCATCCCAAAATAATCACGTAGGCGTGCATGTAGCACAAAATTCAAATATGAACTTTGATAGTGACTTAAATTGACTGGAATTTGTTCCATTGCTAGCCATTATGAAATAAATTTGGCTAAATATTCAATCAGGTGGTATTTCTGGAAAAGCCATTTGTGATGATTATGGATAGTAGAATACATGCTTACAGTGGAGGAGTGTCTGGGGATGTATTTGGATCAAGGATTTGTGGAGGGAATTGCGGAAGGATTTCTCCCTTAAGATGAAAACATATTTTATAGCATGACAGTTTTTATTTAAAATTTCGCTTCTCACTCGTTGCACCTTTTGCTGCTGTTGTATTTTCAGCTGTTTTGAAATCTTTCGACATTTTCACACAACTAATCTACTTTCTCACTATCACTGCCATGAAATGAAGTGTGTTTTTACAACGCAGGAGTGGTGATCAGAAGGGCGGAAATGTATCAAGACTACATGAAGCAGGTTCCGATTCCCACCCAGCGTGGCTCCGTTATTCCGTTTACCTCATGGATTGGATTATCCAAATCCATTAAGCAGTTATACGGCCAACCCCTGCATTACCTCACCAACATTCTCGTAAAACAGTGGGACCAAATGAGAATTGGCTCTGAGAATGAAGATATACCTTTGGACACCCTTATTCATCCTTGTAAAGCTGAAGCCACCATTTGGCTGCTTGAAGAAATTCATCGTCTCACGACATCTCATCATCATCTAGCAAAACTCTGGCTGTCTGATCCGAGGCCCCATGCTTTTATCGATCCTATTTTCCCAAAGCTGTGAAGATCTTCAAGGGAAATTGTTAATCTCTGGAAAATAGCACTAGTTTATGAGTCTCTTTTGCTGTTATTTTCTTTCTTTGTGAAACGATAGAACCATAATGCTTCGTGGCTTTAATCACGTGTCGCTAACAAAATGTAGCCTTTGGATTTTGATAAACTTCTTGCCATTCCAATAGTAGTAGTGGTTGGTTTATTTTGTGAAATACTGGATTATATGTTTTACACCAGTTTTGGAAATTGATAGTGAAAAAGCACATCCCTTCCGTTATCGGAAAACCTGGAGAAAACAGGTGCTTGGTGAAACATATCGTAGCATGGCAAGCATATAGACCATAACTGAACGAAAATAAGAGCGCCATAACTCAAAAATCTTGAATATTGCAAGGTTTTGGCTTTTCTTGAGTTTAGCCCTTTTTATTTATCATTTTCTCCAATTTGCCTGTAACTGGACTGGTCACTGGACACTCCAAAAATTCTGGCCATTTGACATTAGCATAAGTTGTTATGAAAGGCTAAGATTCAGCTTGACAAACTGACAGTCGTCGCTCCAACTGATGGAGCAAATGCGTAATGCTGTCCAGAAAGCTTCACATTCAGTTGGAGCAAATTTGCACTGCTGTCTGGAAAGCTTCACATTCAGTGTGAGCAAATGCGTAATGCAGTCCGGAAAGCTTCACATTCAGTATAAACGGGAAGAAAGATAGTAAAAAGCAGGCCGAATATGGTTCACATTCGGGAAAGAAAGAAGAAAAGCAGGCCTTCTCCCTGATTCTCTCTCACCAATTGATATCTCAACCTGTAGATGTGAAAACTTTGTATATCAGCAATGATCGAAGAACTCCTTGGCACCAAGAAGATGATCCCCTATTCCTGTTTTTGTCCTGAAAAGGCCCAGTCTTGGCCAAAATGATGGGTGATCCCCCTCTCTTTCAAAAACTTCAGTAAGAATATCTAGAGAATCACGTCTTTTAATTTGCAAGACTAAAAGAAAATCCCAGGAAAAAAACACGGACGGCTATAACTTATTCTTTTGAATGCAATTTGAAGTACAAAATCCTGAAACTTCGACATATTATCTTCATCTCGTCCACCAAGATGATCAAACCGAAAATGTCGTTGAGAAATACAACTAAATAGACGAATCAAGGACCCCGAGCTGGAGCAAAGCAAAAACAGCCACCGCCCTGGCCTTCCGGTATCATTCCCCCTCCTTTGCTAGCGTCAATTGCTTCTAACAAACTCACTACCTCGTTCATGTTGGGGCGCTTTTCAGGGTTTGCATCCCAACATTTCTTCATGATGTTTGCCACGGAACTTGGGCAGCATCTGGGGATATCTGGCCTCAAATTCTGACAACACAATCGCACAATATCAACTCCAACCGAGAATGTGGATCCAAAATTTCGGAAGCATAAAATGAACGCTCAAAGCTACCATCGAAAAGACAGAGACATACTTGAACAGAGTTAAGAGTTTTCGGGAATCATGGTAAATTCGAGATTCCAGCACGAAAAAGTACAGGCCATCATCATACCATGCTACAAAAGTGAATGGATGATCACAGTTTTATGTCCAAGAATTAGTGAGACACACCTTGAATTTTAATTTATCTTGGGAAGTAGAGAAAAGTTCCATCGCGTCTAGTAATATGTCAATTTAATTACGTATTTAGGAACCTCATTACCTAATGCGCAACCACATTTAATTAGCAAAGACGTTAAGCATAAAAGTGTAAATTCAAATCTGTTAAGCAGCAATGATATTTAGGACAATACCCAATCCACACCATCCAGGCCTCGATCAAGGAAAACTAACACTATGCAATTCCTTCATAGAATTCTTTTTTTATCGGATCAACATTTGTGGCAATTAAAAAATCACAGATATAGTACAATATTCGATGTCGAAATCAACGGCATTTGACGGAACAAGTCTCTAGTCTTCGTCACCAGGACTCTTTTAAGTCTTTGCCAAAATGGCCAGCGTGAAACAGGCTAACACACATTAATGATGACATAAACCAGGAGTCCTTGATGGCAAAAGCTAGTATCAGTTAAATAAGACTGAAACAAAGAAGTATCACTTCAAATGTACATTCCTATGAAATGGAACGACTTAACTCTTAAGGTTTCCAAAACCAATAAAAAAAAATGATGACAGCATTCTTTATGGTGGAATGTCGACAATTCAATAATCAATCCTTAGAAAGGCAGGGTAAGCGGCATTATTTTAAGCTCATTGAACTGACCTGTCGTACAACAGCAGATGAAACTTCAGCAAAGCTAAGATCCGGGTAAGGAAGATCACAACAATAAATTTCCCATAAACATACGCCAAAGCTGTAGACATCACATTTTCTATTATAAGGCTTCCCATCAAGAACCTACAAAGATGTACTTCATTAGTCTTTCCTCTTAAATGTGAGGAGACGCAGAGAGAACCAAACATATTACATTCTTCGCTTGACACAAAACATATAAATCCTGATGATTTGATATATTTGGTTCCCAGTTGCAAGGGACCATCATATTTTAAGGTAGCGGCAGTTGAAGAACTTGCCTCTTAACACTTTGGTAGGCAGTTCTTATTACAAAGTTATGGATGCGTCTTCTTAACCTTAAATCTAGTTCTCATTTATGCTTCAATTACACAAACTGTAAAATTGATGTTCTCTAGATGGTGACAAGGCTTAGAAATCACAAGTACCTCTGGTGCCATGTACCCAAGGGTTCCAGTTTCCCCCGTCATGTCCTGAGGATTTTGGGCTTCCACACGAGCAACACCAAAATCAGCAATTTTAAGATTTCTATGAGCATCTAGCAACATATTCTCAGCTTTGACATCACGATGTACAATGTTTTGTGAATGCAAATAGCTCAATCTGCACAAAACTTCAAAAGTAACAATTTTTCGACTACAAAAAATTGAAATAATAGTTGGGAATTTTTTGAATGTTTTTAATTGTGAAATGACAGTAAGGAAACTCACCCTCTAGAAAGGTCCAAAGCAAGCTGAATCACTATCTTCAAGGCAAGTTTCTTTTTTCTATTTGAATACAGGAACTTTTTAAGCGTCCCAGGAAGGTACTCCACCACAACACAACATGCTCTTGATGGGAGGGAAGTGAGACTTTCACTAGGAACCTTAAGATTTGAGGTCCCCATTGAAGCACCAACAAACTGCAATGAAGCACTCAAATGTTTGAAATACCACATTATTTGTGTATCCAGAAGGGCTACATCATTAAACTTAGATAAAAGAGCATTTAGCATGATTTAAATGATTAAGCATTTTCCAGCTGGTGTTAAACTCATAGTTATGAAACAAAACAAAACAAAATAAATTATATCACTAAGAATAGATACCTTACACAATGGTTGTAACAATTATGTTTACACATCTCATTAACCATAAAAATAATATGAAGAAGTTGAAAGCATAGTCTGTACTTTAGTAACGTTTGGATGGTCAAGCTTGTGCCAAACAGCAACCTCTTGCTGAAATGATGCTCGCAAAGCAGCAGTTTCAGCAGTTGTGGACATGCCATCCTCTCCCCAGTCTAACAGCTTCACTATAATAGGAAAAGATCAGACTAAAATAAGGAATTCGAATACAAGCACACGTATAACAATTCAGCTCATGATAAACATGAATCTTTGACAACTTCTCTCTATTTCCAAATGGTTTCAGAATTCTATGCATCTTTCTCATTGAGTACATATGCCATTTCAAACACCTATCAGCAGTCCTTTGATGTACTTTGTTATAGCTAAATTTTTCATACTTATGAGTTATTGGGCCCATATGGAAATATATTTCTCCTTCAACTAGCAACCTATGCCCTTCACCCATTGAAAAGTCATTTTATTGGTATCAACCAATTATTTTCCCAATATCCTGTTAGTTGCTCTCAATCTTCAATTACAAACTAATCCCAACTGCATATATTACCGACCATAATTTGACATGACAATAGCAAAAGATGCTCTATCTGAGATTGATACCACCCAATCAACCAACCAACAGGTATACAAGCATGCAGCAAAAAAAAAAACATAGCGCGATAGAGTGACCAATTAGTATTATCAGGATATTTTTGTAAAAAGAATCATTTGTTCCCATTCTAGGCAATAGGCATAAAGAGAATAAAATTGAGGTGAAAAGAAAAGTTTGAGAATTGGTTGGATTCCAATCTGCGGAGTCGGATCGAACCATGAATTAGAATATGAACTTCTAAATGAGAATGAAATAAGACTCAATGAATAATCATGACATTCCGTCAAATTTGAGGAGCTAAGATTCCATTTTACATTTTCCTCAAGTTCATCTCAGTAATTTCCCTAGATATCTACATGTTTTATAATGGTGCAAACTCGAAGGATCAATTTCATGGTATTGTCCTTGATTGGATTTCCAGGTTTGTGTAAATTCTACTCAACAAAGTTACCAAGTTAACTAGAATCCAGGTAAAGAAACTCCGTGGTCGTCATGCTCCTTAAGGATTTTGTAATGTGCAGTATGGGTCAACAAAGTTAGAGAATAAGCAGGCTACCAATGTGCCAACTTTGGCCTGGGGGCAACGGTAAGGTTGCCGCAATGTGACCTGGTGGTCACAGGTTCGAGCCGCGAAAACAGCCTCTCTACTTGTGGCAGGCCGCGGAAAGGATCCAACCCTTCACTAGACCCTGCAATAGCGGGAGCTTCATGCATTGGGTAGCCTTTTCTTATTTTAAAGAAAGTGAAATCTTTCTAAGAAAATTGTGCGGTGGATATTACTCCCTCCGTCCCATAATGTTTGGCACTTTCACTATTCCAGCCTTACGAAAAAATTAACTATATCTTTTAATCCATAATATTTTTTATAAGCAATATGGATCTTGTTTGATAGAGTTTAATTTATTCAATTAAACAAAGTTTAAAACATCACTTAAAACATTATGGATTGAAAGATATATGCAATTTAAAAATGGCATGCATTCCCGAAAATGCCAAACATTATGGGATGGAGGGAGTTTCAGCTTTCATCGAACCCATCAAGGACCATTCTCTCTGTAGACATCAGCACCAAGGGTACCACCAGTGCTTTTTCTTACTAGTAAACACGTTGCTAGCCTAAGGCAGGATTCCCTATCTTCCTGAAGCTGGCTATATCCAATGTAATGGGTATTACAAAGCTGTTTTATTCCATTTCTACCCTCTTTGCATGTCATCATGGCATTATGCCAATGTGCTTTGTACTTGAATAATTGTATAGAAAAGGAATACCTCAAACTATCAAAGAGAGCCAACATAAACTTGAATAAAGTTCAACACCTGATTTATGATAACACCTTATTTCATCAACCACTCTATTTGCAATTAAATGATTCAAGGTTTATGAGTTAGTAAATGAGCATACAAAACTTTTGCGCACACGCCGAAAAAAACAATTATGAGTCTCCTAGCTTTGCATTAAGTGATCCTACATTCAAAAGGAAACAGCTGATCTAAAGCAAAGTAGATATGTGTATTTTCAAGTCACTTCAATTTTACGACAAAACACATCTAGTAGTCTACCTTGTAAATACGCTAATTCTAAAACAGCCCGATTCACTCACTAACCAAATGTAAATGTCATCAGTACTGATTAGACCAGGTACGTCAATTCCATGTTAATTAAGGTTATCTTAGCAACTGCCATGCTTTCTAAAGCAGCATCCTTTAAGTTACCACTTCTGTATAACAACATAAAAAACCGACACAGAAATACAATACAACTATTTTGGTATGATTCTCAAACCTCTTCTTAACTTAATCAAATTTTGAAAGAAGAACTTGATAGAGCAACATCTAGATTATTGTCCTTATTGGAAGACGCGAAAACGAAACAAAGACTTAAGTTTGTTCACAACATGTAACAAGAATTGCACCTCGAATCAATATGAAAATGAAAAGGCTCTAGCAGGGTAGTTAAAGAAACAGGGTAGGAAGCCACCAACAAGTTATATTATCCCGTAAAGTATTCTGCACATTTCATCCATTTTCCTAACAACTTGATCAAGCAAAAGCCATTGCTAGAAAGTCGAAAGATCGTGCATACCTGCAACATCTTGGCTATCGTAGGTAGCACGATAAACGGTACCGTAAGTGCCTCGAGCTACCAAATACCTTAAATCCAACTTAGCCAGATCAATCTCCCACTCTTCCTTTGGTCTGTTTGCCTCCATGTTCCTTGACCAGACCCGGCTCAAGTGCTTCTCCAACTGAACATCCAAGCTTTTCAGATCAATTTGGTCTGCTCGAAAAAACATGTCTTTGCTACTAAAACTCCCGGTACCCTTCACCAACATATTTTTACCACTCAAGCTCCCTATGCTCTTCAATCTTGAATTTGACCTCAACATCCCCTCTTCGCTGCCCAAATTCTCGGGGTTCGGATTCTCTCCAGCATTCTCATCTGTTTTCACATCCATTTTTGACCAACTCCGATAGAAGAAAGCTAGTAACAACTATCAAGCAATTCAATCAGACAAATTCAACCCAATCTATTGATATTCCTGTAATCCTATAAAGATTTGACCATAAATGCAACAAATGACTTTTGACAAGGGAAATTAAACACTTTTCATCATTATCATTGGATTCATTGCAGATGAATGTGAATCAACCCACAAAAACCACATGGTTGAGTCAACAAAATATGCAAATTTAGTAATAACACTGTCAAAATTAGCTTCTTAAGATCAAACAAAAAGAAAACAACTTTAACTAAAACCACCCAAACAAGCCCCAAATTTGTCAAATTTTGACCAAAGAACCCAATGACAAATCAAAGACTTTCAAACCCAATTTAAAAATTGGGGGAAAAAAAAAAAGGAACTTGAGCTGGGTAAAAGTTAAAACCCTAGATTTTGATCACCAACCATCTCCTGTTCTCAGAAATAAAAAACCCCAATAATTGAAAAACAAAGTAAACACCACGATAACGACCCAACTCCCAACGCATGGCACGTACAAAATTTATTAAAAATAACAAACGGCTACGCAAAAAAAAATTAAAAGATACCCAGAAACGAAAATTCAGATCCAAGAAAATGAAGAAAGAGTGAGAGAAAAAAAAAAAAAAAAAGGTTGACCAAACCCAATTGGACCAAAAGGGTTTGGTGATTCAAATGAGACTTGATTCGTTTGGAGGTTTTTCTTGAAATGGAGGTAGAGGGCGAAGAAGGGTAGGATTTGTGCGATGGAGAAACAAATTAGGCATGGCCGATTGGCAGCAATGGACGGAGGAGCAAGAACAGGAGAGAGATGTAAAGGGGAGTAGAGAGAGAAAAGCGCGGGGGATTTTCCTAATATGGGGCTGGAATTTTGGTAGTGGATTTCTTTTTTTTTTTTTTTGAACAGATTGGTAGTGGATTTCGAAAAAATCCAAAATCCAATAAAGAGAGAGACAGAGAGAGAACAAGAAAGTACTCGTTCCGTGCTCCCCCGTGGTACTTTCGGTTTTATAGTTTTTTTTTATATTTACATCCGGAATTCTCTAGCATGTGTGAATAGACCAAAATGCCCTCTTTCCTCACCTTTCTGCACATTAAATTTTCTGATTACTTAAAATAAAATAAATGTATGGACCATGGAGTATTGGAAATAATCCAAGAGAATTATACGTGGATATAGATATATCGTATTTTCTTCGTGTTATAACTTACGAAAAGTAATACTACTATTTTGTTGGTTCGAAAAATAAGTTACTTTCGGTAATAGTTTTTACAATTTTATCAGACCAATTTAAATATTTCAATTAGTTATCAAAGTACGAGACTTTTTATAAAAAGTATGAACAAAAATACTTTAAATTATATCTGAGAAAACGTCGTGACTTGTCGTAATGAACAAGACAAAGGGAGTGTTAAACTACTTTTGTATATATGTCTGATTAAGATGAGATAAAAAGAAATTATAACATCCTTATGTTAGAATTGGCTAATCCTTTTGGGGAATTAATTAATCTATATAATAAATGAAAGTCCATAAATATAGTCAAAAAGAATATCACAAAAGAATAGCACAACATTAAATCACATGATTCACATGAAACAGATGTTTAATATTTCTCAAAATTCCTGATCCCAACCGAAATCAAAGGTGTCCTTTAGGATTTCATTTGACCGAAGCTTCGGTGACCTGTGAAATAATACACTTGCATTGCATTAGTTTAGGCTTTTGGAGAAACAAAATGGATTAAAATCCATGTTTTTACGAATTCCTAGGCAGGTCAATTTTTTCACATACATCAACTAAAATACCATTTAACCAAAACAATTTGATTATTGTCATTGTTTTCAAATCGGGATATGTATCGTATATCGATTTTTCAATTATATAGTTTATATCGAGATATGTATCATGTATGTTGAGATACGTTTATTGAAAGAGTTGGAGTTTCTATTGTGTAGTTAGACAATATTTTTGCATTGCACTTGAACTCTTTTTTTTTTGGCTTGATACAAAATGGTTAGAACCCATCTGTATTTGTACTACTCCATGGAAGACTTTAGTACAAAGATATTTTTATATAACATAAATTTTGAGATAATTTTAGAATTACACATGTAATTACTTCTCACATTTCACAAGTATATTCTGGAGCTTCTAGAGCTAAATATTTTATAGTTTCTAAAAACTAGATATTTATATCTTTTTCGATAATATCTATCATAGTTAGGTTTTGTCAAATGGAGCTTTGTGAGAATACTAAATTTAATTTATGCTTCAATAACGTTAATCATAATTAATATATAATTAAAAAGTAGATACACTTAATAACACTAACAAACTATGCAGGTTACATTTTAAAAAAATTTAAATGCAAAATTTCAAGTCTGTGCCTATTACATTATGTTCCCTTTGTTAGGAAAAGTAAAGTCAGGCAAAATGCAATCGGAGTATGATTCTTTCTTTTATACAAACTCTACATTGAGGTTAATTTTTTATCAAATGGTTTGAAAGATGACATAATTAGATCAAATGACTTAGATTAATACATTTGGGATTCAGCTTCTTGAAATAAGGTTCCGTCTTTTTTCGAATAAGTAATCGTAGGGTACATACAAAATTAGGATACGCGGTTGTATCGTAGGATTTCTATACAGAAAGGATACATGATGGGATACGTATCATTCTCCGAAACAAACGAAACAAATTGTTGGATATGTATCATGTATCGTAGATTTTTAACAACTATGATTATTGTCATTAACCTGATGCAAACAGATATGGAGGAAACCCTGAGCCTTAGGCCCAATTACTCCAAAGATGGTAGATTCTTCAATCGATTAGAGTCCAGTCCGGCCATCTAGCTCAAACTACAGCGAATAAACAAACCAATCTACAAGGGTAAAATGGGAATAATATTCACACACAGTTCATTGACTTTTGAATGCCGATGAAATATTTATGAAATGTCCTAAAATCGAATAATGAACTTAAAATTAATCAAGGGTCAGTGTGAAATTTATGAATCGATTTGACCAATTGGTATGACCGTATGATATTGTGAATGATGCAAAAGAGACAGTTTTGGTGCTTTTTGAAGTCAAGTCAAGTTGCTTTTAAATTCCAATGAATAAATCCAATAAAGAGGATAATCTTTAACTCGCGCGATATCAGAGTTGAGTGTTGACCCCAAAAAAATGGATCAGGTCCTGTTCCGTTTTCTCTCAAAATTCTTTTTTTTTTTAAAAGATGATAATTTCGATCTCAAATATAACGAAAATAAAAAAAATTTTAAATTTTTTTTTCACCGTTTAAAATATCTCAATGAGATCTATCAAACAAAATCCATATTAATAGAAAAATTATTTGCGTAAACACATACAGTAATTTTTTATCTTCAAATTAATTTTTTTTTTATCTTAAAAGTTCTTATTTTTATAAAGTGGAATGGCCTCTCAGGAGCCAATGGATATATATACTTCTAGCAATATCAAATTTATTTTTTCAGAACCAAATGTCCAATCAACTTGCGCTCACCTTAAATAATTCAAGTGCCTGGAAGCTAACGATCGAACAACCCCTCAAGCAACTCCTAAGTTTTGGAATGTTTGGCCTCCTAAATTTTGGAATGTTTGGCCTCTGTGGAATTGGAACATGTAATTTTATGAAGGATGAATACTTATTAGTTTTCTCATTGTCATTAGCTGCCTGCAATCGAAAACAATTTGTAAAAATCGAAAGAAAAATAGTAAGAGAATAATAAATGAACGAGTGCTACTTGTCATTCGATATTCATTAACCGAGATTTTATGCTAAAACTGTAATCTTATGTAACAATTAATCGCGATTTTAACGTGATAATTAATGATTGACCACGATTTTGTATCCAAATCGTGGTCTTATAAAATAATTGACCGCAATTTTAAACAGCAGTTCATAATTTTAACCACGCTTGTTCGTCCAAATCTTGATGTTATCTTGTATGTCATTACGGCCTTATGAATTTTCATATCAATTCAGACATACCTTCGGTCGCAAGGGCAAAAATCATGACTAAATCTTGTGACTTTTAATGGTCTGATCTGCCACGGTTTAGAACCATAATTAAACAATAAAAATCATCGATAGAACCTATGATTTATAAGTTTAAACAACACAACAAAATCCACTATCTGATAAGAAAATCTAAGGAATCTAAAATCTCAATAGTACTTCTAATACTATTGGTAGTAAAGTTGTTTTCAATAAACTAAAAGTTATAAAAAATGTATTAGGTTAGTGGAAGAAAATGTATTGGATATTTAGTTTAATGGTAACAATGTAACTTTTGATAAGTTTTAGTTTGGCAGGGAAACTTAACTAAAGCCCAAAAACTACAGTGAAAATTTTTAGTAGAAACATGGTTTAAGAACGGTGGTCCACCTCTTGGCGTGAATTGTGAACCATAAACTAGTCATTTCATTGGAACATCATACAAGCATTTCTCCAGTCTCACCCTTTACATTAGGTTCAAAGTTAGGGGGTGTTCAAGGAGCCAATTAGGGGTGCTTTCGGTAGTAAAAAATTTGTAAATTTTTATTTGTGGTTGAGAAGTTGTTAAGTATTTTCGATGGTGAATAAGTTGTTGATGGGTTGTGAGTAAAGTTATTGTAGCAAAAACAGTGTTTGTTGACAACTGTTTTGTTAGTGAAAACGAGATGATAAAATGTTGAAAAAAAGTGAAAACGAGATAGTAAAATGCGTTAAATTTTTAAGATTTTTTTTTAGTGAAAACGGGGCCTTAATTTTTAAAATCCTAGATTCTGGATTACAAATAATACTGTAGATTTATAAATTGTGATCAGAATCTGAAAAAGTGTTCAGGTGCAAAAAGGATTTATGCAAAAGGATAGGGTTAAAAGGAATATTGAGAATTCAAAAAGCTCATATGTAGATAATTTTTGAATTTTGTATTCTCCCTTTTATTTTTGATAATATCTTATTGTAAAATGCAACCGAACACTTAGAAACCGAAAATACAAAAATGCACAATGAGATAATGGGGCTTCCAAACACCCTTTGGATTATTTTAGTCATTATATATTTATATGGACCTCTTTCTACTTTTTATGGGCTTTTGGCTTTGGTTTTTAATTTTTCCTTCAAGCCCAACAGAAATAAACCTAGTAAATGGGATGATGTCGATCTTGTCAGGATTTCCCAAATGATAATCGAAAATCCTTTTTTCTTTCTTTTTCAACTTTTCAATAAAAGCATATTGTACGCATGCTTGTAAACTTGCTAGTTGCGAGCTTCGTCGCATAATCTTTCTAAACGATCTGCGCCTGCGCTCTCAATCCTCGTATTCAGAAACCTAAGTATTTTGGGAGGTTTTACAAAAATACGCTTTTCACGCTCGCGCTCCAACTCTTGCCCCCGCCCGCGCACTACGTGACTTTGTGAGTCTTGTGACAAACTTCACGTGCATACTTACCACACAAAAAAATAAAAAATAAAAAACCTTCACATGTAAATGGACTCTTTGATCGTCCGATGCTTGTCCCAAGCCCATTATAAGTCTCAGGATCTTAATCCAAGATTGTGAGTTGTTCCATTTAGCCCTCTTTTGACTTGTTTTCGGATGAGCCAGGATTTTTATTCTCGAGCGGCTAAAAATTCAGAGGAGAAAAAAATTTCAACAAGGATGCACTTTTTTTTCCCTTTTTTTTATAGTTAAAAGTAATATTTTATTAAAAAAATACGGAGGAAAATTCAACCAAAAGTTGGAGTATAGCCAAATGGAAACAAAACTCATAACACCCAGAGGCCGAAAAACCAAAATAAAACAATGAAACCCAAAACACCCCCAGAAGAACAAAGCCCTAGAAAATAAGAGGCCAAAAGCCCAGATAAAACATTGTAGTCCAACCCAAAAGAAACCCAAAAACCCTCTCTATATTGTGCAAACAAGGATGCACTTATCGATCTTATATCCATTACTACTGCCTTATATTGTGCATTTGATGTAATTATTGCGTCTGTGTGTTTTATAATTAGAACACTCGTATACTTCAATTTGATGATGTGTGTCATGAATTTTTTTTGCAAAATTTCCAATGAGAAAGATGAACTTGAATACAACATTTTGCAAAATTTTCAAAGAGAAAGATAAATTCGATGATGTGGATTGCGGACAAACTTTGTTACTTTTTGGGGTTGCCAGAACCCCGCGGGCTCCTACTCATCTCTCCTCTTGATGACAACGCTCTTTCATATATCACCACCTATGTACTTTGTAATGTCTCTTTGTTTTAGCACACTTATTTGCACGTTTTTGTTTGTGGTTTTAGAATTTTTAGTTTTAAGAACAGGTACAATTAGAGCAAAATTTTAAGGTCAAAACGTGGAGGAATAAGGATACATATCCAGTGAGTAAGATTCCAAGTACAAACTAACAAAGAAATTATTTTTTAAGCTCATTCATATATCTTGGTTAAAATTTATTCCCACAGAACATCTGGACAGAGAGAGCATAGGTTAGACAAATCTGATGGTTTAGGTGATCTTTTTATGCTCGGACTGTACTTGGACCTTCTCTTAAAACAAACAAAACAAAACAAACTTTCTACTAGCCTGGAACTTCCCAAGGTCAGAAAAAAGCCACAAAACCCATTTCCCTAGCCTCCCGAAAAGGAGATTAAAATTCAATAATATTGGCCTTATGTAGGAGAATCACAAAGTACACAAACACTATTCCCCCATTACCGGCTTGTTTTTTTCTTGCGACAAAACAAGTCTTTAGCTCGCTCAGATTAGTTTGAGGTGTGCGTAAGCTAGTCTGGAACACCCTGCATATCAAAAACTACTAATTAATCTTTAGCTTATTACATCTAGATCATGTTCGATTGGCCGAATTTATTGTTAAGAAATTAGTAGGTAATTTCAAAGAATTAGCATCTGAGTAGTAAAGGATTTACTATTAATAGCACTTCTTTCAAAATATTGTATATCAGCATTTTTCTTGAAGTAAAATAACTATGAATTTCACATTTCATAAGTTTGATATAGCCAAACACATAAATAACCAGTTCTTGTTCCTTTCAAATAACGGACGATATTCGGTAGAGTGCTTTATATACATATGACTATTTGTAGCTGATAGTTACTTATATGCATAATTATTTTAAGTGATAAAAAAAGAACTTGGTTTTATATATGTAGGGGGCGTGAATTCATTATCAATCTCATACACTTGCGATAATGTGAATGAAATGGGTCCCTAAAATTCTGACTTAAAATTTGCATATTATAACTAGTCAAATACTAGGCTTAATTAAGCTTATAGTTACATGCATAATATAATTGGATAATTGGAATCTAACCTACCAAATGGCTTGAGATGTGAAGACATTACTGACTTTATTTCAGACCGCATCATTGGAGGGCAGAATTTTATAATCAGGCCTCCAAATTTTCAACGACTCCACTGCAACAGTGAGCTAGCTCCTGTTTTCTGAGCAACTATGGCTTGAGACATCGGTATGTTGTGCCTCAACACCTTTTTTTTTTTTTTATCATACGTGTGGTGAAAAAGTATCTTGAAACACCAAGTGACAGTTGTCGGACCGCTTTTTCACTATTTCATGATTTTAGGAGAGATGGTAGAAAAGCGGTCCAACAAGTGGTATCAAAGCCAAAAAGTCATGGGTTCAAGTCGCGGGAGTATCATCGTGAGGGAGGGATTGTTGGGCCCGGAGTGTCCCCATGGATTTGGTTACACAATGACGCTCTCTTGCGACCGCTCTAAAAACAGACTTGCGGGTGCAATGTCGAATGTCATAAAAGACTTAATTGAAACTCTTTCTAGCACCAATTGATTTTAGGAGAGATGAAAGAAAAGCGGTCCGACAGCAGTGCCTCAAGAGCATTGCATAATTTTTTCGTCTCATGCAGTTCCCCGGCACCGCCTTCTCCACCAGACATTTTTCGGGATCCATACACTTACACTGAGCTCCACGAAAACATTTGGTGCAACAAGAATCTCGGAGCATCACGTGGCAACGCTCCTCCAACGCAGTATCCCAAGACCACCGAATTAATTTTGCCTTGGTTTCAATCTTTTGCCATTTGTCAGAAAAACCAGATACTATTGACAGAATCTGTAATGAGTTATGTCCTGTCACGTGGTAGACCACGCATGGTGAGTGAGAAATTATGAGATTCACATGAAATTTGCCACTCCAGAGAATGTGGGGGGAGGTTGAGAAAAAGTACTACTACTACATTATGATTTTAAGTTTGGAGTGATATATATATATATATATATATAGTTAGGTTCCGGTGAGGGATCCCTCATTTTTTTAAAATGAGGGACTTCCATTCCCCATTGAATTTTGATGATCCGAGCCGCTCAAAGTGATCAGAACGTGATTTTAAGGGTCTCCGCGAGAAATCAGCAAAAAAAATGACCGGGAAGGGCTTCATCCGAGCAGTTTTCATTGAACGGTTCAGAAAAAACTGCTCGGATGAAGCCCTTCCCGGTCATTTTTTTTGTTGATTTCTCACGGGTACCCTTAAAATCATGTTCTGCACACATTGAGCGGCTCGGATTTTCAAAATTTGATCTGGAAATGAAAGTCCCTCATTTTAAAAAAATGAGGGATCCCTCACTTGAAAATTCCTCTATATATATATATATATATATGTCTGTCTTGCTGGCTAGCTAGGAGAGAATTTCAGTGCCGAGCGGGTATATCTCACGTGGTATCCGCTTTGTATATCTGAGTGGACCGATACACTTTTGGATGGCTCGGATTAAAATCATCTCTCTCGTCTCACCCCAACACTTTTTCTTTCTTTTTCTCTCTCCAAATCTGAGCCGTTCAAAAATGAAATAGACGACTCGGATGAGCGAGCGGGCACCACGTGGTACCCGCTCGGCACTGAATTTTTTTTCACTAGCTAGAGTTTTGGGTCTGTGGGGAGTGTGGGGTGTCACGTGACTTAACAATGGCCTTTAGAGCATCCCCAATGGGGATGTAAAACTGGGTTGTATACTTATAATAGCACCTGGAGGCAAAAAGAACCCCTCCAATGGGGATGTAAAATAGCAAAAATCGGGATGTAAAATAGCATAGATGGAAAGGGAGATGTATATTTCCATCCCCTTTTGACTACAGCTATAAATTACAGGTCATCAAACATCATCAATTCCAACTGCAATACCAGAAAAATGGACGGCCAGAATTACCTGTATTCGCCGGATAGTTGGCCGGAATTGGTTCCTCATCGCCGGTTTCTGCAAAAATTCGCCGGAGTGACCAAAAATTGCTGGAATCGAGTGAGAGAGAGAGAGAAAGAGAGAGAGAGAGAGAGAGAGGTGAAAGAGGGATCTCACCGACAAGAGACAGATATCCACGGGGAACAGTCGGTGATCATCAACACAGGGGAGTTAGGGTTTCATCTCGGTTTCAACGGGAACAGTCGGTGAGAGAGAGATATGAACGAGAGAGAGAGAGAGAGAGAGGAGGCAAGGGGGTTTCATCTCTGGTTCGGAGAGAGAGAGAGGGCGAGTTGGTTTCCCAGTCGACCGACTGGTTTTGTTCTTCGTAGAAAGAGAGAGAGAGAGAGACAGAGAGTAACGTTGAGAGGCAGAGAGAGAGAGTAAAGTTGAGAGGCAGAGAGATTCAGTGTTTCAGCCGACCGTTGATCAATCAGCCAACGGCTCTTTTGGCCGTTGATCAACGGATCAAATCAGCAACGGGCATTTTTTTCCTTTACCTATAAATGGATGTTTTTTACATGATTTTCACTACAAAAAATTCCTCCATTCTCCACAAACACCCTCCAAAAAAAATATTGTATCAATTATGACAGATGGAAGTCGTAGTGCGAGAGGAAAATCGTTCACCTCCGATCAAGATGAAGCAATTTGTAATGCTTACTTGTGCGTTAGTCAAGACCCGATTGTCGGTACTAACCAAGCACGATCTAAATTATGGGATCGGGTTGCAAAAAAATATACCGAATTCACAGGAGGCGATGTACGATCAGATGCTTCTATCAAGTCTCGATGGCAAGTCATCCAACAGGCTTGCAACAAATATCGTGGACATTTAAGGCAAATTCAAAGGCAACATCAAAGTGGAATGACAGAACAAAATGAGGTATTATTATTTTTGTTAATATTATTATTTTGCTGTTATCAAGTTTTTGCTTTCATAAGAATTAGTTAATATTATTATTTTGATAATTAATTAAATAGTTTTGTTATCATTGTTATAGATTGATCTAGCGAAGAAACATTACAAAGAAACTGAGAATAAACCTTTCGCCAATTTGGATTGTTGTTGGGCAATCTTAGAACACAGTATGAAGTGGGCGGATTTAACCCCACCCCGGTCCGACCCAAGATCTTCACAAATGGATACGAGTTCGGTCCCTCTATCTCCTGATTTCTCTCAAAATCCAAACTTAGAAGAGTCTCCTGATTTCTCTCAAGCTCCAAACACAGCAACTACATTGGAAGATAGCAATCCTACGAGTGGAGGTAGTGTTCAGTCTCCAAGAAAGAGGCCTCCTGGATGTAAAGCATCAAAGGCAAAATTATTGAAGACCAAAAAAACAGATAATGAGGAACGTGAATGGATAAACTTGATGGAAAAATTCAACCGAACTACATCTGACAAGGAAGGTAGGAGAGCTGAAATGGAAGCAAGAAGAGTCGCGGCTTTGGAAAGGACTACGGCAAATGATGAGAGGAGGGTGGCGCTTGAGGAGAGGAAGGCAGCAATGCAGGAAAAAGAGATGGAAGATAGGATTATGCAAATGGACTTGGAATTGGTTCAAGACCCCCAAATGAAGGCTTATTACCAGTTTCGCAAGGGTGAAATCTTGGCTAAATGGACGGCTAGCTCAAGTTCGGCTGGTTATTTTCCTGGTTTTCCCGATTATTGATTGTAATAATTTTATATTGTCATATGTAATAGTCTTTAGCAATTATGTAATAATCTTGACTTTGATGTAATCGTTGGATACTATTCGATAATAAAATGCATTTTATTTAGCTAATGAAGTACAAGACTCGAAAATGAAATACAAGACTCAAAAACAAAGCACAAGACTCGAAAATGAAATACAAGACTCGAAAATGAAATACAAGACTCGAAAATAAAATACAAGACTCGAAAATGAAGCACTCGAAAATGAAATACAAGACTCGAAACTGAAGTACAACACACGGAAACCTCATTCTTCATCTCCATTACGCGCCCATAGGTGTTCAATAAGATCATTGCGGAGCGAATGATGTGCCTCATTTGATCGAATCCTGCGATTATTTTTAAAGAAATCAACCAAAGCAGGTGTGACATCTCTCGATACTTGAATTGGGTTGGAAGCAAGAAGTTCAGTAATTTCATCACTAGCATCATGATCACGTTGGTCTTCAATTATCATGTTGTGCAAAATGACACATGTTTTCATGATGTAGCCTAGATCCTCCTCATTCCAGAATCGCGCAGGTCCTCTCACAATTGCCCAGCGTGCTTGTAGTACGCCAAATGCCCTTTCAACATCCTTGCGACATGCCTCTTGCATCCTCGCAAAGTGTTGCTTCTTTCTTCCTTGTGGTTGAGAAATGGTTTGGACGAGAGTCGCCCATTTTGGATAGATACCATCAGCAAGGTAGTATCCCATGTCGTACTGACTCCCGTTAACAACGAAATTGGCTGGAGGGGCACGACCGGCACTGAGATCATCAAAGAGATGAGATTGATGAAGCACGTTGATATCGTTGAATGACCCAGGCATGCCAAAGAAAGCATGCCAAATCCACAAATCATACGATGCAACTGCTTCAAGTACGATAGTGGGTTTTCCACTGCGGCCACTGAAGAAGCCATGGTAAGCAGTTGGACATTTGTCCCATTGCCAATGCATACAATCCAAGCTGCCTAGCATTCCAGGAAAACCATGTTGATTGCCCACATGTAGGAGCCTTGCAGTATCTGCTTCATTTGGTTTTCTCAGGTATTCCGCTTGAAAAATGGAGATGACGCCTCTACAGAAGCTTCGAAGAGAGTCAACTGCTGTACTTTCCCCAATCTTTAGATACTCATCAAGACTATCAGCAGGCGTCTCGTATGCCATCATCCTCAGAGCTGCTGTCATCTTTTGGATACCAGAAAGACCTGCAGCTCCCGTCGCATCATATCTTTGGACGAACGTCACGTCATGTTGTTGGAGTTTACCCAAGATCTTGTGAAACAAGGGTTGACTCATTCGAAAACGTTGCTGAAACAACTTTTCATCATAAAGCGGATACTCACAAAAGTAATCAGCATTGAGTCGTTCGTTGGCAGCAACTCTGTCACGGGGGATCCAGGCTCGACCGCTTGTAGAACCAACATGACCTCCTTGTTGGCGCCTTCTTTGAAATTTTCGGTATTGCCTGGCCATGATCAATTGCGCCATTGCAATCTCATCATCATCGGAGGAAGATCCGTCAAATTCTCCCAGTAATATTCTTTGGGTTAGACTACTCATGATGATTTTTTGGGAAAGAGGAAACTGTATATAGATTTGAGTGTGAGAATGAATAATGGAGACTAGAGGATAGTATTTGAGTGTGAGAATGAATAATGGAGAGGATAGTATATATAGATGGTAATTAAATGGTGTAGTTGAAAGTAGATGAGAATAAATGACTGCAGTCAATTATGTAGTTGAGAGTAAATAATGTAGGTGAGAGTAGATGAGAGTAAATAATATAGTTGAGAGTGGATGAGAGTAAATACTGAAATAAATGATGTAGTTGAGAGTGGGGAGTAAAAGTAAATGATGTGGTTGAGAATTAATGGGAATATCTGGTGTAATTGTAGTTGGATGTAAAACAAAAAAAAGGGACGAAAATTTTTTTTTTTTCGGAATTTTTTTTTTTTTTAAATCTTCGATTACCGGATACCAAAATTATTTATCAATGGAAGTAATACTTGAATTAGGGTTAAGAAAGTTGAGGAAAATTAAGGAGGAGAGAAAATTAGTTAATTATCCATCCCTTTTTTATATCTCACCATTGGATAGGAGGAGGTTCTATTTTACATCTAACTAACTTTTAACAACTTTTTACATCTAAAATAACTATCCAACCTCATTTAAAATACATCCCCATTGGGGATGCTCTTAGGTAAAGGGACTACTTGGCTTTATGAAGGTCACCAAATGACCAAACTATATGACTTTTGGTTTTATGGGTACCTAACTGTAGGACTTTTATTTTTTCATCATAAAGTATAGGACTTTGATAAAGTAAAGATGGTACCTAATGAACTGTTATGTTTGAAACCATGTCTTGTCATTGCTAATATTTGACAAAAATGGTCCAATACCTTACTTCATTGGTTCAGCAAAATTTCTTGCCAAGAATTTAGTAAAAGTATGTTCTGGTGCCGTACAGGATTTCAATTGAACATCGGAAAACTTGTCGCATCATTCAAAAGTATTGTCTTTTCTGACAAAAAAACTCAAATAGTTTGATATGATATCGTAAAATTATTTCAACCGATTTGCATACTCGCGATAAAATCACCACACATTCACCGCAAGATGTTGGGTTGGAGGTCTTCAATGGTTGAGATGGCACTTTGTCAAGGGTAATTAGAGAAATGATTGTTGGTGGATTCTTACAAAATGTATAGCATATACCAGTACTATGGGAAAGCCAGATTTTGCATTTTATACTGTTCATAACAATAAAATGACATTACTTTAGCAAAATAGTCAGAACCATTGGAGATGCTCTTAAGAGTTCAATTCCGAGATTTGCATAATGCACTCATTCGGTTTGCACGCCTTCTTGTTTTAAAAAATTGATGAGGTTCGCTCCAAGTGATATGAATCATGAGATATATATTCTTACTGATCATAAAAATTGAGACAATTGAATTGTTTACTATGTGCCTAGCTAGGTTTTGTGAAAACCAATTTTCGAATCTGCTATCAAACAGTCCCGAATGTAACTATGAATTTTACCTTCATTTGTGGTATGAATTTGTTTCATAAGAATCAATTTATATAATATATATAAAAAAGGAGAATTTTGTTTGCCTCCTGAATATCCCACCCAATTAATCCCAGGATATATGGGTGATTTTTAACCAAATTAATTATTCATTAACACAGTCACTATTATTGGTATATAACCCTTTTTTAGGTTTCTAAATTTTTTTAGGATGAATTACTAATCTCGATGAGAAAAATCAAAAAGTATAAAAATTGTACGACCTTCCTAATAAAAATTAGTTATAAAAGATATTCTTTTGGAATTTTTTTTTTCATCTTGCACATTTTTTTGCTTTAATTTTACACATTTTAGATTCAATTTCTAGACAAATGAGTGATTCATAGTAGACTTGTTTTTTTGCCAACAAAATAACTACTATCGGAATTTTTACGAACTTGTTTTGACATCAAGAAGCATACACTTGCTCGTAGAATCTACATAGCCCGATAAATCAACGCGCGCGTTGACTTTAATTCGATCCGATCCGTCCGATGAGAAACCATTTTGTCGCATGGATATATTTCAGTGGTAATTGCATGCACTGTGTGGTCCTCCAGTACTCCAGTGTAGCTACAACCCACCTTTTTAAAATATATATGTTTCGCGCCAAAACCACTTTGGTCTTATTCGGAGTGGTCACACGTTACATTGAGCATTAGTATCCGTAATTTAATGGCATTTGATATGGACAACCTAGCATTTGTAACCACACCTTTAATTGCCTAGAACCAATTGCCAGCGCGACCCCTGTGCATCTCAATAAATGTACTAAAATATATAGTTTCTTTTTTTTTTTACCAAAAAAGATGAATGGATAAACAAGATGAAGTAAAACACAGAAATAACCCTACGTAGTCCAAACTTTTGGGCGTTTTCGCTAAGCGTTAAGTTGTGGACAGCTTTTTAAAGTTTCTAAACTTACGTCAAGTTGTTTCCAATAAACTATAATTACGTTGTAGAAAATGTGTTGGATGAGTAGAAGAAAATTTGTTGGATGTTTAAGTTTAGGGGAAACAACTTAACTGTTGATAAAAAAAATTTATTTTAGTATGAACAGCTTCACAAAAGCCAACAATGTGTAGGCAAAATATTTAGTGGAAACGGGGCATTAGTTTCAATGGAGTGTGTTTTTTTCGCTTTCTCGTGTTTCCTTTTGTTTAATTTTTTTGGTCAATTAAAGTTCGAAAAAGTAAATCTGCATAAAGAATATTAATGCACAATGTGTCTGAAATTGTCTGATGCACACGGATCTTTCATTACAAAAGAAAAGGCCAAGGGCTTATCTGCTTATGGAGTGAGCAAGGGATAAAAGTATAAGCGGATCAAAAAATAAAAAAGGGAGAAAAGTATAAATACTTAAATAGGATAAAAGTGAAGGATAATCTCGAATAAAAGTGTTTTCACCGCTCGAATTAAAGTTGGGTAAATTCCATTGACACCCCCTGAATCATTTGAAATCACAATACACACCTCCTTGTTCTTTAAAATTGCACTACACTCGCTTACTTTATGAAATTTGGAAACACTTAGGCCCACATGGTTGACCGTGAACGACCAAACTAAGAACGCTTAGAGCATCTCCGGTTTTGACTCATTTTAAGACTCAAATTTAAAAATGGGGCAAAAACCACAAAAATCTCTCTCCAATCTTTGACCCAAACCCTTCCCCATTGTGGGTTTTACCCATTTTTTTGCTCAAATCTGAGACAACTTTTGCTTTGACCCATTTCTCCAAGGGCTAGTTAGAAAGAGAGAAGGAGGGAGAGAGAGAACCTCATCGGCAGTGGCGGCAGGCCGAAGGCCGGCAGTCTGAGAGGTGATGCAGAAAGTGACAATGGCATTGTGACCTCTAAGCCGTCTTGGGTCCCCCAGAGTTGTCGTTATCTTCTGGCCTCCGATGATGATGATGAACGAGTTTTAGAGTTGTCTTTTGTTGTTGTGTCCGGTTCTACGTTTTGTGTGAAAAAAAATTTGTGTTTGATTTTTGGGGAAAGAGAGACGGAGATGGAGAGAGAAAAATACCAGGTCTCCTCATTTTGGATTTGATTGTTTTACCTTATTTACCATTATGCCATTAAGAATAAAATGTATATATATTTGGGTAAAATTTGGATTTAATGGTTGGAGATGTGTCTACCCAAAATGGGTTTTTTTATCCAAAAAATTTGACTCAAATTTGAGGAAAAATATGGGTGAAGGCTGGAGATGCTCTTAGATCATCAAAACAAATTTCAAAAAATATATCAAATTTGCCCTAATTTTTTTTACTTGTAAATATTCCTAAACATGACAAAATTAATCCGAAAAGTCAAAACTCATATTTCTATCCCTTCTTATGCATACACACGTACACATTTGTCAAAAATTAACCAAAAATTAAAACACCACCTCAAATCCATCAATCAATCAAATGGATGATTTGGAGACCATGTGGTGAGCAAAGTCATTACAGGGTGTCTTTTTTTATATTTATAGTAATGTTTTTATTCGATTTTGAATAATATTTAACCGCGATTTTAACATATCTATAGTTTTTTTGTTTTTTGTATTCTACTTCTTTTTATAAAGAGAATGCTATTTAAAAAACAAATAGATAATGAAAAGTAAAGAATAATTCTTTTTGAATAATATATGTTTTTCACATCCAACTCATTATTAACGTCTGTATTTTAAAATAGGAGTTCCAAAAAAAATGTACCTCTATCTCAAAAAAGTGTATTTGTAAAAATATTAGCAATCTCAGCAGTCTATCTCAGCAATTAACGGTCTGGATTTAAAATAAACTCTTCCAGTGAGGCTCAGTACGCCCAATAGTAACTTTGCTCACTGTATGGTCCCCAGATCCTCAAAATCAAGCCAAACAACACTTGAATTCAATAGGCTAATGAAAAAAGTTAACACATAGATACACAAGCATATACTGGAGCATAAAACAAATATAAAAACATATATGTGCAAGTCTACAAGGGCAACTCCAGCTCATGCAATCAAGAGGTGCATCATTTCACAGAGAATTTCTCCAAAATATGGTTGATCAATATTTCTTTTTAGTCACATACGTTTATGGATGTGTAAATTCTATTCAGATTTTTTTATTCTAGATAAACAAGAAAAATGTACCTACAATAGAGATGAATTAGATACAAGTATACTACATGTATTGATGCAGTTTGCTTTTGGTTATGGTTTGATTTAGTTTCGATGCGGTTATCACACGAAACTAAAATCAAATCGGTCGATTTTTTCGAAATCAAAACCAAAACCATTGTCAAAAGCCACATCAATCAATTCGGCATGGTTTGGATAACCAACGGTTTCGGCGGGATTGTCATCCCTAGCCTTCTGTTAAAAACAAAATTACAAGGCGTTTCACTTTGACTTCAAAGAATAAGGGGATACGCTGTGTGATTTGACTAAAATCTAGAGGATACCAATGAAATTTACCCATTAAAGTTTACGTTACCTTTGTTTTTCAATTGTTTGTTTGTTTTCCCTCTATATCCGTGTGAGGTTATGGGTTGTAGGGTCGGGTGTGGTGGGGTTTCTATCACCACGAGAAAATCTCCTCCCCACCCCGCTTTTCCCGCTCCTTCTTGAATCTCATCACTCCACAGTCTCCAGGAGAGAGAGAGAGAGAGAGAGAGAGAGAGAGAGAGAGAGAGAGAGAGAGATGGGAGAGGAGGGAGAGAAGTTAGAGAGAAAAAGTGAGAGTGAGGCAAGTGGAAGAGGAGGTCCTGTCATGGACACACCAGAGAGGAACCGGATCACTCCCTCCGTCTCCAAATTCGAGGTGATTTGACCAGTTTGTCCCCAAAGTCTGCATCTTTTCCGATCTTAGTCAAGTGGGTTTTACTTGGAGTGCTGCAACTTGTGTGATTTGATATTTTTTATGTCAATGTGGAACTTTGTAGTACCTGGGTTTTGGTTCATTTTGGTGAATTAAGGGTTTGATTTGCGGGTTTGGGAGTTGTTTTGTGACTTTGCATGTTTTTGGTGGTCACTTTGACAAATTTGTTGGTTAATTTTGGTCAATTAGGGGTTTGATTTGTTTTAGTCCCAAAAGTGTGCATCTTTTATGATCTTCGTCAAGTGGGTTTACATGCACTGCTTCAATTTCTTGATTCGTGCTTTGTTTGGCGTCTTTGCAAGTTTTTAGTACTGGGTTTGGTTTATTTGGGTGAACACCTTGAAAAATTTGTTGGTTAATTTTAGTCAATTATGGGTTGAATTTGGTTTACTACCAAAGTCTGCATCTTTTCCCATCTTAAATAGTGGGTTTTACAAGGAGTGCTGCAATTTATCTGATTTGAACTTTTTTGGGGGGTCAATTTGGAACTTTTTAGTACTTGGGTTTTGGTTAATTTAGGGAATTAAGGGTTTGATTTACAGGTTTGGGGTTGTTTATGTGACTTTGCAAGTTTGTTAGTGGTCGGTTGGGTTAATGAAATGGTGAACACGTAGATAAATTGTTTGGTTGATTTTGGTCAATTGATATGATTTAGTCCCAAAAGTGTGCATCTTTTTGGATCTTCGTCAAGTGGTGTACTGCTTCAATTTTTCTGATTCGTGCTTTGTTTGGTGTCTTTGAAAGTATTCAGTACTGGGTTTGGTTCATTTGGGTGAAACACACCTTGAAAAAATTGTTGGTTAACTTTTGTGAATTAGGGGTTGGATTTGGTTCTTAATCTATGGGTTTTACTTGGAGTGCTGCAATTTCTGTGATTTGATCTTTTTTTTGGTCAATTTGGAACTTTTTAGTACATGGGTTTTGGTTTATTTTAGGGAATTAACTAATTAAGGGTTAGATATGCAGGTGGGGGTTGTTTTTGTGACTTTGCATGTTTTTTGGTGGTCGGTTTGGTACATGAAACGGTTAACACTTTGACAAAATTTGTTGGTTAATTTTGGTCAATTAGGGGTTTGATTTGATTTAGTCCCAAAAGTGTGCATCTTTTTCAATGTTCGTCACGTTGGTTTACATGCACTGCTTCAATTTTTCTGATTCGTGCTTTGTTTGGTGTCTTTGAAAGTTTTTAGTACCGGGTTTGTTTCATTCTGAAAGTTTTTAGTACTGGGTTTTATTTCTTTGATATTAGGGGTTGGATTTGGTTTAGTACCAAAATTCTTCTCCTTTTCTGATCTTAGTCAAGTGGGTTGCGCTTGTAGTGCTCCAATTAATCGAGTACGCACTTCGTTTGGTGACTTCGGAAGTTTTTAGTTTTTGATTTGGTTCAATTGTGTTACTGTTGGAATTAGGGGTTTGATTTGCTAGTTTTGGGGGTATTTTGTGACTTTCTGACGTTTATAAGATGGTTTATGCAGGATTTTGACTCTGTGTCAGAGGGCTTTGCATGTCTTTTGGCCTGAATATTTTGGTTTGATTTTGGTGGTTTGTAGAATTTAGGGTTTGGTTTGTTGTTGATTTTGGTAACTTCTAGTTATTCAACAGATGTGCACTTGAACTTTCTCACGAACATTGGTTATTTCAGTTCCTAGGTTGCTTTAATCTTAGAAATTTGATAACCAAGCGGAGATATCCCTCACTTTGTGATTGTGGCTCTGTCGTCATTAAGCGAGGGGTTTCCACGAATCTCTGACTGGTCTAAGCACTTATGTTGTTTTGAATTGTTTACTACATCCTTGTTTTTCCTTCTGAATTTTTGGTATTCGTATTTGAGAGTTTTCATTTGTTTGCACTAGTTTTATTTACTTATCAAAAGGATCTTTTTTTTTCTTTTTTTTTTTTCTGATTTTAACAAATATTATAACCAACGGCATTAGGTCATGCCTTTGAAGTTGGTATTGGAAGCCATATTAGGTTAAATTTCTGTTGACATTCAATTTCAATTGTGATTCCAAGGTGTGGATTACACCTTGCTAAGGCTAAGCACACATTTTTTTTTGAGAAACTCATCTCTTTTATATTGCTTGATGAGGTGTAAGTTGGAGTAACATGATTTCGAAATTGGTTATTCATCCCTTCTGTCCTCAGATAATTCAAACACAAGTCGCCTCCCATATTCTCTTGACTATTGAGAAATTGCAATATGCATCCGCATCATTTCATTAATTTCTTAAGGTTCAGTAATTGCAATTTGACGGGAAGGCTTCTTGATTTTCGTTCATCATTGTGTATATGGATGAAGTGCAAAGCATAGTGCCAAATTTTGATCTGCATATTTTCCATCCATATTGCCCCTCCTATTTATGTCAGTTTTTCATTTTTTTTTCCGCTCTTCAAAGAAAAACATTTCTTCGTTGTGGATTCTGTGAAAACTATCTTGTTGTCTACCTTTTGTAGACTTAATTCATCTCTGTTGCTTGGTTCCTCTGATTTTAGATTCAGATACATATATATACTTGTACATGGGAGTTGATTTACATGTTAGATTCAGGTACTCAGATTATGCACTGCATGGATTTATTCGTTAGCCCCTTTGTCTTATGCTGCTCTTTCTTTTTGTCCAATTGCAGGATTCTCCTGTATTTAACTATATCAGCAACCTTTCTCCTATCAAGTCGGTTAAGTCTCTACGTATTAGTCAGACATTCAACTCGTTTAGTTTTTCATCGCTTCCATCTATTTTCACTTCACCTCATGTCAGTTCCCTCAAGGAATCTAGATTCTTAAGAAGGTATCTAACCATTCTTCCTTCAAATAGTTCCTGAAAAGTTCGACTAAATTAATTACTTTGTTCCTCTTTGTTAGCAGTTTGTTAAAGGTTACTGTCTCATTTCAGGCATAGTTTCTCAGATCCATCGAAACCTGAGTTTTCTTCTGATAATGGGAGCAAAGTAGATAGCGTTGACGGGGGTATAGATGTTGCTCATAACTCCGATGAGCAAAGTTTTGATCCTGGGAGTAGCATGGGTGAAGCTTTTGTTGATCCAACTTATGAATGTTCGAATCTTGCAATTGAGGTCTCACAAACCTTAAACAATAGTTGTCGTAGCCCTGATTGTAGCATGATGCCTCATCGTGGCATTGGAACCACAGAAACATTTGTCCATGAGATCTCTAGAAGTGGTTTTGTAGGAAGTGAGGGCCATTTAGAGAGGAAAAGAAACATTGAGCAAAATAAAGAAGGGGCCGGATGTGATTGGGGGAGCTTGATTTCTGATGCTACCGATTTGTTAATATTTGATTCGCCCAATGGGACAGAGTCTTTTAATGGCCATTTCCAGGAGCCATCGGATCCTCGAATGAGATTATCTACTTCTCTTGTATCAGAGTTCTCGCACTATGAAATTAATGGTTTACAGAAAACACAAACTGTTTGTCCTACTGTGGTTGAAGACAGTGACTCAGAAAATCCTCCCTCTCACGTTGGAGAAGAAGGGCATCTAAAGGAATTAGAAGCAACCGGAGACATTCTTGCTGGTACTTCTCTAAATACATGCATGGATGGGGAGCCAAGCGAACAATTTGATAACGAGGTGAGATTTTCCACTCCAGTTGCTGTTTGCTAATAGGGTAGATGTCCCAAGCCCCATTAACTATTTATGGTCCATTTTTGTTGTTCAATCTTTATTTACCTGTTTGTTGATGAATTTAGATTTCATTTCAATAGTAATTAGGTGTTGATTAGCCACTCGGGTTCAGATGCATTCTAGTTCTTGACCGCTGATGCATGCTATGTTTGCTTAGTTGAGCAAACAAAGCTATGTTTTAGGAACCACGGAGGCCTAACTTGGTCCTCGGTTTGGCAGTTACTTGCATTATATGCTCAATTGCTCATTAATCTGTGCATGCGTAGCAAATTGGTTAACCTGTTGAGTACACACACAGTGGAGGAAACACAAAATTTATTACGTATACAAATGTTTGTATATACAAGTAGTTGGGACTCTTTACATGACTCTAAACATCACCGCTCACATTTAACACTTTACACATGACGTACAGCTATGAGCCTAAAAAGAGAAAACTTAGAAAATATTTTCTGCTTTGAAGTCAATTTTTCCGTGGTAGTTATTTTCCTTTATCACAGTTAGCATCCCCCAAGGTGTAGAGCTTTACGTTGGCAATTGAGTACAGCTCATTGATGACACTATATGCCTTGATAGGTTTGAAGCGGAAGACATACTATACGTTTTGCCAACTAAAAAGTGGAGGAATATTGACAGGACTTGAGGAGTACTATTATAACTACACCTACCCGCTTTTCCTGCCACAGACTGTGGTGCACCCAATCCCGGCTGCTTGATCCATCCTTTTTAATTTCGAGCTTATTGATTTACTGTAAATTGATGATGTTGTCGTGTTACTTATTTACTTTTGAAAGTATCAAAAACTGATTAGATAATTTGACATATCTTCTTAATTTGTAATTTCCCTGACCTGGTTTTTCTCTATTTCTGTATAGGATTTTTCTGGTTTACATCGTGGTATGAGAAGGCGCTGTCTAGTTTTTGAAATGGTTGGAACTCGCAGAAAGCGTATAGAAGATGGTTCAAGTTCTGGCTCCCCACTATTAGCCCAATCTGAAATCAATATTGAGTCCAACGATAAGCAACTGGTTCCTACCAACAACGGTTCTTCCCGCTGCATTGTACCTGGAATTGGGTTGCATTTAAATGCTCTTGCAAGAACTTCAAAGGATCACAATGTTTTTAGCCACGAAACTTTGACTACTGAAAATCGTTTGATAAGTGATCCTAGCTCCACTGGCTCTTTTCATTCTTGGAATACTGGTCAAGAACCTCTAAATAAATCTCTAGCAGTGACAACTATGGAAAGAAATAGAGGTGATCCTGATACTCAATCTCGGGGTACAGAAGATGCTTCTCCGGCATCTGGATACGCAGCTGGTGAAGAGATTAGTCAGGGTAGTCCAAAAAAGAAAAGGCACGTGCAGTCTACTTGAGTCATCTTTTTATTTTATAATTATTGAACAACATTTTCCTTTTGGTTGGATAAGATTTTGAGTATCACTGATTAAATTTGATTTTCAGGCGTAGACTTGAAAATGCTGGAGAGACTGAGAGCTGTAAGCGCTGTAACTGTAAGAAATCAAAATGCTTGAAACTGTAAGTTCTTGCATTCTTTATGTTGCCACTACATGGTTTATGCTTTCTAGTCACTTACCGGCATCATTCTATTATACCGTCTTACTTGTTTATTACTTCTTCTTTTTTTTTTTTGTGGGGGGGTAGCAAATCTGAGCTATTTGTTAGCTTTTGAGCTAGTTAATTTATTCAAGCCAGTCCCCTGTTCTGGTTTGTTTCAGAAAGATGGCTCCAGAAGTTGAAAATTTTGTGAGAAATCTGATATAAAGCTCCTCTCTTCAACTGCTAGAAATAATTTGCATAAAGAAGTCTTAGACTAAGTTTTCCCATTCACATAGTGGTGCTATATATCATGTTATGTTTGAGAGCATCACATTTGGAACCAGAATAAGTAAATCTCCAAATTGTAGCAAATATAGGAGAACATGGAAAGTTACCATGGCAGGTTGATAGAAAGTTTTTCCTTTCTTTCACATATCACCTTATGTGTGAATACTATATTCTTTCTTTCACATATCACCTTATGTGTGATAGATTGACAATGTCTTGTATGTTGTGCATTGGCATAATTACTAGGATTGAAATGTGGTGTTAGGCCAACTGGGAGTCTCGACTTATAGCAATTATAAATATGAATAAAGGTCATTCAATGAAACCATGAATCATATAATGGAACGTGAGTGTATTTTACTCAGTCACTGATTGTTTGAAAATTTAGGGGTTTGCTCAGGTTCGATGGTCAATAACTCAGCCTACTGCCTATCAACCTCTAAGTTAGGGGTTCGACTATGAGGACGGCCACTTCAATTCAATTCCAAAACTGAGATCTCCTAAACACCAATTATTGGTCACTACCTGGCATTCCTTTCAGTATGGTAGTTGTTCAGTTTGGAGATACATTTTTGTCTATCTAGCTCCAATTGATCAACGGCGAAGCCCTAATTCTAAATACACAATTGGAAAACGGTACTCAACAAATAAGAAATGCAAAAAGAGAGAAGTAAAGGCGTCAACCCAATTTGATAACTGTTGTAAAATTGTATCCTCACCGACCAAATAAACAATGACCTTGAAAACACATGTAAACCAAAGCCACACAATGAAGTTATGCTCATGGTTTACCTGTTGACCTTTCCCAATGCAGTTATTGTGAATGTTTTGCTGCTGGTGTCTATTGCGTGGAGCCATGCTCATGTCAAGACTGCTTCAACAAGCCTATTCATGAAGCTACGGTCCTTGAAACTCGCAAACAGATTGAATCGCGCAACCCGCTTGCATTTGCTCCAAAAGTTATCAGGAGCTCTGATTCTGTTCCTGAAATTGGGGTTAGAAAGCCATTTTCCAACCTTGCATTGTACTTGCCTTGTGATTTTTGAAGTGCTATATATCACTTAGTCGTGTCTTTTTTTCTTTCTATCAGGATGACTCAAGTAAGACTCCAGCTTCAGCAAGGCATAAAAGGGGATGCAATTGCAAGAAATCTGGTTGCTTAAAGAAATACTGTGAATGTTACCAGGTTTTTTTGGAAGCCTTTCTTTTGCTTTGTCCATTCTATATGTTCATGTTGTTATTTATTATCTTATTCGCAAATGGTGTTTTTTCTTGGGAAGGGTGGTGTTGGATGCTCTATTAACTGCAGATGTGAAGGGTGTAAAAATGCATTCGGGAGAAAAGACGGTGAGCATACCATGACTTCAATGAAATACCTTTAAGTTTTTTTTTTCTTGGCCAAGTGTATCTTTAAATTTTCTGGTACTTTGAAATCCTGCCCTGTTTGGTTTTGAAGGATCAGTTTTGCATTAGACTTAGAACTGAATTGGATAACACAAACATGGAGTCCTTTTTATTTGTTATTCATTTCTAAGTGGAGTGGATTTCAAGAATATGAAAAGTGCTTCTAAGAAATGGATAGTTTTCAAAGTAAAATCATTGAAAACAAGTTTCAAAAACCAACTACACAAGTTTTTTTTTTTTTTTCCGTAACCAATAAACAAATTCTCAAACGTCCATCCAAACACGGTATTTTAAGCTTTCCTTTCGTTAACTCTGTATTCTTTCCTACTTGCTGTCTTTTCTACTATCTTTTGTATAGAGTTACAGATTGGATTTTCATGCAAGCATGCATTTGGTGGTGATTTTAGTTTTAAACCTTACTTTGTCACTGGAATTCAGGATCTACCTTAGTAGGAGCAGAAACTGAACTGGAAGAAGAAACAGAAACATGTGAAAAGAGTGTCGTGAATGAAAATCTACGGAAAAGATTCAGCCCAAACGCTATTGAACAGAATCCAGATTCTACTCTTCCAGCAACACCTTTCCAAAGCAGCAGGTACATGTAAGTTTAGTAATCCCTCTGGCCCATAATCTTAGTCAATTTTGGGAATTTCCAACTTAAGCGTGTTCAAATTTAAATCGAAAGGCATTAGTTAATCTTCCATATGCCCTGACTTTTCAAAGAGAACTAACAATTTTGGACACCCCAAATGGAAATATGGACAAGGACAGAAAGAGTAGTTGTTGGCACTCGTAATTTTCTGCGTAAGTAATCTGATTTTGATTATTTTGTCTTTTTGTGTGCTCCAGGGCATCTCTTCAGTTACCATTTTCCTACAAGAACAAACCACTGCGATCTTCTTTCCTTTCTATCGGATCCTCTTCTGGGTCTTATACTTCCCAAAGGTTTGGAATGCCGAATTTTTTGCAACCTCACCATAAGTTTGAGAAGCAAATCCCAGCAATCGAGGAAGACGAAATGCCGGAGATTCTTCAAGGGAACTGCTCTCCTATTGGTAATGGTGGCATCAAATCCAGCTCGCCAAATAGTAAGAGAGTCTCTCCTCCTCACTGTGACTTTGGGTCAACCCCTAGTCGGAGGAGCAGCCGGAAGCTAATTCTGCAATCCATTCCTTCATTTCCTTGTCTCACCCCCAAGGACTAAGGCTCTGTCCGTTCAACGCAAACTTTTGGTGAAATTCTTTTTCATCTTTATTGTAGTAATAAGTTTTGATGTTCTTAGTTGTATGTTATTTCAGATTGTGTTATCTTATGTTCTTGTAAAACAACAATATTGTGGTTCTCATAATGAATAACTGCTCTCCAATGGTGGTTCATGTGAATTTTGTCATTTGTTAAATTTGCCCTTCTACCCCTCCAGTAGGATCTTGTCATGGCTTTTTTTTTTGGATAACCAAATGTCTGGGTCAGTTGACGCACACCACAACTAATCCTGTGGGGCCAAACACACAGTCCAGTAGAGGGGATCTATTTAAAGCCAGAGCAAAGCTCTATATGGACTAGCCTCAAATGAGTTGATATCACCTAAAGATTTTGAAGCTGAGACCTTAGAAGGGAGCAAACCCCGTAATCTCAGGTCTTGACCACCGAGCTGCCTTGTGGATTTCTTTACAACTAGGACATGACATTGCCTGTGAAATGGACTGGGTTGAGCCCATGTTCCAGCATATGAAATAGTTTAATACTGGAATGCTATTAAAAAAAAAAGCCCATAACTTTCCTGATGATAAAGAGAAAAAGAAACAGGCCAAGTCATGTATGAAGATAATTGATTAACCAATGATAGCTTTCATTATAACCATCTAAAGTGATCAATGAGCACCCATAATCCAATGGCCCACGTTTGCTTTTCAAGGCAAACTATAGTTCTAGGATTCTGGCTTAGGGTTTTCCACCTTTCCTTTCGGTTTGTTTTGGTCCCCCAACCTCCTCATAGGACGGTGGTAGATTAGCATGTTTAAAGCAAGTCCACCCTTTGAGATGTCAAAATGACATTGCCAAAGTACTTTCTTTTCATTTTGTCGTGGTGTCAAAAATTCAAAAAATAGCGATCCAATTCGGTGTAATTTTGACGTAATTTCAAATTTAGATCATTGAATTAAGTACAGTAAATCTCAAATTTTTTTTTTTTGGATGCAAGTCAAGTGACTTGATTGATGTGGCTAAGTGGAGGATTTACCAAATTCGAAGCCAAATTTGGCACCAAAAATGACATTGCATAAGCCTAGAGAGGATTGGTTCAATCTTGATGCCAAATCTAGCTTTGGCATGACTTTTGGCACGAGAATGAACTTGCTTTATTGTTAGTAGAATCAGAAAATGCTTACATGATTTTGTGTGAGCTCGAACCACAAACTTCATGGAAATCTAACGGTGCAACTCACATCAGTGCTTTTGCTTCAGTACTACTACATCGACTTATCCAAGAGATCAATCCCACCATAGATAAGCAGTGGTCCAATTAAAATCGTAGAAAGCTCTGCGTAAATTGACTTAACATTAATACTAAGAATTAAACCCCGACCAAAGACTTGTCAAGGCTCTTGATTGTCAATTGACCACCAGTCAATCCTGGGTTTAGATAATGTGTTTTGTCAGTAGGGTCAATTACCTTCAAGAGGACCAATTAGTAGAGTAGCACACTATTTGTCACCCCAAAAAGTCTACATCAGCTTGCTACATAAGAACAACAAAATGCTACAAAGCATATTTAGCAAAAGGGCAAAAAAGGCACACAGCTTCACATGGGCAAGAATATGTAGGCCCATGACCTTTTTATAAGTCCAACAGTCATGTGGGCTCAGTTTGCTTCCCAAAATTTTCACTTGCTTCCACATAATCCAGCACAATGATAGTCATGATGCAAATCCTATCAACTTTTTTTCTGATCTTTTCAAAGGCTGTAATACCCTGACTTCTCCACTATGCATGAAACAAAAACTTCATATGGATCTTTTTGGCAAGGACCCATATGCCATAGCGTCCGGATCCCCTCAGCTGGTCCCTCCATTTCTAAGACTTTGTAGACCCATCTTATGACCCGAATTGTTCATTGCCTTGCAGATTTCGTACAAAAAAAAAAGAGCACTCTTGCAAAAAGAAAATTCGACCGGACATATATGGCAAAACCAGGATTTGCACTCGAGGGAGGCATGTAGAATTTTTTTTTCCCGTTAGGAGACACTAAAAAGTTAATTCTGGTTCACACTTTTGCAAGAAAAGTAAGAAGATTCCATCTTATATTTTTCCTTGTAGAATCGTTTTTTGTTTTCTTGCAAAAGCGGAGCCCTTAATACCTCCGCAAATCGATTAGCTGTAATCACAAAAAAAATTCTTGCAAAAGTGCAAATCTTGTCATATTTCTCTCACAAAAGGGTGAATTGTTAGCATATCTGTCCAATCAAATTTTGTTTTTTTTGCATAGAGGTAATAATATTGTAGTTCAAAAAAGTGTACAAAATAATCGATTTGAATTATCTTCGTGGGTCTATTATGGACTACAAAGTCTCCAAATCAGAGGGAATGGGAGGATAAGGTGTCGGGAGCTGAAATCTCTCTCCCATTCAATCCCTAGCTACTACTTTATTGATTTTCGTTTTACATAGGAGTAGTAGGTTGGTCAAAGGGGTGTTGGGCATTTGAGGAGTGATTAATAAATGGTGCTGCTATTTGGATTTTTTTTTTTTCAGTGTCAAGAGCCAAGACGATCGACCATTCAGCCCATCTACTTTTTCAGCACTCAATAATGAGAGAGAGAGAGAGCGCAACGCGTCGGCGAGAGGCCAGCTAGAGTATGTTGAAAGAATGGCATTTTCCTGGTGTGGGGTAACATCAAGTACTGTTGTCTTTTTTCGCCGATCCAGAGTGTTCGGGTCAATTTATGCGCACTTTGACTGATCCCCTTTCCAATCCGGTCAAAGACAAACCATCTATGCCGAGACTATGATATTCTCAAGAAATTTCACTTCTCACAACCTTATTTTAAGAATCAAACTTTGATCAATTGTGTGGACTAAGGAGCAAATCAACCAACCGTAGTAAACCTTGGGCTAACATAGTTTAACTTTACTTACTCTGACAAGTAAAGAAACAAAGCATGGGGAATACGGTCGAAGCTTCTATTCACGTGTATGTATTTATGCCATTTTTTTCAAGGTTATAGATTTTTACATTCTATTTTTTTAACTACATTCCTTTTTTTGTTTATTAGTAAAAAAAAAAAATACACTTTTAATAGTAAAATTAAAAAAAAGAAAAATGCGGTCATAAAAAAATGAAGTGTACAAATCAATTCCCTTATTCCAAAGCAAATCCAAAGCTTCACATGGGAGAGGAAAGGAAACGATCTAACCCGATCTTATGTTTGGACGAAAATGGTTGCAATAGTTTAATCGGTTTTCGGCATTGGTATCAATTATCCATCAAGAGAAGTTGAAAACAAATAAAATAATGGTACCACAAAAGTGATTGGTTTAAATAGTCATCAGTGAGTGCTCAGTCTTTTTTTTTTTTCCTTTCATAATTCAGAGTGTTCGGATCGACTTACGAGGACCTCGACTAAATCCCTAAGTAAGTGAGTGCTTTGTGTTGGGCTGCCTCCCATATCGGGAGTTTAGATTATTGTGTGTTTGTGTATAAGTGTCCTCCGCCACTAACCTAGTCAACAATTGTCTAGGTAAGTTGGTGTGTGAAATTACTCTTTTATCCTTCCTAAAAAAAAACACTGAGAGTTCGAGATTCCAATATAATAGCCGCTTGATAGGGCTAAGCATATTCTTTTAGTGCTTCTGACGCACAGTGAGACTTTTGTTCAATTCGACTTTGACATAAGTGTGGTGGGATGACTATGTGAGACTTTTGTTCAATTCGACTTTGACATAGGTGTGGTGGGATGACTATGTAGGGCAGAGAGTAATATTAGTTGAAGGATTTATGGAGTAACTTATCTGGGTATCTATTTTGTTAATACCAAAAAAAAACAAGAAAAGAAAAAGAAACAGCTAGGGTAGTTGAATGTGATCTACACAACAAATTCTTTCCTTCTGTTTTAGGTTTTGCTAGTTTGCATTCACTCTGGATTTTGTATTCTACTCTTCATCTAAAATCCATAATTAAGAAAGGTACTATCAACCAAGTATTGATTGTGATGTTTCTTTAGACTTCATAGAAATACATGTAACACGCACACAAAAAAGTACATACTACGTACGCAGGCGATATTTCTCAAAAGAGAAAAACTTGTTAACAGAGCAACTACAAACAATTGTTTATGAAGCTCAATCTCAACCGTTCAAAAGTATTTTGGATGATTTAGATTAAAGATAAACTATTAACGGTAAGAAATCAAAGATTAAAAACATATTTCAATCGTTGATTGCCGAAATGAACTGCTGAAATCGCTCAGCTCCGTAAAAAACCGTTGTCCGTAAATAAGTTTCTCTATTCTCAAAACTTTTACTAGTGTTTCTATGTAGGAGTATTTCTTGCCATTAGATCACTTTAAGAATCTTGACATCTCTCCATATGCTTACTTTGATTAATAGCTAGAAATGCGCCGTAATACACAGCTTTGCTGCATTTCTGACTATTGAATCATGCAAGAATCTTCACATTTTTCAAATTCACTTAATTTAACGGCTAAAATTACATCGGAACGCCTCTGTAGTCTTTTTTTTTTTTTTTTTTAAATCTTTCTGGTATAGCGGGTTTGTGGGACAGAATACCTTTGGACATAAAGCCCCACGCATAAGCCCTACCAAGTCAATACACACGCCTCTAAAGGAATCTAAAGAGCCGGGGCTTAATTTCACTGCCCAATTGGGCTTCCTGTAAATGAGCAATGAAATGGGTCTCTAGAAATAATTGAGGTATGTGAAATTTGGACCGGACATTTAAGATATCAAAAAAAATTTAAAGAGCAAATTATAGTATATAGGAACTTGGATTCGAAGGCACACTAAATGGTCCATGCGTGATTTAAAAACTGGATTGACTTGCGCTTGATGTGGATGTATATACTGAAAGAACCTTTCCGACAATTTAATTTTCATAGTCTGGGAGTAGTTGAGAAAAAGACTGGGGTTAGTTGAGTAAAGATTAACTTTTCAGTGTTTAAAATCAGATGAAAAGTTAAATGACTGGATCGAGCACTTATAGGTATCGGATTAAGCTGATTTTTCGCGAAAGCACTCAAAAAATATTTTAAATTTAATGAACGTCTTGAATCGTTTGTGCGGATTCCGTAGTAGCCCCACATCGCAATCCATGCACACAAATCACCTCTATAAATGTGTTTTGTCTCCATCCATTTTTTAGGCCCATAGCATCTGCTCTAAAATGAGCACATTAACACTAGTGAATGAGATAAATAATACTACTCCTAATCCGATGATAATTCAAAACCAGAATCAAAATAATTTCCCATGTGGTCAGTGGAGCCCAGTCATGGTGTAATGACAAAGACCAAAGCTCATAACCTGATATCCTCCCATGTGCAGATAATAAAAATTCAATGGTCCTGGTAGTGTTGATGATATATAGATGGATATCAGAATACAATGAACAAATTTATATACTACTAACATATACTCTCTCTGAATGATGTATTCTTGGGGCGTAATCACACCGGCCACTTGCAGGGAGCCTAATTAAAATTGGAGCAAAGGTTCATATGGATTGGTCCAAATGAATTGATAGTACCTGAAAGATTTCAAATTTTAGACCTTACGAACTATGGAACAGACCCCTAAAACACTCGAGGGTCTTGAACATCGGGCCAACCTCTTGGGTTTGTCTCACTATAATTACAGCTATCATCGTTTGCAAAGAAAAAGACAAAGAAGCTTCAAAGAACAATTTTTGATTGATTCTTCCAATAATTGTGTTTTATTCAATTATATTTTGTGAGCAATATCCTTTTTTGAAATGATTTCCGGGAATATTCACTTTTCTGAACCACTTTGACTGTTGCATATCATTTTCATTGTTGTTAAAATCTTATAATCAGGACACGTCAGAAATATCGTATAATTCGATACGATTAGACTTAGAGGTAAAAATTTATTGGTATCTCGGCACATATTCTAAGTTTTAATAAATGTTACAATATGCATATATATGATACGATGCTTATCCTTCGATTCGGTTCGTCTAGAGGTAAATATTCTTGCATGATCCGTGAGGTGATATTGATACTTTCTTCTTACTAATATAAAACATCTCCCTATGAAAGTTGAAGAGAAAATTTTATGTCATTAAAGTTTTCATTCAATATGTGCAATACCCATTCTGTATTATATTGCACATTAGTATTTTCAAACTTATCTTTACACTTGTTAATGTATCTTACGATACTTGATACATATGTATACGCATTAGGATATGGTACGTACAATGAAAAAAACTGTTGCACATACATATCTCATTTTCGATAACCTTGTTGAAAAATAATCATTCAACAAAATTATCTTCGGGATGCAAAATAAATTCAGTTTAAACTGCATTGTTTTCCATTGGAAGTCAATTGACTATGCCAAAAAGTCAATTTATTTCAACCTTTTTAGCAATTTTTTAAAGTAGGATTCGTGATTTTTTCTTCTCCGAGTTCATACTTTTCAAAATTTTGAATCTAACTAACCGAAAAAATAAATGTAGATTATTTCGCTCTATAATTTAAGAGAAAAGTGTTTCCGCTAAAACCCTTTTGTTTTGTGAGAGAGACGAGGGAATGAAAAAGATAACGAATTTATAATAGCTAACTTAAAAGAGTTTTTTTTTTTTTTTTTATCCTCCAAACTATGAACATTTTCTTTATTTAGTCCTTAAACTATCAATTTGACGATTTCATCCTCTCAACTATCATATCGTTACTTACTTAGTCCAATAGATAACAGAAGTTAGGAATTTGAATGAAAAATGCCATGTAAAGCCTGTTTGGGACCCTGTACAGCAAATACTTGATTATGAGAGTCTCAAAGATAAAAAATAATTATGACTCTTTAGGATAAAATGATCAAAAAAATAAGACTTTCGCACCGGTTTCAATAGATTGAAAATTGATACACTTAATTTTGTAACCATATTTTTTAGTATATAAACCTTCTAAAAAAATTAAGTGCTCAAAATTTTAATTTGTTTAGAACGGTGCAAAAATCTTATTTTTCTGATCATATTATTCTAAAGAGTCATGATTAATTTTTATCTATAGGGCTATCATAATTAAATATCTATTTTTTATTTGAGACTTTTTAGAGCAGATACTTGATTATGAGAGTCCAAGAAAGAAAAATTAATTATAACCTTTTAGCATAAAATGATTAGAAGAATAAGATCTTCACACCGGTTCACACGGATTGAAAATTAGAGCATTTAATTTTTAACCATATTTTTAATATATAAACAGTCTAAATTCTATATAAAGAACTCGGTCTTTTAAAATATATATATATATATATATGTATGTATTAGTCTCTATAAAATGTTACGTAATATTCTAATATATGAACCTTGTAAAAAAATTAAATGTTCCAATTTTCAATCTTTTTGAACCGATGCGAAGGTCTTATTTTTTTGATCATTTTATTCTAAAGAGCAATAATTAATTTTTATCTCTAAGACTCTCATAATCAATTATCTGCTTTACAAGGTCCCAAATAGGGCCTTACGTGACATTTTCCTTCCAAATTTATAATTTCCGTTATCTATTGGACTAAGTCGGTAACGGTATAATAGTTAAGGGGATGAAATCATCAAATTAGTAGTTTAGGAACTAAGTAAAGAAAATGTGTATAGTTTAGGGGATAAAAAGAAAAAAAACTCGACTAAAAAAGGTTTGTCCAACTTGCTGACCTTTCGTATTCTTGGTTTTCACAAAATCAAAACCGATATGCTCAAATTGAAGATAAATTCCACCCCTTATCTGTATCAATAAAAAGATAACGCTATTTTTTAAAACAGGATAAAGCTAAGATTCGTTTGATGATTCTTTTATAGCACTAGTCATAATGTTCGATTTGAGTTTTGATGGAGATTTTTTAAAATAATGAATAGAAAAAGATAGATAAATTTTTTTTTATTATAAATCGTGTCCAAAAATTTTAAAATCCTAAAACGAACAAGAGCCCGGCGCCGAAACCGTCCAGAGACTCCAGAGTCCAGACACCGAAGCACCACCTGCGGAGTTTTTTTTGTTGTTGATCATACATGCACCTCTAGAGTTCAACAACCATTATAAATATTCCAAAATCTTGTAATTCACTAATTGGAAATCCACCACCGATTGCTACAGGGTAGGGCTGCAAAGGAACTAACTGCTCGAGCAACTCGCGTCTCGGCTCGTTTAGTAATTGAGTTTAGCTCGAACCTGAGTTTTAGGCTTGTTTTCTAAATGAGACGACTTTGACACTCAAAAACTTAGCTTGGCTCATTTGTATTGGCTCGACTCGTTTAAAAAGGATCGTTAAGTAAGTTAGCAAGGCTCGGCTCGTTAAGGACTCGGTTCGTATACAAATGAGCTGAGCTCAACTTTTAGGCTTGTGTTCTAAACAAGTCGAACTTGAATACTACTAAACTCGGCTCGGCTCGTTTGCACTCCTGCTAGAGGGGATTGAAATACATGTAGCTCCCAACTATACGTGTATTATATCTCTGACTTGTTTTTCATTACCGGTTATCCGGGTTAACTTGTCCGCACCTCGACTAAATTTGGGATCCTGAAGTTAACAATCGGGCAAATCCTTCGGTAGCCCCAAGGTTTAAAATGTTTGCTCCGTAGGATTCGAATATGTGTCTTCATGAAAGACAAACACTTATTAATTTGAAATATTTGGCCATCATACTTCACTTATTGCATTTGTCTTGTAGTGATCAATTTGTCATGCCTCTACGTACTCACCTAATTCTCACTGATCACTGTTGCTTATCCTCGGGATTGCATATCCGGGAGTTGTAATTGCCTGTAAATCTTCGGATTAATAAATTCTGAATTGCGTACCCGTGAATTGTCATTGTTCATTAATCCAGATTGCGTATCCTTGTATTGTCATTGCTAACTCAATTACCGGAGGGCATTCCGGCCAAACACCCCCGAGCAAAGAATCAGATAATCAGTTGATTCGACGTCGGGTCAAACTAAATTCACAACAAATTGATCCATTCAACCCGTTACAATCGTTAAGTACCTGTGTTTCTGTCAAGGTCAACGGTTCATATCCTCACTTATTCATGCTTCTACCACTCTACTATGTACTAATTGAGTGAGAAACAATTAGATTTGAATTGGGTCAGTCTTAATTCACAAGGAAATTGAGTGAAAAGTAATTAGATAATTAGATTCGAATCGGGATAAGCTTAATTCATGATAAATATGATCTGTTTAACCCATTGAACCAAAGATAGGCTTGTCTCCGCTGAGGTCAATGGTTAAAATTCTCACTTTTTTAAAGCGTTTTAGCTAGTTTCGTCATAATTGTGGCGATTGGTGTATTTTCTCTTATTAAAAAACAAACAAGAAAAATCTTGCAGGTGGAGTGGTAGCCTAATAATAGGCACCGTTTATTTCCACGCATTTGACTGGAGTTCAAAATTCACTAACTGCAACTAACACTACTTTCGTTGGGGGCCAAAAAAAACTTTTGTGATTCTCAGTAAAATTTGCTCCCTCAAACATTAGAATCCAAAAGTTTAATAATGCACTGTGATTATGTTGCGAACAGCTGCAATCAACTGATTGCCCAACTAGTGATTGGCCAACTACATTAGGTTTTGGAGTATTATTTTCGCACCCCTTTTTCTATTGGTTCAATTTTCACAAATCAAAGGCTAATGTAATAAAATCAAAGTAAGGGAAAATAAGGATTGGTTCAATTTTCACAAATCAAAGGCTAATGTAATAAAATCAAAATAAGGGAAAATAAGGAGTGCAATGTTAGAAAAAGAGGTGAGAAAATTAATTCTCTAAGTGTTTCTTTACATTTAAGCTCTTCGAAAATCATAGGTAACTATATGGAAAACTAAAAATTGCACGTTTTTTCATTGTGAAAGTACTTTATTCTTAATCTAAAAATTACACACACACACACACACATATATATATATATATATACGATATTTACGATGAATTCTTGTTGAGAAACGAAGGGAGTAGTTACCAGCAATTCTGAACATGTATAGCTTTAAAGAAAAGAAGTTATAGTTGAGAATGTGTTATTTCCGGACGAGGCAAAAACACCACGATTTTCGCCACGGCCCATTGTGGGTCTTACCAAGCATTTCTTATAATAATTCGAACCGTTCATCTCGTAGGGCACGCAAATTAATATGTCTACACAAAAAATTATCTTGATCCGACATCAATAACTATGTCAAAAATTGAATTTTGGTTTATAAAATGGATGGCCTGATTATGTCACTAGTATTTTAAGTTAAATTATCCATAACCGTCGATTTTATAAACCAAAATTTAAATTTGATATAGTTCTTGATGTCCAATCAAGCTGATTTTTTACATGGACATGTAACTTTTTGAGACCCTACAAGATGAATGGTTTAGATTACTGTAGTGAATGCTCAGTAGGGTCCACAATAGATGGCAGAAACCATGAGGTTTCCACTCCATCTGGAAAGAATTTAATATCTCTAAGAGCAATGCATCTCCATTGTAATAAGTAAATGAGTGTAGATAAGTAAACTTAACAACAATGCTCAAAAAACATCCCACATTATAATATGCAAAATTAAAAGTCTTTTAGCAAATAACCAAATTCCACCAATTTCATAACCAAACTTAGCAACTTTTACCAATAACCAAAACTCAATAACCAAACTTATAACTCAATAACTCAAAAACACCTCACATTAAAATTGTCTCATCGAGACGAATAATTTGGTGTGGTCGGGTGCGTGATTAGACATAGGTGCATTGTGTATTGTGGGATTTTTTTTGTTTGGGATACAAAAATAACCAATATAGAGGTAGAGGTTGGTAAGTTTGATTATAAATTAAATGGATAATCAAATGCTGACGTGACACATTTTGATTATTGATTATTTCTATCGCGGATGCTCTAAGGTTTCTACAAAACATGTTTGGAAACCAAGGAAGAACATTATTGAGATCTTAACCAAGGGTATATTAGTCATCCAAATTCTCCCTAATGACTCTCACATGCCTAAAGCATAGGCGCATGCTAAAAGGCTAAAAAGCGTATCAATAAAATATGGTAACGGCCGAAGACACAGTAAAACGAGATCCTTGTTTCCTTGAGATCCTATATAGTGGAGTAATTTATTACATCATTAATGTGATTTGTAAATACAGTAACCGTATATAAACATAGTACTGGTTACATATCATATACGTATGCATCTCATTTTCCATAAATAAAAGAAGACGAAATCTCAGAACTCTTTTACTTTCTTCGGTCATTTTTCAGCTTTGTGTCCCTTTTACAGTTTGTCACACTGAGGGCCCGTTCCGGATTTGGAAAAAATGAAGTTTTAGAAAAGGAAGGTAATTTCAAGCTTTAAAATCATGCGTTTACGCAAATAATTTTCTGGCCAATATGGATCTTGTTTGATAGATTTCATTGAGATCTTTTAAACGGTGCAATAGGAGAGAAGGAGAGAGAGAGAGAGAGAGAGAGAGAGAGAGAGAGAGAGAGGGGAATGGGATGAAGATGGTAGATGGAGGGTCTACTATCACAACTGGTTAGGAGAACCTCATTTCCAGATTTTACTCTTTTTTGGTAAGTTATTGATTTTTCTGTGATACCCATTTGCATAAAATTGTTTTTTCTTTGTCCTTCAACTACTCCTCAAATCCTCTGTACGAAGAAATGGGTGTACCTCTCTATCGGTGTATTTTGGGTTGTTGGATTGTGTGAGGTTTTTTTTTTTTTTTTGTGTTTTAAAGTTTTTATGTGATCTAAAGGCCGGAGATGCACTGGGTACAGAGGTACGAGGAATCTCGGTACAGAGAAATTGAACTCCAACAACTGGTAGCTTGATTTGATGTGCACATTTTTGACTACTGAATTTATTTTGTTAGCTTAGTTTACACAGTAGCCATTTCAGAATCTGTGTTGATGCTTTGTTTGTTGTGGGTCATGTTGATTTGGCAGGTTTGATGCTGTATTTTTCTGAGATTGAAGAGGTCAAGGTATGCATTACAAGTACTTGTTGTAATGCTGCTCCCTTTTTATTTTTATTTTTAAAACCGTTTAAAATTCTTCTTAAAATTGTAAAACTGCACAAGACACGACTTTTCTTCAATCATCATGATTTAAAATTGGTCAAGATCTGATTTTTATTGTTCCCTTCTCTTGGATCAGTGTTTATCTTATATACTGGTTTGGAGGTCTTTCAACTAGGAGCTGCATTTGCTACATAACTGTTGACTTGGGCTCCTTTGAGCACAATCATGTATGTATTTAGAATCTGTTCATCTCAGTTTCATTTAGCTGATGTATACTGCAAATGGTCACTTTTTTTGGACAAGTATAGAGGCCACGTTTGGTTGACCGGAGTAAACCCTCCACCATTTTTGCATTCAAATGTCGAAAACAACCCAATCGCATGTTTAATCCGGCCAATCAAATGAGCCCGTGTTAAGAGCTAACATTTCCTTACTCCATGTTTCTTTGATGATTTCATTGGGCAGGTGAAAGGGGTATCAGATAGAGAGATCGAAAGCTTCTCTTTAACTTGTTGGATGGTAGGAAATACAGGAATTTGATACTGCCCTGGATCTGTTACCTCAATTTTTGTTACTGGTATAAGGACCACGCCGTTACAAGATCAAAAACAGTTCTATTTTTGCTCATTGCGGGAGCCATGGCAACCGTGCTACAATCCGACTCCAGACGCTTGTATTCTTGGTGGTGGGACAGCCACATTAGCCCAAAGAATTCAAAATGGCTCCAAGAAAATCTTACAGGTGTTAATTTTGCCACTTACTTTTTGTTGGTCTCTGGTTTTTAAGGAAGATTAATTGCACTGACTATTTCCATTTGTTTCCTTTTCCTTTCTCTATATTGTTTATCATTGTGAAGAATCATGTAGCTATGCTTGTAGAAATTAGAAGCAAAGCTTCGTATCATTAATTAAAGCTCAAGAATGGAAATTCATTGATGGATATTTGGGTCTGCCATTGCTTTCTCTAGAATGGCAGTTATTTGTGTTGCATTAAGTAAAAGCTTAGTTTAGTGCAACATCATAATAATTTGCTTTTTGACAATAGCTGATCATTCAATTGAACAGTGTTAAGTGGTACTTACTATTCAGATCAGGAACTTTTATGGAAATAAAGAACCAGAGGAATTTTAGAACGGTAACGATATTTGTAGCTGTATAATGCTTTAACTGCCAGGAAGACCTGGGTTTCGAGCCTCTTGGGTGATGCTTGGGAATGACTAATGCTCATTAGTACCATGCCACTGGCCTTTTGCCATCAGTCAGGCTATAGCTCCCACCCTTTTGGTCACATTGTCAGGCCTGTATAGGCCCCTCTTGTTCGGCTTCTTGGCGAGTAGGGGCTCCTTTGGTCAGGGCTCCTTTGACTCAAATTTGGGTTTAAAAAATGGGTCTGGGCTGGAGATGCTCTTAGGGCCACTTTGAAGGTAAAAGAACTTGCAGCTTACAAACATTAAGATTAGTAACATGGTAACAAAGCTAACAGAACATAGAAATACCCAAACTGGAATTCCCTTAGCTTATTTATTGATCAGTTTTCATGGACCACCAAGTGGTTGGTTCAATGGGTTAGCACTTGAAGTTTCTTGTTTATAAGCCATTAAGCCCCCATAGCTGCTTGGTGGAGTTAAACATACTCTTTCGGGGTAGCTCTCCCTTTAAGTGAGAGGGGGGTGCGGGTGGGTCCCTGCAATGGCTATGTGGTGTTGAGAGCAATAATCCTTGGCAGATATGTGAAAGACCATCTGCATATCCATTTACTGCACCAAATATGTGTGTGTGTGGAAAAAATATAGGAATGCATGAACTTAACATTTTCCCCTTGATATCTTGTTTTTTGGTTGGGAGGGAGAGGCTGTATGCTGTGGAATGGAACCTAATCTGAAATTGTAAGTTTTGATTGGAGTTGAACGGTGAGATGATTGTTTGGATCAACACAGTTTAGCTTCTCTGAATGAATCCATGAATTTGTAATATTCTATAACCCATAGAACAATCCTTTTTTACCATTTAGCTTTTATTCAAAGGCAATGTCTCTTTTAGAACATTACTTTTTGTTCTTTATTTTGCAGTTTGTATAATTTTAATTTGATGCTTGGAAGATTAATCCCAACAATAGTACAGCATATAGATGTCACTCCGATGTGTGCTAATAAGGCCATACTTGAGATTTGATCCATCTATCAATAGTATTTACCAGTCACAAAAGCAACAATTCGTACATGTCTAATGCATTCCCTGTTTTGGCTATAAGCATATGCTTTGAAGCCTGTTTCAAAGGGTCGTTTAGAAGGCAGAAGCAGTGTCTCTCCCGCGTTTTTATGTGATGAGTATCTCTAGTACGTATATAACAATGAGGACCATGAAGAATAGCTATGCCCCATAACATTTCCTTTCCTGATAATAGTTTAATCTTTGATGGCTTGCTTCATGGCCTTTTTTGAGGCCACAATATTAACTCTCCCACGTGTACTTGGTTAAACAGATATGGACACCAAAGTGAAAGCAATGATCAAGCTCATTGAAGAAGATGCAGATTCCTTTGCAAGAAGGGCAGAAATGTACTACAAGAAACGGCCGGAGCTCATGAAACTGGTTGAGGAGTTCTACCGAGCGTACCGTGCCTTGGCAGAAAGATATGATCATGCTACAGGGGAGCTCCGCCATGCCCACCGAGCCATGGCACAAGCATTTCCAAACCAAGTCCCACTTGTACTTCCAGATGATTCACCTTTGGGATATTCAGAAGATGAACGTGAGCCGCACATGCCTGAAATGCCACACCCACTTCGCTCATTGCTTGATTCAGACGATTTGGATAAGGCAGTGGGCCTTATTGCAAAGAATGGGCCTTTTTCAGGAGAATCCAACACTGTTATTGGGAAAAAGGGTTTGAAGCATCTGCATGAGATATTTGGGGGAGGACTTGATAAAGAAGAGAAAGGAAAAAGTTCCAATGATGGAATTCAAAAGTTAAAGAAAGCACTTTATGATATGCACTCTGAAAAGGAGGCCGTCCTCCTTCAGTACAAACAGAGTGTGGAAAAGTTGTCGAATTTAGAAGGAGAACTCAATCGTGCACAAATGACTTCACGAGGGCTATGTGAAGAAGCGAGCAAAGCTGCAGTTGAAGTTCAATCGCTTAAGGAAGCCCTCGTGAAATTAGAGGCTGAACGAGATACGGGTTTTGCTAAGCACAAGGAGTTTCTAGAAAGGATATCTAATTTGGAGAGTGTGGTTTCACAAGCTCAAAAGGATGCACAAGGACTCAATGAACGAGCAGTTAGAGCCGAAACCGAAGCCAAATGTCTTGAAAAAGAACTTTCTAGATCAGAGACTGCAAAAGATGCCGGTCTTCTCCAGTACAAACAGTGTCTTGAGAGAATATCCGATTTGGAGAGAAAACTCTCACTTGCACTTGAGGAAGCCAGACTGCTTTACGAGAGAGCTGAAAGAGCTGAAACTGAAGTTAGGGAACTGAAAAAGGCTCTTTCTGAAATAAATGAAGAGACAAAGGCTGCAGCTAGTCAGTATGAGGATTGCTTGGAGATAATATCGAAGTTAGAGAGTGAACTCTCTTCTGCCCAAGAGGAAATTAGATGCCTTAATAATGTGGTTCTAATGGAGTCGTCAAAACTCAAGAGTGCCGAAGAAAAATGTGTTCTTATTGAGACATCAAATCAATCTCTACAGTTAGAAGCGGATAATTTGGCAAAGAAGATTGCGATGAAAGACGAAGAACTTTCCAAGAAGCACGAGGTGTTGGATAAACTTCAGGCTTGTGTAGATAATGAGCACTTGCATTTCGTTCAAGTGGAAGCCACTCTCCAAACACTGCAGAATTTGCACTCTCAATCTCAGGAGGAGCAGAAAGCTTTGGCCTTGGAGCTTAAAAATGTGCTTCAGATGTTGAAAGATTTGGAAATAACAAAGAATGGTCTGGAGGACGAAAATAGGGTCTTGAATGAACTGAATTCTTCTTCCGCTGTTTCAATGGATAATTTACAGGGTGAGATCCTCAGACTGGGGGAGATGAAGGAGAGACTTGAGGAAGAACTACAACTACAAATGGGTCAAACTAGTTCCCTTCAACAAGAGATTTACAATCTGAAAGAGGAAATCCAACTGTTGAACAAAAGGTATGAGGATTTAATGGAGCAATTGGAGTCAGTTGGTTTGAACCCAGAGTCCATTGGCTCATCAGTGAAAGAGTTGCAAAATGAGAACTCAAAGCTGAGACAGGTTCGGGAGGACGACAGAGACGAGAAAGAAGCTCTTCTAAAGAAGTTGGATGGTATGAAGGAACTTCTAGACAAGAATTCCATTTGGGAGAGTTCAGTGACAAATTTAAGTGGCGAGTTGAATGGGACGCAAGAGAAGGTCAAGGAATTGGAGGAGTCTTGCCAATTGCTCAATGGAGAAAAATCTGCTCTTGTGGCTGAGAAAGCTGCCCTTTTGTCCCATTTGCAAATTATTATGGACAATATGCAGAAGCTCGTGGAGAAAAACACTCTTCTTGAGAATTCTCTATCTGGAGCAAATGTTGAACTTGAAGGTCTAAGGGCAAAGTCCAAGGGATTAGAAGAGCTATGCAATTTGCTGAATAATGACAAGTCCAATCTTCTCAAGGAAAGGGAAACTCTTGTTTTTCAGCTGGAGAATGTTGAGCGGAGACTTGAAAACCTGGAAAGGAGAATGGCAGAAATGGAACGAAAATATGTTGGCTTGGAAAAGGAGAAGGAATCCACGCTATCTCAAGTGGAGGAACTAAAGCTTTCTCTAGGTGTGGAAAAACAAGAACGGGTGAGTTTTGCTTTGGCGAGTGGTGCCCGACTGACTTGTCTGGAAAACTATGTTCAGCTCTTGCAGGAAGAAACAAGGTGGAGGAGGAAAGAATTCGAAGAAGAAGTTGATAAAGCCGTCAATGCCCAGTTTGAGATCTTCATCTTGCAAAAGTTCATAGAAGATATGGAACAAAAGAATTACTCTTTAAAAATCGAGTGTCAGAAACACATTGAGGCGTCCAAATTTGCAGAAACACTGATTTCAGAGTTGGAGAGTGAAAATCTTGAGCAGCAAGTGGAAGCAGAACTGTTGTTGGATGAAATTGAAAAGGTGAGGATGGGCATATGTAAAATGTTCAAGGCACTTGGAGTTGGTCTAGATGTTCTGCCTGACGATAGGATTGCAAATGAGCAAATATTTGTGAAGCATGCTATAGACAACATCAAGGATATGAAATGTGCAATCTTGGATCACGAGGACAATAAGCAGCAGTTGTTGGTCGAAAACTCGGTTCTTCTAACTCTGATCGGACAACTGAGGTTAGAGGGTGTGGAAATTGCTTCACAGAAGAAAACCCTGGAGCAAGAATTGGAAATCATGATTTCGCAGCTTGTGATGGTGGAAAATGAGAAGCACAAACTTGTAGAGATGAAGAGGCAGTTGAAATCAGATAACGCTCAATTGGTTGAAGAAAACAGGTGTTTGCTGAAAGATCTCTCAGAACTGGAGGAGGAGAACTTCCTGTTAGAAGAGGAAAACGATTCTATTATCCTCGAGGCACTAGAGCGCAATATCCTATCAACGGTTTTCAAGAGTTTTGGGTCTGAAAAGGCTGTGGAACTAAAACTACTTTGTGGAGTCAATGGTGATCTTGAAAAAGAGATTTGTGTATTGAGTGAGGAGTTGGAAATGAGAGAAACAGAAAACTTACTTCTCAAAGAATCGGGGGAAAAGTTAGAGAAGGAGCTTCACGAGGTCAGTGAAGTGAATAGTCAATTGACGGAAGAAATTTCAACTGGAAACAATTTCTTGTGTCAGAAGGAGACGGAGCTTTTAGAAGCAATACCGAAGCTTAAAGCTACAGAGGAACTGAACTCAGAATTGTGCAAAACTGTGGACGGACTGAAGAGGCAACACGAAAATTTGGAAATGCATATTGTCGAACTATCTGAAGAAAATTTGCGTAAGAACAAAGACATTGAGTGCCTTCTTGAGGTCAATGGATACTTGGAGTCTGAACTTGGTATTTCACGTGCAGAAATAGAAGATCACAGAATCCGAGAAGAGAACTTGGGTTCAGAGCTACAAGAGATCAGCAACGAGTTTGAAATCTGGGAGTCCGAGGCTGCAACATTCTATTTTGATCTTCAGGTCTCCAGTGTCCGTGAAATTCTGTTTGAGAATAAGGTCCATGAGCTCACTGGAGTGTGTGAATCTCTTGAACATGAAAGTGCTTCTAAAACAGTAGAGATTGAAAAGATGAAAGAACGAGTTGGCTTCATGGAGACCGAAATTGGAGAGCTTAAGACCCAGTTGTTTGCATATGCTCCAGCCATTGAGTCTTTGAGAGATAACATAGCATCTCTTGAGGGCAATATCCTCTCTCCGCCAGATCTTGACTTGTCTGAAAATCTGGAAACTAAGGTAATATTTTTTCCTTATATGTTTCAACTTTCAACCACAAATAGTATTTTAAATTGTGAATGAACGTGGTAGAGATTCTCTTCTTGGCCTCAACATGCTTAAACCTTTCTTAGTGCAACTTGTGCACCTGTTAATTTTAGGTTCTAGACTTTCACTGCCGAGTAGATAAAAGCTTAGTTGCAATTAGTGGCAATTGAAACCCATGAAATTTTGATTTTCCTTTTCATTTGTACCATTATGAACTAGCTTATATATGTACTTAGTAACATAGCTTTTTCGAATAGTGATTATCCTTTTATGTGTTTCAGTCAATGATCTGATTCCAATTTTGTGATTTTTTTGTTGATTGATTTGACCTGCACTGCTAAAATTATGGGAGTGAGATCACATTCCTGCATAAATTTGTTTTCTTTATATCGATTCAACAATTTATTGAAGAGGGATTTGGTAAAGTCTCCCTTTTTTCGGCATTTCCTCGTAACATGAAATTTCTGGCTTGCAAATCTTCATTATGTTATTTCCATTTTTCCAAAAAGTGTTTCACTGAAACTTCAGCAATCTTTTTCTTGTACATAATTGCAGGATGTGTCATTGGCAGTTCATCTCCATGAGGAAATCTGTCAAGAACTGATGGAAGCTCATAAATCTATGATACCAAATGGAATCCCGGAACTGCAGAAGTTACAGACTAGGATCAAAGCATTCGAAAAGGTTCTAACAAAAGAGATGAAAGGGCTTTCCACACAGAAAACCCCAAACACCTCCTTCGAGCTAGAGTCTTCCGCGAAAGAGATTGAAGAGTTGAGTTCGGACCACAGCTTTGGTTCTGCGAAATACCAACAAAGGGAAGAGATGGACTTTGGAAATGAGCTAAATGGCAAACTCAAGTTGCTAAAAACAAGACCTGAGGTTTCTGAGGGTACTAGTAGGATTCTGATGAAAGATATCCCACTTGATCACGGTTCAAATGCTTCAATGTTTGGACTAAGTAGGAGAAGTCGACGTAGGACTGATGACCAAATGCTCGAGTTATGGGAAACTGCGGAGTCCAAAACATTGAAATCGTCACACAGGAAGAAAAAGTCTCTGGGCCATCAATTTGACGATGTGGAGCAAAAGAGGGAGCATCATCCCTCTTCAGAGTTAGAAATGGATAACGAATTGGGTGTGGATAAATTAGCGGTACCCCCGAGTTTTAATGAGCCAAATCAGGTGCGGAACAAGAGGAAGCTTTTGGAGAGACTTGATTCAGATGCCCAGAAGCTGAACACCCTTCAGATCACAGTGGATGAACTGAGAAAGAAATTGGAAACAAGCAAGAAGAAAAAGAAAAAAGCCAAGAGTGTCGATTTTGAGACAGTAAAGGAACAGTTGGAAGAAGTTGAGGAAACGATCGTACAGCTGGCGGAGGTCAACAGCCAACTGACAAGGAAAATCGAAGTGGGTCCGTTGCAGATGGACGGTAAGGCTCTTTCGCCTGAGATGGAGGCAGCGGGTAATTTTCAAAGGAAGAGAGTGTCGGAACAGGCGCGGAAAGGGTCTGAGAAAATCGGACGGTTGCAGTTGGAGGTTCAGAAAATCCAGTATGTGTTGCTGAAGCTAGATGATGAAAAGAAAAGCAAAGGGAAGCTCCGATTAGCCAGGAGTGGAACGAGCATTATACTGAAGAACTTCATTTACAATGCAGGAAAGAGTAGCCCAAGACGGAAAAAGGATTCTCTTTGCGGGTGTTTTAAACATTCAAGTCCTGGTGACGGTAACAGTATTAATGTGTTCCATTAACTCAGCTACATGTAATCGGTAAAACTCTTAAATGTTCCTTGTAGTATGTTAAAAAGGGATCATTTCTTGAACTTGTTGGTAGAAAACTGTTGATGTTTTAGTCTAGTTGAAGTGTATGAATTAGGGCCATGTTTGATAAGTGTGTTAGGACATGGGATAGGATTGCTAATCCTATGGTCTTTCTAACTCTTTGTTTGGTTGCAAAAAATGGGATAGGATTAACTAGAGGATGGGATTAGCAATCCCCCTTTTTCATGGGATTAGTAATACCATGGGGTACATGGTATTATGAATCCTATCCCAAGCTCTCTCCTACAAAATGACCACCTTGCCCATGGTATGTCAACTTAATACCAATAATATCCTCCATTACACACTTCACTTACCCATCCAAATCCCTAATACGCTACCTATATTTTGTGGACACGGGGGCTATGCTGCCTCCATGGCAGAGCAGTCCCTACCCAGCCCAGGAACGATATCGTTTTGGAATTAAAAAAAAAAAAACCTCGTAACCTCTTTATTTGTGATCCTATGGAGTAAAAACGTAATTATGAGAGTCTTAGAGACAAATTTTAATTATGTATTTTCGAATAATATGGTCAGAATAATAAGATCTTCGCACCGATTTAAACGAATTAAAAATTGAAGCACTTAATTTTTTAACTATTTTTTTAATATATAAACAGTCTAAAAAAAATTAAGTGTTCAAATTTTCAATCCATTTGAACAAGTGCAAAGATCTTATTATTCTTATCATATTATTTTAAGGGGTCATAATTAACTTTTGTCTCTAAGACTCTCATAATAATGTTTCTGCTTCACAAGATTCTAAATAAAAAGAAGATAATTAATTATGAGAGCCCTAGAGACAAAAATTTATTATAACCCTTCAGAATAATATAATCAGAATAATAATATTTTTGCACCAGTACAAACAGATTGAAAATTTGAGCACTTAATTTTTTTAAACTGTTTATATATTAAGAAATATGATTAAAAAATTAAGTTTTCCAATTTTAATCCATTTGAATCAATGCGAAGAACTTATTATTCCGAAAATATTATTCTAAATAAACATAATTAAATTTTGTCTCTAGGCATTTCATAATCATATTTCTGTTCCATAGGATCGCAAATAAATAATTAGATTTATTTGAGAGTATAATTAATAAGATGTTATCTGTTTTGTTTTTTTCGTTTTCGTCCTTTTAAGGGACACGAATAAAAAATATATGGTTGCTTTATTCCAAATATATGTAGAATAATGCATGGATATTTGTCCAAATAAGAATTTGGAAATTGATTGGATGAAAAAATGCAAATTGTCCGAAAATGATTGGAAAATACAATCCGTTTTTTTTTTTTCATGCAATTCAATATACCATGTTTTCATCTATGGGTATAATTGGAAATGCAATTTGTAATCCTATCCCATGGTATTCCAATCAAACAAGGAATTGGGATTGGTAATCACAATCCCATGATTTAATCCTAACACAATCAAACACCCACTTGGGATTAGACTCGGTATTACTAATCCCATCTCCTTACCAATCCCATCTCCTTACTAATCCTATCTAATCCAACACACTTATCAAACATGGCCTAGATGTAATCTAATCTAAATAAGCTGCCCCGTAAGCTTCTTTTGTTTCTGTTGAAGTATCTGTCATTCGCTACTTGGAAGAGCTTGATGTGCAAAAAAAATTTGTTGTCCAGCCATCTATGTTGCATGGATCATCCTCAGCGTACGATACCTGTGTCCGACACATTTAGTTGGCCATACAACTGGTTAAATCAAATATACCGTAAACGTACTTGTTAAATCAAATATACCATAAACTACGCTATATTGTGTATCCTATATTGTGTACGAAATGTCCCAAGGCACTTTTAAACACTACTTATCCAAGAAAAATATGACGCATACTAAAAATTGATAAGAATAATTTTGCATGTTTTGTTTTCTTGGGATGGAAATTGGATGAAGTGGACACTTAAACTCGTATTCGCACCTGATAACAATATGCAAGTCCATACAACATAGCCAGTCATGGATGTATTGCTCTCTCTATCACCCAATCAGGTTTCGAAGTATAGTAAAGGTCTTTGCATCGATTCAAATGGATTGAAAGAAACTCTGTAGTCCATAGTCAGCCAGCCATTAACTCAGCTAAAGTATCACTTGGGTTTGTGGATTGTTTTCGGGTGAAAGAAACTCCATTGTCAGCCAGCCATGTTAATTTTTCCAGCTAATTGATTCGCAGGGTGGCAATGTCTTAAAAGTCTAAACAAACATCCACCTTTTCAAACTATGTATCTGCTTAATAGGTGATTTCACCTTCTTGATGTTTTGTCCTTGAATTTGCTGTAGTTGTCCCCAGGTGAAGCAGCATTGAAGAACGTTACAAATCAATCAATCGGTGTTATAGGTGTTTATTTTATCGCTTCTGAAGTTGTGGACGTGAGTTTCAGATCATTTACTTGGCCAATGCAGCCAAGTGATGCGCAATCCCATGTACAATTAGCAGGCCATATTGGCCAAAGAATTAATGAAATTGCTCAAATGCCGTGCAGAATGTGGCAATACCTATTAGAAGTTTTAAAAGTCTGGCTCAGAGCCGTTCTCACTCTCCTTACACAATTTTGATGCGTGGAAAACTCGGATCATCAAATTCTTGGGCACTGGAAAAGCTTTTGTCTTCAAAAATTTGTTCTTGACGGGTACTTCCAGTGAAGTCTGTATACTCAACAATGTGGAGCAATTATGCAATCATGTCCCACGCCATGCCCGGTGGAACCACAGAAATTGAGCTCGGTAGTTTGATGAGTTGGATACGTTCTAGTTGGAACACCAGAAATGGATGGTGGCAATCCTTCCAAGCACAGGAACTGTCTAAACTAGAACCCCAAACCCAAAAGAACATCCAGCAGTAAATAACCAAGTTTCTCAATTGAAATCAATGAAGTTTTTTCATTTGTAAAAAAAAAAAAGCGCTATGAACGTATTGGCCGTTTTATAACTCGGTATTAGACATGGAAATTCTCAACAACTTGCTCAAAATCAGATACCCAATCCCAGTAAACTTTTCCGAATTGATTGGAATGATCTTTTCTGAACAGGATCTCAGCAGAAAATTTTGAACACAACCGATGTAGCATGACATCACGCTGATGTGGTGCAACAAACCAATCAGAATTATCGATTAGAATCTTAATAGGGAGCAACTGTTGCACTAGAACAGTCGCCTCCCCCAGAATCCCTCCACCACCAGACGACCGACCCTCAATTATCCTTTTCCCATCTGCAATGTGACTTCTCCCATAAATGACGGCAACGTCAAGCATGCAAACACCGATGCATGCAAACACCGATATGAGGCGTCACTGGATTACTTCTGCGTTCATATGAGAAATCTTTTCAGGGTTTTACAACCCCCTCGGCCTTGTCATCATCAAGATCCTTCGTTGTGTTGATCTTTGAGAATATCAGACTGAAAACTAATAGGTCAAAACTCAAACAAGGGGACACGCGTTTCAGCTTCTTGTGATTTTAATGGGATCCAGTAAGGAACAAAAGGCGACCACACAACAAAAAAAAGGATGAAATTCAAAATGTGGATTTCATTCCAGATGTGCATGATGAAACCAAAATAACACCAGAAACTGTTTGGTACTTCATCCTCTGCAATGCCAAAACTTCACTTCTTGTCTATTAAATTAAAACCAAAAACATTGCTAAATTTAATCGTCTCATTCAGAAGACCTTAATCAACACTCTCGAATGAAAATAACAAAAGCAATTTTCTAAACCCTCTTTTAGGCACCGACAACCTCGGCGGCTGCCTCAACGGGCTCCTCAGCAGGCCTTTCCATTTTCACTCCAACATCCTCTGTGGAATAGTCACCATGGACCTACATCACCATAACACGTGTCAGAAAGAAGCAATGAAAATAAAATCATTTGCTTGATTCTGCGTAAATGTTGGAGGTAGTGCATAAGAAGCTAAAAGCTTACCTCCATCAACTTTCCAAGATCAAACTTGGGAGCTTTCAAGATCTTGACTTTGCGGATGAACACATTCTGCAGTGGGTAGATGCTTGAAGTTGCCTTCTCAATCTCCCTGCCAATTGATTCAGGAATGAACTTCAGGACCAACTCCTTCAGGTCACAAGTTTGTGCCTGGTTTATCATGATCTCTCTCATCTTACGGCGAATCTGACAAGAGGACACAACAAGAGAATGATATTTATGAAATTAATAAATAAACCAACAAAGTCAAACAATCCATCTCAATCGCTACAAAACCCTGAGCATCTCTCCAATGGTAAAATTGCATAAAACTCAAAACTGAAAGAGAATACAATCCAAACAGAAGTCGGTTTATCAATTCAGGAGTTTATCAGCAAATGTCCCCAATTAATGAGTTAAATGCTAGAAAGGCGGCAAAACAAAGAATCATTATACAAGTGTAGTAGTAAAATTGAGAGAATTGCAGAAAATTCTACCTGTTTTATCTGGCTCGATTGTGCATAACAGGTTCTCTTCTGCTGGTTTGTCCGCTTCTTAGTAAATCCAATGCAGAACATCCTTAAAGTATAGCTGTCAGTCGTTTTCACATCCACATGGGCCTCAATCAATGTTTGCCACTTGCGTACCAGAGACCTAAGCTTGTCTGTTGTAAAATCCATTCCCTAAGAATGCCAAAACAGTTATTAGTATATAATTATTACCAGCACAAAACAGGTTACAAACAGTCAGCTTTAATTCATACCCAAAAATTGGTAAGAACATTCTTCCCTTGAACATCCTCAGCCCTAAGTCTGATCTTCCTGTAGGCATGGTCCTCATCACCCTGAAGGTCGGCCAAGGAGACCTCAAAAACACGATGTTTGAGTCCTTCTGACGCAATCTGCACGTGGACATAGACACAAACACAATAATAAGCTGGTATACTATATGGTAATTCAAACATCAAATACTAGGCATCTTGAAAGTTGGGAAACCCTTCAAAGAACAAGGGTATAGGAAAATCCATTAAACAACATATGAACACTAATCATCCCTCTCTACTTCATCAATCAATCAACTCTCTCATTTTAACCTTGATGTTGCTAAATAGTGGCTAGCTCATTGGGATAGAAATGGTAGGTATAAGATCCAGATATAAGCTGATTAACTAGATTGTGGTCTTGCAAGATGTAGGCCTCATGAGGTAACCAGAAAGGCTCCAGTTTCTAAGTTTCGCTCTGAGACACACATCTGTGTAGCATACTATATGCACAAGGGTGTAAAACAATGTACAGGTTGTCATGGCACTCAATTGCTTTCAACAACTTAAAGCCGATTAAGTAACTTGACTTGAATAACGAAAAAAACAGTTCTAAACTAAGAAATGTATGCTCAATTTTAACTGCAACTCACCTAATAACTAGATAGGAATATAATTCATAATGGACCTAGCCTACGACAAAAAATAATATGGTACCACAATACTCAGATCCCATATCAACAGGTATCCAAGATATTTAAAATTACTTTGAACTATGGATCTCCTGTTAACACATAAACAAGAAGTTGACATGTGGTAGCCTCAGAAATCCATGTAGAAAACAGTTACAAAATGAAACAACTCAGAACAACCATAAAGAAAAACACATCACAAGGCACCTAAGGAGATGGTGTATTAAGCATTTTCCAATTTATCTTTCCTATCTAGAGAGCAAGGAGATGAAAACAAAGCTCTGTTCATTCAAGGTAAAAAGCTTTATGTGGGAAAACCTTTGAATGCCAGTGACAGAAGAGAAAAACTAGTTTTCCATCCAGTTATCAGCTTTCCTAGAATCTGGAAAATCTTTACTCAAGTGCATCAATTGATTTTGCTATTTAATTGACAGTCCATTAAAAAGCTGGTCTCCGACAAGATAAGCGAAATGGAAGCTAAATGACAGATTACAAGAAACGCTTTCAACCAAATTAACAACTTGCACATAATTAAACCGCAAACAAGGCAGAAAGGAATATAACTTGTAACACAAATCTAAGAGCTAAATACAACAAGAGGCGCACAAACAACCAAGTAGAAACATTTACATCACCTAATTCATTCCACTACACAATCTAACCAGAACTAGATGTCAGCATTACCTTAGTACCCTGAGTTCTCGTGACTAGGGTTTTCCCGACATTTTTGACAGTGAAGAGTGACGGAGCCTTGATATCGTACCAATCCTTCTTCGCGAACGGATCGGCACTACACATGCCAAAAAACCACACACACAATTAGAGAATGAATATTACATCAGTGCACTTCCTACAAGTGAATCAGCATATCCATCGTATAACGTCCACACAGTAGTTGGAACAAAAACACACTTAATTGTTACTCCCTCGTTCCAAAAATGTTCGTCCGGCAAAACAAGGTCTTAAAAATAACATAACTTTTGCAAGAAAAATTTACCGCATTATTTTTAAGTCATTGTTTTGCGGACTTGACAAACACTTTGGGGCGGAAGGAGTAATTCTGATGAGGCAAATAAACGAAGGCATCTATATCTTCACGGAGCAATCAATCATCTAAATCGTAACGAAATAACGAAAAACCTTTTGCTCAGTTATATCCATTTTCTACGAGATGATGGAAATTCATTCTACCGCATTCCTAGTCATGGGACGTAGAACATGTAGACGTAAACATATACAAACAAATGATTTCATGATTCTTGTACTTACGCTTTCTTCTTGCCACCCTTCTTACCCTTGGAAATCCTCTTGTTCTTCCTGTTACATGCAAAAAAAATTGGCAGATCAGTCCGTGTGAAAACAGTACATAGAGATGTCTAAATGTATGGAGAGAGAGGGAGAGAGAGAGAGTACCCGACGGCCATGTTGGGGGGAGGAGAGAGAGAGGCTGCGGAGGGAGCTTTAGCGAGGGAAAACAACGGAGCTCGACGACGGCGAAAATGTGGTTTAATCCTGAAAACCCTAGACTTCGACTGTTGGTTTATATATGGGAGATTGGGAGGCCCAAAAGAGAAGGAACGGCGGTAACTTGTGTGGGCTCTTGGGCTTTCTTTTGAAGTTATTCTATTGGGCTTAAGTTCAAATTCAGATGGAGAAGTCCAAGTTTTTGTTTGGAACACTTTTTATAGGCTTTTTTTTTTTTTACAAAGTCCAATGGAGACCGTCCAGGTTTTTTTGGTTGGGGTTGTGTTCTTGTAAACTTAATTATTTTCTTCATGTTTTGTTCTGATTTTTTGAATTTTTATTAGATTTGTGTTATATATATTTTTTGATTAATCACATGTCTCGATGAAAGGAGTCTAAAAAATAGTACACAGTTATGACCAAAAACAAAAAAAAACATTAAAGACGAAAAAATATCAAATAACTGTCTTATTTGTCTAAAGTGCTGTCTTATTTGAATTTTTTTAACATCGGTCCATGTTTTTGTACTTTTACAATTCGTCTTTTTGAGACAAACGATTAATACCAAAAATTACGACGAAAAGTTAAAAAAAGGTTCAAAAAGTTAAAAATTACAGAAATAAGTTTCAAACTTATAAGTTTACAAGGAGTGACCTTATGGATTTTGTTGACACCCTATTTTGTCCCATGACTCTCAATTCAATTTTCAGAGCAACACAGAGTGATGCCGACTTCACTGTATTTATCTCCACATTGTAACAAGAATTTAATGGCGACCACACTAGCAACCTTTTTTTCTTTGGACAACCAAATGTAATGGGGACCACACTTCTTTCGTTTCTCTTTCCTCTCATCGTTATCAATAAACTCACTCACTTACATTTATTCTTACCTCTTTATATCTCTCTACTAGAAATGGATTTTTTATTATGAAGGATTGTGGACCTCAATATTGTTAATTAGGAATCTCACAAATGAATAACAAAAAACTCATGTGACAATTTTTGGTTATGTCATTGAATAACAAAAAATTGATGTGACAATTTTTGGTTATGCCTTAATTTCAGTCCCCGTAATTAATTAAGGTGTGCGCAATCTGGCCCAAACACCTGATTACGAAAGGAGAAACTATATCTATGAAGTAGGTATATATAGCTAGGGTATCACGTGATGATGTGGTTGGTCCATGGAATGCTACCTCCATCCTTCCCAACGAATATTTCCCACAATTCAATGCCCATATTATGTGTGTTTTCTCAAAGATAAATCTGTTTGGTCGTTGCAAATCCCAAAAGAACAAGGAAGAAGAAGATTGGCAGCCATGGCAAGTTGGTGAATGGTGGACAATTAAGTATATGATTTGTTGAGAAAAGGTATTTTTGAATCAATTTAGTTATCATATTTTAAGGGTTTTTTTTTTTTTTTGGTGGTAAATATCATATTTTAAGTTGGTCGAAAGAGAAACGCAAGTTAGAGAGAATTCATTTAGGATTTAAATAGAATCAGCCTACCACAAGTTTCAGAAACCTTAGCACGCAGTTCATTATAATTACCCTGGTGGTTGAACTATCTGATCAGGATTCAGAGAAATTAAGTTTAGTACTACTTGTATTTATATCTGGGAGCGTTAGAGGCTAACATATCTATCCTGTTAACAATACATTAACGAGCGCCAATGGTTAGTCTGGTTGGTTGATGGGTTTACTTCATATACAATTGACTAGTGTTCGATTCTCGAGGTCAGACTCAAGAAAGTACTAATTACTAATTAATATCTTGTAAATTTTGTAGTCTCGGCGTAGATGGTGATCTGCCTTCGACCGGATCAAAAAGGAGATAAGTTGAGTTGCACGTAAGTTGGCCCAACCAGCTTGCAGTCCGGAAAAATAAAAGTTTGTCGATTAAAGGAAAAGAGAATGGAACTTTGTGGATGCATGATTTGTGGTCTTTTAGGCAGCTGGCATTTCCTCCCAGAGAGCAAAGCCATTGTACAATGAAAATTAATACAACCTGAGATAAATTTCTTCATCATTAAATGATCCTTTGAAGTATAAGTCAGGTGGCCAGCTCTATCAGACATCGACCAGATCGAATTTCTCTTTCGTATGATAACAAAATACAACTGTCGATATAAGATTTTCATTCAAAGGTTCTGCGGAAAACTATGGGAGAATTTTTCATTTTTTTATTTTGGCTGAGTACTACGAGAGAATAGAACGATTACGGGATCGCACTCGTTTGTTTGCCCAGAGAGAGATAAACAGAGAAGATACAATATCGATGTGAATGTATGTGATATAGAATATTAGTGCTTGTCAGTACTTACTACACTTGCTAGCTAGTAGGGTTTTGTAATTGGGAGATCGGCGGCATTTGCGCAATTACTAGAAAGAATGTGGGTACTTATATTACATTTGCAACTTCCTTTTCAGCCATTGGATCAAATGAATCTCAGTCATTCTAACAGTTTGTGTTTGTATGGGCCCACACTATTGTGTTTTATAATAGAGACATTAGGATATATATAGAGTTAGCGTTTGCCCGTGCCTACGGTACTACGCACCCAGGTTGGAATTACCCATGCCTACGGCACTTGCTAGTTAGTGGCTCAAATACTAAATCGATTCATTAGTATATAGTATGTGATCCTCTTCTTAGTGGCACAAAAAAGAATTACTCGTGCTTACGGCACTTCCCCAACTAAAATTTTAAGCTAGCTACAAAGAACATTTCTAACCCCAAAACTACCAACGATGATCCCAATAGAGCATTGCCTTTGCTTTTAGACAACAAAACTCTAAAAAAACAAAAAAAAAGAGAAAAAATCCAAAAAAATTCCAATCCCAATAAACTCCAAAAATTTCCAAATACCTTTGCTTCCAGGGAGTTTTCTTTGCCCACCGTCCACGCAGCTTGTAGGCTTTCTTTCAAATGGATATAGTTTCTTTGTCAGACTTCCTTTGCTGACACCAAAACTTCAAAAAAACAGACACCAAAAATTCAAAAAAATTCCCAATAAACTCTAAAAAATTCCAAATATATTTGCTTTCACAAAGCTTTCTTGGCCCAGCTCCCATAGTCCACGAAACTCGACAAATTTGAAATATTTTGCAGGTTAAGGAACATTCCACGCCGTTTTGTTGGCCCAAATTTGAAAGATTTCGCCTGTGATTTGAAACAGCGGTGTCGATCAAGAGAGAGAGTATTGGCCCAGATTTAAAAGATTTCGCCGGTGATTTGAAACAACGATGTCGATCAAGAGAGAGAGTGTTGGCCTAGATTTGAAAGATTTCGCTGGAAATTCGAAAGAATTGTGTTGAGAGAGAGAGAGAGAGAGAGAGAGAGAGAGAGAGAGAGAGAGAGACCCAAAGTCAACAGAAGTAGGTTTTTTTTTTTATGCTTCCAACAGAATCTGATTTTGGTAAAAAGAATCGATAATATTTTTATAATATATTTGTAAGAGTGTGGGTATTTTCTGAAGAGAGTTGGAAAACAACATTCCATGCCGCTTTGTTGGCCCAGATTTGAAAGATTTCACTGATGATTCGAAACAGCGGTGTCGATCAAAAGAGAGAGTGTTGGCCCATATTTGAAAGATTTCGCCGGAGATTTGAAAGAGCGGTGCCGTGAGAGAGAGAGAGAGAGAGAGAGAGAGAGAGAGAGAGAGAGAGAGAGAGAGAGAGAGAGAGAGAGAGAGAGAGAGAGACCCAAACGTCAACAGAAGCAGGGGTTTTTTTTATGCTTCCGACAGAATCTGATTTGGGTAAAAAGAAGCAATGACATTTTTAGTATATAGTATGTGATCCTCTTCTTAGTGGCACAAAAAAGAATTACTCGTGCTTACGGTACTCCCCCGACTAAAATTTTAAGCTAGTTACAAAGAACATTTCTAACCCCAAAAACTACCAACGATGATCCCAATCGAGCATTGCCTTTACTTTTAGACAACAAAACTCCTAAAAAAAAAGAGAAAATCCGAAAAAATCCCAATCCCAATAAACTCCAAAAATTTCCAAATACCTTTGCTTCTAGGGAGCTTTCTCCCACCGTCCACGCAGCTTATAGGCTTTCTTTCAAATGGATATGGTTTTTTGTCAGACTCCCCTTGCTGACACCAAAACTTCAAAAAAACAAAGACCAAAAATTCTAAAAAATTCCAAATATTTTGTTTTCACAAAGCTTTCTTGGCCTAGCTCCCACCGTCCACAAAACTCGACAAATTTGAAATATTTTGCAGGGTAAGGAACATTCCACGCCGTTTTGTTGGCCAAGATTTGAAAGATTTCGCCGGTGATTTGAAACAGCGGTGTCGATCTAGAGAGAGAGTGTTGGCCCAGATTTGAAAGATTTCACCGGTTATTTGAAATAGCGGTGTCGATGAAGAGAGAGAGTGTTGGCCTAGATTCGAAAGATTTCGTTGGAGATTCGAAAGAGCGGTGTCGATCGAGAGAGAGAGAGAGAAACCCAAACGTCAACAGAAGTAGGGTTTTTTTTTGCTTCTAACAGAATCTGATTTGGGTAAAAAGAACCGATGGTATTTTTATAATATATTTGTAAGAGTGTGGGTGTTTTCTTAAGAGAGTTGAAAAATAACATTCCACGCTGCTTTGTTGGCCCAGATTTGAAAGATTTCATCGGTGATTCGAAATAGCGTTGTCGATCAAGAGAGAGAGTGTTGGGCCAGTTTTGAAAGATTTCGCCGGAGATTTGAAAGAGCGGTGTCGCGAGAGACAGAGAGAGAGAGAGACAGAGAGAGAGAGAGAGACCCAAACGTCAACAGAAGCATGAGGTTTTTTTTATGCTTCCGACAGAATCTGATTTGGGTAAAAAGAACCGATGACATTTTTTGTATATAGTATGTGGTCCTCATCTTAGTGGCACAAAAAAGAATTACTCGTGTTTGCGGCACTCTCCAAACTAAAATTTTAAGCTAGCTACAAAGAACATTTCTAACCCCAAAAACTACCAACGATGATCCCAATAGAGTATTGCTTTTGCTTTTAGACAACAAAACTCCAAAAAAACAAAAGAGAAAAAATCCAAAAAAATCCCAATCCCAATAAACTCCAAAAATTTCCAAATACCTTTGCTTTCAAGGAGCTTTCTTTGCCCACCGTCCATGCAGCTTGTAGGCTTTCTTTCAAATAGATATAGTTTTTTTGTCAGACTCCCTTTGCTGACACCAAAACTTCAAAAAAACAAAGACCAAAAATTTTAAAAAATTCCCAATAAACTCTAAAAAATTCCAAATATATTTGTTTTCACAAAGCTTTCTTGGCCTAGCTCCCACCGTCCACGAAACTCGATAAATTTGGAATATTTTGCAGGGCAAGGAACATTCAACACCGTTTTGTTGGCCCAGATTTAAAAGATTTCGCCGGTGATTTGAAACAGCGGTGTCGATCAAGAGAGAGAGAGAGTGTTGGCCCAGATTTGAAAGATTTCGCCTGTGATTTGAAATAGCGGTGTCGATCAAGAGAGAGAGTGTTGGCTTAGATTTGAAAGATTTCGCCGGAGATTCGAAAGAGCGGCGTCGAGAGAGAGAGAGAGAGAGAGAGAGAGAGAGAGAAACCCAAACGTCAACCGCAGGAGGGGGTTTTTTTTTTATGCTTCCAACAGAATCTGATTTGAGTAAAAATAAACGATGGTATTTTTATAATATATTTGTCAGAGTGTGGGTGTTTTATTAAGAGAGTGTGAAAACAACATTCTACGCCGCTTTGTTGGCCCATATTTGAAAATTTTCACCGATGATTCGAAACAGCGGTGTCGATCAAAAGAGAGAGTGTTGGCCCAAATTTGAAAGATTTCGCCGAAGATTTGATAGAGTAGTGTAGAGAGAGAGAGAGAGAGAGAGAGAGAGAGAGAGAGAGAGAGAGAGAGAGAGAGAGAGAGAGAGAGAGAGAGAGAGAGAGAGAGAGAGAGACCCAAACGTCAACAGAAGCAGGGGTTTTTTTTATGCTTCCGACAGAATCTGATTTGGGTAAAAAGAACCGATGACATTTTTAGTATATAGTATGTGATCCTCTTCTTAGTGGCACAAAAAAGAATTACTCGTTCTTACGGCACTCCCCCAACTAAATTTTTAAGATAGCTACAAAAAACATTTCTAACCCCAAAAACTACCAATGATAATCCCAATAAAGTATTGTCTTTACTTTTAGACACCAAAACTCCAAAAAAAAAAAAAACAAGAGAAAAAATCCAAAAAAATCTCAATCCCAATAAATTCCAAAAATTTCCAAATACCTTTGCTTCCAGGGAGCTTTCTTTGCCCACCGTCCACGCAGCTTGTAGGCTTTCTTTCAAATGTATGTGGTTTCTTTGTCAGACTCTCTTTGCTAACACCAAAACTTCAAAAAAATAAAGACAAAAAATTCAAAAAAATTTCCAATAAACTCTAAAAAATTCCAAATATATTTGCTTTCACAAAGCTTTCTTGGCCTAGCTCCCACCGTCCACGAAACTCGACAAATTTGAAATATTTTGCAGGGTAAGGAAACATTCTACGCCGTTTTGTTGGCCCAGATTTGAAAGATTTTGCTGGTGATTTGAAATAGCGGTGTCGATCAAGAGAGAGAGTGTTGGCCCAAATTTGAAAGATTTCGCCGGTAATTTGAAATAGCAGTGTCGATCAAGAGAGAGAGTATTGGCCTAGATTTGAAAGATTTCGCAAGAGATTCGAAAGAGCGGTGTCGAGAGAGAGAGAGAGAGAGAGAGAGAGAGAGAGAGAGAGAGAGAGAGAGAGAGAGAGAGAAACCCAAACGTCAACAGAAGCAGGGTTTTTTTTTTTTTTTTTATGCTTCCAACAGAATCTGATTTGGGTAAAAGGAACCGATGGTATTTTTATAATATATTGTAAGAGCGTGGGTGTTTTCTTAAGAGAGTTAAAAAATAACATTCCACGCCGCTTTGTTGGCCAAGATTTGAAAGATTTCACTGGTGATTCGAAACAGCGATGTCAGTCAAGAGAGAGAGTGTTGGCCTAGATTTGAAAGATTTCACCGGAGATTTGAAAGAGCGGTGTTGCGAGAGAGAGAGAGAGAGAGAGAGAGAGAGAGCGCGCCAAACGTTTACAGAAGCAGGGGGTTTTTTTGTGCTTCCGACAGAATTTGATTTGGGTAAAAAGAGCCGATGACATTTTTGTAATATATTTTTAAGAGTGTTGAAAAACACAAATCAGCCCTTGGATCAATTGAATCTTAGCCCTTCTTTTAACTTGTATTTGTGTGGTCTCCACACCCTTGTGTTTTATTAGGTAGATTGATGGAGGGGAAAAAAAATCGGTATTTGTTTTGATTGGAAGCATTTCTTTTTTCATTCTCATATGCAAACTTTAAGATTATATCAACAACGTTGGGTGGCTTAGGTAATTAAGCGGTGTGGAATAAGTTTGACACTCTTTTTCATGTGCAACTCGGTAACATGCGGAGGTATGGATTCACGAGGCAAGATAAATTTTCCTGGGCGAAGATTTGACCAAGTAAAGTGAGTTCACCGAAGACCTAACTCTAGTACCATAGTGGATTTCTTGGAGGGTTTCAATCTTAAATCAATTGACAATAGATGAAGTAACTTCTAGATTACATTAACCAAACTTGGATGGCTCAGGTAATTAATGTTATATAAAGCCTAACATGGAATAGAGTTTAGTACCAAAAAAGTTCTCCATAAAGCGAATTGTACTGTGGTCCAAATTCTTCAAAATGTTCGGTGCCCTCGCTTTCAATTATTTTTTTATTAGACTTTTTAGGGTTAATGCTTTATAAAAGGGGGCGTGTAAACTACATTATGAGTTTAACTTTTATCTTTTACTTCAATAATATTTGCATTGACGCAGCGAAATTTACGTACAAGAGAATGGTTAGCGGCTTGTGCACAAATTTTCTACAAGTTTCAGGAAGAGAAAAGCAATAATTTAAGTTCGTCGAAAGAGAAACGCGAGTTATAGAGAAGTCATTTAGGATTTAATTAAATAGAATCAAGTCCCCTACAAGTTTCAGAAATCTTAGGACCCATGCTAGTTCATTATACCCTGGTGGTTGAACTAACTGAGGCCCCGTTCCAGAACGGGTTTAAGTTCTTATTTTTTGTCTAATAAGAAGGGTTGTTCCATAAAAGATTGAACAATTACTTATTTTTTGAGAAGATAATTTCAAGCTTAAAAATCATGTGCTTACGCAAATAATTTTCCTATCAATATGGGTTTTGTTTGATAGATCTCATTGAGATCTTTAATACAGTGCAAAAAAAATTGAAAAATTATTTCTCATTTACGTTATTTTTGAGTTTGAAAATGTGAAATAAGCTATTTATTTGGATTTTGTGGAACAAACCTTCTTATTTTTCTTTGAGAAGTGGCAAAATAAGTATTTATTTTTTAAGAAGGTTTCTGGAACGGAGCCTGAGGATTGTGAGAAAGTTTAGTACTAGGATTTACAACTGCGACTCTGCGAGCGTTGGTGCCTAACGTCTATCCTGTTAATAATAGATCAAAGAGGCCCGAGGGTTAGTCCGGTTGGTTAATGAGATTGTTTGCCACATAATTAACCAGTGTTCGAATATTCTCGAGGTCAGACCGTAAGAAAGTAATTTCTTATGAATTTTCTAGTCTCAGGGTAGATGGCCTTTGACCAAACTAGGATGGAGATTAGTTGAATTGCACGTAAGCAAGGACGGAACCAAGATTTTACCTTAGCAGTAGTGAAATGTATGTTAAAAAATTTTAGTAGTGGCGAGACTATATAAGCTGGGAATAAATTTTTTTTTTACATATAATTATTGCATTTTCCAAAATTCTTGTCGTGGTGGCCGCCGCCACTAGACCCCCCTAATTCCATCCTTGCACGTAAGCTGACCGAACACCCCTTACCTTCGGAAAAAAAAAAAGGAGTAGTAGATTTTTTTGAAAGGCAAAGGAGTAGTAGATTAAAGGTTAAGAGAATGGAACTTTGTGCATGATTTGTGGTCGTCGACCTAGGCAGCTGGCATTTCCTCCCAGAGAGGCAAAGCTTTATATTATACAACGAAAGTTTAATAAAACTGAGATAAATTTCCACATCATCAGATGATGAATCTATCTGCCATCGGTCAGGAATCTCTCTTTCGTGTGATAACAAAATACAACTGTCAATAAGTCTGTTTCACTTTTTCATGTGCAATCCAAATAACATGTGCAGGTATCGATTGATTACGAAGTGAGATAATTGACCTAATTGACCTGGGCAAAGACTCAATCATGTAAGGTGTGTTCACCGAAGTCGACTTAGCTCTAGTACCATAATGGATTTTTTAGAGGGTTTTAATCTTAATTAATCAATTAACAATAGATGAAATAATTTTGAGATTACGTTGACTAAATTTGGGTGGCTAAGGTGATTGATGCTATATAAGGCCTAACACAAACAGTGGCTTGTAGCAATAAACATGCAGTTTAATGCGAACAGAGTTTAGTACCAAAAAGCGAATTGTGTGGTCCAAATTCTTCAAAATGCTTGGTCGATTGTCTCGCATTCAATCCTCGCTCTAGCGAATTCTAGTAGTTTGGAATGATTAATTTATTAACGATTTCACGCTAGCGATCATACACGTGCATATGAATTATGTGATTTAGATCTAAATCACATAACTCACTTTATGAACTGAAAACACTAATAAATCTGATCCACACAAAGAATGGTACCCATGTATATGCATCTACTTCAAGGATAGACCTATCTTCTTCATATGGCTAGAATTAATTTGCGATGTGAAAAAAAAACACATGAAGAAGTGAAAAACGAACTTTGCATTCAGTACCCACGACTCAAAAAACATGAAAAATGAGATAAGCTAGCTAGAAATATGGAGAAATTTTGGGTGCCGGTAGTGATACCCGTCAGCGATTCGGATCGTCTAAATGTGTTTTGGATGATCTAAAAATTTAGAGAGAAAAAGAGGAGAGATAGTGATGGGGTGAAGAGAGAGAGAATAAATCTGAACAATCTAAAACAAGTTTGAATTGTTTGGATCGCCGATGGATACCGCTACATAGTACCTCGGCACCCAAAAACTTCTCATAAATATGAAACACTACATAAAAATAAGAACCTCACAAAATCATTATTCCTTAACACAACCGAAGAATGCCAGAAGGTAACAGAAGTTGCAGCCAAGCTATAGAAATCAAAAAAAAAAAAGGAAGAAAAAGAGAAGAAAATCGTCTTTCCAAATGTAAGTTATTCTAACCTCCTTTAATTTGTCAATGCAAACAAAATAAAAAATACAAAAGTAAGACGAATTGTTCACGTGGTCAACTTATTCATAGGTAGTGATAAGGTGGCGGCGGCGGCGGCAAAGGAGGAGTTTCACAAGGTGGTGGTGGCGGCGGCGGCAAAGGAGGAGTTTCACATGGTGGTGGTGACGGAGATGGCGGAGGAGGTGATGGGGGCGGGGGCGGAGGCGGAGGCGGAGGAGGAGGGCTTCTAGGCGAACACCCAAAAGCACTGCAATCCACCGGCTGAGAGTAAGCAGCCTTGCACTCGGCCGGGGAACGCTGTTCGGGCCTTCCGGGAATGCAATTCTCCCGGTCATCTTTCGCCGGCAGCTTCAGACAAACGCCCGGCTCACCACAAAAGTAATTGTAAGAGTAGGTGAAGTTCTCCAACTTGGGCAAAGTACATATGCTCGCCGGAATCTCGCCGGTAAGTTTATTATGCGCCACATTCAGCTGCTCCAAGCTCCTCATCCCTCCCATCGACTCCGGCAACGTCCCCACAAACATATTATCGCTCACGTCGAACACCGTCGCTTCCTTCAGCAACCCTATCTCCGTCGGCAAACAACCGTTCAACCCCATATTCAAGAGAATGATCTCGTTCAGGGTTCCCCCCATGTTCCCTATGCTCGATGGCAAGCACCCATTGATTTGGTTGTTCGCCAGAACAACCACAGACACCGGGGAGTTACCGAAGTTCTTGGGTAACGTTGACTTGAAGTCGTTGTTGTTCAGGAACAACGCATCGAGTCTCAAGTCAAAAAGTCTCGATGGGATTTCCCCTTCGAACTTGTTGAAACGGATATCGAGAAATTTAAGGGACGGGATGTTGAGTACAACGTACGGGAACATCCCGGAAAAGAGGTTGTTACTGACGTCAAGTTCGTGAAGCAAACAGAGTTTTGAAAAACTCTTGGGTAAGGTCCCGCAGAAGAAGTTGGAATTGATGTGGAAGAGAGCGAGGTCGGTCAGGAGGCCGAGCTCCTCCGGTAACTCACCGGAGATTCCGGCGTGGTTGAGGTCAATCCCCGCGACTGTGACGACCTGGGGGTCGTCCGGGGCGGGGGCGCAGTAGACTCCGGTGTAGTTACAAACGTTTAGGCCGTACCAATTCGAAGTAAAGCAATTAGGGTCCGAGGTGATGGCATGTTTCCATGCTTGGAGGGCATAGTAGGCATTCTGGAGCCTAGGGTTTGAGAGGGGTGGGGGAGAGAAGGAAGCTTGGTTAGAGAGAGAAGAGAAGAGAATTAGGAGAGAGAGAGATCCCCATAGGGGTGTGTTGAGATGTGGGTTGATCTTCATTTTGGAGATGGATATTCCATGAATGACGATGATTTTAGTTTGCTCTTTGTCTTTGTTGATTGGAAAATGGGGTCTGAATTGTATATAAATGGAGTGTTGAGATCGCTTTTGAGGAAGGTTGGATATTGCTATCAGTATTTTATAGAATAAAATAAAGTATTGTTAATTAAAATAAACTAACAAATTTGACCATTTCTTACTAATATCCTCATGTGTCTAATTCTAACAATATTTTGATGTATTTGAAATGCATATAAAGTTCATTTTTTTGACCTGAGGTCTGAGAGGAAGGTAACACTGAAAGTTCATTTATTGAAATTTTATTTTATTTCTTTAGTTTATGTTAGTATTTTTCTTAATTAATTTCCATGGGAATGCATGCACATGGTAGGCTATGTTTGATGATGATTTCGTTTATTTAAAAAAGTTAGATGGAAATTAGATGCATGAGATCACCAAAAACACGGTTCTAAGTTTGTGGGTTACAGATTGCAGGCATTAATTATTAAAGAGAAATTGAGCTATATATGTAGAAAATGTTTGGACAGCAATTTGACTAATGTTATGGACTTTTGGGGGGCCTAATTAATATACAGATAGAGAAAGTGACTGAAATTAATAACGCGATAGAGTATTGGTTTGGGAAATATGGATGTGGGGTAGTCATGTTTTCTCTCATTATGCCCATTAGACGTACAAGAGAATTCACAGCGGTTTGGTATTTCTCATGCATGCCAAACCACAGTTTTGTGGTTGAAACAATTGGAGTTTAATTCTTTAATTCAAAAAACCGGGGGTATTATTGTAAGAGAGAAACTTATTTGTGGAGCTCCGCGAATAAGTTAAAAACGGAACCCACACGATCTCGATTACGTATCCATCCGTTTCGACAATTAATGGTCCAGATTTTAACTCTTCTCCGAAAATCCGGACATTTCAAAACACTTTTGGACGCACGCGATTTACCTCCGTAAAACATTATCCACGTACGGAACTCCGTGAATGAGTTTTTCTCTTATTGTAATCTACTCTAGCTTGTCTCTTCAGGTTAATTTATTGTATAATAGCCACCAGCTCATATATTGTAGCAATTAATCTATAAATGAAGTGTTGGTAGGAAATGGAAGTCGTATATAACGCCAGTTCAAACGAGCCAATGACTTAAGGACTTGTGTAGGTTTATGTTTTTACCCACTATTCTAGCTAGCTTGTCTTGCATGCATCGACAAAGTAAGTATTCCCTCCGTCCCTATTTGTTTGTCTCCTTTTTGACTTGCATATGTCCCAAATTGACTGTCCAAAGATTTGTTTGTTTCCTTTTTGACTTGCAAATGTCCCAAATTGACTGTCCAATTTCAAAATCAATGGATGAGATTATGTAAATTTTTAAATCAATGGATTAGATTTGGTTCACTTAATAAGTTGAAAACCCAAAATTAGACAAATAAATTGGGATGGAAGGAGTAGTAAATAGTAATCGTGCAAGGTTTGAAAACAAATTTTCTTGTTTTTAACCATTTTGTATAGGGCAAATTTTACAAATGGTCCCTCTAGTTTGCATGACTTCTTATTTTCGTCCCTCTAATATTAATTGTATCAATTATAACCCTGTAGTTTTCATTCCGTCTCAATTTCGTCCCTCTCCCTGACCCCGTCAAATGGAATTGAAGGGCAAAATTGTCATTTTCTTTCATAGAGGGACTAAATTGAAATTTTATGTAAACCAGAGAGACTATTTCTAAAATTTTACTTTCGTTTTTTGTAAATAAAATAAAAAAAAAGACCATAAGTAATGTATTTGACAATTGAATTATTTTTTATTGGGTAATCAAACTATATTGAAAAAAAAATTTATATTTATATTTCATTACACGTTACAAAAATATTAGAAAATGCACAAATCAACCCCTCATCTAATGTCTTTGTATCATGTTCTAATAATCTCCTTATTTTTTTCACCCGATAAAAAAAATGTTCAAAATCCATTTTTATTTGTTATATGAGTGATCTTATGAGTAAGTCCCAAAATAAATATACTTATACCCATGTTTTAATGTATTTGAACTCTTAATATTCAATAGTGTTTTATTGCTAAATTAAACACAATTACAAGATTTCTAAAAACTACTGAACAACTTTTTCTTTTTAATCATGTGACAAAGAAAATAACGAGATTGAAAATTCAATTGAAAAAAATACAATACCAAGACATTTAACATAGAGGTTGCTTCTCGAATTTTCTCATATTTTTGTGATATATATAATAAAAACTTTAAAAAATTTCAACATATTTTGATTATTCAATATAAAATGAGATGAGAAATATATTACATATGATGTATTTTGAATTTATTTGCAAAAACAAAAGTAAAAAATAAAATTGTAGAAATAGTCCATCTAGTTTGCATGAAATTTCAATTTAGTCCCTCTATGAGGAGAAATGACAATTTTGTCCTCCAATTCCGTTTGTTTCATTAATGCCGTAAGCGAGAGGGACAAAATTGAGACAGAATGCAAATTATAGGGCTAAAATTAACACAATTAATACTAGAGGGACAAAAATGAGAATTCATACAAACTAGAGGGACCATTTGTAAAATTACCCTTTTGTATATATTTGATCAATGAAGATCTCCATCAAGCTAGCTTGCATCAGGATCTTCCCAAAAACTTTCATTAACTCAAGTTAATTGGGTTAGTTTATTACGCGCACCAGCTCAACTAATTTATTATGAGACCAATTCAATCACCGGAGAGAGAGAGGTCAATCCATTTAAAGTTGGTCCGTATATATATTTGTCCTATATATTAGAGCTTATAACATCAAGGAGATTTTAAACTTGAGACATATACATAGGAAGAAACAAATTTGATGTTTCAGATTTTGACCACCAGACTAACCTTAGGGGTTTCCACCAACCTTCTTTGGCTTTAGTTTGAACAAGTTAATTATATGTGGTTAGGAGGGTATTGGTAAGTACGTTGCTAGCCAAGTCTCTATAGCATGACTCTCACCACAAGCAAAAGCCTTTGGATCACCCTCACAACTTGCTAGCGAAAGCTTCTGCAAGTGAGCTATGGAAGGAGTTGTGGTTTATCATATATGGCCACCAAACTAGAGGTTACGATTGGTAGAAACCGTTTTGGATTACGCAGAGAGAAAAGGTTGAGTAGTGTCTAGACCAGGTGACCAGACTAAAATTGGTACAAAGTCCTGTATGTACTAACCGTCAATTTTTTTTTAAAGGGCAAATTTTTTTACTTGTTATACAAAGACTAACAGGAATAAGGAGAACGAAGATCATATTTCTAAACTAAGCTAAGAACAATTCGCTGCGCCCAGTCCAATAACGGATCCCTTGATTGGCAAAAAAACTAACCAAGAAAATCTAAAGGGACAAATCCACACCTAAAGGGCCAAAGCCCAAAACACCTAATGGAACAAGTCCAATAAAAAAAAAAACCTAATCCTATGACCAACCAGCAAATCGCCGCCCACTCAGTAGTCACTGCCCAAACCACCACGCCAACCTCCGTCGACAGTAGCCAGCTTAAAAAAAAGAACATTATTTATTGATCTTCATCTACAGCCTTTAGACAAAGTTCAACAGGTGAATTCAGCAGCTGGAAAAACTCAATTACTTTAAAATTTTTTAATTACAAATAAATATAAAATGGTCCAATATTCCAATATGCTTCTTCAAACTTGTTTTCTTTACTTGGGTTTGGTATTCTTGTGACGTAGTAATATTTGTTTTAATTTAAACTCCACTTGCGTTAGGAAAGTAGAAAACTTGTTAAAGTCAACCAACAAAGGTTTGGTACGAAAAAATGGAGAAAGTACCAAATCTAATTTTAAAAAAAAGAAGAAGAAGAAGAAGACTTGGGGAAATAATAAATGAGAATTTAATTATCAGTGGAAGTAGTCAAGCAAGGCGTGTGAAATTTTTTGCTGAAATACGTACAGGAGACAGTGGTAAAATCCAATTGTGTACATATTACACATAAAGGCCAAGTTTCGCAAAGATTTTTGGGGCTTTTTTTTAATTTTTTTTTTTACTCAAAAGAATTTCATGTTTGTTAATTTTAAATGGTAATATAATAATTTCAGACAAATGGAATAAATGGGTTCGAAGTTTTTTTTTTCAAGATAAATGGATTCGAAATCATGTGTATCGCATCCGACCGACATCTCTAAGAATAAACCTTGTGCGGCGTTTGATTGTTCTTCAATTGGTTGCTTTCCATTGTGCGATTGGTATAGTTATTAATTCTGGATTAGTTACTAGCTAAAAGAGATCGATACACAACAAATCTATATACCTAAGCAAGCTAAGGTTTTTCACTATGAATGTTGTTCTTGAGATGGTTTAAGGAACGTCCCAATCATCTCAGCATGCTCATGAAGAAGAGCCCGCAAATAGGCTCAACATAAGGGTGCAGTAACTTGGAACGATCCCGATCATCTTTGCATGCTCGAGAAGAGCCCGCAAATAGGCTCAACATAAGGGTGCAGTAACTCGGTGGACTGCAGGGCAGGCTTGTAGGAGTACATCAATTCATAGCCCAAACGAATTTGAAGTCACTTCTAGAATGTCGGAATTTCCACAGCCAACTACCGAACCAAATCACGAAAGGTCTTCGGAACTTTCGACGAAGAATTCTTAACTAAAAACTCCCTCGAGGGAAAAAAAAATTAGTTTTTAGTTTTATGTTTATTAATTAATGAGTGAGATCGAATCGTTAGATCAACCAGAAAAACTTGGATTATATTTTTAGGGAAATGATTTTCACACTCTCTTTTTTCCCGAATGCACTTCTTTTCTTGACAAAAGGGAGCAGATTTTATTAATCTGAGAGGCGGAAGAACTCATCAACATTAGAGAGAGAGAGAGAGAGAGAGAGAGAGAGAGAGAGAGAGGAACCCCATAGGGGCAAGGTAGTCCATAGACCGCATGCACTTCATTCTTTGTCTTTTAGTGCAACTTTTATGTGTAAAAGACAAAAAAAAATGAAGTGCATTTATAAAATAATGCAGTGCCAAAATCATTCCCCTATTTTTAAGCTCATTAAAAGTGTTTTATTGCATTTAATGTATAAATATCAAGTTAGTCAAGCTCGACTTTTGATTGGCTTAATAGAAGTATATTTCATATATATACTAGCTCGAAAGGGTATGCAAGACAAGAAGTTTTTTTTTGAGGTGGGAAGGGGGGCTTTCGAAACTCAAAGTAGGGCTGTAAACGAATTGAGCTGAGTTTTGTCAAGCTCGAGCTCAGCTCGTATACTAAGCGAGCCCAAAATTTGAGCTTGAACTAGGCTCGAGCTTAACGAGACGAGACTTTATCGAGCCGAGCTGAGTCATTTATTAAACGAGCTTATTTAAACGAGCAGAACTTTTGTCAAACAAGTTGAGCCGAGCCTGACGCATTTACTAAATGAGCCGGACCGAGCCTTAAAGAGCCAAGCTCGTGAACTGCTCGGTTCGTTTACAGCCCTCAAACTTGGATATGAAATAGTACTGAACTCGGCTCGAGCTTAACGAGACGAGACTTTAACGAGCCGAGCTGAGTCATTTATTAAACGAGCTTATTTAAACGAGCAGAACTTTTGTCAAACAAGCTGAGCCGAGCCCTGACTCATTTACTAAATGAGCCGGACTGAGCCTTAAAGAGCCAAGCTCGTGAGCTGCTCGGTTTGTTTACAGCTCTCAAACTTGGATATGAAATAGTACTGAAGTGCTCAGCTTTCGCCATTGTGCTATGTATTGTCCCATTAGTACTTTAAACATGACAAGCTTAAGTAAACATTGAGGGCTTGTTCGTTTAGGAGACTTAAAACTCCTGCGCATGGTTCTCAATAAAATTTTTTTATCTTTCTTCATTCATTACTCTTAAAAACCTCCCTCAAAACCTAAACAGAATAGGGTTTGAATGTCTATACTTTTAACCCAAATTATAAAAACTCGATGCCTAAGTTTTTCAGTTTTTAAGCCACATTAATTTTATGTGATTACAATGGTCAAACTTATTAAGTTCCTGCCTTTGCACCTTCTGTTGGTTGGTTAAAATGGTTTCGTACAGTTGACAAAAACAAATGCATAATTTAGGTATGGGTAAATCTACTCATACACCTCCTGAACACACCACCATGAAAGAGTGAGTTTCACCACACTTATCGTCAATCAGAATCATTCATTTTGTAGCTCTCGACATGCGTGTTATTTATGCCAAAACAACTAACTCAGATGGTCAAAATGTGTCGTGGGAACTCGAGCTATTATAAGGTGTATTTCAGACTTCGTGATTTATATGTATCCGATGCAAGTTTAATCGGGTTTGTAAAATTTTTGATTAGTTGGCTTTCTATAAGTGTATATTGGGTCAAAGATAACTAACTCCTCAGCATTATCTTCATGTATCTTTCAGCAAATGGGAATGGTGCTATGCAGTGGTGTGATGTACGCAGCACCATGCCGTGCACCTTTGAATGGCTCGGATCTCATCTCAGCAATGAACGGCTTTCAATCGTTGATTACCGAGATAAAATCCGAACCTTCAGATACACAATCCAATGACTCGAAAGTGCGCAGCACGCCTCATTGCACACTATGAATCCGAAGTCCTAGTTTGGCTTGACGATTGCCTAGTCTTTTCTCTAACTCAGGTTGTTTTTGGCAAAACTTTTTGGTAAATTGAAGAGAAGTTCAAAAATTAAATGCCTTTTGTTGAAGTCTTTTTTTTTTTTTTTTGTGTCAACTTAGTAATTTTTTGAAAAAAGAAATGAAACTAAAAATTTTAAGGAGTTAGTGCTGGTTTCTTTTTGTGTTTTTAAGGTCGTTGGAGCAAAACGTTCTAAACTTTCGGATCACTGAAGGTATGTCCGATCGTTAGTTTAAGGAAAATGACGGTCCATAACGTATTTTGCTAATTAATACCCCAAGTACATGCTAAGAATATTTGTTAATACTGAAAATGTCTTTGACGTGTATTAATTATCAAAACACGTCATTGGTCGTCATTTTCCCTTAGTTTAAGGATCTCAAGATTAATCAAGATGCATACAAGGTGGCCCAAACACCAGATTAACAGAAACAAAATAGGAGTATTTGGCACCGGGCCGTTCGGTATGACGCTGGCCGTGAATTTTCCCGATCAAGATAGACGTGAACATGTGGTGGGCTTTTCTCTGGGCTAGCCCAGGACTTGAAAAGATTTCGAAGCAGAAAGGCCCAGGTTGTGGTAAATGTCATTTCAAGGTCAATGTGCAGCTCGTGTGCCCAAGTTTGTATTAAGTCCATATTTATGACAGTGTCGGCCCTGGGAAGAAGCGAGCAAAGCGATCGCTTTTGGACCTCCAGGAAATTCCTAAACCGAGGGGCACCAAAAATTATGTAGCACTCACCTTCGCTACAGGTCTATAAAATTGAAATTTATTCAAATTGAGTCCATCAAATAAGAGAAAAATTGATTATACTATTGTAATTACTAGTACTTTTGCTGCTACAAATGAAGGGTGATATTTAAGTGATAGTATCAGTTTTGGAATTGTTGCAAATTTTTGTCATGATGAATTAATGTTGGAATTTTTTCCTGTTGACTATTAATATTGATTATTTTTGAAGTCAAAATAATATTTTTTTTATTGTTTGTTTCTGATGAACATATTTGTTTAAATTTGTTTTAGGACCCCAAAATTTAAAGACCGGCACGGTAATTATCCTTAGTTGTGTTTGATAGGCTTCACTTTTTTAACTGCGTTTGTTCTAGTGAACTTTTATTTTTATTTTTCACAAATTTTGGTCAAAGCTTTCCCAATTTCAACGGAATTACATATCTTTTCGGGAGGATTAGAGCATCTCCGGCCCTTACCCTTTCCCTTCCTCAAAATTGGGTCAAATTTTGAGAAAAACCCATTTTGGATAGGAACCTCTCTAATGGCAAAACCTTATTATGGCCCAAATTTTTAATTTTTAAAATATTCATTGGCATTTATGTAAATAAAAGAGAAGAATAGAATGTGCAGCTTGACAACGAGGAAGAAGACGACATGTTCACGTACTCCAAATGGATAAAACCTATAATGGGGAAGGGTTTAGGTCAAGGATTGGAAAGGTATTTTTGTGATTTTTGTACAAATTTTAAATTTGAGTTTCAAAATGGATCAAGACCGGAAATGCTCTTAGATCTCGTTACTGGGGTCTATGGTTGACCGATATTGCACACCAACATACTTTTACTTTTTCTTCTTCCTTTTCGATTGCCATTTCTTTTTTGAAGTCGATTTCTTCTTCTTCTAGGTCTTCCGACAGAAGGCAAAAAGCAGAATTGATTCGAAGGAGATATGAGGAATATTTTGTTTCACCCCATAAAAATTATTTGATTATTTTTTTTCAAAGAATTTCCATGCCAGTTTGGGCAAAACGAGAAACCGAGAGGTAAAAATCTCAAATATCGAAGATTAACTCTGCAGAGAGGAAGATCATGCTTGAATTATTTTGGGAATTCCATTATCATGGATGGACGAGGCAGATACGTTGATATGACACTTCTCTCGTTCAGGAAAATATATAGTTAATTCGGGATACATGGCGGCGGAGGATTTGGAAAATCAAGGGTTGAGGGCTGGTGAGAATAGGGGAAATACAAGCATTGAAGAGGCGGAAGAGAAGAGGTGGAGACAATGTTGGCAGCTTCCCATTCCAAAAAAAAATTTATTTTTTATTTGGAAGTGTTGTCAAGAAATCCTGGCCACCAAAGAAGGGCTTTGTAGAAAGAAGATTTTGGTGGATTCTTGTTGTCCAGTTTGTGGGGAGGGAGAGGAAACGATCATTCATCTTTTTTGTACGTGCTCGCTTGCAAGACAGGTATGGGCTATGTCAAGTCTTACTGTGAATTTTGGGAGTGCACAATTTAATTCTTTTTATGCCCTATGGGATGCGTTGAGTATGCAATGGCAAAATGTTCAAAATACAATTTGGAATTTGTCTTTGGCTGTTGTTACAATGTGGCATATTTGGAAGGGCCGAAATGGGGCATTGTTTGAGCAAAAAGTGCTTCGGCCTGATGTAATTAGTAAAAGGGCTTTGGGGTGTTTGCAAGAGTTCCAGGTGGCGAACCGAATAGGGAATGGGGAGGAAGGCAGTGGTAATGCAAGGGTTGGGGATACGGGTCAAGTTCAAGAGAGATGGCAGCGTCCTTGGCTGGGTGCTGTTAAGGTTAACGTTGATAGATCATGGAAAGTGGGGTCATCTAAGGGAGGGTATCGGATAATAGTGAGGGGGTGATACAGGTTGTTTTGTGGCTGCTACTATGGGAGTATCATTGGGGTGTTCTAGTCCTGTAGTAGCGGAGGCGATGACATTGCGACGGGGGATGCAGTTGGGACTTCATTTGGGCTTGACATCAGTTGTGATGGAGAGTGATTCTCAATCTATAATCAATATGCTCAATGGCCAAATTGAAATTAGTCAAGATGTGCGCGTTGTTCTGAATGATGCGAGGGCTTTAGGGAGGAATTTTCATAGTTGCATTTTTTCTTTCTCTAGGCGCTCTACTAACAATGTAGCACATGTTTTGGCTTCTAAGGGTTTAGTGGGTGAGGGGTATAGTCTTTGGACTGAGTCCCCTCTTACGTGGATTCTTGATCCCTTATTAAGGGATCAGAGCTCCGCTTGATGTTTTGATGCATAATAATATTCTCTGTTATCGGTTTTGGCAAAAAAAAAAAAACTCTGCAGAGAGGAAGATCGTCTAACTTTCAAGATCTCCCAGTCAAATTAAAATTTTCATGCTACAAAGATTGAATTTTGCTTTCCCAAATTTCAAATTTGGTCAATCGATTTTGCATTCCCACAGGTCTGACATCTTCCCGAAGGAGGTAGGAGCTTCTCTTGCTCCCTTCAACTAGATCTCTCTCTCTCTCTCCCTCCCTCTCTCTCTCTCTCTCTCTCTCTCTCAATACAAAAGGCAATACAACTAGGGATGACAATATCGGCTGATCCGTTCGAATCCGCCCCTCCCCACCCTGAAAATCCCCGAACTTCGGGGATTCGTTTGGGGATTGGGTAGGGTATGGGGAATATTTTTTAAAAAATTCGGGGATCGGGTAGGAGGCGGGGATAGGTCTGTCCCCGCCCCAAATCCCCGCCCCGAACCCTACCTGTCCCCGTTCCCCGTTCGTTACCTCCCCAATATATATATATATATATATATATATATATATATATATATATATACACACACACTATATTATATATATCCCTTCAGTAGTACTTGCTGAAACAGTGATAACAGGTGCTATTATATGTTGAAAATTGGTAGTATATGCTGAAATTGTGAAATACAAGTGTAGGAAATGGAGGTGCTATTATGTGCCGCAAATACAGGTGCATGCCAATGTGTGTTGCAAAATTCTGTTGAAACTTTTCAGTGATAAATATGGCCGTTCCTGATACCTTAATTTATTTTATTGTGTTGGCTTTTCTAATTCTGTTTGTGGAGTTTTGTTGACTCCTAACTTCCTGGCCAACCAACAACCGTTACTGGTATTGTTTCCTTAGCCCTTTTCCCAGGAAAAAAAATACAAAACAATCCAAGTCCTTTCGGCTTTCACATGCTAGTATATGCTCTTAGGTGCTGAAATTGTGAAATACAGGTGCCCGAATTCTGAATCCCTAAATCCCCGTTTTGGATCCCCGTTCCCTGTTTGGGTCGGGGATGGAGGAAAAAAACAAATCCCCATTGGGGATCGGGTCGGGGATGGGGTAGGGGGTAATGGGTAGGGGGTGGAGGTAGATGGTTTTGATTTGAATAGTGCTAGGGGCACATCACCCCCAACCACACCCTCTCACATACAGGTGGGGCTCGTCTGAAACGGGCCCCACCTGTCAGACGGGCCCCACCTGTATGTGAGAGGGTGTGATTGAGGTGTGGTTGGAGGTGACGTGCCTCTAGCATTTTTGTTTTGATTTCATTATTTCGTAATCGGGAAAATCTTTATTTACTAAGGTACTGTAAATAAAGTTTATCGAGGTCAATTTTGGTCGTCCAAAAGTATTTTGGACGTTTCAGATTGAAGGCAAACTATTAACGGTAAGAAATGTTTAATACATGTCATAAATTAAAGACAAATCTCAATTGTTGATTGCAGAAACGGATGACTGAGATCATGCGTTTTCCGTGAAAAACTTGTTCACGGAACCTCCATGAATAAGACAATCTCTTTGTCGTCATCACTGTAACACAAAAAGTACCCAAATTTGAAATTTCCCATCATCCCTTACAATTCGACACACTACCGCCCCGTTCCCATCTTAGGCCAACGATGCACCATTTGGTAGTTGTGGGGAGAAATACTAGAGGCAAAGTAATAGTATTTTTGTTGAGATTCCAACTAGTATATGTTGATTGCCAAATCTGCAAAATTTTATTTACTCGGGTAATTACATCTGCGGTGTGTAGAGATTGTGTCTTAAGCTGTTTGAAAAAGTCGAGTGTCTAGTGGGTGGACCAGACAAAATTGTAAGTTATGGGCGATGTGTGGGATCGACGCAAAAGTCTAGGTTTGTAATTTCCTAACTTGGTTAGGATGACATAATAATGTGGATTAACATCATGAGCTTCATAAATAGTTTTGTCAAAAACTGATAAAAAAAAGTTCACCAGTGACTGAAAAAGTACAACTGTAATTCATTCCAAACCCCGCCACACAAGAATTGAAAATTACACATCTTGTCGTAGTGGACTATCAATTTCGAACGGAGAAAGTAATACTCCATTATATAGTCTCTAGGATGGAAATTTGCAGCATCCAGCCATAAGTTGGGAAAGAAAATACTTTCAGTACCTATAATTTCCATTTCCATGCACCTGCATTGTCAAAAAGCAATGAATCATGAACTTGATTGAGATTGATTTCATTTTTCTAGGAAAAACATAGAAAACTAAGGCTGAAGATCCATCTCTGAAAATTCTTTAAAAAAAAAAAAAAAAAAAACTTGATGAGAAGAGCGGTTCTCGTGAAATTTTAAACAATTTTGCTTTCCAAAACACGGAAAATAACAGATAATGAGTAATGACAATTCGTTACTTACTGCGAGATCTGCCATTGACGGTATTTGCATGACCAGTACGAGAAGATCCATACTCCCTCTCTTTACCCGTCGACCCACCCACCCCAGCAAGTTGGGATGAGACCCGATTCGAATCGGGTCTCGTCCCGGCTTGTGGGGCCTTCTTCCTACTCAACATCCCTGCAATCGAACCGGGTCCCATCCTGGGTGCACTTAGCGACCGCACCAATTTCGCCTTAGAGGGTTCCGTATTCTCCATGTAAGCTGGAGCCATCGCGCTGTAGTTGTATGTGAGATACTCGGGTTTGGACGTTGGGGATGAGCCATAAGGGCTGCTTTGGTCCGTGTCCAAGTAGTAGTCGTCGAAATGCCCACTTTCGGCCCTCGGGCTAGAGTCCCTGAGTGCCGATGGTTGTAGTAGGGATGTGTCTTGGCGTTCATGCTTTGCGTAAGCAACGTTTGTGAAGACTCGGTGATATGTTTGGGCGCCGTACGAGGGGTACTCGGCCATGGGCGCCGCGGAGGACGAATACTGAGGGCTGCTTTGTGCCGCGTCAAAGTAGCGGTCACGATCAAGACGCATGCTTCGGGATCTCGGGCTAGAGCTTATGAGAGCCGATGGTTTTACGGGCAAGTAGTCCCGGCGTTCTTGCTTCGAGTGAGCGCGATTCGTCGCGGGTCCTTTCGAGGGTCGGTGATTTGTGTGGGCTGTTTGAGGGTAGCTTGAGTGGCTCTTTCTGCCGTTCGTGCTTCGCTTTGACTCCCCGACGTCCATCTCCACAATCCTGATGTTTCCATCCATGCCCCGGTCCATATCCTGCATCAACCATATGGAAGATAAGTACTTTATGTTTTCAAAAAACGCTATGAAGAAAAAGCGGGCGGCCCGGGGCTTCAGGCGGCCAGTCGCTTGAATAGAATCAATCAAAATTTCATTGATCGTAGCATCACTGCCCCTCAAACAGACCACATCATCAAGTCTTTCTAATTCCTAGTCCAAATTCCTGTTGGAAATTTTCAGGATAGTGAATAGAAATTGGGGCACACAAAGGATCACCGAGGCAACCGAAGGATCCCCAATCCGGATTCATTGTACCTAGACGAATTCCTCTTCATAGCACAGCAAGTTTGATAAACAGGTAGTCAATCCCCAATTCATAGAGTTTCATGAAATATTCAAGGCTGTGAGACTCACTGGATGTTACTCCTTCCAGATGTATAAATAGGGCAGTCTCGTTTTGGAAACTTCAAAACACACTCCAAGATTGTCTGGAGAGAGAGGCCTCCTAAGGCGGCTTTCCGGTGGATGGTTTTCTATCCTGGGAGACAGACGCCGGTCAACCTCCAACACCCAACGATTGTTTTAAGACTGTATCGGTTCGAACAAAGTTTCTGTAACTTTCTGTTCAGACATAATCTGTTCTGTTTTTTTTTTTCGTTATTCATCGGCCATTCTAACAATTCCAACATGAAAACGCGCAAATTTTCCTGGAAATAGCTGAGAGGAAATGAGACCGTGCTTGATTGTCCTAGTGGATTTTCTTGGGCTGTATTCGATAACTAGCGAATCGTATCCTCTGACTGCATGCTGTTGCTGTGGAGGGTCGCTGTGGTTTGTTTTCTCACTAAATAACCCCTCACTAATGCCTGCACCTTCACCAGCCCTTTCAAGGTCTTTAATGCTTTTCTAGCCTGCAAAAACACCACCAACTTAGCAGTTCACGTATAGGGCATGGATGCAGCCCCGAGCTAGTTTAACCTGGAGTTGGCCAACATGTATTTTTCCTTGGTGATTGAGCTAGAACATGTAGCTTTTTTTTCCATAACGGATGTTCGGGCTAGTTTGCACACATATTCACTAATTCCAACGTCCTGAAGTTAATGACCGGACAAACCCTCCATTAACCCTGGGCTTTTGAATGCTTGGCTTCTGTAAGATTTGAACATGCAACCTCATGGAAGACGATTGCTTTCTCATACCCACTTGACCAAACACTTAAGATCATCGTTATGGTCAACAAATTAAATTGTAATATAGTTCATTTAATCTCCAAAAAACTCAAGTTGTAAACAATATACGAACATCATTCGTGTTTTCTAAACTGTGATAGAATAAATTCTTTACACTGCCGGTGTAAACATTTGTTTTGACATGTGTCACGAGGCAATTGATTTGGAGTAAACAAATGTTTACACCGTCGGTGTAAAGAATTTATTCCCTTAGTCTTTATAGTTCACCAAGAGGTTTTTATTGTTCTTATTCATCGGAAATTTTTTTACTTCTCTCCGAAAATGAAATTATCATCCTCATATTTACCCCTAATCGACTGCTTATCGTCATAATGAACTAGAGTCTTCAACACGGCCATTACGTAACGGTTAACGGATTTTTGACTTCCGATACCATTATTTACTTACCTATGTATCGGCCAATATGGTCGGTATTCCCTTATCACTGGTACATGTTTCTTCCTGCCGTGATTTAAAACCATGTAATGAAATTTGATTGCGTGTACATACGTACCAAATAAGAACGAAAAACAGATTGGATCATGACGGCAGCCGCCTCCTCAACAGCACGACCTCTCCTGTAGGCGACGGCCCCAACAAGCTCGGCGGCTGCCGCCGCAACCGCAAACGCTTTCTTCTGCTCCATCCACGATTCCAGCACCCCGTGGTCGGCCGGCCGAACGGTGGGGACGCGGGGTGGCGATCTCCGGTCGCTCTCCTTCGGACTCTCCGGCGACGGTACGCGATTACGAACCGAAGCACTCCTGGTGAGTATTCCGGACTTAGTTAACGAATTCGCCTGAGTACTGCTTGGTTTTTTCTCCTTGTCTTTTTTCCATGTGAACAACTTTTTAATCCACCTCGTTAACCCCATCGATCTCTTTCAGAAATTCGTAGTAACAGAGATAGAGAACAAGGTCTCATATGTATGTCTCTGTTTCTCTCTCTTGAGTAGCTTTCAACAATATTAGAGATACGAACATCATGATGTGATCAAGAGATAGGTCAACTGGCAAAGAGATTTGTCCAATATTGTTTGTTCATTTTTGTTAGTTCTTTAATATGGTACAAAAAAATAGTCAAAAAAAATTATGCAAGACTGTACTCCTTTTTTTTTTTTTTTTTATAGAAAATGACACGACTTTTAAAATAGGATATGGATACGGCTAATAAATGTTTCTAATAGACTGTCTTATAGAATAAACTTGCAAGAAGGTCTTCCCCAATTTTCTTTTTTCTCCGACTTCATGTACCCTTAACAAGTTTCGTAACAAACTTTTTGCCGTTTCAAAAGGTCTTCCCCTATTTAAAACAAGTGCCAATTGCCACAAGTTAAATGGTACATATTCCTTCCATTCAATAAAATGACTCATGTCGATTTTACCCTTGTAAACATGAGTATCTATGCAACATTGACACCGACATGACAAGGACACAAGATACCAATATGATATGATTTAGATACGTTGATAGTTGATTAGCAATTCCTTTTGGCCGGTATTATTTGTCCAGTTTGATCAGTTCTTTGTATGGAAAATTAGTCAAAGAATTATGCAAGATTCAGCTTTATTTTATAAAATTGCATGACTTTTAAAATATGACAAATAATCTGTGGCAGAGAGTAAAAGTTGAATACTGATACATCTAAGAGACATTTGTGAGAGGATGTGGTACGATGTTTGTTTCTATTTTACTCCTATATTAGGAATCACAATAGTTGTCCTAGTACTTGTTTATTTAGAAAGAGAAATATCCGCAAGGATACAACAACGTATTGGTCATGAATATATTGACCCTTTTGAAATTCTTCAAGCTCTAGCATATGGGACAAAATTGATCTTCAAAGAGAATCTTCTTCCATCTTTCTAGATTATTATGTTAGCCCGTCAACGGGATTTTTTTTTCTCTTTTGAACAAGTACAGTAGTAAATTGCATATAACTGATTAGACTACAAAATTAGCTCCCCTGCTTAAAGGGTCGCTGTGGCTGGGACATGACCTTCTTTTACCACTGATCGATCCATCCACTTCAACAATATAAAGTTAGAAACAGAGTCTAAGCGAATGAGAGATTTTTGGTGAAATAAGAAGATGGTTTCGGGAGGGAATTAAGCCTGTCCTGTCCCCATTACTTGCTCATCAGGTTAGTCTCAAATGATGAGTAAAGCTTCTTGTATAGAACAGTTTAATTGACATGAGTAGCTATATTAATATAATCTTCAAGACGTACGATATTTGATAGCCGACAGTGTGTTTAGCGTTTGCAATTAAATTGCTGGATGAGTTTGTTTGTGGCATGCATGATGGGCTAGCTATATTGAAAGAATTTAAACGCCTGGTGGTGCGGATGTTTCATGTTGCAGCTCTTGCCCCTTTAGAAAGTGAAGGCTTTTGAATTTTTGACAGAGAAGTGATTGATGTTGTTGAGGCTGCTTATCTTGAAAGAAGAATGCAGGGTCATCGTTTCATCAATGTAGAGCACTTACTGTTTAGCCTATCACTGTCTAGAGTAGCTAAGCCTGTCCAGAGGATCCTTGATGGTAAAGGGCTTAAACGTAACATTGGAAAGCATTCGAAAGTTAAAGTCCCTTCGTGGAAAATTTACGATTTAACTGTAAAAGTTGCATCGGAAAATGGTGAACATGTGGTGAGACTCAAGCATTTTGCTTCTGCAGTCATTGCTTGGAAACTGCAAAACGATCCTACCAGTAAGATGGCAATGGACAAGGAAACTTCTCAGGCTAATGGTGACGTCATAGGAAATGTTGAACTCCTTGAAGCTCTGAAGAACAGATCCGATCCTTTGAAGAAAAGCTGGAAGTGTGGTTGCTTGGTGCGTCTACCAGAAGGATGTTACGAGGAAAAATATAAAGCAGTGATGTGTTACGAGTTGGATGGAGTGGTAAAATTGGTGAAGGCCTTCGACGAGGGATTGAGTTTGCCTGCAATCCGTTTAGAAGCATGATATGGGAATGAGATTGACTTATACACGGAGGCTCCGTATAGAAGTTAATTTGTATGGGAATATGCTAACTTGACAACACAACCATATATTCGAGTTTGCAACTTAAAAATTGTTACTACCAGTTTCTTTCCTTTTGTTGATGATAGCAGTGGCCTGTGTGCATCTCCCTATGAGGAACTTCCGTGAGATTAGTTGTACTGTATTGCCTTTGCGGCACAGAGAAAATTGGGAAAACCAAACCAAACCAGTGTATATATATATCCATAAGTAAAACTATAGACAAATTCGAGCAGATAAACAATTTGTCGATAATTAAAAGAAAATTGGATTCTTTCTTTTGCACAAAGCGTCAGCGTATCAACGGGCAACAATGGCTACCATCCCTTTAGGCTTGAGTTAATTGTAATGAAACGGGCAACAATGCCGATAGCATACTCTTTTCAAACGTTCTCCTCTGCGCCAAGCTCAAATCGGTTGTCTCCTAATATTATGGTCTCTGTAACGGGGGTTTGCAATATCCAGCCAAAATGCTTGTAGTTGGGAAAGTACTTTCAGTATTTCCATGAACCTGCATTGTCACAAAACATTGATAAGGAATTTGTGCCTTGTATAATGAATCATGAAATTTTTTGAGATTGATTGATTTCATTTTTCTAGGAAACATAGAAAACTAGGTTGAAGATCCATTTCTGATTATTCTAAAAAAAAAAACACATTTCAGAGGAAAAAAATTTAAAAAGTCAGGCTCCATCCAGTTTAGTTCCAGTTAGTGATCAAGTCTTTGGGAGGGTAGACTAGTTATAGATCAACAAAATTCTAGCAATTTATGCAAAATAGTGGTTGTCCTCAGCTCAAGTTCCTTTGCACATGTATTAAGTGATTCTCAGACGCAAGATTATCTTCGGAGGTTCTCATGTTTTGAGATTCCTATGTTCTCTTGTGGCTGAGAATTACGCGGTTCATAGATACACCAAAAATCAAGTTTCAACCCCTAAACCAGCGCAGCACTGGCCCTCTTTGCATCATGTTTCCTGGGCTTCAGCAATATTGTGGATGAGAATGTGCTTAACTCTATTCTTAAACATCCACATTCCAAGATTTTCCAATGTACAGGATCACCGTAACTGGGAGGGCCCTGCCAGTGGTCATTTTCTACAGCTGCCGCCTATGATCTTATCAACTTGGAAGCCACTGATGTTGACTTTGGTTTCGGAAACTCAAATTCCCAGCCAAATTCAGAACACTTACATGGTTGATTTTGTAGAATAGACTTCTGTCTAATCTCTTGCGTGCCAACAGGGGTATTAACACTACGGATTTATGTCCAAGATGTAACTTACCCTCGTTAGAAGGTGTGCCAAAGTCTCTGGAATCTGGACTAAATTCATAGTAGTTCACAGTGGATAAGAGGAGATTTGAACTGCTCCTTTCATGACTGGATATCCAAAAACCTCAAGTCCAAGAGGAAAATTTGTATAGTCAATGATGTGCCTTGGAACACTACGTTTGCCACCTCTCTTTGGCAAATATGGAAGGATAGAAATAGGAGAAGTTTTGATAATATAGACGTGGATGTGCAGACTAGTGTCAAGTCAATCATCAACTATGCTAACGACATAATGGCATTTTTAATGTCAAGCTGGAAACAGACTCTTTTCCAGCTGCGAGACTCCTCCATGGAGATACAGTCATTCAACATAACGGTGCTGCCCTCATTGAAGATTCAAAGGCACTCATGGCTCAAACGGGAACCACGATCTCCCACATTCCCAGATTGGCTAACCAAAGCGCAGATAGCCTATCCCGCTTTGGAGCTGGGCAGGAAGAAAGCTTGGTTATCACTTATGACATCCCTGAAGGCTGAAGCTACTAGCTAGGTCCCTTATCAAAGAGGACATTTTGGGAGCTGCCCGGGTTTGTGTGTGACTAGGATTTGGACTTGTTAGTCCTCCACTTTTATGTCTAGCTTTTTTATGATTAAGCCGTGTATGAACTCAAATGTTAATCAATTTTGCTTTCCAAAAGACGGAAAATAGAATAATGACAATTCGTTACTCACTGCGAGATTTGCCATTGACGGTATTTGTATGACCGGTACGAGAAGATCCATAGTCCCTCTCTTTACTCGTCGACCCACCCACCCTAGCATGCTTGGCCAACCATGGGTCCACATTCGAATTGGGTCTCGTCCCAGCCCTTGGAGCCTTCTTCCTGCTCGACATCCCTGCAGTCGAATCGGGTCTAGCCCAGGTTGCACTCTGCGACCGCTCCCCTTTTGCCCGAGGGGATTTTTTATTCATTACGTAAGCCGGGGCCGTCATGTTGTAATCGTATGAGGGGTACTCGGGTTTGGAAGACGTGGATGCGGCATGAGGGCTGCTTTGGGCCGTGTCCAAGTAGTAGTCATCGAAACGCCTGCTTTTGGCTCTCGGGCTAGAGTCCACGACTCGGTGATATGTTTGGGCATACGAGGGATACTCGGACATGGACGCCGCGGACGAGTACTGAGGGCTGCTTTGTGCCGGGTCAAAGTAGTAGTCATCGAAACGCATGCTTCGGGCTCTCGGGCTAGAGTCTACGAGCGCCGATGGTTTTACGGATGAGTCCCGGCGTTCTTGCTTCGAGTAAGCGCGATTCGTCATGGAACCTTTCAAGGATCGATGATTTGTTTGGGCTGTTTGTGGGTGGCTCTTTCTGCTGTTCGTGCTTCGCTTTGATTCCCCAACATCCATTTCCACAATCTTGATGTTTCCATCCATACCCCGGTCTATTTCCTGCATCAACCATATGGAAGATAAGTACTTTGCATTATTTACCCAAAAAAAGTACTTTATGTTTTCCAAAAACGCTATGAAGAAAAGGCAGGCGGGGCTTCAGGCGGCCAGCCGCTTGAACAGAATCAATCAAAAATACTATGGACACATACCAAAAGCACATATTCAGACAAATATATGTCCCGGAATCGTTTGATCTGTATGCACCTCATTTCTACCAAGTGAGCTTCATGTGCATCAAACGGTTCCGGATACATTTTATCTTACTCTGTGCACTTATGTCTATGTTTGAAGAAATTCTCGTGTTAGATTCATCCAAATGTGGCCCACATAGTTCAACTTGTGTTCGGATTTGCTCACTTTTGTCTGTGTCCGTGACATTACTCAAGTTAGATTCATCTAAATATCGTTCACACCACACGGAAGTTGAAATTATACATTTCACGTCTTGTACCAATCCCAAACTCCTATAATGCTATTGCTTCCACACACACAGACTCTTAAAACTAGACACAAAATATGCATCTCAACCAGACCACATCATCAAGTCTTCCTAATTCATAGTCCAATTCTAACATGAAAACGAATTTTCCTGGAATAGCACGATTTCATTAGTTGAAGAAATGAGACTCACTTGATAAGTTGATTGTCTGGACCTCCTATCCATCGATTTTCTGTGATTGGACTGTATCCGATAACTAGAGTTCGATTCATCGGCCATTCTGATCCTCTGAGACCGTGCCCTGGCTTGAGCCGTCGCAAGTGATTGCATGCAATGGAGGGTTGCCGTGGTTTGTTTTCTCACTAAATAACCCCTCACCAATGCCTGCACCTTCACCAGCCCTTTCAAGGCCTTCAATGCTTTTCTAGCCTGAAAAAACACCACCAACAAAGCAGTTCACATATAGGCATGGATGCAACCCCGAGTTTGACCTAGGGTTGGCCAACATATATTTTTTCTTGGTGATTGGAGCTAGTACATGTAGCTTTTTCCCTATAATGGATGTTCACGCTAGCTTGCATGCACCTTGACTACTATTTCCGGGATCCTGAAGTTAAAGACCAGGTAAATCCTTCGGTGACCCTAGGTTTCGGAATGTTTGGATTTCATGGAGGATGATTGCTTTCTCATGCCCTTTTAGCCAAATAGGCAAGATCATCATTATGGTAAACAAATTAAATTGTAACATAGTTTTATTTTACTGTCCCAAAAACTCCAGCTGTAAACAATTTACGAACATCATTTGTGTTTTCCAAACCGTGATTTGTCTTTGTAGTTACCAAAAAATAGTTGTCTTCGTCTTTGTAGTTACGCATCGGAAAAAAGTTTTAGTTGTTCTCTCCGAAAATGAAATTATCATTCTCTGATTTACCCCTAATCAACTACTTATCGTCGTAACGAACTAGAGTTTTCAACACGGCAATTATGTAATGGGTAACGGGTTTTTGACCTCTGATACCGTTATTTACCTATGTATCGGCCAATATGGTCGGTATTAGCCGTATCTCTGGTACTGTTATGTTTCTTCCTACTGTGATTTAAAACCATGTAATGAACATTTGAATGCGTGTTCATACGTACCAAGTAAGAACGAAAAACAGATTGGATCATGACAGCAGCCGCCTCCTCAACAGCACGACCTCTCCTGTAGGCGACGGTCCCAACAAGCTTGGCGGTGGCTGCAGCCACGGCCACCGCCAACGCTTTCTTCTGCTCAATCCGTGATTCCAGCACCGCATGGTCCGCCGGCCGAACGGTGGGGATGGGGGGTGGCGATCTCCGGGAGCTCAACCCCTGCTTCTCCTTCGGGCTCTCTGGCGGCGGCACAGGATTACTAACCGAAGCACTACTGGTGAAAATTTCGGACACAGTTAACGAATACGCCTGACTGCTTGGTTTCTTCTCCTTGCCTTCTTTTCCTGTGAACAAGTTCTTAATCCACTTCTTTGTTTTCCCCATCTCTTTCAGAAATTCATAGAAACAGAGAGAGAACAACGTCTCATATGCATATAGTATAGATCTCTGTTTCTGTCTCTCTCTCTCTCTCTCTCTCTCTCTCTCTCTCTCTCTCTCTCTCTCTTGAGTAGCTTTCAACAATTGATTTGGTGTTTGATCTGATTGTAAAGTTTGATTTTGTCTTCTCTGTTATGTAACCAATCAGAGGTGATCTAGTAATTTGGGGTATTTATGTTATTGTTTATGAGGTGAGGAAGTGAAAGTGACAGAGGAGAAGAAACTTGGAAGAAAGCCTTCCCCTGTTTAAAGCCAGTTGCCACTAGTTAAATGGTACTTATTCCTTCCCTTCAATACAAGGTGTCTCCAATGTGCACATTTTACCCTTATAAATAAGGGTAACTATGCAGCATTCACACGGACATGACAAAGACACGAAATATGAACATGATATGATGTAGATAGGTCAATTGGCAAAGAGTTATTCTTTTTGTCAGATATTGTTTGTTCATTTTTGTTAGTTCTTTAATATGGTACGAAAATTAGTAAAAAAAATTATGCGAGGCTGTACTTTAATTTATTTTTTAGGAAATGGGACAACTTTTAAAATAGGATACAGCTAAGAAACATTTCTAACAGACTGTCTTATAATTCTAAAATCATATTAGCCCGTCAATACATTATGTTTTTTTTGAATAAGAAGAAACTTGGAAGAAGGTCTTCCCCTGTTTAAAACCAGTGCCAGTTGCCAGAAGTTGAAGGGTACATATTCATTTCCTTCAATAAAGTGACCCCAATGTGCCTATTTTAACCTTATAAAAACAAGTATTTATGCCGTATTGACACCGACCTAAAAAGGACACGAGATATCTATATGATATGATACAAATACGTTGATTAGCAATTCCTTTCGGCCGGTATTATTTGTTCATTTTGATGCGTTCTTTGTCTAGAAAAATAGTCAAAGAATTATGCAGGACTATACTGTCTCTTTTTTTATATATATAAAATTGCACAAAATTTAAAATTAGGCAAATAATTTGTGGCAGAGTGTAAAAATTGGATACTGATACAACTAAGAAACGTTTGTGAAAGGACGTCTTTAATTTCTAGAGAATATGTTAGCCCATCAATGGTTTTTTTTTTTTTATTTCTTTTCTCTTTTGAACAAGTAGTAAATTGCATATAACCGATAAGACTACAAAATTAGCTCCCCTGCTTAAGGGTTGCTGTGGCTGGTACATGAGCTTCTTTTATCACTGATCTATATCCACTTTAAATGTAATTACTGGTAACCCATCTTGTCTATTTAACGAATTTTTTTTTCTATTTGATCCGCGCATTTAACGAATGATAATCGGCATTTATGATGGAGCCGACAAGAACGAGAAATAAGGAGGATTGGGATACACATGGGAGTACTAGTTTATGAAGCACAGATTCTTCAAAAGTAAGTCATATCCATACATCGTATCCGTATTGGATTACTTCTCGAATCTTTAGACAGACGTATCTAATATTTTGTGTAAGTATCTGATACTCAGAAATTAGTTTGCTCCACATTAATCCAAGTAGTATTGGATAATTGAAAAGTTCCCCATTCAAATTTTTTATGGACTTTGAGATTATTGGAGCATTTAAGACTGTACCATACAGTTGGAATAGTATCTGGACAGGTACAAGATATGTCTAAATATTTTTATTGAGGATGTTAGACTGGCTTGGCCTGGGGATCTTGTGATGCAGAAAATCGAAAACTGGCGGAGGATGTTTAACTGGATTCTTCTTGTCCGGCGACTATGGCGGAGGAGGAGAAGGCAGCAGTCCAATGGTGTGTGTCTATTCCGAGCACAAAGTGGTCTCCATTTTCACAGATAGTCTCGTCCTGGTTCAGTACCTAACCGGCGAAGTCCGGATTGCGAGGATCTGAGGTTCGAATTTGGGAAACTCGACCTCTTTATTGGTTGCTCTCTCTTTTAGGGAAGGAGAACCATCTTTCTTGACGTATTGATTTCATACAATAAAACTTTCCTATCATTTTGAAACAACCCCCGCCCAAAACCAAAAAAAAAAACAAACGAACGAACAGTAAATTGGTTTCTAATTGCGATATTCTTATTAAAAAAACAAGTCAACTGTAAATTGGTTACGTTCTGTAGGATGGAGTACAAGTCAACTGTTTGGATTGTAGATGAAGCCAGCGAGAATGAGGGTTTACGTCATGTATAGGATGTACAAGTCAACTGTTCGGGGAAGGAATCGGAAGAGTAAAAAATTACTCCGTATGATTTTTATCTAAATATTTTTTGAAATATTCAAAATACAGCTACAAAAATATTTGAGTAAAATTCACAATTTTTTGCTTTTCCGATTCGTTTTGACGAGAAATCAATAGTCCTCAAAATTTAGACGCAAAACTAACAAAATTGGAATTTTTTGAATAAGAACAAAATTAAAAAAAAGTCCAAAAATGACCATGTAAATCATATCCAAATTGTAGTAATCTATGAGGCACGGATACTTCACGGTAAGTCATCCATATTGTATCCTCCATATTAGATTACTTTTCGAATCTTTGAACATAGAGGTATCTAATATTTTTTTCCCGTATAGGATCACCATTCAAACTTTGTGTGGAATTGAGATTATTGTATTCGTGTACGTGTACACTGTTTCCGCTAAACTATAAATTGTAGATTACAACTTTTTTATTTTGACCTTGTTCAAATTTTTTTTGCATTTGTTAATTTTGCTCCAAATTTTTATGTATTATTTGTTCATCTCGACGAGAGGTACGGAAAAAGTTAAAAAATTATAACTTTTACCCAAATTTATTATGGAATATCCAAAAAAAAGTTCTTGGATATTTTCAAAAATACATATGTAAAAGTCATAATTTTTTACTTTTCATATACCTCTTGTCGAGACGAACCAATAATAAAAAAAAGTTAGGCGCAAAATTAACAAATGCGAAAATAAATTTGAATATGAACAAAACAAAAAAAAAATTGTATTCCAAACTTGTAGTTTAGCAGAAACAGAGAGGATGAATGTTTAAGAATAGTATCTGGTCAGATCCAATATTACTCTTTTAATGTTTTTATTTTACTTTTTCTTAATAATCTAAAACTCAGGGTTATCTTTGTCCATGACTATGGCAGAGGCTGAGGCGAGTTTGGAAGCAGTCCAATGGTGTATCCCTTTCCAGGCTCCCAGCACAAAGTGGTCTTCATTTTCACAGATGAGCAATGCTTTGGTGACCACATTTGAGTACCATATTATGAGTACCGCGAGATATGTCACTGTCGAATTTGTAGAATCTGCTTCACTGCCTGACAAATTAAAAACATTCCACCAATACATTGATGACACGTTACGTGGTACTCAAAATGCGGCGACCAAATGTGTTCACCGAAGTATTATCGTTTACAGATACTCTTGTCGGTTATATGCAATTTACTACTTATTCAACAGAAAAAAAAAAAAAAAAAAAACTATTGACGGGCTAACATGATTCTAGAAATTATAAGACAACCTATTACAAACGTTTTGTAGTTGTATCCGTATCCTATTTTAAAAGTCGTTCCGTTTTCCAAAAAAATAAAATAACATACAACCTTGCATAATTTTTTTGACTATTTTTTGTACCAAACAATTTCGGACAAAAAGTATAACTTTTTGGCAGTTGACCCATCTCTGTATTATATCATATTCATATCTCGTGTGCTTATCATGTACGTGTGAATGCTGCATAGTTACCCCTGTTTACAAGGGTAAAATGTGCTCATAGGAATCATCTCATTGAGGGAAGGAAACCATTTAACCAGTGGCAACTGGCACTGGCACTGGCTTTAAACAGGGTGAAGGCCTTCCAAGTTTCTTTCTTACCTAATAAACAATAACATAAATACCCAAATTACCACATCATATTTGATTGTTTACGATCACAGAGAAGACAAATCAAAACATTACAAATCAGATCAAATAACAAATCAATAGTTGAAAGCTACTCAAAGAGAGAGATTCTCGAGAAGAGAAATTTTTGGGTAGCGGGTGGATACCACGTGGCTGTGCCCACCTGATATGCATATATATTAGACGTTGCTCTCTCTCTCAGTGTGTGTGTGTGTGTGTTTTTCTCTGTATTTTTGAAAGATGGGGAAAGCAGGAAACTGGATTAAAAACTGTTGGGGAGGGAAAAAAAACAAGAAGAAAGAAACAAGCGATCGGGCGTATTCGTTTACTGATTCTGAAATTTTCATCAGAAGTGCTTCGGATCGTACACCACTGCGGGAGACTCCGAAGGAGAAACGGGCGCGGAGCTTCCGGAGATCGCCACCCAGGGTTCCCACCCTTCGCCCGGTGGACCATGCGGTGCTGGAATCTTGGGTTGAGCAGAAGCAAGCGGTGGCGGTGGCGGCGGCCACCGCCAAGCTTGCTGGGGCGGCCGCCAATAGGAGAGGTCGTGCTGTCGAGGAGGCGGCTGCTATCATGATCCAATCTGCTTTTCGTTCTTATTTGGTATGTATGCGTACGCAGTCAAATGTTCATACAGGTTTTAAATCACGATATTAGAAAATGTAAAAGTACGGTAAGAAATTTAATGTCAGACAGTATTGGCCGATACATAGGTACAAGACCTTCGTTTGAAACTCTGGTTCTTTATGACGATAAGTAATGATAGTTCCATTTTTCGTGAACAACTACGACTTTTTTTTTCGATGAATAAGAATTAAGAACAATTGAAACTTCTTGATGAATTGTTCGAGAAAACAATTTTTTTTTGGAAACAATAAAGAAAAACGACAGTTTAGAAAGAATCAATTATGTTACTTATTAAATTGTTCACAACTTGATTTTTTAGGAGATTAAATAATCTACAATTTAAATCGATGGCCATAAAGATGTTCCTAAGTTCATGAGTCGCACCAGAGTCAAAACATATCAAGCATAGAAATTGGAATTAAAATAGTTTGGTTCATTTAAAACCTCTACAATCGATACGTATAATGAAAAAAGATCATTTCGGAAATTTCATATTTTTCTTCTTCTAAATTTCATTGATTTCTAATATTTTAAAACTGAGAAAAACGAAGAACATGAAAACAGAGTTATATGCAAGACAGGGGACAAGTGGAGACAGTTTTTAGCCCACAAAAATGCCCTACTCTACTACGAAATGTTAATGGTCTCTTGCGTGAACGGAAAATTACTTTTTGTACTGAATGGATTTTTAAAAAGAAAAAAGTGTGTTTCAATCCGGACCGTCGGTCGCATTTTTGGACGGCCCAAATGTGTGCGAAGGGTATTACGTTTGCCATACCCTATTTGCACTCAAGAATTTCTCCTAGGTTAAACTCTGGGCTGCAGCCATGACTACATGTGAACTGTTTTGTTGGTGTTATTTTTTCAGGCAAGAAAAGCATTAAGGGCCTTGAAAGGGCTGGTGAAGGTGCAGGCATTGGTGAGGGGTTATTTAGTAAGGAGAAGTACCACGGCGACCCTCCGGTGCATGCAGTCACTGGCGACGGCCCAAGCCAGGGCACGGGCTCAGAGGATGAGAATGGCCGATGAATCGAACTCCAATTATCGGACACCGTCCAACCACCGGAAATCCTTGGATAGGAGGTCAAGACCCTCAAGTTATCAAGTGAGTTTCATTTTCTTCGACTAATCAAATCATTCTTTATTTCCAAGAAATTACATTTTCATGTTGGAATTAATTACCTATTTACAGAATGTGGTTTGGCGGTTACTTTTTTCTCAACCAAACACAAAATCCAACTTTTCTGGAGCAGAAATTACATTCAAAATATTTCCCTCTTCAAAGAGTAGATGTAGGCTATGTAGCAGAGTGTGGTTTTGCTAACATGAGAGAGAGAGAGAGAGAGAGAGAGAGAGAGAGAGAGAGAGAGAGAGAGAGAGAGAGAGAGAGAGAGAGAGAGAGAGAGAGAGAGTACTTTCCATACAGAGGAAATTTTTGCTCCAAAATAGGATAGGGGTTTTGAATTTCATTGATTTGTGGGGAAGACTTTACATAAGGGGAAGTATGCTTAAAAGATTTGCTGTTTGTGAATTGGACTATATATGGATTAGGAAGACTTGATAATGTGGTCTGTTGGATATGCATATATTTTGTGTCTACTTGTGAGTGTATGTGGTAGTGAAAATTATTGCTTGTTCCTGAAGCGACACGTGGTGGGACTCCAAGAACACTGAATAATCGTGTTGTGGCAATAGCATTATAGGAGTTTGGGATTGGTACAAGATGTGAAACGGCCAGATGCAGGAGTATTATACTCCGTACTCAAAAGCAATAGTATAAAATCCATAGAGATATGAAGGTTTCTCTCCAAAATAGTACGTACCAGCAAGTACTAGTCGGATCGGAATAGCATTCATAACCTTGCTTAGAAGTACTCAAAAATGAAATGCCTAACATAGTTTTGACTTTCCTATGGTGAGGGCCACATTTAGATGAATTTAACATGAGTAATGTTACGGACACAGATAAAAGTTGCATAATTTAACATGAGAAATACTACAGACATACAGATAAAAGTGCATAGATTTGGGTACCGATTTAACCGGAGGTGTCTGATGCAAGTGGTGAAGCCCCGCCCGCCTTGTCTTCATAGCGTTTTTGGAAACATTAATCATTTAGTGAGATGATACATCATTTTGTTATGACTCCGACCATATATGGTCAATGTTGATGCAGGAAATAGACTGGCCCATCGATGAAAACATCAGGATTGTGGAAATGGATTTTGGGGAATCAAAGCGAAGCACAGACAGCAGAAGGAGCTTCTCAGGCCACCCTCAAACACCCCAAACAAATCACCAAGGCTCGACGCGTTCCGTCCCGAATCGCGCTTACTCGAAGCAAGAACTCCGCGACTTATCCCTAAAACCATCGGCACTCATAGACGGCTCCAGCCCGAGAGCCCGAAGCATGCGTTTCGATGACTACTACTTTGACACGGCACAAAGCAGCTCTCGACAAAGCAGCCCTCGGTACTCGTACTCGTCCGCGGCGTCCATGTCCGACCACCCCTCGCACGCCCAAACACATCACCGAGCCGTCCCGAGCCGCGCTTACTCGAAGCAAGAACGCCAAGACTTATCCCTGCTACAACCACCGGCACTCGTGGACTCTAGCCCGAGAGCCGAGAGCGGGCGTTTCGTTGACTACTTCTTGGACACGGCCCAGAGCAGCCCTCGTGCCTCATCCACGACGTCCAAACCCGAGTACCCCTCGTACGACTACAACATGATGGCTCCGGCTTACATGGAGAATACGGAACCATCTAAGGCGAAATTGGTGCGGTCACGAAGTGGGCGTGAGAATACGGAACCCTCTAAGGCGAAACTGGAGCGTTCGGGAAGTGGGCGTGAGGATACGGAACCCTCTAAGGCGAAACTGGAGAGGTCGCGAAGTGGGCGTGAGAATACGGAACCCTCTAAGCCAAAGGCGAAATTGGAGCGCTCGAGAAGTGCACCCAGGACGGGAGCCGATTCGATTGCGGGGGTGTCAAGTAGGAAGAAGGCCCCGCAGGCTGGGACGAGACCGGATTCGAATGCGGACCCGTGGCTGGCCAAGCTTGCTCGGGCGAGTGCTCCGGGTAAAGAGAGGGACCATGGATCTTCTGGTACCGGTCATACGAATACCGTCTATGGCAGATCTCGCAGTGAGTAACGAATTGTCATTATACATTTTTTTTTTCTGTGTTTTGGAAAGCAAAACTGATATATAAAAATAAAATAAAATAAAAACGAACATCTCTTTCATAAAGTTTTTTATATTTAAGAAAAAGGGTTTTTTTTTTTTTAAAATTAGAAAAAATTTGGAGTATTTGGTATTGCTCAGGGAACCACTAGATTAGGAGTCAAACTTTTTTTTTTTTTTTTTGTTGTTTGTATCGACGAATCATGTGATTCTCAGCCACATGATAATGTAGGAATCTCAAAATGTGAGAACCTCCGTTTGTAATCTGATGAGTAAGAATCACTTAATACCGGAATAAAGGAAGCTGAATATGAAGACGGCCACTATTTTGCATAAATTGCGAACGGTTTGGTCAATCTATAACTAATCTACCATCCCAAGACTTCACTAATGGGAACTAAACTGAATGCAGCTTGATTTTTCAGAAAATCAATGAGAATTTTCAGAAATGGATCTTCAACCGAGTTTTCTATGTTTCCTAGGAAATTAAATGAAATCAGTCTCAAACAGGTTCATGATTCATTATACAATACACAAGTTCCATATCAATGCTTTTTGAATATGCAGGTACATGGAAATAGGTACTGAAAGTACTTTCCCAACTAGCATTATGGCTGGATATTGCAAACCCCCCTGCTAGAGACGATAATATCAGGAGACAACCGATTTGAGCTTGGCACGGAGGCGAGCATCTGAAAAGAGTAGGCTATCGGCATTGTTCATTTTGTTTATCGAAACAGAAAAAGAAAAGAGTAGCGTGTTTTCGTTTCTGCTTGCTGTTTCACCATGTATATATACTTTGGTTGTCGAAAATTTGAAAAATGTTTGCAATGACAATATAGTAATGCTACCAAATTGTAATCACTACCATTGTTGATAGGTATTTTCTGAATGTCAAATCCATATTCCTGTTTTACCAAACTATAGAAAGTACTTGTCAGATTAACTTTTCTCCAATTATTGTTTCTAAGGTGGATTTTGGAATGATTAGATTTGTGTTTTTCTCTTTATTAGTAAACTTTTTTTCAGTTTTTGGTTAAGTTATTTATGAAGGTCATGATGTTAATCCACATTACCATGCCATCCTAACCATGTTAAGTAATTACAAATCTAGACTTTGGGTCGACCCCAAACATCGGGCACAACTATTGTTTTTCGGTCCGCCTGGTATACACTCGACTTTTTCAAGCAGCTTAAGACATGCGACATGTTCTTTGCACACGGCGGATGTAATCTTAGATTTGGGAGGCAGAATTCCATTTTTTTATCAATCAAATCTTCGTTCGCGTTCACGTCTTTTCCTTCTGTTATCAATGAAAATTTGTATACTCAGGTGGAATCTAGCATATCTTAACCAAACCCTTCAGTCTTCACTTGGGCTCAACTCAACTCGTGCTTGTATAGTTGTATGATCAGGGAAGGCTTATTTGTTTTAATAGTTTAACTGTTTTGTCTATTGCCTACTGGTTTCATAAATTTTCCATCAATCAAAGTGCTTCATACATGCTAAAGTTTTATTCAAATCCTTACCTCAGTTTCAATAAAAGAATGAGGAAACGTTTGACATGGTATAAAGATATCATAAATCCAGACTTGGAGACTCCGTTCGTTTAAGAATTTTGGATTTTGGATTTTAATAATTATTCTATTTCTTTCCAATTATTATTTTCAATTTTTCTCTCTATCTCTCTCCAACCATTACTCATATTTTCAATCATTATTCTATTTTTCTCTACACTTATTACCTACCAATTCACAAAATTCCAAAACGAACGGAGTCAGAAGGCTCTTTCCATTTTCAGATTTTGAACAATAGTAAATTTGTTTTTTTTTTTTTGGAACACAGTCAATTCATTTCATAACAATGCCCGAAGGCAATACAAATTTCATCAAAAAATACAATAATGAGTCAAAACTATCTAGACTATGACACAGGCATCTCCTACAAAAGCAAGACCGGCGAACTCGCCAGATGAGAATCAATCAAAGCCTAGATAGTAGAGAATCCAAACGGACCGGACCCCAACTCAAACCCGAGAAGCGCATATGAAATCTGACAGCGAGAGCTATTCACCGAATCAGAAGCCAGAGCAGACCCATCACCGACAATAGCACCGGACAAACCATAACCCACCAACAACCACAAACAACCCCAACCTCGGATGATCCTCAACAGGCGCCAGATTATTTTCCCACCACCTCTTCCACACGAGATTTGGGGTACCCAAACTGATACCAAACCGGACTGATTTGGGGAAAACCCAAATCAGCTGGTAGAAACCGAGCCAAACGGCCGGAAAAAAGAAAGACAAAGAAAGAAAAACTAAACCTCAACGCCGCCCCCCACCTCGCCGTTATTCGCTACCCACCATCGACGCCCTCTGAATCGTCAGCCCCGCCACCAGATCTTGAGGTCGAGGAGGAGCCCGGACCAAACCAGACTCACAAATCGCCGGCCGGAGTCATGAAGCGAACTCAGCAAACTCGAACCAAAACCAAAATCGGAAGAAAGTTTGAAAACAAACCCAGAGAAAGGAGTGGGGGAGAAAAGATGGAGAGGAGGGGAAAGGGGAGGTGGAGCTCGGGGGAGGAGAGAGAGGAGGCTGCGGCCCGCTCCCCCGGAGAGACCAGATCTGGAAAAAGGGAGGGGTTTTCTAGGGGAAAGGTAGAGAGAGAGAAAAAAAGAGGTTCTGTTTCTTCAAACGGAAAGATGATAATAGTAAATTTGTAATTTTGGTCTTATTCACAGAAAAGTTTATGAGGAAATACATAAGGGGAGTGTCGTTCACGCCCCAATTGATTCGTTGAAACGTTCTGCCCCAGACGACACATGAGAAACATCCTCAATAATTTCACAAACCAAAAACCATACCCACCTCTATATAAACATCAGAACTTCCTCTACCCTTTTCTCCCCATCTCTCTCTCTTTCTCTCTCTCTCTCTCTCTCTCTCTCTCTCTCGCTCTCTCGAAATTAACATGGCTGGAATGATGCCCATAGTTGAGATGCAGTACAGGAGGAGATCAAAGACTTATTCCCAACGAACTCATGAGGACGATAGTCATTTCCATGGAAATTGCCCTTCTTCTCTGAGATCATGGATCGACCCATTCATGGATGAAGCGGCTTTAATTGCACGGCGGCGGCTGGAGGAGAAACTTGGCTATATCCGTCCTTCAAGCACAAGGTTTTCCCCCTTCACCGTTTTTTTTTTTTTTATAAGTCATGCTTCTGGCAGTCCAGGTCAATTTTCATACACTTCAACTAATTTTAGGCAGCCAATCTCACAGCCCGCTTGCAGGGTTCTAATTAAAGTCAAAACTTTATATGAACAGGCTCAAAGAATTGCTAACACCTAAGAGATACTTAAGAGATTTCGAACGTAAAATTGAGGAAGCGACTGAGTCCCAAGCCTTACGCTAGGCCAACCCCTTCGAATTCTCACCATTGATTAATGAATGATTAATCTATATGAATTGTTTTCGACTTTCTTTTTGGTACACAAGATTATGCTTCTTTCTTTCCTTTATGAGCTGTAGGAGAATCCATATATCAAAATTCATCAAATTAAAAATAATTTCGTAATTACTATAAACCCAACTTAACTTATAGATTTCGAGGAGAAACACATCCCGACAAATACAAGATAAAGAAACACTCACGTTGAGGTTGGGATATTCAGACTCTAACCTCCTGATGAGATGCATGAGTTGTTATCAACCGGCAATTGGTTTAATGAAGAGAATACCTTGTTTCAAAGTTATTAAGGTTGTGTTTAGTTCTTAGGTTAGTTTTTCAATCATTATTCTATTTCTTTTTTCAATTATTATCATATTTTTTCAATTATTACTTTTTCATCTTTCTATTCCTCTCCAATCATCACCCCTCTCTTCAATCATTACTATATTTCTCTCTCCACCTATTACTAAAATTAAACTAAATTATACTCCCAACCAAACAAAGCCTCAACTCTTTTCTTAATTCAACTAATGGGGCGGGCAGGACCAAGCTTAACATCAATGCTTTGAATTTTTTTTATAAAAAATCATTTCATTTCAATCTAGTTACGCATTGCGTTTTTTTATATATTAAATTTCTATTATTTTAAGTCTGATTGCCCCGTCTATTTTTGAACTTTATGGGCAAATTCTTGTAGTTTATATACAACTAGTGCTTATCCGTGCATACGGTACTATGATGGCATTTTTGTAATATATTTGTAAGAGTGTGGTTGTTTTTATCGGAGAGTTAGAGAGCACATATCAGCCTTTAGATCAAATGAATGCCTTTTATTGAACTTGTGTTTGTGCGGTTTCCACATCACTGAATTTTATTAGATAGATTAGGAATTACCAACTAGGTGATAAGGATGAGAAACTCTATATTCGTTTGTTTGACCAAATATAAGCATTGGATTTGACTACATTAATTTTTAAAGGACTTCGTTGTTCTTTTTTTTTTTTTCGGTTAACATGTTTAATTTACCGTTCGAATTAAATATGCTTAATACATAGGCCAAAATAGTAACAAGCAGATCTATAGGGTCCGTAAGGCTCCATAACATGTTCAACTCAACCTGTTTGATCAAGGATTTGAAATTGATAACCCCTGTGAGACATATTAAAGCACACATCAAACACCGTCACGCACCCATCTCTTTCCGTGGGAAAATTTTTCAGTGTTGAGCGGGTGTCACGTAATGTCCGCTCGCACATTCGAACCGTTTATTGCGTGTTTGAATGGCTCAGATTTAGAGAGAGAAAAAGGAGAGAGAAAGTGTTGAATGAGAAGGGAGAGGGTTTCAATTTGAGCTGTTTAAAAGTGAATCGGACGGCTCAGATGCGCCGAGCGGATGCCACATCGGCAATACCTGCTCGTCACCGGAAAACTCCTTTCCGTGAATAAGATTTTCTTATTGTAATAAACCTTAAAAGAATAGTTTTGTGTACTTTATTCAATTTTACAATGAACCAAAAAAAAAAAAAAAAAAAGACAAAAGTTTAGGAGGAAAACAGGGGAGTGTCGTTCACGCCCAAATTGATTCGTTGAAACGTTCGGCCCACAGGTTTCTTTGGAAACTTCCGACAAACCAAAACCATACCCACCTCTAGATAAACAACAAAACTTCCTCTACCCATTTCTACCCATCTCTCTCTCTCTCTCTCTCTCTAGAAATTAACATGGCTGGAACGCTGCCCGGAGTTGAGATGCAGTACAGGAGGAGATCAAAGACTAATTCCCAACGGACTCACGAGGACCATAATCATTCCCACGGAAATTACCCTTATTCTCAGAGATCATGGATCGACCCATCTATGGATGAAGCAGCTTTAATTGCGCGGCGGCGGCTGGAGGAGAAACTTGGCTATTTCCGTCCTTCAAGGTTTTCCTTCCCCCTTCACCGTTGTTTTTTCTATTTGATGATAAGTCACGTGTCCCCGGACCAACTTTCAACCACCTCGACTAATCCTAGGAACTAATTTCACCGCCCACCTTGTAGGGGTCCCAGACTCCCAATTAAAACCCCTAAACTAAAGGAGTTGATGGCATTTCGACAACCCCTTGGGGTTTTCACCATTGATTAATGAATGATTAATCTATATGAATCTGTTTTTTACTTTCATTTTGGTACACAAGATTATAAAACCCATGCTCTGGTAGGAATATTCAAACTCTGACCTCCTGATGCGATGCCTGAGTCGTGGTCAACTGGCTAGCCGCAATTGGTTATCTGAAGATCATACCTTGTTTCAAAGTTATTAGCTCTTTTCTTAATTCAACTTATGAAGCGAGAAGGGCCAAGCCAAGCTTAACATCAACGCTTTGAATTTTTTTTTTTTTTATAAAAAAAAAATCATAATAATCATTTTATGTCAATGTTGGTACGCATTGCTTTTTTTAATATAGTAGTGAATTTCTATTAGTTTGAGTGCCCTGTAATGTCTCGAACTTTATGGACAAATTCTTGTATTGTAGGTCCTATAATTAGGAATTACCAACTAGGTGATGTGGATGAGAAACTCTGTATACTCGTTTGTTTGACCAGATATAAGCATTTGGATTTGACTACATTTTTAAAGGGCTACATATTCGTTGTTCAATCTAACATATTTAATTTACCGTTCGAATAAAATACACCTAATACATAGGCAGAATAGTACGGGAGATGTTATACGATCATCATTATTAGTTCGATGAGATTGCATATCTTATACACAAATTCTATATCGCCTAACAAACGGATCTATAGGGTCCATAAGGCTCTCCATAACCCGCTCAACTCAACCTGTTTGATCAATGGGAGGTGTGGCTCGAAGAAAACCACGTCCCAATCAATTACACCCTGATCCACCATCGAAGCCTTTGGCTGACTGCTTTGGCGGATTGTTCTCACAACAAAATACTTCTGAGGAGACCAAGCATATTGACCATATCACATTGAAGAGACTACTGCGCTCCACCCGGACTAGCGCTTTCCATCATTCGCCCAAGCATAGGACCGACTTTGATTAAAATTTCAGGTCCATTTGTTGAACGGGACATGCTAGAGAATAGTCCCTCAAACCTAATCTGGCCCAAATCTTCATCAATAGAAGATACAAGCTATATATGCACTTGTAATATGTCTGTTGAAGAAGTTTCTATAAGGCTGCTAAATGTGTTCATATCTAGTATCAACACTACTACATTGTACTTTGTATTTTCTTTCATATATATGGTTTGTATTAATATTAATTGCATACCGTATAGTAGTAGGCCTTACTTACGATCCTGTGATTAGGATAAGGTAGTATTTATTTGTACACTTTCTTAACAAATAAATAAAAGCTACAATGATGGGTAATGGTTTTGGCCCCTTTAAGCCTTTAATGCAAATAAGGTAGTACTAAGTTAAGCCTTTTTATTAGTTTGGCAGAATTGTGCACATACAATTGCTCTACCAGTGTAGTACAATCGATGCCCGCCCCTAATTCTGGGCAAGGCAGCTAACTAACTGTAACCCGTCCCACCTCAGTTCAACCGTTGATATCCGTACCCCTTCTGGTTATAGTTTCATATTCAAATGCTTCGTTTTTTTCGGGCAGAAAAACCTTTCTAAAAAACCGTTGTCCATATTGATCAAGTTCATATTGTGTTCTCTCAAGAACAGGTTGAACGGAGTTCATGCAAATGAAGGTAGAGCAAATCAACTAACAACGACTGCAAGAGATAGCAGCGATGATCATCACTTGGTTTCAAGAATACTGGGGAGAAGACCCTGGAATTTCCAATTAATCAACAGCAGTACAAGTAGTAAATCGAAAGGAGGGCAGCAGCTGATCTGTGTTGTGTGCTTGGAAGGTTGCCGGGCGGAGGATCAACAAGTGATGGAATTGCCATGTTCCCACAAGTTTCACTCCAAATGCCTAAACCCCTGGCTTGCTTCTCATCCCAATTGTCCCAGTTGTCGAAGCCCGGTTCAAATCTAAGTCGCCTCTAGTGTATACCTTGTGGCCTTTTTGTGTGTTACAGAAAATTTGCCTGTACTTGTTACTGCAACTAAAGTGGTATATCAAGAAACACGGATAGAATGGGCTCCTTTGAGTCACTCTGACCTGATGTTTAGAAGGACAGAGCTAGGATTTGTTCTTAGCCGGTGCCAAATTTTGATGATTTATTCGTCTTTTTGTCTTTTTATCTTGTAAAGTAGTAGTAATTATAAATTTTAGATTCTCTCAAACGGTTACAAGTTATTGAGCGTCACAATGTCACAGGAGCGACGCATCTTAACTGTGATTGATTTAAATAGTGAAATCCATTCTTTTTCATGCTGGCTTTTTATACCCAACGTCGGAGGTGGAAAATGGGGTGGTTGGCGTGTTATACGGTCATGTGGTGCCACTGAGCCACCAGATATTGATTCCAATGGCTCTTGGGGTGGTTGCAACGAGATGTTTTATTCGAGAGCTTGTATTACCGTCTGCTCCTTTGATAGGCAAGGGCATAAGCCTTACATTTTCTGATGCACCACCAGCCATCTGACTAGCTTCGTCCCTAACTGTTGTTGAATATTTTTGTGTTACAGTGGAGAAATGGCATCTGGAAATTTTCAGTATTGGATTCCAAGAAAAGGGAATTCGAAAGATAGTGCGTGCTTATCAATTCAACATACAGAATCTATACCAAAACACAGTGTGTGGTAGAATAATGGTATCTATTGCTATACTAGAGTTTACTAATATTGGCATATTAAGTGAAGGTGTGGAAACAGGGATTCAAACAAGGCTTGTCCCTAAGAGATCACTAGGTCGAATTTCATGAAGGCCAAACATCCAAAGCTTAGGGTCACTAGAGTTTGTCCGATCATTAATTTCAAAGCTTCAGAATTAATTGAGATATATGTAAGCTGTTTGAAAAAAAGAGAGCAGAGGGATTCAAATTCCTAGTAGATAAAAAGCCTTCATAGCAGTTTCAATGCTACGCCTTGAAGTAACGATGGTTAAAACCCGAAAACCAAACCTAAGTAAATAGTAGTTAGAAACCGTTTGGTTCACTTGCTTATTTGCTTAATAATAAGTTATAAGTATTTACCCCAAAAAAAAAAAAACGTTATAAGTAAGACACATAATAAACACAGTCGTTTGGCAATTCATTTTGCTTATTTGCTCATTTACTTTATGAGCAAATCAAACGGTTAGCCTAGTAGTCAAGGCCTTGAAATAGGGTTTGCCTCATCCTAAAGTCTCAGATTCGAGCCTCTCAAGTGTTATCAACTCATTTGGAGCCAATTCTTATATACAAAAGCTTTACTCTATCTTTAATTGGAATCTCGCTAGTGGGCAATGGAATTGGTCCCACAGAGTTAGTCAAAGTGAGCGTAAACTAACCCGAATACTTGAATTATCGGAAAAAAAAATACATACCCAATGAAGGCCTGCGGAAGGGCCCCACTCCGAAACAGCTTAAAAAATCTTTGCATCAATAAGCTAAATATAAAAAGACCTCTTAGGCATTATGTTACAAAAAAATAAAAAATCAAAAACTAGTCTCTGTCAAACCGACCAGTAACCCAATTTGTGAGAAGACACAACCAAAAACCCTACTTTACGTTTTAATGTTTTATTGGACCCAAATCCTACCTCATCGTCTTCGAAATAGACTCGAAACAGAACAGGCCAATATGTGAAATACATAGAGCATGACAATCAAGGTTCCGTCCCAAAGGAAACAACGTTGTTTAGCATTATCCTGGTGACTAACAAAACATATCTGGCCCTTTCGATTGATTTTTTTACGCCGTAAGATCATGAAAAAGGAAGAAAATACGGATTCTTTTTATTTTAAAAATCGGATATCTGACTTAGCTTGCACATATTCTCAATTAATTTCAGGGCAATGAAGTTAATTACCAAGTGAACCTTTCAGTGGTCCTGAAGTTTGGATTGTTTGAACTCCATGGGATTCAAATATGCGATCTCGATCGCATGGAGGACAAGCATTTATTAGCTTCCTCGTGCTCGCTTCGCGAAACCACTGGGGATAGAAGAAAGAAGAAGAAGGTTCTAAGGTGGAGTTGGTTGTAGGGTCCTAAAGAATGGGCAATATTTGCCTCATCTAGAACCTCACTTATGGCTGAAAATCCAGTCCCTGTCAACTTAGTTGACACTTGTTTCCACAGATGTAGTTAACTATACTTATATGGAAATTGAAAGGACAAGCCCACGTATGTCTTGAGGTTTTTTTTGACATGATATGTCTTGAGGCTTGGGGTCCCATTTATAATGTACAAGAAAGTGGAAAAAAACAAAACACTCTCATTTCACATTAGGGATAGTCTATTGTGTCAATAACGTGGGAAAAAAGCACTCTCATTTCACATTAGGGATAATCTATTGTGTCAATAACTTATAGTGTGCCTAACTATAAAATCGTACTTGTTTTTCTTGTACTCTTTTTAAAATATTGTGGTGGAGAACACTGTAAGAATATTATGGTGGAGTCGAGATGCACGTAAACTGGTTCGGACATCCAATTAAAAAAAGAATATTATGGTGGAGAACACCATAAGATAAATAAAATGATGTAAACTTAATTAGTGAGAATGCATACGATGATACGAGTACTATAACCCTTTTAATTTCGTACAGTATATGGTAACTACTTAAAAGCAGTGACGACGAATGCTAAGTGAAAAAGGAATGTCTCACGAGAGCTCAAATTCTCTATTTATATACAATTGTTTTTGTTCCAGTGTTTTCGTGCATTATTTGTTATAGAATTACGCGAGAATTTTTTCATCTCTTTAGATTCTCACATGAACTAATGACTTCGGTTAATCCTCCACTACATGATCATGTGCGAATATTCAGGCTTATTTATTTTTGTGAGCTTGAGCTCAAAAAAACTTAGCAGTCCGAGCTCAAACAAGCCAAAAACGAGCCGTTCAAGAACCGCATGACTATTGCATTTTATCCTTTTTTTTCTTTATCACAGGGGTAACTTCCAAAAAAGCCAATTACAAAAGAAGCTGATCACACCAGTCATAACAAAGATTGGAGTTATTACTGAAGAGAAAAAACCATACACCCCAACTCCCAACGACCCAATTTATCCCATTCAAGCACAGCCGCGTTAAAATCTTCCAACGTCCCCATCCATAGCCCCCCATGGCCCTATCGTTTTACATTTTCAAACCCTTCCATTAAATACAAGGACTCCTCCAAATCTCTCTCTCTCTCTCTCGCTCTCTCCATTAAATACAAGGACTCCTCCAAATCTCTCTCTCTCTCTCTCGCTCTCTCTCTCTCTGTGTGTTCTTTGTAACTCTCGAACATGGCCTCTGCTATTATCGCCGCTGCTATAATCGCAAACCTCCTCCTCCTTCTTCATCCTTGGACTGCTACTTCCGACATTCTCGCTCCTATACTTGGTCTGTTCTTATTCCTTATCTTTCTCAATTGGTTTTTTGCCCTTTGGCTTAAAGTTGCGAACTTTAAGATTGATTTGCAAAAACCCCATAATGGGTTTGGGATGTTACGAGCCATTACCAACTGGGTCGAGTTTAGTTTTGAAGATCATATTACGAATTGAAGATTTTTGAGATTTTTGATCATGTTTTAGGGGTTTTTCTTTTGTGTTTCTTGATCTTTGACAGATGATGTGTGCAAGGGAGTGGAGTGTGGAAAGGGGAATTGCAAGCCTTCGTTAAACACCACTTTCCTTTTCGTCTGTGAATGTGAAATTGGGTGGAAGCAGACTCGCTCTGACAAGGACGATGATTTCAAGTTTCTTCCCTGCGTTATCCCCAACTGTGAGCTCTCTCTCTCTCTCTCTCTCTCTCTCTCTCTCTCTCTCTCTCTCTCTCTCCATACGACATACGTACACACATCTATATACTGCAAGATTGTCCAGTTCGAAAAGTGAGAACTTTAAATAATATACTATTCTTGTACGAATACGTGCGATTGCCATGAATTTTGTGTGGAATAAATTGCGCTGTTTTTAGTGGCCGGTATGTGAAATGGTCGTATGCATGATATAAGAGTTAGCTTTGATGGTTAACTTGATCTTTCTTTGGATTCTTAAATTTTTCAGGGGAGTTGTTACTATATTGTTTATTATAGGCATTTTATAATCTAATCTCTCACTGGTTCCGTTAATCCCACCAAACATTCTGAGTATAGAACTAAACAATACGAGTATAAATAATGTGATCAAGATTTGTGATGTAACAGATGCATAAACTTATTGGGTCTTTTGGAATTTATTTAGGTGCTCAATTTTGGGAATTCCTAATTGCTTGATGCTACTGTTGGATCTTGCAGTGGTTGCAAGTTTTTCTTATTTTTTTCCATAACGGGATGTCCAGGCCAGTTTCCACGCACCTCGACTAATTCTTCCAGGGTCTTGAAGTGAAGGACCGGGCAAACCTTCCTATGGCCCCAAGGTTTTGAATGTTTGGCCTATGTGGGATTTGAACATGCGACCTCATGGAGAACAAACACTTATTAGCTTTCTCGTGCCTACTTGGCCAAACCCCTTGGAGGGCTTGCAGTGGTTGCAAGTTCCACATTGCATTTGTCAGAATGCTTGCTTGAGTTCGTCATATTCTTTAGAGAAATGAAGAGAAGATATATACGCCTTTGTGGGATCAGCTCCCCTCCATACCCATTCATACACCCATTTTGTTGGGCCGGCCACATTGTTCATCTCGTAGTTCCTCCCAGAAAAGAACTTTCTCTGCCATTCCTACTCTTTTTCTATTCATCTTGATTAGATATCGATGGGCACGTGGAAAAGTTTAATTTTATTTGCTACAAAAATGGACTAGAAAACAAATTTTTAGACTTAATGGCGTAAAACGAAGACTATATAAACAATTTGACATGTATGTTGTTGAATAGACAACACACACAATTGCACAAAGAATATATCAAACAAGGACATTAAGAAACGACATAGAGATTTTGCGTGGTTTTTCAATTGTGCAGGGTTTTAAGCATGTGGTATCGGGAAAGTTAATTGTATCGGTGATAAAGCCATATATGGACCGATAGGAGACCATATCAGCCAATACGTAAGTAAATAACGGTATCAGAGGTCCAAAATTCCGTTATGTAACGTCCATACGACTCGCAATGGCCTTTTGTTTAAAGCCTTGCAATTGTGTAATTAGGTATATCAACGGCTCAGTTTACTTTTCAGTATGTATTGAATGAAGGAAAATTATAGTAGATTACATTGGTTGCTACTTACAACATGAATCAGGCTTCACAAACCCAACAATGTAAATTATACAGAAGGAGATGACAATTGTGGGTCCTTGCCGTTGCATGAGTGGTAGCTAAATTCCATTATTTGTTGGACGTAAGAACTGGTCAACAACTTCTTGCAATAGGCAATCTATAATGAGAAGCAACGTTTAAGAACCGTATGCATGTAATAAACTTGTGAGAACCACACGGCAATATCATAACGAAACTGCGGCTGACTTTGTTTAGTTCTAGTTATTAAACCATCTTGATTGTCGTACTAAGTCTAGATACATCCAGTTTTGTCAAAAGGGTGAGTAGACGTTTGTTAAAACTCATAAGCTACTGATGTTGCTCAGACTAAGACGAAGATCTTAAGTTTTCATTTTAAATTGTTGCAGAAGCTAGCTTACGTGAGCGATCAGATTTGTTTTTTCGTAACTTGATGATTGACTTCTATTCACCAGATAATCTTTCGTTTTCTAGACTTTTTTAATATTGTGGCTTTATCGCTATTGACAATGCTTGATTTTCCAGGTACCATGGATTTCTCTTGCACGGAACCTGCTCCTTCTGTTCACGATAAAGAAACCCGTGCTAACACTTCAGTCTTTGACCGTAATCGCCATATTACTACTTTGTTTTCATTTGACATAGTCTTTTAATGGTAGTTTCCGAGTAATGTGTTAGCGTGTTCTTGTGTTCTTGTAGCTTGCCACTGGAGTGATTGCGGCGGAGGTACATGCAACAAGACATCGCCAGTCACATATACTTGCGAATGTAAAGAGGGGTACTACAATCTACTCAAAATCGGTGCTTTCCCATGCTTCCAAGACTGTAAGAATACAAACCTACTACATTAATATACTTCCTATGTTTTGTTGCGAGCTGAGAGGTATTTCTAGCACAGTTATGCTCTGTTTGGACCGTGGAGGGATCGGAGGGAAAATAAAAACAACATAATGGATAAAAATAAAAAAAAAAAAACTACCTACGCATACCCGTTTTCCTCTTTTTCCTTCCTCAAATCAGTATATAGATCCCTGATCCAAACAAATTCTAGGTTGACAAATTTAATGGGAAAGAATAACAACAATTTTCATCCTTGAAAAGAAGTTGTTTAATGCATAATGCAGCAAATTAGGCCTTTAGGACAAGTACTGACCTGAGTTTTCATATGTGATTTAAGGTGCACTTGGGATGGATTGCGCGGGCCTCGGGATTTCAATAATGAACAACTCATCTCCTACGCCACCCAGCATGACTGATAGCAGTACCAACCAAGGTGAGATTTTCACCTCCAAAAACCTATTTAAATGACTTTTTTTTCAGCACTTGTCCTGTATAAGATACATTATATTTTACTGAAGTATCTACCAAATATCAATCTTAGCTTGGGATATTCCAGTTTCACTAATTTATGTTCGTTTTCTGGCAAAAACTTAAGTAAACAAAGCATTAGAATTTTGTTAACTAAGGTCGTTTCATTTCATGTCATGGTTACTAGAACACTCGTAACTAGTTACCATCTTTGTTTGGTTTTGTAAGTATGTAATGTGCTTAATTTCATGATTTTGCAGCTAGCTCCCTACCGCATGGTAACATCAATTGGTTGATTACCGTTACGATGATCTTGGCCATATTGAAATCGAACTAGCGAAAATAGACATTGAGGTTTTTGTCTTCCCATTCCCACGATTCATCCTGATATCATTGCATTTTGGTGCTTATTGCCTAATGCCCTGTTTTGGTTAGGTGTTAGGACTCATTTTTACGTATCCAGGTAGTAGGAATGAAGTTGATCGTCACATGCTAACGGAGAGGGATGGGATTCTACAGCTTGTTATCAACTTTGTTCTTATTTCGAGGTTTTTTTTTTTTATTTTTGAATTTTGTATATAACATACTTTGGACTTCCATAATTTATTTTGTCAGCTTATTATATGAGAAGCTGAAGTTAGTTGTGAACAGATTGAAGTATTGAACATATCAGCTAATCAAAACTAAGCCACTGTACCTTGTTATGTACAATGAAGCATAGCTGATGTAAATATTTAGATACGCCGAGGTCTCTTGTTTTTTGTTAGGGATCGTGGGGTCACACACAGAACACAGACATTTAAGGCATAGTATGTGGTTTTGCTGGAATGTCTGAATAAAAAGTTTTCACTATGCGATCGCTGGAAAATGGAGTTTACCCAATGGTAACTCTTAATCTTAAAATCTCTGCTTCATTCTCTTTGGTCCGCTTGAGCTGTCACCGGTTCTCTATATCACGCTCTAGACATACACGTCCAAAAACAAAGACGAGAAATAAAATCTTACTATTAAAGACTCATTACTAGTATCTGCTTGGCATGCTCTGTGATTAACGTCTCCGCTTGGCATGCCCTGTGAAAGACACTGAACGGTTGTGAAAAGGCCTGTTGGGGAGCCGAATTGGCATTGCCGCAACCTCTTCCGTATTGAGGTTGCCGGTTCGAGTCTATATGGGGTGGTTGGGGTGGCCCCGTTCTCTTCTCCGTATGTCACTGAGAGTCCTTTTAACAAAGGTTTAAATATTTAGACCCCATTTCATTAACACTTTTTCTACTTTTTTTCAAACGAATCGAAAAAGTAAAAAAGTGCGGTGTAAAACTAACGCGAAAAAAATTCAAATAAGGATATAACCTAAACAAGTCGTAAAAGTTCCTATTGGAACAAGGTCTTATACGCAAGTACAAAAATGCAAAGTACAACACCTAGTGATAGTGTTGTGTCACGGGTTCGAGTTTCATATCTAGTGTTTCTATTAAGGATATAGATAATAAAGTAAAGTTACTCACTAACAGTTTAAGCTTTTGAGTAGATTTATCTCCCGAACCAAAGATGAAGGGGTGCATACGATACACCCAAATAAGGGGTGTATATTGTAGAATTTTTCAACCGAAGATGAAGTATCTAATCGTTTGAAGATTGGTTACATTAACTTGCTGGGTTGAGGCTGAGGCTGTAAAAGGCAATTTTGGAATCATTCAGTGTACTAATTCTGTGTAGCGCAAAACTGATTCAGACCCAGTTAAGGCCCAATGTGATCCTTGAACATCCTAAATAGGCCTACTAGTTAGTATCTGGACATACCAAATTTAACTAGGCCCAATACTGCCGCAGTCCAATCTCTCTCTCTCTCTCTCTCCGAGAGAGTGGGATAAAATTATAAGTCAAAGTACAAATTCAAGAAAGTAAAATAAAATAAGCCCTTGAGTTTTATGCTTTTGAAAATAAAGTCGTGTTGTTTCAAGGTGCCCAGTGGACTGCAATGGGTGCTATCTCGTCATTTTCGACGCCATTTGGTGATCCACTTTGGTTATTTGATATACTAATATTGTAAAGCTTGTGGAATAAAATAATCATGTGAACTTGCGTTTGTCAAACATCAATTAATTTTGAGTACATTAACCTTGAAAAAAAAAAGTATTGAGCATGATGAATTACAACATGATCAAGATTTTATTTTTTGGTTGAAATAAATGTGCTCCGATATCTAAAGATATCAAATGAGATCCGCAATGGGCAAATGACACGGATAAGGAAGGGGTTACCGTAGCGCATCACTGCACTACGAAGGTATAGGGAATCTCGATGTACTCAACTGAAATTTCGTTATGCTAATCTGAATCGTTCAATTTGTAGAGTTCACTGAGTAAATCATTCAACAAAAAAAAAAAAATAGAATGATCAGATATCAATAGTACATTTGTCGGACAATATTTGTTATACAAAAATGGATTGCCAATACAGTTTAAAAATGTATTGTGAGACAAATCAATTTTGGTCGTGTAGACATCTTTATCTAATTAGCTTGATTTTTGTTTTACTATATGTTTTCAACAACCTCTATAAATTGATGGAATTTCAATTGAGCACACCGAGGTGCCCTATACCTTGTAGTGCGCCAATTCACTACTTGTAATCCTTGTTTGTGCTATCCGGGAACCCGTTGCCCTTCAGGATTTCATTATCTTTACTTGAAATCGGAGCACAATTATTTTGAAGAAAAAAAAAAAATCAATTCTTCACCTTGAAAATAGTTCCCAACCAGCAGCGCTTCTCTTCAGTTTTTACTTGCGAGAGCTAAAAGTTTGTTTTTGTTAAGAAAAGAAAAGCAATCCCAATAGTCGAGATTTTTTCGGGTCAATTTGTGAACTAAACGAGACAATATAACTTTGGATCATATTTTAATATAATGAATGGTTCAAATTTATTGAGAGAATTTTATCGATAAAAGATTCTTACTCAACTAGAACTCTTACCGGCAATAATGCTCTATGAGTAAATCCGAACCCAACCATTAATTACGAAAATAGACCATTCACATTGTTGACTGTTTTGTCCCGTCAACTTTAGGGCAGGATGGGATCTAATTCCGCTGCCAATTGCCTAATGAGCAAGAGCTGCACCTCATGCCTACTCGATCGATCAATATTATGTCCTTTTAGCTGTGGCCGAGATCCTCACGTCTTCCGCGGAGGTTTCAATCAATCCCTAATCAAAGGTTTTCATTTCATGTCGATCAAAATTGTCAAAACAGTCACTTTTTAAAATCCCATTTCAGAACACGTTTTTAAAAAATAAATATTTATTTCACATTTTTAAACTCAAAAATAATGTGAATGAAAAATAATTTTTCAATTTTGTTTGTATCGTTCAAAAGATCTCAATGAGATCTATCAAATAAGATCCATATTGCAAGAAAAATTATTTACGTAAACATATTTTTATGTTTGAAGTTATTTTTTTTAAAATAAGGTTCCGTTCCAGAACACCTTCTTAAAAAATAAGTACTTATTTCACATTTTCAAACTCAAAAATAATGTAAATGAAAAATAATTTTTTAATTTTTTTTGCACTGTATTAAAGATCTCATCGAGATCTTTCAAACAAGATCCATATTGCATATTTTTAAATTTCATTAAGTGCATTATTTTTGAACTTGAAATTGTCTTCTTAAAAAATAAGTACTTATAACCCGTTCCGGAGGTTCTGCTCTCCCTTCTCTCTTCTTTCTCTCTCTAAACTTTTTTCAGAGAAACCCTAGCCGCCATTGTTTGCTTGGGGGGGAGGTGCCGCCTCCTCCCTCGGGCGCCTCTCTTTGTCTTCCTCTTTCTTCTCCCCTTTCCTTGCCGGCGCTCCTCTCCTCCGTGAGCTGTTGTCCCCCCCCCCCCCCCCTCCTTCTCCTTCCCTCCACCTTCCTCATTTCCACCCCCTCCCCCTCTGGTAAGATCCTGCCGGATACTCTCCTGGATGTATCCTGTTCTGCTGGCTTTCTGTATCCGGTTGTGGACCGCCTTTCTACCATGTTGGAGATAGCCGGTCTCTTGCCTAGCGGCGCTTTGGCCGTTTCAGGTGGTGAATGGTGCGATTTTGCTGGGTTGTTGGTGGTGATACTGTGAGTGGATATGGTGTGTTGGGATTGAGCATGGCGGCAGTAGGGGCTGTCGTGATTCTTGTGGTTAGTGTGGTGGTTGTTTTGAGTGTTTCGGCAGGTTAAGGTTTTGATTTTGTATTTCATTTTTGTTTTGTTCAGATTCTTGTTCGATTATGTCCGGATGTTGAGGCCGGTTTCTGTCCGGATATTGGTTCGATTTTTGTCCCGGTGGGTCTTCCCGGGTGGTTTTGTTCTGATCTGGTTTTTCCAGATCGGGTGACTGATTTCCACAAATTTAATGTTATCTTTGATTCGGAGTTCCGCCATCCCGAGACGGTAGTGTCTGGGTACTAGCTCTACGTTAGCCGGCCATGTTGACGGTGTGAAGAAGTGAGCGTTTAGCTCTTACATAGGCGCTAGACACTAGTTTCGTCTCTTCATCTTTTTTTATATTGTGTCTCTGTTTCTTTGTATTTGGATGGAAATCTGTACTTGCTGTATGTCCTATTCTGTATTCGAATTTAGTTGTAGATGCCGTATGGCTTAATTAATGAATTTACTTTTTCCGTTGAAAAAGAAAACCCGTTCTGGAACGGGGCTAAGTACTTATAATGAATTCTAAAACGGGCTAAAGTAGTCCGGTTTCTATTGGAATAGTACTGATGATGATCAAATCCAACCTCGTAAATCGCTGCACCTTCCCTTTCCCCCTACCGGCGGCAGTACGGCTGCGCATCCATAGCCTGTCGACTGACACCCTAGTTAACAGTTAACACCTTTCTCCATCGGTATTTGATTAGTAAATTGATTCTAAAAAGTCAAACTATTTTCACATTTTTTTGGTAAATGATATTGACATTTCAAAAATTGATACAAACACCCTAAAATAAGTGTAATTTCAAAACCACTTTTCTTTATTTTTTGGAGTGTCTCCATCAATTTTTTGAGTGTCAATATCATTTTCCTTTTTTTTGGTTAAAAGTGATTATTTCATATCCCTCCGTCCCATAATGTTTAATTGGTCCGCAAAATGATGATGTAAAAATAATGTGTAACGACCCGAATTTTCACGTCAAATTTTTTTAACCTTTTATTATAATTCTTTTATTAAAAATTATTTTATCATTTATTAAACTGATTGTACCCAGCTATTATAGAACCTTAGCCTTTGGTTCGTGATCCTAACAATCTAGGAAAAGATTTGAGATTGGATGAGATTTTATTAGATTGGATAAGATTTGATTGAGATTTGATAAGATTTTATTAAGATTTTATTAGATATGATTGGATTTTATTAGATATTATTATATATTGTTTGGATATTATTAGATTTTGTTAGATATGATATGATTATGATCTAGATCTTTCTTTTAGCTAGTATAAATAGGCAAGCCCAGACCCATGGACACCACACCTCTCTTCCTCCCTTCTTGTTTTCGTTGATTGAGTTTTTATAGAGAGAAAAAAAAGAAGTGAGAAAGAGTAGTTGGCAAAAAGAAAGAAGAGGAGCCGAGGTGTTTTACGATGAATCAAATTCAATTGGTGTGGAGTAGTAGTACTCGGTTCACATCATATTTTGAGGTAATCCGGGTAGTATACGATATGCTTCCTATTTCCGGAATCCTTTCTTCAATCTCATCTTTGTACTCCTTTTGATTATCTCGTGATCTTTGTTCAATCTTGTGGATATCATTGGAAAGTGGAATAATTGGTATCAAATATGATATTGTTGGATGAGTATTATGGAATTGTTTAGTACAGGGATCGAGTGAACTCATGCACCAATAGCCTATCCAATAGCCAGAATGGGTCGAGGTTGACTCGGTGAGGAAGATATTGGGGGGGTGTCACTGGTCATGTACTGAGAATGACATGATATGAGGTCCGTTGTGACTGTTGGTCGATTATCGTTTATTGATTCCACTTTTGAGCTTTGTTATTCTGTTGTATCGTATACTTTCCGGATAATTTCTTTTTCAGGTATGGAGCCGGATTAGTGAAAATTGAATCGGAGCACATAAGGATTAATTTGGAGAAGTCTTGGAAGAGTTGATAATTAAGGAGCATTTAGAAGATTATTTAGAAATCGGCTTGAGTTTATTTTGATGATGTAATTTATTTATGGAGAAAATAAGGGCCTAGAAGTGTTTGAAATACAGTGTATTTTGAAGTTTATTTTTAGAAAATAGCGGGGCGTTACATAATGGCTATGTTCGTTTCTCACTTTTGTTTTGTTTTTATTTTGTTTTCTAATCATTACCTTACTACTTTTTCCAATCATTACCCTATTTCTCCAATTATTACTTTCTCATCTCTCTCTATTTCTCTCCAATCATTACCCATATTTCTCTCTCCACCCACTGCCAAAACTAAACTAAACTAAACTCTCAACCAAACAAAGCCAATATAATTTTTGTAAGAAAAACTACAAATTTTTTTCAACAATTCACTAAATATCGACGAGTTTTTTAAATTTATGAAAAAAGTTTGAATTTTTTCTTGAAAGAAATGCATTATTTTTTAGTTCTCATTTTGCAGACTGGACAGACATTTTGGGACGGAGAGAGTAAAATATTTAAATAAAAGTAAAAAAAATTTCCAATTCGTCTCAACAAGACGGAAAAATAATTTATAAAAATTTAACATAAAACTAACAAACACAAATAAAAATTGAATAAGAACAAAATGTACACTTTTTCTAAAAGTGCAAAAAGTGTTAGTGGAACGGACACTTACATAGTGAGAACTCCGAACAAGACAAATCAATTACGCAATTTTTCATAGAATGTTGAATAAAATTCATGCATCACGATCTTATTTGATAAATCGAGTTGTCTATTCTGTGTATTTTCAATGTGCTAAACAGCACAAAGACCTATATCAATCGAATATCGATATGTAAATTCCGTTTGACCAAAAAAAAAAGAATATCGATATGTGTTTGATCGAAATACAATATATATTTATCTTAAGAGAAATAGATGATTTTCTCACACGACACATAAAAATCGTTGAGATGAATAACAATGTCTGAGGCTCGTAAATGATTTACATATCGATGCGGATGCCTGCAAAATAAATGGTTGATTTGGATCGACGGATGACACAATATTCTATTATACATCAAACGAAAAAACACATGGAAAATCGTTACATGAGAAAATCTTAATTCAAGATGCGATAGATACTGCTTTTGAAGGATGTCATGAAATTAATCCAACTTTTTATGACGTATACATTATGTTTGGAGTGTAATTGAAGGGGCATTTCCGCTAATAATAGAAGTTGTAGACTACTTCTTAAAGCTATTTATAATCAAGTTGTTTCCACTAAACTAAAAGTTGTAAAAAAAAAATGTGGGCCGGGGCTAGTAGAAGAAAATGTGTTGAATATTTTAGTTTAGTAGAAATAACTTAATTTTTGACAAAAAAATTTAATTTAGTATAAACAACTTAACTAAATTCAAAAAGTTGTAGTGAAACGGTTTTGGTGTCGTTTCGCTTTCTTTTTAATTTTTTTTTAAAAAGAATGTAATTTCAAGTTCAAATATAATGAAAATGAAAAATAATTTTCAATTTTTTTTTGCACCATTTAAAATATCTCAATAAGATTTATCAAACAATATCCATATTAGTAGGAAAATTATTTACGTAAATATATGATTTTTGAACTTAAAATTATCTTTATTTTCTAAAAATTCTTTTTTTCAAAAACCGAAACACCCCAAACTCTTTTTTGCTTTGAACATAATCAAAGATTCCATTGAGAATGAACAAGAAAAGAGAGACCAAATATCTTCCCAAGTGGATCAAGGAGTTCTTTGTTTTTTTTCTTTTTCTTTTTTCCAATCCGTGGATCAAGGAGTTTGATAACTCTGATTTTTTTATTTTTTATTTTATCCGCGTTTGATAACCTCGATTGATTCACCATCTATTAGTAGCCAAATTCCATGTCACCCACAAGCTTGTTTCTCCAAACAATGTTGTATTTGCAAACACTTTTGGAGCATTACATACAAAAACACCCACAATTTTTTAGATTTCTGGTTCGTCCCCATAGTCCATCCAATTGAGTGATTGTTAAGAGGTCTCGGCATCCGAACATCACTCAACACCACATTTCTTTTGAGATTTATATGATTAGTGACGAGACCCTCAAAAATATTGTACGTTCAAAAGTACTATAGAGACACAACGAAACCGTGCTCCAAAGAGATGGATGGAAGGAAGGCTGGTGGTTGGAAGGTTTTTATCTCTCCATTAAATCAGCAGATGTGTAGTGAGCGTCTTCTTCTTATGAGTAATGACTCTGTCCCATCTCTCTACCACCATCATCATTACTACCTTGATTAGCACTATACAAACCTCCAATGGACCACTATCCAGTATACAATTTTGTCCCACCTTAACCAGAATTTAAGTCCTAATTAAACCATACTGATCAGCTTATTGTTTATACTTTATATAGGACCCACTAATACATCTTGCCAATGTTGGTGCTGGCTAAGTGCTTGTGCTTTCAGCAAGTTTGTCATTTTCATCTAGGAAAATGATTCTTTATACTCTATTTTTCAATGTATTTAAAATTTAGTCTTCAAAAATTGTGTTGCTGAGCAATTTTAGATACTTAAACATGGAGTGATTTTCACACTCCTTTTTTTTTTTTTTCCAACTCATTCCTTTTTTGGTTCTTGTATGTAAATTTACGTGATTAGTTTTCTATGAGTGTACTGTTTTACACTTTGAAGGGTTATATTGTAAATATACATGACAAGATGGCAAAAAGAGAAGTGCGATTATTTAAAAAGTAAAAGAATGTAATAGTCAAACGTGCGCTTTGAAAGAAAGCTTTTTTTGAAGAAAATGGAGTGTAAAAATCACTGTGCTTCCTTTCAAATTCACACCCAAAACTTCTTGATGATCCTTTCAATACACTCTAACTTAAAACTTAGTGATCTTATTTTCCCTTTGTACATCTGTGTTATACTTTTACTATTCCGTCTTCAACCGACCAACCCGAGCATGCCCCCCTCTAGCGACGTTCAACGCCACCACCAATATTGGTCTCCTTCCCTTCTCTCTCTTTCCTTTCATGCATTGCTTAATTTGTCCGCGATCTGTGTATTGGTGTTGTCTCACTTGATTGTGAACAACCACCATATCACTATTGTTCACACCACAACCACCTAACTAGCTCGTCTGGATTATTTCTCAAGTGTGTATACTAAGATCAATTAGTGCTTTATTCTATTCTCACTTCATTTTACAAGCAATGCTAAGATAGATGTTTTGACTGGACAAAAAGTATTCGTAGCCGTCTAATACACACGAGCTCCATTCGACGCAGGTGGACTCCACACTCATGATACACCAATGTGTCCAAATTAATGTTTGGACATTTGTGTCCTAATTGAGCATTTTTTTATTTTGTTTACACGCAGGTTTTTGTGGTAAGCAATGTTTAATATTATGACTAATTGAGGGGGTCCATGAGTAATTACTTGGGGTCCCAATCCCATTCTAATGATTGTAATTACAAGGAGGATTGGGTACTTTCGATTCCACATTAACGATGACATACTGAAGTGGTCCGGGATTCCAGAATAATTTTCCGATAATTAGGGGGAGAGATAAGGTGACAAAAGGCACATGTACTAGTATCAACATCAATGATGAAAATGAGACCCTTTAATTTCCACTCCATTTTCCATCCACCCAAACACTAAAATACAATCTTTATCATTTAGGAGGTGTTTTCGATAGTGAATGAATTGTTGAGAAATGTCAAATTATTTTCAGTAGTGAATAAGTTATTGATGGATTTATGAATACTGATCAGTAGAGTTACTGTAGCAAAAAGAATTTTTGTTGACAACTTTTTTGTTAGTAAAAACAAGATGGTAAAATATTGAATTATTTTTTGTTAGTGAAAATCATGACATGATAAAATGCGTTAAAGTTTTAGTTTTTTTTTTTAAAGTTAAAACACACTCTTACCCAAAAAAAAATCACAATCTTTATCATTTCCATTTTATATTTAATTAATGGAAACATAATATATTGCTTCGATCCAATCATGTTCCTTATCATTCTTGATAGCTGAGCAAAGTCAAAAAATGAATTGCGCTCTCTCTCTCTCTCTCTCTCTCTCTCTCTCTATGATAACATGTAGTTATCCGGGCCAATTTATGTGTATCTCGACTAATCCTAGAGCACTCACTGTCTACCGGCGAGGACCCCACTTATAACCGAAGCAAATGCTCTGTATAGACAGACCCTAAAAAAGTTTATAGCAGAAAAATTCAAAACTAAAATCTTAAAAAATAACAAACTCCTAAGCCTCAAATCTTCCTTACCAGGCCATTGGGATTGTCGCCCCTCTCTCTCTCTCTCTCAAGAAATGAATTGGTCTAGTCTTGTGATTTGATATAAGTGGTGGGTAATCATGAAACGATTCAGTGGAAGGTTCTTCGGCTGGAATTTTTACAAGAGATGCTTCCCTGGATTCCTTGAGAGGCTTCTTGTTCCCTCTTTCCATTTCGCAATTAGTAGGGCTAATCATCATTTTTCCTTAGATCTCTATACTCACTTCAAAAGCACAAGCAGCATAAAAAAATAAACTGAAAAAGTAACATATATATGCATCTCAAGATTCTGCCAACATTCTGAAAAGCTTCTATCTCCCAGGGTAAAAAAACAGTTTTACGGAGCACCATAATTCTGGGAGATTGGTCTTCAAAGGGGAAAAAAAAAAAAGTGGATTCTTTTCTTTTTGGGTTAGGAAAAAAGCATAAACGTAAGCTACTTTGCTGTCAAGGAGTATTGGTTTCAGAGTCACATAATCATTGAGAACACATTGCACCTATGTTGAGGCCGAAACTATGATCCCACCACGCACTCCAGACGCGAAAGGATATGTTCAGCACAATCAAACGGCTATGGAAATTTGAACTCAAGTACTGAGCAAGGACCTCCAAGTATACAAAATTTGGATTCTTTTTAGTAGCGGGAATCGATGAACAATGTGTGGGGTTGTGACTTTTATGTTAGTTGACTTCATTGTAACTTTCAATACAATAGGTATAATATGGCGGATAACCCAATCAGCCGGATTGTCCAATGATCAGTTTGGAAGAATTGTAAATGAGTTGAAGCTTTAATGGGTCATTAGTCTATTTACAATCAATTTAGATTTCGGAAAAAAAAACGTAATTGTAAAAACTTATCTTGATTGAACATTAATTATTATATTAACGGTTCAGATCGAATTGTGAATGACAAAAGAGAGGTGGAAGTTTGGACGGTTTAGTTTGTCTTCTACAAATGTAAACTGTTTATATAATAATAGATGTTCGATCAAACGCAGCGGAATTCACAAGAGATTAGTTAGCGTACTAATCCAAATGAGATAAACAACCCGTCGCAACGAGAAATTCTTGCACACAAGAATGAAAAGAGAAATTCTCTGCAATATTATTAATCAAAAAGCTGCCTAAAACCCTAAGTTACAAACCCTTTTATAGGCAAAAACCCTAGAAACCCTAAAAATAAACTTGGAAAATAAAAAGTCCCATAATTTGGGGCTTTTCCTAAAATTGAAAACGGGAAAGAAAAATAAGAGTTTCCCAAAAAGAATCAACTGAAAAGGAATTACGGACTAAAAGTTATAAACGAATCAAATCTTTCCGAAAAAGGCAAAATAACGCAATTGAAAGCCTAAACGAAGGAATTAGGCCAAAAAACACCATTCATCATCAACCTTTAGGGTTGATGAATATGGACCGGAGCGTGAAATTAAGTCAGCCCACCAAGTTTGGGCCGATTCCGAACTCGTCCGAATTTAGCCAAATTGGGTAATCCGAAATTAAACATCGTTTGGACTTTCGGGGCTTGGCTCGGTCCAACTGATCATGAAATTGGGCCTCAACGTGTTCTACATCACTAATTTTAACAAAAACCTATTTTTTTTACGAGATTTAAAATATGAATGGTTCTGATCGTTGCCGGCTCAAAAAAGACCTACCACGGTCCAAAACTGCACGGTGCAAAACGGAGGATACCAAATGGATGGGGGCCGGTTTGGTCCATGATGATCAGGTTATAGAAAATCCCGTCCACTGTATGTCATTAGGGGAAAATTATAGGGTTATCTCAGGGCATTGTCATGTAGTGCGGCAATATTCATGTCAGTTAAACATTGTTGCACGACTCAATAAGCATCTAAACCCAAAGAAAAAAAATGGAAAAACGTAATTGAACTCCAAGGGAGAAATTTTTCCGGTACGTGGTGTGTTTCAATCTAGGCCGTCCAATACACTTTCGAACGGCTCGAATATCCCCCTTCGCCTTTGGGCACCACATCAGCAGGGTGACGTGGTACACACCCTGCACTGATTTGGAGAGAGAAAAAGGAGAAAGAAAGAGAAGAGAGAGCCTTCCAATTTAAACCGTCCATTACACTTTTGAACGGCTCGAATGTGCCCGCTCGAGCACCACGTCAGCCGGGTGACGTGGTACCACCCGGCACTGTAAAATCTCTCTTTCCTACATTATGGGTGCCCACTGCCAAATTGTTTGACCATGGTGGATACTTTTGTCCACGTCAAAATAACGAAAATAAGCCCAAAACAAAACATGGTCAAAAGAAGAAGAAAAGCTTTTTTAAGATCGGAATGCTGACAAGTCTTGATGGAGAAGAAACAGAAACAGTACAAGATCAGGAGGATCAATGAAAGGAAACAAAGATGAAAACAAAAAGAAGCAAAAGCAGCTTTGTGCTTTTTGGAGGCTTTTGTTTTGAAGGCTTTTGAACAGAGAAGAAAGATATTGAAAAACTGAAGGAGGGAGATTGGTGACGTTGGTAGTCAGGCATGGCACGCCTATGATTTACTGTCAGGCCCGGTATTTGGGGTCACGACAGATAATTTTTTGGTGAATCCTTTAATTCTGGTGTGGATGTTCTATTTTGCAATTTAGTTGAAGTGCATATAAGTTGGCCCGAATAACTATAGTTAAAAAAAAGAAAGAGAGAGAGAGTATTATTTATCATGTGAATACTTCTCATAGATGTGTGTATACATATGATGAATTGATACGAGCCATGTTTCTCCTTTTATTTTCTTTCTTCAATTAATAAACCTAGAGATGCATTTCTTGATTTTTTTTCTTTTAAAAAAAAAAAAAAGAAGCCGTAATCCAGAGGAGACTCTTCCATAGGCTACACCTTGGGAGAGTCGCCCTTGATTGTGCTACGCGCAGTAGCCCCACACACCGCACAACGGTTAAGTGCAGAGTATGCAACTGCTAGGGATCGAACCTATGCTTCTTCTAGTTTTTAATTTGTTAGAACAAGTTCATCCACTAATCATAACCAGTTTATTTTGTGATTTTGGATTTGGATTTGTAGGTAATAAATGTAAAGAGAAATAAAGTAATGATTGAAAATAGAGGTAATAATCAGAAAGTCTACAGTCACCGACCGGGAGGGTTGGTGACCGGCCACCGACCCCGTGTGGGGTCCACTCCGGGCCCCGCACGAATGATCTGAGCAGCTCAATAATTTTAAAAAAAAAAACCGAGTGGGCTAAGTGAGAAATAAGCTCAATCCGATGTGTGTACGTGCTCGATCCAAGCCGTTCCAAAATCAGATGATCCGAGCCATTCAAAAATGAAAGTTTGGAATGAGCACGTACACACATCCGATTGAGCTTATTTTCCACGTGGCCCACTCGGTTTTTTTTTTTTAAATTATTGAGCGGCTCAGATCATTCGTGCGGGGCCCGGAGTGGACCCCACACGGGGTCGGTGGCCGGTCACTGACCCTCCCGGTCGATGGCTGTAGCACTACTGGGTAATAATTGAAGAGAGATAGAGAGAAAAATAAGAGTAATGATTAAAGAGAAATAGGATAATGATTAAAATCCAAATTTTAAAACCCTTAAACGAACGGGGTCGTCAAACCCAATTTTTTGGTAAAATATATGACAAAGTATCTTTTTTATCGTTATGACTATTAGATTGAGTCATAAGCCTACCAGGCGCATCAAGGTTCCGATTCCAGCGAGAGCCAAACGATTAATCTACAATCAATCACTGGGCGGACGGTAAAAGCGCCTTTTCCGTTCCCCAATGGAAATCCTATAACTCAAAAGCGCACTAAACTTACACGTACCGTACATTTCTTCCTCTTTTAATTAATTATCAGATATGTAAATGACAATAACACCCTTCACTTCTTCTTTATTACGGAGTACATAATAACAAAACGGAAATTCTACTCGCAAGGACGATTCGCAGGGAATCACGCAAGGAAAAATGCGCTTGGGCTCATTCTGAGTCTCACAAAAATCTAGAAAAATATTCATAAATTTTTGAATATTAATTTATGAGGCCCTGTAAAAAATCAGCTCCAATGGATATAGGTAAGTATTACTTTTAGATTCGTAGGAACGAAACTGTTCAGTTCGCCGTATGAATCCAAAAGTAATACTTACCGGTATCCGTTAGAGCTAATTTTTTACAGGGCCTCATAAATTAATATTCAAAAATTTATGGATATTTTTCTAGATTTTTGTGAGACCCAGAATGAGTCCAAGCGCATTTTTCCTTGCGTGATTCCCTGCGAATCGTCCCTGCGAATAGCAGAGCTCATAACAAAACTAGTACTCCTACTAACAGTACAAGACAGCAAATAGGGGACCGGACCACTCCTTTTTCACTCCTGCGTTTATTGTTTGCACGGAAATATATGGCAGTCCTTTTACCGTTAAGTTTCTGCTCTGGAGGAGCTTAAATAACGAATAGATACGTAATTATAAATTTTAGAAGGGAGCTGATTTTGCCACACCCTAAATTGTTAACGCCACCCCCCTTTTTGTTTTTATTGAGGGAAGTTACTAAAATACCCTTGCTCTTTGTGATACTTATTTTCTCTCACTTGCCAAATGACTGACCTACCCTTTTCTCTCCTGCTACAAAGGAAATAAAAGAGTACACGAAAATTATAACCCGAATCTGCTCCTTTCTCTTGCAACTGACTTAGAAAAAAAGGGGCAGACAAGAACAAAAAAAACCCAGAAAAGGTTTCTTCTCCTTTCTCTTGCAACTGACGTAGGAAAATAAAAAAACATCCAGAAAACTCCATTAAATAACATACTTCACTACTAAAACCATACAATTCCAATTAAAGCTTTATCATCAATCACATACAGTCATGCAATTTCATTAGTTCCACAAACATTTCCACAAAAATTAGCGAGTTCCACATGACTATTAGTTCTTCAACCAGTCCAAAAACATTCAACAAGTTCTCCACAAACTGATTCTGCACATTTAACTAATTTGTGCCCCGCAAAAAGTGGATGCGTCTTTGTCTAATTTGTGCTCTACAAAATATAGAAAAATTGAGCACCCACACGATAATGATCTCCACCACACTTATAACTGCAATGACGTATTGATCTCATATTGAGCTGCACAAAATGAAATTGGAAAGTATATCAGTAATAAAGATAGGTAGAAACATGTATGAGTCGAGGAAAATATGCTCAAGTAGCATGAAATAGAATAAATAGATAACTTACATGGTGTTTCTAGCATATTTAGAGAGACATCTTGGTTGGCCAAGACAAAATGAGGGTCCGAGCTACTGCTTTTATCCTTGTGTGGGCAGGTGCGGCTATTGTGTCCGACACGGTGGCAAACACTACATTTACGGGTCTTTTCCGCGATCTCAAATGCTGAAGGATGACGAGTGGTAGAGGAATCTCCCTTTCTTTTCTTTGAACCCAATGGGCGTCCTTTGTGGGGTTGAATGTTAGGTTCAAGAGTCAATGGAATTTCACCGTCAACAAGTTCAGCAATTCGCCTTTGGCTATCTTCTTTTTGAGCAAGAGGCATTTGTTTGTATTTATCATGGAACCTCTTGAGAAGACTTTCAATTTCACTCCCATTTGTGTTTACTCCACCATCCATATCAGTAAAGGATCTATCAATTCTCCATTGTGGATGTATATCATCAAGTAGCAAAGTTCCATCTTTCTTATCTCTCATCATGTGTGCACAAAGTAGACCCATGGTTCGTGAGAAATGGCCAGTACAAGGACCCAAAACATAATCTGTCCGAGCCAATTCACATTGCTTGAAAAGCTCTCCAAGTGCAAAGAAGGAAACATGACTAACAAGTTCCTTTAACATAGGAATCTGAAATTTACGGATAACACGAAGCTTTTCACTAGCAATCTTCGTCTTGATTTCATTGTATTGATTTTCAATTGCAAGACAAATTTTTTCCCTCACCTCGCGAAAATTACCTGTGGAAACTGTCAAATATCTCTTGAGCGTTGAATGTGCACCTTCAACCCTTGAAGTAACACGATGCCCAAAGTGTGGATGTTTCCCTATCCATGCATTTACAAATCTCTCTTTGAAAGGGAGCCAAGTATTCTTGAGATAATTGATTACATATTCCTTCTCCTTGTATTGAACTTCAAGCAGATGCCAAGCTTCATGAAAGAAAGATTCATCAACCGACTCAATCACATTAGTCCAAGTCGATAAAAAAAAGTCTCCCAATCTTTTCCACTTTCAAATTGTGACTTACATTTCGATAAAACATTTTTCTCAATGTGCCACACACATAAAACATGAGCAGTTCCTGGGAAAACAAGTTGAATAGCATTCATTAGTGCTAATTCTCTATCTGATAAAATCACCAAAGGTTGTTGGTCATGACCCAAAAGTTTTTTGAATCTTTCCAATGCCCACACACAATCTCCTTCTTCCTCTTTTTGCATGAAGGCGAAACAAGAATAGAATGATCCATTAAAGCTTGAAACTCCCACTATATCAAGCAATGGCATCTTATATTTGTTCGTCTTATACGTGCAATCCATTGCAAAGACATATGGATAACTCTTGGTTAGGGCAATTGAAGAAGGATGTGCAAAAAACAAATGAGTCAAATGGCCATCTCCATCACATTCTACGTCGAAAGAAAAATCCCCTTTACCCAATTCATCAAATAATGCTTGAACCATGGTACGACCTGCTAAAACTTCTTTTGTGATGGCATTTTTTGCATTATACACTGTCCTTGCTATTGCTTTACAACTTGGATCACTTAGCCGCAATGAAGAAAGAACTTGTCGAGGTGGTATACCGGCCAACGTCATTTGTCTTATACTTAACATATCTTCTTGTGAAAAACGACGGCAATAGGGATGCCCAGACATATCACTTGACAATCCATGATTATGAGATGCATTTTTAATCTCCACTTTCCAACTCTCACCAATTTTCTTTTTTCCCTTTATCTTGAAAGGACAATCTATAAGGCGAGATGCCGATATTTTTTTCCTTTCATCCATTGAAACACTAGTGCCACGAGCTCGATATTTCCCTCCTCTATCACAACCAATAACAACATTACGACCTAGTTTCGATCTCCTGATTGTTGTGACATACCCTTCCATTAATCCCACCTTGCGGACCCTATCAAGGAGCTCTTCTCGAGTTGAAAAATTCTCGGTTAACAATGATTTTAGCCCATTAGACTCAACATTGTCCACTTTGGTCATTTCATTTTCTATGTCACCACCTGTTAAAGTACGAATCCACAAAGTGGATAGTCAATGTTAGAGTTAATGTTATCATACGAATAAGAAATTAACCTAATCAAATTAGTAGGTATAAAAAATTGAACTAATTAAAGTAGTCAAATTATAGTATGAATGTGGGGTCCTAATAGTAGGTATAAAAAATTGACTTAATCAAACTATAGTCCAAAACCAAGTTAGTCGGTGGGGACCAAACCAGACATATATAAATGAGGTGCAAAATACCCATAGTGTTTCCAGAAACAAGAAGAACCTAGAATCACTTAGAACTTGGGAAAACTTCACAAGTAATTTTCCTCTGTTATAGCATAAGCCGAAGAAGAATAAATTTCAAAAAAAAAAAGCCCTAGATCGAGAACTCAAGCGTAAATGAAGAGATATTACCAAAATCAGTTGTATAGCTGAATGATTTGTACATCTCTGATATTTCTTCAATGTTACTTGTGGCGGTGAGATTTATTATATCATTCAATTTTTAATCCGTTTGAACCAGTACGAAGATCTTATTATTTTAAATAGTCACAATTAAATTTAAATTCTAGATTTCTCATAATCAAGTCTTTGCTCTTTAAATTATCTCGTATAATGACCAGTTATTATATTGAAATAGAACCAATTTTTATGCGCACATTGACTAACTTTTGAGGGTTTAATCCCATCATTTATAAGTAGAGAGCCCGATTAAACTAAATTGAATGAAGACATCAATCCCTTACCGATATCCAATTGAGTTAGTTTTAATACAACTTGTTAAAAAATATTTTAAATAAATTAAACGGTTTGAATTATTTGTGTAGATACCCGTACGTACATTTTTGAAATACTTTTTGTACTATTATTTTTTGGATAAAAAATATAACGGTGTCTCTGGAGTAAATTTCTTCTTCTTCTTCTTCTTCTTTTTCTTTTTGCGACAAGCACTGCCAAGTCTGCCATATTTGTGTACAAACGATAAAGCCCAGGACTGAAAAGGAGTGGACCCCTACTTGCCATCTTGTAGGAGTATTTGTTGGTTTTGTTATGTGGTAAAGACGTGAAGAGTATTATTGCCATATTTGCTTTTGAGCGAAAGGACTTCCATCGCAAAAAGGGAAAGGATAATTTTACCGTCCGCCCTGTGCGCTGATTATAGATTAACCCTTTTAGAAATAATTGAATCCCAGTGCTTTTCTGCTGTGGTGCTATAGTAGCTTGCTGCAGCGGCTACATATGTCGGAACCTAGCCAACACCAGTAGTGGCCGTACACACTCTAGTCTCACCAATGGACCATAATTGCTACACATATCACTGCCCACGAGGATGACTTGCCGTACGTTCCTAGCCCCTATACGGCTATACCACAAAAAACTATGTACACGTAATAAATATATAATTGATGCGTCTGACAAAGAATTGACGTGTAAGTATTAGCCAATTCCAAACATCGTATCTAAATTTATGCGTTGGCAAGCAAATCATTATCCCTATCTTCAATCATTATCCCTATCTTCAATCATTACCATATCTTCAATAATTTGTGCCCCGCAAAAAGTGGATGCGTCTTTGTCTAATTTGTGCTCTACAAAATATAGAAAAATTGAGCACCCACACGATAATGATCTCCACCACACTTATAACTGCAATGACGTATTGATCTCATATTGAGCTGCACAAAATGAAATTGGAAAGTATATCAGTAATAAAGATAGGTAGAAACATGTATGAGTCGAGGAAAATATGCTCAAGTAGCATGAAATAGAATAAATAGATAACTTACATGGTGTTTCTAGCATATTTAGAGCGGAAAAGATATACGTACCGACCAAAAATATACCGAAATCGTACCGACGGCGTCGCCGGCCGTCCTCCGGTATATACACGAAAAAAAGGGTGTGTAGATCAAGCACCTTACACACATCGGATGCCCTTGATTCCCGCGTGGACCCCCTCGGTTTTTTTTTTTAGAATTTTTGGACGGCTCGGATCGGCCGTCCGGTGGCCGGAGGACGGCCGGCGACGCCGTCGGTACGATTTCGGTATATTTTTGGTCGGTACGTATAGCAATACTCTATTTAGAGAGACATCTTGGTTGGCCAAGACAAAATGAGGGTCCGAGCTACTGCTTTTATCCTTGTGTGGGCAGGTGCGGCTATTGTGTCCGACACGGTGGCAAACACTACATTTACGGGTCTTTTCCGCGATCTCAAATGCTGAAGGATGACGAGTGGTAGAGGAATCTCCCTTTCTTTTCTTTGAACCCAATGGGCGTCCTTTGTGGGGTTGAATGTTAGGTTCAAGAGTCAATGGAATTTCACCGTCAACAAGTTCAGCAATTCGCCTTTGGCTATCTTCTTTTTGAGCAAGAGGCATTTGTTTGTATTTATCATGGAACCTCTTGAGAAGACTTTCAATTTCACTCCCATTTGTGTTTACTCCACCATCCATATCAGTAAAGGATCTATCAATTCTCCATTGTGGATGTATATCATCAAGTAGCAAAGTTCCATCTTTCTTATCTCTCATCATGTGTGCACAAAGTAGACCCATGGTTCGTGAGAAATGGCCAGTACAAGGACCCAAAACATAATCTGTCCGAGCCAATTCACATTGCTTGAAAAGCTCTCCAAGTGCAAAGAAGGAAACATGACTAACAAGTTCCTTTAACATAGGAATCTGAAATTTACGGATAACACGAAGCTTTTCACTAGCAATCTTCGTCTTGATTTCATTGTATTGATTTTCAATTGCAAGACAAATTTTTTCCCTCACCTCGCGAAAATTACCTGTGGAAACTGTCAAATATCTCTTGAGCGTTGAATGTGCACCTTCAACCCTTGAAGTAACACAATGCCCAAAGTGTGGATGTTTCCCTATCCATGCATTTACAAATCTCTCTTTGAAAGGGAGCCAAGTATTCTTGAGATAATTGATTACATATTCCTTCTCCTTGTATTGAACTTCAAGCAGATGCCAAGCTTCATGAAAGGAAGATTCATCAACCGACTCAATCACATTAGTCCAAGTCGATAAAAAAAATTCTCCCAATCTTTTCCACTTTCAAATTGTGACTTACATTTCGATAAAACATTTTTCTCAATGTGCCACACACATAAAACATGAGCAGTTCCTGGGAAAACAAGTTGAATAGCATTCATTAGTGCTAATTCTCTATCTGATAAAATCACCAAAGGTTGTTGGTCATGACCCAAAAGTTTTTTGAATCTTTCCAATGCCCACACACAATCTCCTTCTTCCTCTTTTTGCATGAAGGCGAAACAAGAATAGAATGATCCATTAAAGCTTGAAACTCCCACTATATCAAGCAATGGCATCTTATATTTGTTCGTCTTATACGTGCAATCCATTGCAAAGACATATGGATAACTCTTGGTTAGGGCAATTGAAGAAGGATGTGCAAAAAACAAATGAGTCAAATGGCCATCTCCATCACGTTCTACGTCGAAAGAAAAATCCCCTTTACCCAATTCATCAAATAATGCTTGAACCATGGTACGACCTGCTAAAACTTCTTTTGTGATGGCATTTTTTGCATTATACACTGTCCTTGCTATTGCTTTACAACTTGGATCACTTAGCCGCAATGAAGAAAGAACTTGTCGAGGTGGTATACCGGCCAACGTCATTTGTCTTATACTTAACATATCTTCTTGTGAAAAACGACGGCAATAGGGATGCCCAGACATATCACTTGACAATCCATGATTATGAGATGCATTTTTAATCTCCACTTTCCAACTCTCACCAATTTTCTTTTTTCCCTTTATCTTGAAAGGACAATCTATAAGGCGAGATGCCGATATTTTTTTCCTTTCATCCATTGAAACACTAGTGCCACGAGCTCGATATTTCCCTCCTCTATCACAACCAATAACAACATTACGACCTAGTTTCGATCTCCTGATTGTTGTGACATACCCTTCCATTAATCCCACCTTGCGGACCCTATCAAGGAGCTCTTCTCGAGTTGAAAAATTCTCGGTTAACAATGATTTTAGCCCATTAGACTCAACATTGTCCACTTTGGTCATTTCATTTTCTATGTCACCACCTGTTAAAGTACGAATCCACAAAGTGGATAGTCAATGTTAGAGTTAATGTTATCATACGAATAAGAAATTAACCTAATCAAATTAGTAGGTATAAAAAATTGAACTAATTAAAGTAGTCAAATTATAATATGAATGTGGGGTCCTAATAGTAGGTATAAAAAATTGACTTAATCAAACTATAGTCCAAAACCAAGTTAGTCGGTGGGGACCAAACCAGACATATATAAATGAGGTGCAAAATACCCATAGTGTTTCCAGAAACAAGAAGAACCTAGAATCACTTAGAACTTGGGAAAACTTCACAAGTAATTTTCCTCTGTTATAGCATAAGCCGAAGAAGAATAAATTTCAAAAAAAAAAAGCCCTAGATCGAGAACTCAAGCATAAACGAAGAGATATTACCAAAATCAGTTGTATAGCTGAATGATTTGTACATCTCTGATATTTTTTCAATGTTACTTGTGGCGGTGAGATTTATTATATCATTCAGTTCAGAAAAATCTTCATGTGTAAATTCCATGGTTTGTGGCAAGTCCCAGAGGTCTTCACCATCATCATCCATTGTTGAACTTGCAAACAAGAGAGTAGCTCAGAAAGAGAATAAACAATAAATTGGAAGGGAATGAAGACAGAAAATGGTCACTGGTGAAGATTGTTTGACACTTACCTGGGAGAATAATGAAGAATAGAGGACATGCACAAGCTGAAATAAGATCAATCTCCCTTCTTTGCCGGCTGGAGATTACAACCTACCCAAACCTCTTTCCCCCCCTTTTGCTGCCCTTGTAAAAGGGGATTCCCAGATTCAAGTGGGATTTGATCCCGAGAAAAAAGAAGTGAAAAGTTTTTTTTTTTTTTTAGCAGGAGAGAAAGGGGTAGGTCAGTCATTTGGCAAGTGAGAGAAAATAAGCATCACAAAGAGCAAGGGTATTTTAGTAACTTCACTCAATAAAAACAAAAAGGGGGGTGGCGTTAACAATTTAGGGTTTGGCAAAATCAGCTCCCTTTTAGAAATAAAATTTAATTATGAAGTTTTAGAATAAAATAATAAAAACTTCAAACCAATTTAAACGAATTGAAAACTAGAGTATTTAATTTTTTAATCATATTTTTTATATGTAAACGACCTCAAAAAAGGGTAATGATAATGTCAAAACTCCAGCGCATAAAAGTCTTATACACTATACATGATATAAGTCTTTTGTATATTAGAATTTTGGCACCAACAAAAGTAGTTTTGACATTATCATTTGAGTACTTAATTTCTTTGAGACTATTTATATATTAGAAAATATAGTAAAAATTTAGTGTTTCAATTTTTAATCCGTTTGAACCAGTACGAAGATCTTATTATTTTAAATAGTCACAATTAAATTTAAATTCTAGATTTCTCATAATCAAGTCTTTGCTCTTTAAATTATCTCGTATAATGACCAGTTATTATATTGAAATAGAACCAATTTTTATGCGCACATTGACTAACTTTCGAGGGTTTAATCCCATCATTTATAAGTAGAGAGCCCGATTAAACTAAATTGAATGAAGACATCAATCCCTTACCGATATCCAATTGAGTTAGTTTTAATACAACTTGTTAAAAAATATTTTAAATAAATTAAACGGTTTGAATTATTTGTGTAGATACCCGTACGTACATTTTTGAAATACTTTTTGTACTATTATTTTTTGGATAAAAAATATAACGGTGTCTCTGGAGTAAATTTCTTCTTCTTCTTCTTCTTCTTTTTCTTTTTGCGACAAGCACTGCCAAGTCTGCCATATTTGTGTACAAACGATAAAGCCCAGGACTGAAAAGGAGTGGACCCCTACTTGCCATCTTGTAGGAGTATTTGTTGGTTTTGTTATGTGGAAAAGACGTGAAGAGTATTATTGCCATATTTGCTTTTGAGCGAAAGGACTTCCATCACAAAAAGGGAAAGGATAATTTTACCGTCCGCCCTGGGCGCTGATTTTAACCCTTTTAGAAATAATTGAATCCCAGTGCTTTTCTGCTGTGGTGCTATAGTAGCTTGCTGCAGCGGCTACATATGTCGGAACCTAGCCAACACCAGTAGTGGCCGTACACACTCTAGTCTCACCAATGGACCATAATTGCTACACATATCACTGCCCACGAGGATGACTTGCCGTACGTTCCTAGCCCCTATACGGCTATACCACAAAAAACTATGTACACGTAATAAATATATAATTGATGCGTCTGACAAAGAATTGACGTGTAAGTATTAGCCAATTCCAAACACATCCGGCTTTGTTCGGTTGCCCGTTTAGTTTTAGTTTTAGTTTTGTTTTTAATCATTACCCTATTTCTTTCTTCAATCATTACTTTATTTTTTCAATTATTACTTTCTCATCTCTCTCTATCTCTTTCCAATCATTATCCCTATCTTCAATCATTACTCTATTTCTCTATCCATCTACTATCAAAACTAAACTAAACTAAACTCTCAACCAAACACAATCATCGTATCTAAATTTATGCGTTGGCTAGCAAATTGTTATTCCCCCCCCCCCCCCCCCCCCCCCCCCCCCCCGACCCCACAGTACCTTTTCCGCGATTTTCCCGAATTACCCCCGACTCTCCCCAGGAATCCCCCCACACCCACCCAACCCCCCCCCCCCCCCCCCCCCCCCCCCCCGGGCTCCCCTAAAACGACAACGTTTTAGTTTTTTTTTTTTTAAATAAAATCAAAACCATCCATTTGCAATCCTATAGAGTAGAAACGTAATTATGAGAGCCCTACAAGCAAAATTTGATTATGTCTCTTTAGAATAATATGATCATAATAAAAATATCTACACACCCGTTCAAACGGATTAAAAATTGAAGTATTTAATTTTTTAACCATATTTTTTAATATATAAACTGTCTAAAAAAAATTAAGTGCTCAAATTTTCACTCCGTTTAAGTCGGTGTAAAGATCTTGTTATTCTGATTATATTGATAAGATCTTTGCACTGATTCAAATGGAGTGAAAATTTGAACACTTAATTTTTTGAGACCGTTTATATATTAAAAAATATGGTTAAAAAATTAAGTGTTTCAATTTTTAATCCGTTTGAACGGCTATGTAGATATTTTTATTCTGATCATATTATTCTAAAGAGACATAATCAAATTTTGTCTGTAGAGCTCTCATAATTACGTTTCTACTCCATAGGATTGCAAATTGATAGTTTTGATTTTTTTTTTTTTTTTTTAAAAACGTTGTCGTAGATCCGGGCTCCATTTTTTTTAAAACTAAAATGGCAATGTTTTAGGGGCTTCGTAGGAGCTACCATGCCCCATGGGCCAGCAGAGCCCCCGAGCCCCCCTACTTTTTAATTTATTTGTTTATTTAATTACTTATATCTTATTTATTTAATTTCTATAAATACACCCTTTGTATATTTAAAAATATAATTCAAGAATTAAGTGTTTTAATTTTCAATTCAGTTAAATCAGAGCAAAGATCGTTTTTTCTTATTATTTTATTTTAAATGGTCATAATGAATTTTTTGGTTTAAGGTCTTTCAACAAACACCCTAAGACTCATTATTTAGTTTCAAGACTCTCTTAGCGTGTCTATTGAAAGGTCTTGGAGCAAAAAATTTATTATGACCATTTAAGATGAAATGGTCAAAAAAATAACATCTTTGAACCAATTCAAACGGACTGAAAATTGAAACACTTATTTTTTTACACCGTTTATATATTAAAAAAATAGTTTAAAAAAATAAGGGTATTCAAAAATTTACTACGACCATTTAGGATAAAATGTTTAGAAAAATAACATCTTTGCACCAGTTCAAACAGATTGAAACTTGAAATACTTTTTTTAACTATATTTTTAATATATATATATATATATATAGGAAAAAAAAGGGAAAAAATAGTCAGATTAATTTTTGAATATATTTTTTAATATATAAACTATTTAAAAAAATAAGTGTTTCAATTTTCAATCCGTTTGAATCGGTGCAAAAATGTTATTTTTTTAATCATTTCATTCTAAATGGTCCTAATAAATTTTTGACTCTAAGACCTTTCAATGGGTACCGTAAGAGCTTTAAACTAAATAAGGAGTCTTAGGGTGCTCGTTGAACTGGTTAATGTTGTACTTATATATATTCATTTTTTTAATATAGATTTTTGAAAGCATAGAAATATGTTAGCTTGGGCGCAGAGCGTTGGTCTTAAATATAGTATTATGGTGGTTAATTGAAAATAGAATTTGAGTTAACAAAAAAAAAAGGAAAAATTGGGAAAGTAAGCAAATAAAGAAAAGAATTGAAAATTATGAAAAAAAAGAAAAAAAAGAAGGAGAACTGGGGGTGGGGGGGAATGGGGACGGGGGAAGGGTAAAACGGGAAGGAGGGGGTGGGGTCGGGGGGTGGGCTGTGTTGCGGGGGGGGGGGAAGCAGCTCTCGTATGGACATGCATGTGTACGTAAATCACTAGTAAATATGCATTTTGTGGTTTTCCGAATCTCTTTATAAGAAACTCACTCGAGTACATAAACTTTCTCTTGATAAAATGGACGGCCAATATACTAAAATGTTTTTTTTTTTATGGGAATATACCGTACAATTTTTTTTTGAAAAGAGTCATGCATTCAACAAAGCCCATCGGGCAAACAAATTCCAGAACAGATACAGGAAATAACCAAAGCAACCTAAGCTTTAATCAAGCACCTACTGCCGAAGTAGGCCTTGCAATAACGCCGGTACATAAGAACCAATCTCGGTCTAGATTACAGAGGATTTAAAGAAATCCACGGCTCAAACCCTAAACAAATAAGCATCGCTGAAATTTGAAAGCAAAACAACAACAAAAAAAACTAAAATCTAACAGGTCTTATGGACAAAAACACCGGATCACCGCCCTGAACAGAACAAGAGTCGAATACTACCGGACCACGGCAACTGGAGACCAGTCTTCATCCAGCCGACTGTTGCTCAGCCCAATCAAACACCACCAGACCACACCAGCCCCAACAACACCACCGAAACCCATCAACCCCAAAACAAAACATCCGGAGACACAACTACCACCAAGATCGGACCATTCCTCAATAGGCGCCGGATTATTTGCCCACCACCATCACCCACCATATCTGGAGCACCCAGACTGGTACAGAATCGGACGGGGGAAACCCGTCGATAGAAAAGGAAAACTGAAAATAGCAGAAGAAAAACGGAAAAAAAACCCATACACCATCCGTAAACCTTATTACGCTCAACGCCGGACCAAGACCAAGAATAATAAATCTGGAGACGATGGAAGAAGAATGGGACAGAGGAGCCACCATCCACCGGCGAAGTCGGCCTGAGGAACCCTCGCCGTCCAAACGAACTGCCCCCCGAAACCTGCTAGTCATGGAGAACACGGTAAAGAAAGAGAAGAGAGGCGAGGAAGGCAGGGGTGGGGAGCAGGGGAGGAGGGTGAGAGGCGGAGCCCCCCTCCCCCAGATCTGGGTCGGAATTTTTTCTCTCTCTAGCGGCGGCTTTTCCTTTACTTGTTACTTGTCAATCTAGATATTCTTTCTTTGCAGGAAAAGGATTACAGTACAATTAGATCATGTGTAGATCATGTATTTATCTGAACTGATGAAATTTATGGCAAAGATATATTCTTTTATGCATGATCCCCAACCCGCGTTATCTATGAGTTTTGGGCATGGGATCGAAAAATGTAATTTTAAGCTGGAAAGGGGAAGGAGCTGGCGCACCAGCTGAGTGAATGACTATTTGGTGCTCTTAAATTCTGTCACGTGATGGTTCAGGATCCTTTACTTTCTAGGTATAAGATAATGCGAAATTCATAAATGATTAAAAACTTGGTAATTGTAATATACAAACGAAAAGAAGTACATGAGTGAGATTTGCAAAAATTTGGCCTACCCTTCGACTCATAAATAAATATGTGATTCTCTTGGAATGGGTAATAATGGAGGGCCCTGAGTAACACACAAGCTCTTAATAACTCGGGTCCTATAAAATGACCGAAAAATACGTACTCTAATAAAGTTTTTACAATTTTTAATATACTTTTACTCAATTTTATATATATTTCATACATTTCAATATACTTTTTCAATTTCAACAATAGTCCAACGAGCTCTTTTTTAGCATTTTCCTACGGAGGAGCTGATATTTTGTTTTGAGGGAGGATCTTTATTTATTTAAATATAACATATCTTCTATTTCACATTTTCCTCTCTATTTCACCTTCATGGAGATGAATATTGATATGAAGCACTGTGCTATCAACTTTTCAAAATGGAGGATTGAACTTCTCCATCCTCTATATTTAGGCTGTGTTCTTTTAAACTTAAAATGAGTTAGTTTGTCATTATTTAATTTTACTTTTTTTTTATATTTGTTAATTTTGCGTCAAACTTTAGTGAATTATTGATTTTTTTCAATGAGAAGAATCAGAAAAGCACGTACTGGATAGCTGTTGCAAGGGAATCACCATTCTGACTCATGTATCCTTTCAACCCCCTACAATAACTACAATACTGTTGTGAATTGTAACAATGAGGCCAACCATGACGCGAACCGGCCATATCCGCCGGAGACAGAGTAGACAAGACAATCAATAAGTACATTAATCACACACAAATATTTACATACACTTACTTACAACAATGTTACAGTTACCACACTACACTTGTGGGGCTCACTCCGAATTCCATAGAAATACAAAAAAAAAAAAAAATCATAAATGTTATATAATTTTTTATAAAGCTCTATAAAAAAACAATTTCAATGGATATCGGTAATTATTTTTCGAAATTTGTAGTAGCGAAACTCTGCAGTTAAACAATTTCACATACAAAAGTAATACAAAAGTCTGTCTGTTTTAAATTATCTTTGTCTTTAGCTAACTTTTTAAAGATTTTGATAATAATTTTGTACTCCTTTTTAGATTTTGCTAGTCGAGACGGACCTCTAATTCACAAAAATTCAACACAAAACAGTGAGGTTGGAGCGAGAGTGTTGGTATAGGCACTACAACACGGAAGACCTATTGCGAGGAAATATGGAGAGGAAAAGAGATTTCGTCGCTAAAAGTACACAATCTGCGAGGAAATTCAAATTCGTCGCTAAAAAGTTACATTTAGCGATGAAATAATAATTTCCTCGCCAAATGTAACCCTTTTGCGAGGAATCTGTTTTCCTCGCTAAATGTAACCCTTTTGGTAAAAAATATTTTGTCACCTTTTTTTGGACTCATTAAAATTTCATATGTAAGTCATTATTAATTATGTTCATGTATATTTAATATCACGTGGTAAGGGATAATCAACTACATAGTTAAACATCATAAGCAAATTTATTAAAATAAAAAAGTGATAAATGGAAAAAAAAATAGTTTCATCGCCAATCGCATTAAATTGATGAAATCAAAAATATGTTTCACACGAATTATATGAATTCACTTTTCCCCAACTAAAATTAATTATTAACAATGTCAGTATGTTCAAATTGTACTAAAATTTATTGTTTGAATACAAAAAATTTTAAGGACATGCTAAAAAAAAGTTCATCCCATAGTTATTGTCAACCAATCAGTGCAAATGATCAGTTGATCAAGAAAAGAGGTCCTCTCGCAAGCAACGCACTGTTGCTCGCTCTTCAACTAAATCCAAGTACAAGGCTATTGCTGATGTGGTCGCCTAATTAACTTGGCCGGGTTCAGTCATTCCTCTTTGAACTTGGTCTTTATATCTGTGCCACTCCATTAATGTGGTGTGATAATATATATTGGTGCAACATATCTTACAGCCAATCCCGTCTTCCATGCCCGCACAAAGTATGTTGAAATTGATTATCATTTTGGGCATGACAAAGTCGCTCGTGGTGATTTAAGCGTCCAATATATTAGCACCAAGGATCAAATTGCCGATATTTTTACACAAAAGGACTTGCGTCTTCCCGCATTCGGACACTGCGTTTCAATCTGAAGGTCATGCCTCGACTATCAGCTTGCAGGGGGTGTCAACCAATCAGTGCAAATCAGTTGATCAAGAAAAGAAATCCTAATAATGTTAGCCATTTCAGTGGTTATATTTTATCATTTGCAATAGCTTTTGTAAAGCTGATCACTTGTAACCGTATTTGTATATAAATACCCAAGGAATAGAACACTCTAGGTAACAGAGTGCATTCATCAATTCTATCGTATTGTTCCTTTGACTGTTATAAATCCAAAAAAAGGACTGGACATAGGGATTATAAGTTTGTGGATGAATGATGTGCTTTTCAGAAAAAGAATGCAGGGGATATATGGATTGCTTTTCGTAGAGATAACTAATTATTAATTCATACAAAAAAAATTAATGAAAAGCTAAACAAAAAATAAAGTACTTAATAATTGCGAAATGTATCTTCAAAATATCACTAATCTATTTTCAAAATATGTAAGGTTAACCCCATTTAAAAAAAACATAACAAATTATTACTATTGTAATATTGTAGTTGAGTTAAAATTGTTATGGGCGCATATATACAGTAAGAACATATTGACCCACCAAAAAAAATATCGTATTTGCAGAAATTTAAAGTGCTCAAACTAATTTAGGCACTACAAAAGGTTACTAAACTTAGAGAGAATTAAAACGAAGTATAAAATAAACAAATTTAGAAAGGTATAAAGATTTATTAAAGATATATAACAAAACATTAAATTATAAAAAAATTCAATAAAAACGAATAATGTTAATGATTTAAAAAACAAGTTTAAAGAAACACTACGAATGGACTAAAATTAGAGAGAAAGGTTTAAAGAAACAAATTTAGAGAGGTGAAAGAATGAACAAAAGGTTTATATATAAAAAAGGCAAAGGTTTGAACTGAAAAGGAAGTTGGTGTGATGGATGGAGTGAATGCCTCCATACAGGAGGCCACGGTTCGAGTTTGCGCGGAAGCAAATGATCTGGAGAACTCTCTATTTTTTAGTTTCAAGAGTTTTAGCGAGGAAAAATTTCCTCGCTGAAACTATAATTGGCGAGGAAAAAATTAGTCTAGCTAGGAAAAATTTCCTCGCCTATTTTATAAACAGTGTACTAGTCTAGTGAGGAAAAACTATAGCGAGGAAAACATTCCTCGCTAATTGGGTCAGAATTTGCTAGGAAATTTTTTTCCTCGCAAATTCTTTTTGCGACAAGCTTTTTGCGAGGAAAACGGGCGAGGAAAAATTTCCTCGCAAATGCATTTTGCGAGGAAATCAGCCTTTTAGCGAGAAAATTAAATCCTCGCTACAAGCCTTTCGTGTTGTAGTGAGGGTTTTTATGAAGAGATTAAATTCTACACGAACCCTCCGTGTAGAACGAAATCTCTGCCAGACCAATGAAAGCATGACAACTCAGTCTTCTATCCACACACGTGCTATTAAGTATAAAATATTATTTAGGATCTTATGAAGTAGAAACTTGATTATAAGAGCCGTAGAGACAAAATTTAACTATCATCTTTTAAAATAAAATGATTAAAAAAAATAAGATCTTCGCATCGATTCAAACGGATTGAAAATTGGATCACTTAATTTTTTTAAATGGTATATATATTAAAAAATATGATGAAGAAAATAAGTGCTTCAATTTTCAATCCGTTTGAACCTGTGCGAAGGCCTTTTTATTTGATCATTTTGTCCTAAAGAGTCATAATTAAATTTTGTCTCTAAAGATCTCATAATTATCTTCTCTTTATTTGGGATTCTATGAAGCAAAAATTTGATTATAAGAGCCCTAAAGACAAAATTTAATTAGGACCTTTTAGAATAAAATGATCAGAAGAATAGGATGTTCGCACCGGTTCAAACAGATTAAAAATTGAAGCACTTGATTTTTCAACCACATTTTTTAATTTTTAAACAGTCTAAAAATATTAAATGCTCCAATTTTTAATCCGTTTGAATCGGTGCAAAGTTTTTATTTTTCTGATCATTTTATTCTAAAGGGTCATAATTAATTTTGTCCCTAAGACTTTCATAATTAATTTTCTGCTCCATAAGATCTCAAATAATCATTTTGCACAAAAGAACACGTGTGGAGTGTGTAGAGAAGACTGAGTTGTCATGTTTTCATTGGCTTGGGGGAGATTGCGTTCTACATGTGGAATTATTACTTTCTTATGATTGGATAATGCTACTCACACAACGATCTAAACACAACAATTTACACAACCTCTCACATATATGTGGGGCCCACACATAGTAGTGTGTGTGGAGCCCACATACATGTGAGAAGTTGTGTAAGTTGTTGTGTTTGGATTATTGTATGAATATCATTTTTGTTTACGATTTCCCTCGCCTCTCATACGAGAATGAGGTAGAGAGGAGACCGTTGGAGATACTCATAGTAAAGCCAAAATGTGCATTAAATTGCAATATTCGTTGATGAGCTGGTGGTTTCTGAGCGTCAACCCATCTATTTCTTCCAATCTCTTGAGTTTGTGTAAAAGACGACTACTATACTTGGTCTAAAAGAGGATTAAAATAAGATGATGGTCAAGTACGTGTTTTGATAATTAATATTTCCTCCGTTCTTAAATAAGTATTTGGCGCGCAAAATTAGGCTTTACAAAACCAAAATTAGGCTTTACAAAACATGCATATTTTTTATTAAAAATTTTTATTTTTTTTTACAATCTAATAGAACTCATTACTATCTATTGATTTGTGAAAAAAAATTAATTTTTTTAACGAAACAAATGCATCATTTTGAAGGCCTAGTTTTGCGTGTCGGACACTTATTTAGGAACGGAGGGAGTATCTGTTAAAGACGTACTGAAAACATTTGTTAATGCTGAAAATATCATTAGCAGGTATTAATTATCAAAACACTTCATGGACCGTCATTTTCCCAAATAAGAAGCTGAGTTTTCTTCAACAGAAAAAAAACAGACTGAAGTATTAAATAAACCATTATTAATTGATCTTGTTCGGTTAAGGGATTTGGATTTGGATTTGGAATTCTAATTATTATTTTATTTCTCTTCAATCATTACTCACATTTTTCTCCCTATCTCTCTCCAATCATTACTAATATTTTCTATCATTACTCTATTTCTCTATACACTCATTACCTACAAATTAAATCCAAAATCCCAAAACGAACGACGGGTCTTGTGCGGTTAAGGATTTTGGATTTTGAATTCTAAACATTATCCTATTTTGCTCCACTCATTACTCTCATTTTTCTCTCTATCTTTGCAATCATTACCCATATTTTCAATCATTACTTTACTTCTTTCTACACTCATTACATACAAATCCAAATCCAAAATCACAACGGTCGAGACAATTGGCCCAACGGTTGTATAGTGGCACTTCTGTTATGATGTTCTTTGCTTATACCATAGAGCACTACATTCATCTATTGCCAAAAGAAAAACAAACAACCCTTGAAATTCAAACTCAATGGTTTATCACGCGGACGAGTCATATTTTTACGGTATTTCCGTTGTGTCGCTCGTGATTTTCGGTTATACCATGTGTGATTTTATGTAATGTCATGTATGAGTCCGTGTGTTGTATAATATGGAACCACACATGACATAACCGAAAACCATAAGAGACATAACCAAAATCATAAAAGACATAACCGAAAATCATAAAAGGCATATCCTATTTTAGGTCTTTTACCCCACAATTCACATGCCTGCTGCAACCCTGCAAGCCTAGCACCATTCCAAGTACTCACAAATAGGTTGTAGTCTTTTTTAAAATTGTTGGAATTTTTTTTTTATATTTTTGTAAAATTGTTGTGTGCCCAATCTACTTTTGTGCCTCTACAATCCTCCTTCTTGAGTAATGCTATACGTACCGACCAAATCCATACCGATGGGCATGCGGAGCCCATTCCGAGTCCCGCTAAGATAATACGAGTTGTTCAATAATTTTATTAAAAAAAATCGAGTGCCTCCATGAAAAATTAGCTCAATTCGATATGTTTAGATGCTCGACCAATCTTTTATTTTTTCATTTAGATTATAGGATCTAGAAATTTGAATGAAAACATGAAAAATTGATCGAGCGGATTTACTTATATCGGATTGAGCTGATTTTTTCAACCGTCCAACTATTAGATTTTGTGAATTTTTTTCATATTTTAAATTTAATGACCGAAAATTCTTTTAATCCTGCCTCATCAGCCAATAGCCATAGGACCATCATCAGTCAATAGCCATAGGATCATGTTATGCTTAAGTGCATAGGTCGAATAACTTGGTTGTACGTGCGCATATTGAACTTGTTGGGTAAAAACACAAAAACACAAGATTACGTGGTTCCTCAAATTCGGGTACGTCCACGGAGAGAACAACTTCCACTATTATTGAATGAGTACAACGAGATACAAAATACTCTACTCTAGTTCTCAAGCCCTTGGTATTTTTATCTCCCTCAAACTCACACAATATTCTCTCTCAAATTTTTTTCTTCTACTCTTTTTACACTGTGCTCTCTGTCTTTTCTCATGCATACACGGCACGCGCACACACTCTATAAATAGGCATGACTAGACTAGCACAATAAAGACTAGGGCTGTTACGAACCCGACCGGACCGAAAAAGACCGAAAAAACCGACCGATCGGTTCGGTCTTCGGTCGGTCCAAGGGCGTTTTTTGGCGGTTCGGGGTAAACCGAACCGAACCGACCTAGGTCGGTTCGGTCTCGGTTTTCTGGAAATCTATACTGACCGAACCGAACCGAATGCGGACTGAACCGACCGAACCGACCGAACCAATGTAGGACCGAACCGAACCGACCGAACCATATATTATATATATTTATATAAATTGTTTTAATCTTTTGGCTTTTATTGTTTTGAATTGTTAACTTTTGGCTCTTACTTTTTTTTTTTTTTTGGAATTTTATTGCTTGATTTATTTACGTTTTTGCAAAATTTTCCAATCGATTGCTCTCTTTGTTCTAAATTGCTTTAACTCATAGTTATGTCTATCTAGCATCCTTAAGCACATATGGCTTATCCCAAATAGCCGATAGTATTTCCACATACTGGGAACAGTTCATTTTCTTCATGTGGCCAGGGGTCTCAAACTAGGAGCCACTTAAATTTATCCACGTGTCTAGTAGTTTACACACCTACTAGGAGCCACCATTTTTCCTTCTAAACTTCTATCTGTCCTTCCCAAGTCCAATAGCCTTTTCACTACTAGGAGCCTTATATTAGATGAGTGTGTCTCCAAAAAGAGACTTTCCAGGATGCATATGATATAAAGATTGTTCTTATCTAAAATGAAACAAATCCAAAATATATAAAACAATTGGGATGAACAAAAAATCTTAGAAAAAGAATATTTATTCTCTGCACAAAGAATCACATAAGTTACGTTTGTCTAAATAAAAACATGTAAAATGTCCAAATAAAATAAAAACTATTATTGTCCACGCATTACAAACCCTTATTATTATATGTTCCTGTAGTGAGATTATATTATAAACGTACAAGAAATCATCCATTGAAAGTCTAACACTATACCTGTATATGTACCCCATTTTTGCCAAAATTTTCGTAGATTTTCAATTACACTAATTCAGTATCATATATCATTTTTCCCCTTGCAAGGAAAGATGTACGTATATCCGTATTAATATAGATGAGAAATACAAAAATTGTTATCATCAAAAGCATATAATCAACTGTTAAGACGTTTGAATGTCTGTAAAGAGAGTTAAAGTACAACCACAATATAGCATTGTAGCTCATTACAAATAAGACAAACTATCGCCAAACAGTAGCTAGGAAAATTCATTGGCAAAACAGAAGCTAACACAATAAATTGGATACCGTGAGTCTCGGATTTTATTTCCATTTACAAAGTTCCTTTTTCCCATTCATGTCTAGTGCATCCTCCAAGTTATATGTTTTTTTTTTTTCATTTGGTGTTTGAAAAAAAAAAAAATAGGTACAATGGTCGAATATGGGTGAAAAAATGGCCCAAACATGGGTGATTGATTTAAGGTTGAAAATTGCCCAAATATGGACGAGAAACATGTGAAAATGGTCCGAATATGGGTAAAAAAATGGCCCAAACATAGCCCGTAGTCTATTGTTAGTTTTTAAAAATGGCCCAAATGGCCCAACTAAGGCCCATTTCGGGCGGACCGAACGCCCCGAAATCCCCGACCGAACCGAACTTACCCCGAACTGAACCGAACCGAAATTAGTACCAGTCGGGATCGGTCTCCGGATTAAATTCCCCGAACCCGATCAGGGTGCGGCAAATTCACCCCGAACCGAACCGAAACGACTGAATAACACCCCTAATAAAGACTCTTGGGACTGCCAGAAGAATCTGGAATCAATTACACACTACAGCCGGCTATCATGGGAGATTCCTAGAAAATCTCATTCACCAAACAACCAACCCACTTTACTGCTTAACTCCACCAAATCAAATAAAGACCAACTAATAATTTTCTTTTGCTTTTTCAATATCACATGGGCAAAACCCAACAAACACCCCCTTTTGCTCATGTGAAATCGCACCCCCTCGCTCGGGCGCCTCGCACCCCCTCGCTCGGGCGCCTAATCGAAAATATCGGAGACCAAATTTGGTGCAAAAGAGACCCTTTTCCTCGCACACAAATTTCCTTCAACTTTTTCAAAAACCAACAATTGAGGCACTTCCTTCTCAATGTTGCTCTCCACACGTAATGCCTCGTTTGTTTGCACTTTCACATGCCATACTTGGGTAACCCGACGCCCATAATTTTTTCTTGCTGGGTATCCACCATTTGCTTCAACTTGACCTCGAAGCTTGTACAAATTGCCCGCCATTTTTCCTTGCAACATCACTTTATCATTTTTAAAAATCTCAAGAACGTCTTCCCTTGTCGCAAAGCTACAACCCTTTGAATGTGGCATTCCCAAAGAAACCAAATTTTTCCTTAGTCCCGGTACATGTCGAACTCCGGTCAACCTCACAAATCTTCCATCGGCCATTCGAAAACGTACCGTACCCATACCTTCTAATCAGAAGCGTCACGCTTTCACTTTGGCCGTTCTGTCTCTCACTCCACTCTCTCTCTCTCTCTCTTTCTCTCTCTCTCTCTCTCTCTCTCTTTCTCTCTCTCTCTCTCTCTCTATAAATCACAACGACCCTTTGCTCTCCTCAATAAATCCAAACTCTCTCTCTCCAGGCACATTTCTGAACCCCATGGACCCAATACAACACGCGGTGTTCAGGCCCCCGGAGACCCCGTTCGAGCCCATGAAGTTTCTCTCCCGCTCTTGGAGCGTCTCCGCTCTAGAAGTCTCCAAAGCTGTTTCACCATCTCAAATACTCTCCAAAACCCTTGCCAACGGCGCCAAATGCGGTGGCCGAATCAACGGCAGCGGGGAGGTGGAGGAGGCGGCGGCGGCTGTTTCCGGAAACCCTTTCTCGTTCGCTTGTTCCGAGACTTCTCAGCTCGTCATGGAACGCATAATGTCCCAATCTGTAAGCATATACGCACATAGACACATAGACACATATGTGATGATTTTGTATCTTGCTTGAGCCGGATGATCAAAAATTACCATGTCCCGTTCCTTCAGAGGTTTTAAGGAAAATCACAAACGAAAGAGTAGAAGTAGAGAAGAAGTAAAGAAGAACAATCTTATTCCCCAATTGTAAAACGTTTTTTTGATTACAAAAGCTTCCTCTTTTAAAACCCTAACTCAGCTACTAATGTGAATTCCTTTTTAATCCCCCTGGAATCCAAAATACATTTAACTGAAATCAATACTCACAGAATCCAAATTACATTCTACTCCAATGAATATCAATGAAGCTCTTGCCAGCTGGACCGCAACACACTCCACTGACTAACCAACCTCAACTGCCAGGTGGTGGAATTACTAACTAGCACAAGTTCAGTTAGTGTTCAGTTAGTGCATCTGCTTTACAGGTTTCACAAGTTTTTGGAGTGCAAAAATCATCGCGTATATACCTGTAGAAAATTGATCTTCGCGCTTCACTTTTATACGCAAGCGCTTCACCTCGTATATGAAGTAACTTTACGTAGAGCGAGAAAATCAGCATCCATATCTAGATATATAAAGCATAAGCCAACAAATGCCATGTACAGACAAATTTTGGGGATATATTTGTTTGTCTCTGAGTAGCTCAATAACTTCCCCTGTCGCTATTTGGAATTCCAATTTCATTTTTGCACCTCACTCTGTTACATGTGTGCACATTTAAATGCATTCTAGATTTTGTTTTTACGGATCTAATTGATCAGATGTTAATTTTGTGCCATTTTCCCTTTTAATCTACTTTTGGGTTGTAGAAAATTACAAGTGTATATTGGGAAGAAGGGACCCGGGGATCCAGCGGCCTATGTCCGAACTGCAGGAACTACAGTGCGAACGTCGTTTTGGCGCCAAACGGGGATGCCATCAAAGCCAAACCGAGCCAAGGAAATAAATCAAGAGAAAAAAAAATTATGTGTTCCAAATTTCAATCCGTTTGAACCGGTGGAAAAATTTTAATTTTCAGATCATTTTATCCTAAATTATCATAATTAAATTTTGACTCTAGGGCTCTCGTTGATTAGTACTAAAAGATATTTGATTCTACGACTTTCTTAGGGTTAATCAACGAGAGCCTTAAAGTCAAAATTTAATTAAGACCCTTTAGAATAAAATGATCAGAAAAATAAAATATTCTCACTGATTCAAACAGATTGAAATTTGGAATACTTAATTTTTCAACCTCTTTAAACAGTTTATATATTAAAAACTATGGTTAAAAAATTAAGTGTTTCAAATTTCAATCCGTTTGAACCGGTGGAAAGATTTTAATTTTTCGATCATTTTATCCTAAATGGTCATAGTTAAATTTTGACTCTATGGCTCTCGTTGATTAGTCTTAAGAGATATTTGATTCTACGACTTTCTTAGGGTTAATCAACGAGAGCCTTAAAGTCAAAATTTAATTAAGACTCTTTAGAATAAAATGATCAGAAAAATAAAATCTTCCTACCGATTCAAACGGATTGAAATTTGGAATACTTAATTTTTCAACTTCTTTAAACAGTTTATATATTAAAAAATATGGTTAAAAAATTAAGTATTCCAAATTTCAATCCGTTTGAACCGGTGGAAAGATTTTAGTTTTTTGATTATTTTATCCTAAATGGTCATAGTTAAATTTTGACTCTAGGGCTCTCGTTGATTAGTCTTAAGAGATATTTGATTCTACGACTTTCTTAGGGTTAATCAACGAGAGCCTTAAAGTCAAAATTTAACTAAGACTCTTTAGTATAAAATAATCAAAAAAATAAAATCTTTCCACCGGTTCAAACAGATTAAAATTTGGAACACATAATTTTTTTCTATTGTTTTATTTCCTTGACTCGGTTTGGCTTTGATGGCATCCCCGTTTGGCGCCAAAACTACGTCGTTTTGGAGCCCTGTAGTTCCTACAGTTCCGCCATAGGCCGCTGGATCCCCGGGTCCGGGAAGAAGGGTGTTAAGTTCATTACTCTATCTGGGGATGATTAAGTTCAGCGGAAATTCAAGTGTTTCTTGAAATTACCAAATGGGTTTTCGCACATTTTAATTACACCCAGCTCGCGGCTTTCTATTTTCTCGGGTAAGATTGAAATACAGAAAAACAGAGCTCACTTGCTCTGAGTTTTTATAAGCTTTCATTTTTTAGTTCATTTTATATATATATATATATATATATATATATTATACTAAATAATTAGATGTTGATTTCGTAATTTTGTGCCATATTTTCTTGTGCTCCTATGTCCTTTTGGGTTGTCAAGAAAATTACTCCACTATTTAATGAAATATTGTACTATTAGATTCTTTCCTGATTTTATTGGCGTCACTGGCCATTACTTAAGTTCATGGGAAATCCAAGAAATTCATGAAACCACCAAATGGGTTTTCGTACAATTAATTACTGTAGTAACACCTAGCGGCTTTCTATTTTCTCGAGAAAGATTAAAATATAAAGGCTCCGTTGAGTTGTTGAAAATATTGTGCGGAAAATACATTTCTCGAAAAAAGTAAAGTGAGGTAGAGTAAAAGAAAATGAAATTTATTTTTTGGTTTGTGTTCTCTTAAAAAAAATATTGCAAAAAAAAAAAAAAACTAGAATTACTTCATTTAAACAAAATCTAATACTTTGTAAAAAAGTTTCTCTGGCAGAAAGTTGAAATTGTGGGTTTTACAATTTTTTTAATAACTGAATACACAGAAATTTAGAACTGATTTTTTTATCCTTTTTGTGCAACTGAAGGGACCAGAGACTCTTGTGCGGTTCCGCTTTTTTTTTTTTAAACCTTTTAAACTTTCTTTTTCAAAAAGAATATAATTTCTAGTTCAAATATAATGAAAATAAAAAATAATTTTTTAATTTTTTTACGCCGTTTAAAAGATATCAATACATCTATCAAACAAGATATATATTGATAAGAAAATTTTTTGCGTAAATACATGATTTTTAAATTTGAAATTATCTTTCTTTTTTAAAAATTCTTTTTTAAAGTATCCAAAACACCCCTCTGTGCACTCCATTTTACAAAAATTCCCTTTTAAAATTTTTATGTATCTATACATATCTCATTTTTCGACTCTAATAATTTATGATAAAACCCACTTGCAATCATTCCGGTTTCTCTCTCCTCAGACCCAGTTGGTTCTTTATTTTTCTCTATTTATTTGATTAGTTTAAGAAATCCACAAGTGTTCACTGATGTCTGTTTACACAGTACTTTAAGGTTAATTAATAAATGTTCAATTATTTGTTTATTTATTTGGTGATGAGCAGCAAGACGTATCACCACGGACTTCAGGCCGGCTTTCTCACGGTGGGCCTTTGAATGGTGGCTCTCTCACTGACTCTCCCCCTCTCTCTCCCTCCGAAATCGACGATAAGGTTCTCTCCCTCCTCCCCTCTCTCTCATAAAATGTTTCTATACACGCATACATACATGCACTTATAGGAATTCAATCCCCTCGTGTACTTTTTGGAACGTAGCTGGTCCTGTCCGGTCCATTTGTGAGTCCTTAATTTTGGTGACAACTTCTGTGATAACCTTTGAATTTTGTAGACCGCGGACAATATGAGTTGATATGTTTTTGAAGATGTACTCAAACTAGTACATCTGGATTAAGAAAAATGAATATTGCGCGTATTCTTCACAAGCTTAATTATCTTAAAAATGAACTGTTTCAACCACCAAAGTGAATACGGGGAGCACCGACAAACGTGCATATATAGACAATTGGATTCGTATTCCATTCCCTAGAGAAAAAAAAAATCTGTGTGATTCCTCTAGGGATGGCAACGGAGAGATTCGGGGGTGGATACCACTATCCTCGTCCCCGATCCCCAAACCCAAATCCGTCCCCATCCCCGTCCCGATCCCCACCAGGGATTTATTTTTACCTTCCATTCCCGCCCCAAACGGGGAACGGGGATCCTCTCGGGGAATCGGGGATCCAAAGATTCCAAAACTTTTTTTAAAAAAAAAAGTCACCTGCCATTAAAAAATACAAACCATGAAACTAAATTCCAAAAAAACACACAATCTAGGCTGCCATTACAATTGATAATCAATGTCAATTTCAACTTTCATCAAGTTTTGGAAAACAGAAAGCCTCTAAAAAAACGCTTCATGTAGTACTTTTGATATGAACCATTTGTTCATTGGTTAAGTGGAGGAGTACAATAACCAAATTGTTTCCTACTGCCATTTAACACAAAATAGTCCAACTACAGGAATCAGAGTTAAAATTATGTATATATATAGTAGGCTACTGGGATGGGGTTCGGGAACCCTAACTTACGTATATATAATTATTATATATAGTAGGCTAGTGGGGCGGGACGGGGCGGGTACTAACTCATACCCATCCCCTACCTGTTCCCCACTTTTTTTAAAAAATTATCCCCATACTCTATCCGATCTCCAAATAATTTCCGAATCCCCTACCCATTTGGGGCGGGGAACGGATTGGGTCGGGTAGGCCGAAATTGCCATTCCTAGATTCGGGCGGGTACTAACTCATACCCATCCCCTACCCATTCCCCACTTTTTTTAAAAAATTATCCTTATACCCTATCCGATCCCCAAATAATTCCCGAATCCCCTACCCATTTGGGGCGGGGAACAGATTGGGTCGGGTAGGCCGAAATTGCCATCTCTAAATTCCTCCGAGCAGCAGGTATAATTGTCGGATTCTGACACAGTACATTAAAAAACCCAGATGATCATGGGGGCGGGGGGGCCTGGTGTTTTTTTTCTCTGTTTTGGTTATGAAAAGCATCTGAGAAACCACAGTGACAGTGAGGGATGCCAAATTTCCCGCTTTCACTGTAACCAAAAATGTCTGTAATTACCTCAACATCCCCAGTCACGTTGGTTTATGATGTTTCGCTTTCTTCTGTTCATAAAAAGGCTGTATCGCCATTGGAGTTAGGCCTGTCCACGGTCGGATTTTTTTCGGGTTTAGGTCGGGTTGGACCCGACCCGACTGTTGTCGGGTTGAATAAATATCGCCCGAACCCGACCGTGGTCTTTGTCGGGCTCCGATCGAACTGTTGTCGGATTGACGGATTGGGCCAGTTTTTTTGGGTCGGTTTTATTTTTCTGGACCCTTTTTTTTTTTTTTTTAACTTCTTTAGTTATTTTGGGCTAATTTTTCATCATTTTCAGCAGGCCAAATGGCCCAAGGATTAATATAAATATTTTGGACCATGCCCCATAGCTCAATCCAAGGCTCCAAGCCCTGTTTTTCAGTTTCCACATTTCTCAGTCAAATTCCAAAGAATCCAAACACAACCTGACAATCATATAACATAAAAGCAATAAAAGCACAACCACATAACCAAAAAAATGCCAACATTTCAGCTGGAAATGCTTTCCAGTTTTCCAGTCCCGACTCCTAGAGGCCAGAGGGCACTGGAGCAACCAACCCTCCCCTGTTTTCTCAACATTGACTCAGTTAACACTAAGCAGTCACACACATTAACAGTTTCCACTTTCCACCACCACCACCACACAGCAAAACAACAAAAAAAAAAAATTTACAGAGAGCAGCCAGCTCTCTAGTCTCTACTCCCCTGTTTTTTCAGCAGTCATACATCAAAATATTTTCAGTTTTCCACCATCATATTACAAGTTCAGACGACAACCAAAACAAGTCTAAAATGATTAAAAGAAGTCTAGTTAAATTAGGCAATACTCCATAGTCCATACTCCATAGTGCTGCTGCTCCCAACCCCATATTTCCCATGTCTGTTCAAAGTTCAAACCTGTTACATAGAAATAAAAATTAGAAGACAATTAAAAACTTCATAGATTTTTTTTTATATAAGTAAAAACTTCAAAGATCATCAAATAACATCTACAACATCATCCTCAAGCTCCCCACAAAGCGTGAAATCAAAATTGCTTGAATCCATCACCTACAAACAAGTGTAATCAAGATCAATAAACTGCAATGCATATAGATATAGTACTAAACCAGTCGAAATAAGAGAAAAAATTAGCTTTACTGTTTTCTTTTGCTTTACCAGTCGAAATAGAATCATAAATTAACGTTAGTGCTACACCAGTTGAAAATAGAAGCACAAATTGTTTTTTTAAGTGCTACACCAGTCAAAAATCGAAATAGAATCATAAAACTTCACATCTTTGGCATCTGGTAGCTCAATGGTGACGTACAGTTAACATGTTAAATCAGATGGGCAAACTTAAATAAGACAACTCCAGACATTCAGTCAAGCTATAAAGTCTGTATTCGACAGTTAACATGTTATAAAACTTATATCAGGCACCCGTAAGGCCGTAAGATCCATTGGCCTTCAGGAAAACACAATACCCAGGTACTTGTTAATTTTTTTTTTTTTATGTCTTTATCAGTCAATCAAAAAATTAGCTACGCAGTCAGAAAAAACCAGCCAAAAACTCACTGATCTACAGCCAAAAAGGGGGGAAAAATTAAACAAGAGGGTTTGATCGATTCCAATACTCTATCAATTCATCAGATCAAAATCACAGAGAATTTTTTTTGTAAAACCCTATTACTGTAACAGACTAACAGTCGTATTCTCGACTCTCGTCGAGAAATTTACAGAGAGAGAGAGAGACGTACCACTGTTGTATCAGTGACTCAGTGTCGATTTAGGGTTCTTGGCTTCTTTGCCTTCTTCAGTTCTTCCTCCTCGCCCTCAGTGATCGATTGAGACTTGACAGACAACGGGGAGTCAAGGACTGATCAATTAAGAGATAAAAGGGGGACTACCGGACTAGTTGCGTCGGGAAACGTGGGGCTTGCCGGTGATTTGACGTCGGTGGGCATGGACGTAGGTGGTGGGTACTGGTGAGGGTTGAGAGGCGAGAGCAGATCTGGAGAGGGGGACTCGGGGGAGGGCTGCGGGAAATGAAATGAAAAATGAGTGTAGGGTTTTTTTTTTCCTCTTATATATGTATGTTTCGGTCGAGTCGGGTCAACCCGAAACATTATATGGGCATCCGAAACCCGACCGATGGTATTAAAAATCTGACCAGGCCAACCCGAACCCGACCGACAAAGGAAATCAGAAACCGCCCGTCATCAATTTTCGGGTCGGGTTTCTGGACACCCCTAATTGGAGTTCCATTTTCGTGATTTCCTGCGCAAAAATAGAGTAGATCAAACCAGTGTTTCCAATATTTCCTCTATTGGTGCAAGTAAAAAATTGACTGGCACTAGTAAAACCCAGTACAATGAGTAACAGAATTGCAGAGGTCCCTATACGGCCAGCTGGTTCATCTTCTGGCTGAAATTGATTGTTGTGGTCTTGTCGATGGGCACAGTGCATTTATATATACTCACACGCATACCTATTTATAGATTAAAAAGATTATATATGTGGGTATCTATATATGGGTTTTAATTTTTGCACTCTTTTTTTTTTTACTATCCTGTCTTTTTGGTCCTTATTGATATGAATTTACGTCACTATCCTTTTATACAAATTTTCTTTTTTTCATTCGTGAAGGAGTAAAGTTGTAAATTCACGAGTACAAAGACAAAAAAAAGGAGCATGATGGCAAAAAGAAAAAAAGGGGGTAGAAGTCAATTGATTGCATCATGTACTATGAATTACCAACTCATCAGCCAATATAAATCCAACTCAACTACAAACTCCCATTAGGGGGAGAAATAATCCCAAGATAAGAATACTTACATGCACGTGGGAAGATGCCAACTCCCGACCTCTTAGTGAGATGAAAGAGCCTGATCAACTTAGCTAGACTCAATTAGTTGGGTAGAAGTCAATTTGTTATACATATATAGGTGTATTCGGCACATATACATTTTTTTGTCGGATTCAGCATATAAACATAAAATACAGATACGTACACGGCGTGCACATATTTATCAGGAATTAATTTTAACACCCCGGCCCTTTATGCAGTTATACTCTCTTTTTTGTTTTTTTCATGTGAAATTACGATACTACACAACCAGGAAAAAAGAATGTGGAGGATAGTTTTATAATTTTATTAGGATAAAGACAAAAGAAGAGTGCAGTTGGATAGAAAGGAAGTGCCAAAATCATTTTTCAGGTCTATACCTTCATTGTGCACTCATCACAGTAGTCAGGCATATGTGAATGCAAGTTTCTGTTGAATGATATGATTAAATTACAGTACTATGATGCAAAATGAATATGGTGGCCTTGTAATTTATCACACCGGAAATGGGGTCCAATCCTATCTTCTGGTGTAGAATGTTGGAGCATTAGTGAACCATGGACCGCCACACCACAAATTTGATAGTCGCAACACACAACACACCCACCTAAAATTTTGATATTCAATGCTTAATTATATGATCAAATTGTACTATTAATGTCAATTTTAGGGATGTGCTAATAAATCCTTTTCGGATGATTGATGTGATTTTTTCCCTTACTCAGTTTGCCCGTTCGAGCAACCCAACTAACACCCAGTACAATTGGGCCACTAGTGCCGGCAGCGGTACGGTGGCTGGTGGCAGAGGGAAGACAGTGGGGAGGTGGTTGAAGGACAGGAAAGAGAAGAAGAAAGAAGAGACTAGAGCTCACAATGCGCAGCTCCATGCTGCTGTTCAGGTTGCCGGGGTGGCTGCAGCTGTGGCGGCTATTACTGCGGCCACAGCTGCCACCTCTGGGGCAGGGAAAGATAAACAGATGGCGAAGATGGATAAGGCGGTTGCCTCTGCCGCCACGTTGGTGGCTGCACAATGCGTGGAAGCGGCTGAGGCCATGGGGGCCGAACACGAACACTTGGCTTCTGTTGTTAGTTCTGCTGTTAATGTCCGGTCTGCTGGAGATATCATGACTCTAACTGCGGCTGCAGCCACAGGTACATCAAGATTATTGTGTTTCTGTGGGTATCATGTTAACAACTACATGATTCTAACAAATGTTAACAAATATATGCAATCGCGATTACTATTTTCGTAAGAAGCACAACCATGAGTAAGAATGTATTTAGCAGTAATGTGATTGTGTGTTCTGCATTTGTTGTTATGTGTAATAACAATGGTGGGATGTTGGGGATGTAGCTTTGCGTGGGGCGGCCACATTGAAAGCAAGGGCATTGAAGGAAGTGTGGAACATAGCGGCGAGGATTCCAGTGGAGAAAGGAATGGCAAATGTTAATGGGGGAGGTTCGGGCAATGGAAGTTCCAACGGCAGTAGTTTCAGCGGTGAGCTTGTCCCTGAAGAGAATTTTCTGGGCATTTGCAGTCGGGAGTTACTGGCTAAAGGTTGTGAACTCCTCAAGCGAACTCGGAAAGGTATACATCTCTCAAAACGTATCTCAACTTTTCCGCTAGACCAGCTGTGTATGGCATTGTTATGAATTCGAAAATGGGAGTATGATTTTGATTGTTTTGTTGGTGCAGGCGATCTTCATTGGAAAATAGTGTCTGTTTATATCAACAAACTGGGCCAGGTTTGTTTGCTTTCCATCTTCAACCCTTGGTCTGAATTTTCGGAAAACAGGCAGGGTTAAGAAGAGAGATTAAAAATCATTCTTAGGCCATTAGTTTTCCAGAAAACGAACGTTTAATTCGGTTAGAAAGACAGGATGCTCCTTTTGTTCTCTTTCAAACCTTGAATGCTCTTCTAGTTTCAAAAACGAAGTTTTTGGATCTCTTGCATCCCCTTATAAAGTAGTCCATCATATATGAGAGGTGTGCCTTGCGGTTAAGATTCAGTTTTTTTTTTTTGCCATTCGTTAAATCTAATTTACTCTATCCTATGGGACTTGGGGAGGGAGATGGGTGTTTACGGGAATTGAATCCTGTCCATGTGCATGGGAGTATAAGGGAGACACCGACTGCACTCCATCCCACTTACTTGGTTAAGATTCAGTTCAAAAGTTGAAATTATGCATAATAGAACAAAAGTATGATTATTCATAACGACACTAAATGGATCTTTCTTTCTCTTTCTATTTCACTGTACATGATTTGAGTCATTGATTCAGTAAAAAAGTTGAAATAATGCACAACACACCAAAACAATGATTATGCATAGCAAATTGCTAATCCCGCCGCCGCCGCCCCCCCCCCCCCCCCCGACACACCCCCCCTCGCCGGCCCCACCTCCATTTCTGGGACTACCCCCGCTCTCTCTCTCTCTCTCTCTCTCTCTCCCTTTTCTTTCTTTACAGTTTGCTCTTTTTTTTTTTCCTTTTCTTTCCGGTTTGGACCCTTGTTTTTCATTTTACTTCCTTTTCTTTTTTTTCAGTTTGAATTTTTTTCTCTTTAATAATAGGTTCAAGTCTAATTCTAGGCTTTGTAAAGTAATTGAAAGAAAAAAAAAGTGTTTCAATTGATCATGTTTATCCGACTGTTTTATTTTTCTTTTTTTTGTCCTTTATAGATTAAAAAATATAGTTATGCAAAAAAGTGTTTCAATTTTCAATCCGTTTGAACCAGTGCAAAGATATTTTTTTTTGATCATTTCATCCTAAATAGTCGTAATAAATTTTTTGCTCCAAGGCCTTTCAATAAACACTCTAAGAGAGTCCTGAAACTAAATAATAAGTTTTAGAGTGCTCGTTGAAAGGCCGTAAACAAAAAATTCATTAAGATTACAATTAGTGTTCAGGAACTAATTACGAAATATATTTTGTAAACGACATACTAATCCAGAATACAAATGTTATATTTAGGATTACTTTTTTTTAACTATAGTACAATTTAATATATTTGTTAACCATTATTTAGCATATATCCTCTTAATTGATTCAGTAGTATGTTGCTTCAAATCACGTTTCTACTCCATAGGATTGCAAATGACTGGTTTCTATTTTTTTTATAACTAAAACGGAAACGTTTTAGGGGCTTCGTAGGGGCTACTGTGCCAATGGGGGGAGCAGAGCCCTTGGGTCCCCCTACTTTTTAATTTATTTATTTTTATTTAATTAGTTATATCTTATTTATTTAATTCCTATAAATACACCCTTTGTATATTTAAAAATATAAATTAAGAATTAAGTGCTTTAATTTGCAATTCAGTTAAATCAGAGCAAAGATCGTTTTTTTTATTATTTTATTTTAAATGGTCATAATGAATTTTTTGGTTTAAGGTCTTTCAACAAACACCCTAAAACTCATTATTTAGTTTCAAGACTCTCTTAGGGTGTCCATTGAAAGGCCTTGCAGCCAAAAATTTCTTACGACCATTTAGGATGAAATGATCAAAAAATAATATCTTTGTTCTGGTTCAAACGGATTGAAAAATTGAAACACTTATTTTCGTAACTATATTTTTTAATCTATAAAGGACAAAAAAAGAAAAATAAAACAGTCGGATAAACATGATCAATTGAAACATTTTTTCTCTCAATTACTTTACAAAGCCTAGAATTAAACTTGAACCTTTTATTAAAGAAAAAAAAATTCAAAACGGAAAGAAAGAAAATGAAATAAAATGAAAAAAAAAACTAAACTGGAAAAAAAAGAAGAAGCAAACTGTCGAAAAAGAAAGAAAGAAAAGGGAGAGAGAGAGAGAGAGCGAGAGAGAGAGAGAGAGAGAGAGAGGCGGGGTAGTCTTGGAAATGGGAGGTGGGGCCGGCGGGGGGTGTGTCAGGGGGGGAGCAGCAGCTCTCTTATGCATAATAGACCAAATGAATCTGCTTTCTATCTTTTACTGCAGTCTTTGGTTTCTAAAAGCTAATTAATACCAAATGGATTTGCAGGTAATGCTGAAGATGAAGAGCAGGCATGTTGCTGGGACCATCACAAAAAAGAAAAAGAGTAAGTCTATTGCTCTTGTCTTTCTCACTGTGAACTTAAATGGAGTTGTGGGTCTTCTTCCATATTGGGATTTCAGAAAGGAAAGTGCCACTAATTAAAGAAAAAAAGGATTCAAATGATATCTTTAAATTTTCTTTTCCTTTTGTGTTTTTTTTGATATTTTAACAGATGTGGTGTTGGAAGTGTACAAAGATATGCCCGCGTGGCCCAGCCGCCACTTGCTAGAGGGTGGGGAACACCGCCGGTACTTTGGGCTGAAGACCGAAACGCGCGGGGTTGTCGAATTCGAGTGCCGGAACCAGAGGGAGTATGATATTTGGACTCAGGGCGTCACAAGGCTTCTCTCCATTGTAGCTGAAAAGAACAATAGACATAGAGTGTGATGTTTAACTAGAGAACTGAGAGTGGTAGAATTAGTATTGTTGTGTTTTGGAAATGAGGTTGGGTTGTTTTTTTGTTTTTTGGTGTTTTCCTACCTCTCTTCTAAAGAAGATCAGGTTTGGGGTAATTTTCGCTTGGCATTTTTGTCCAATTTGGACAATTGTACCATTGGATTGGTTGGACGTTGTTCTTGATCGGTTGGTTATAATGGTCATTTTACCTCTGGTGCTTTGTGGGCTAAGTGGCCTCCTCTCCTTTTCTTTCTCTGCTCCACGCAACACACACGCACATATACACAAAGCAGAGGAGATGAACACGTTAGAGAGAGAGAAAGAGGGAGAAGAAGAGAAGCGAGATTTGAGGCGGACTCGATGAGGCGGACTTGACGAGGTGATCCCTCCCACACCTCACGTAATACCCCTCTCTGATCATCCTCCCTCCCTCCCCCCCTCTCTCTCTCTCTCTCTCAGCAAAGAAAATCAGTCAACTCACGCTCACTGGACGATCCCACCATCAAATCTTAAACCCTAGGCCAGCAGAAATCGCATAAGGTAGAAATATTTTCTCTGCGTGTTAAATGTTAATCCTTTCTGGCTATAGATCTAGGATTTTCTTTAAATTTTGTTTCTATGTATTCGATTTGCCCGCTTGCATGTCTTTGTTAGTGTTAATTTTTCTGGGGTGGCAGTTAGCGGATCAGAGAGAGAAAGAGGGTAGTGGCGGTGGCAATCGGTGGTGGTGGTGGTGGTTTTGTTGGCCAGAGACAACCAAAACCAAATCTATGGTTTGCTCTCTCGATCGATCGATTGAATCCACTCCTCACCCTCTCCCCCAAATCTACTGTCCAAAAACCCATAATAATTTCATTTAGTTTCTGAAGCTTTACGTTAGAGGTTCACCGTTTTTGAAAATTTCACCAAAAATTAAAATTACATTGAAATGATGTTTAATTTACGCAGATTTGAGAGTACGTAATTCTCTAACTTCTTTTTTTTTTTTTTTTTTTTTTGAGGTAACCAAAAAATGAAATTTTTAGTTCTGGAAGATAAATTTGTAGCAAAATAAGTTAGGGTTTTTAATTCGATTTCATCCACTTTCATGACTATTTTGCTGTAATTTGTGATTGAGTTATGAATATCTTTGCTGTGTACTATTTTTCTTCTCTGCTTCAGCGATGGAAGACGAAGAGGAACAGGGGTCCACTGATTTCATCAGATCTTGTCCAGAAATCAAGGGTCAAAGGTAAGATTTTTATCTAAAATTTTTGGGCCTCCAATTTTACTTTATTTTATTTTATTGAAAATTTGGGGTCACACACTTACTGATAAACTGCTTTGGTCTTGATCTTTAGTTTTTGGGGCTGAATGTTGCATATTCTCTTTGATTTGTGTTGAACTATTAAGTATCCAATGTGCTTTTTAACGTATAATGCAACTCATGACCTTGCTCGCACGTATAACTTTGGAAACGCATCACCTTTGGGGATGATTTTATGAAGGTGAAATGATTTAGATGAGCATGAGTCACTATACAAGAAGTATAAATATATCAACGATCCTGTCCATACTATTCATGTTAATACTCAATCAGTTTTAAGATCACCGATTACACTTATAGTAATTTAGATGACAATATTTGGTGAAACTTCTTGATCAATCATGGAGATCTTTGACTGAGAACAGGTTTTGGCTGCCACTCAAACACCAGGAGAAGGAGAAGCAGGAAAGAAGTGGTTCTAAGGAGCAGTAGATTATAATTTACGTGTGTATTTGAGGTGTGTGCTAAGCTTAGAATCATTCACTATCAATCTGTTTTTAATCTTTGGAACTTAAAAGGGACTAATTGTAGTATTGATGATTTTAATAGGATGCCAAGAAGAAGAACATGGAGCACATACTAATTTTGTCTGGTGATCATCTCTACCGGATGGATTACATGGACTTTGTGCAGGTACTTACATTTTTATAAAAATAATGTCACATCCAGAGTCTTTAGTTGATTTCTTATTGGCAACGTAATTGCAGAAGCATGTCAACTTACAAGCTGATATCATGGTTTCATGTGTCCCCGACTCCCCATGGATGATAGGTACGTTATAGTCTTCATGGTTTCATGTGTCCTCATGGAAGATTACTTACACGGATTATATGCCTTGTTTAACTCAAGTTAATTCAGCGAATGGTATAGTTGCTCTTAACTAATTTAAGTTTTTTGATACCAGACAAAAACTGGAAATCATCGTTTTTCTTCTACTACTTAGCCATCAGTCAATGATGTGTTTTCTAGCTACGGGTCTTGCGTATCAGTCACTCCATTGTCTTAACCTCCCCTATCTACTTAAACCCCTTCTCACTCCACTGCCTTAACCTCCACTGCCTTAGCCTCTACTATCCACTTAAACCTCTTAGACTTTGCCACCGTTTTTACTCTACCACTTAAACATCCACTTTGTAACCCCACTACTTAAGATTGACAAGGACAGCACAGCCACATTATCAAGACAAATTTTGGTTTCTCTGTATAAACAAAAGCATCACTTTCCTACTTTCTAAATCTGCTGCACATGCCTTTATTTCCTAAAAACTATTGTGTGTGAGCTTTAAGCTGTGCAATTGCTTTATTAAAGTTACGATATGAAATTTTACTAATGTTTGGAATTTGGTAAATTGGTGCTTGAAATGTGATAAATAATAATTGGAGAATATTTGAGAAGTAATTGAATGCCCGTAGAATACCATATGTGTTTTGGAGTTGAAGATATTAGGATAATCTTGACCATTGAATTGGAATTGGAGGATCCTCCAATTTCCTATGGATTGGAGAGGAGCCGGACTCGGAACAAAACAAGAATAGCAAATGTTCAGAAAAGTCCGTCCAAACTTATTCATCGCAATATCTGTCAAAAGGAAACTAGTAATAAATTAATGTGCCAGTTTAACAAATGAAACATGTTTGGCAATTTTATTTATGTTTTTTTGTTTATCATGAACGTTAATAAAATTTCTAGAAATTACGGAAAACAAAGAAAGTGTTTTACCTTGTTTTTAAAACAGCGCGCGCGCGCGCACACACACACACACACTCTCTCTCTCTCTCTCTCTCATATTTTGTCTTCCGAAAAACTGTTTTTTTCATCGATTGTCCAGTCCAGAGAATGTAGGGATGTTAGATCATCCATGCCGGTGTTTGCCATTTTACTCTTGCCATCTTTATTTTGGTCAATGAATAGTGTTATTTTGCCAAAACATTGACAAATGTGCTACACCCATGTATGTCATTTGCCATTTTCATTTTTCTCCCTCTCTCGATAAAAAATTGGCAAACTTTGCCATATATTTTCTCAGATTTGGCAAATAAACTGGCATTTGCCACATTTGAGAAACTTTTGAGTTTGTGGGTGAGGTGGTAGTTGCCGTTTCTTATGTCATTTTTAAGAATGGCAACAAATTTTCTCATAAAAAACAACCGGTGCGGTTAGGTGTTTGATTGTTTGCCCATGTCAAACACTCACCTTGTAAGTTTGCTAATGCAGAAGCAAACTTCAACAATTCAATTTGTATTTTTCAAAGCAGCTTGGATTCTTGGGTCACTCAAGCCTCGTGTAGGATCAAGCGCTTACCATCTTACCAAAACCTGCAGGTAGTGGTAAAGGTGCAACGATCTATTTCCTTATACCAAAGCATAGCAGACCCCAAGCACCATTGTTCGACCCGCGTGGACAGGATGCTGGCCCGCGACCAACACCTCAATTTGAAACTCAAACGCCTGAAAATAGAGAGTAAAAACATTCTTTAAATGCTTGCATACATTTCAACAGTATAACAACATTTTAGATATGTAAAAGTCAGTGTTAGACCAGGTGCTTCGACGACATCGCGTGCTCAGCATCGTGCTCATTGGGTTAACAGGTCGAACAAGAAAGATTAAATTGTTAATTTGTGTTTTTATCGAGTTATGCGAGTCATTTGATCGAAATGAATGCCTCATAATATGCTAGTAAAACATATCCTTCACACATTTTCCATTTGGATTTGCTTACATAATTGCAACAACCAATTTGAGCCCTCGTGATTTATCAATTTGAACCCAGCCCAATTCACCCTAACCCTAGTCCAGCCTAATTTCCGTCGGCCCAAACCCAAACCCACCCAATCCTAAATTCCTAATCTCCCTCTCCCTCTCCCTATCAAACATCAACGGAAAACCAGAGAAACAACCCTAAAATCACTCGTCTCTCTGCCTTAGTCGATCACCCACAATCTCTCAGGACCTTTTGAATTTGCACACGGTATGCATATTGTCTCTGTGTCACTTCCGTGTCATGCCCCGTGCTTGTGCTGTGTTGTGGGCTCCAAAATGATGGCCCAGCCCGCTCACCTTAGTGTTTGTGCTCGTGCCATGGGCTCCAAAATGATGGCCTAGCCCAGCTCACCTTCGCGTTCGTGCCGTGATGGCTTAGCCCATTCGACATCTCTAGTAGTAGTCATGGGATGAGCAATTCTAGTTCTCCCAATGGATTGTATATCTCATGTTTTATGTGACTACTTTTCTAAGAGATATGTAATCCCTCTATCAATAATTGCATTTGAAAATCAGAAATGAGAATGAGAACCCTTGGGTTATGTAATTTGATTTCATGTCTAATGCAGCCAATCAAACTGGCATGTGTTTTACAGGTCTTTCGTTAGTCGAGAGTTTCGTTATACGGACCGAACAAATTTTATGGAACGAAAGGAGTACTAATCTGATATCCTTGCCAGACAGTAATAAATGGCAGAATGGCTATAGTATTGAATGAGCATTATCCCAAGCAATATCAATTTATCTTTGGACTTTGAATGACTCCTCTTATAGTCACTAATTACATCAACACAATATTATTAATTCATTTTGATAGAAATACTCCAACAAATATAACGAAAAAAACACTCTCCAAACCAGGCCAATACAACAAACTAAGTTAGTTCTCCCTCCGTCCCATTTTTATTGTCCATTTTCGTTTTTCGTGTCATTCTTTCAATGCTTATATCTTCCAATATGAATCTCCAAAAATATGCAATATGGATTTTGTTTGATAGTTCTCGATTAGATCTATAATACAAAATTTTCAAAATTATGAAAAACATTGTAGATTAGGAGATATAAGCGTTGAAGGAACGACACGAAAATAGACAATAAAAATGGGACGGAGGGAGTAATAAGTAAACATAAAAGCATTTCTATCTACTCTCCTCCTAAATAAGAAACACTTTCGCTTGCCAATTTTTCTCCTCCTAAATAAGAAACACTTTCGCTTGCCAATTTTTGCCAATTTTACCCCCTGATTGGGGGATATTGTAGTGTTACTATGATGTCCATAATCGTAAATGTGCTTATTTGCCTCTGTTTTGACACATGTGGACCACAAACGGCCACGTGCGAAATAAACTTCGAACTCTCCGTCCACTTCTATCCCTTTCTCCCTCTCACAACACACGCACATACACAGCGGAAGAGGTGCGATGCCGGAAAAAAAAAAATTTTCAATCTCTCCGTCCACTTCTCTCCCTTTCTCCCTCTCACAAAGGGAGAGGTGCGAGACCTAAGGTGGATTCGACGAGGTAATCCAGTGGGGCGTAGAAGTAGATGTATACATATTACATACGTATGATCAGGATCCGTCGACATCGGTGCAATTTTCTTCGCAAACCTCTTCCTCAGGTCAATCTCTCTCTCTCTCTCTCTCTACACAAAGGTAAAGTAATCGGGACTCAAAATTGCAACTCGCCAAAGGTGTAGGTATAGAGGTGTTTCTTTGGGGTTTGTTACCTGCTGATTGGAGGTTTTTAGGCATTTTGTATGTATTTTCCTTTCATACATTCATCTGTCCCTGTTGAAGATGAAAGATGGATTAGGGTTTGTGATACTAGATTTGGGAGGGGAAGAGAGAAGAAGAATAAGGAAAATAATGATTTGATGACTTAGGGATTGGTATTCCCTTTATCATACTCAAAGCAAAATCGAATCTTCCGTTAATATCATTTCCAGTTTTCATGTTAAAACAAATGATGTAGCTACAGTAGAACAAGCCAAATAGCTGGGTACCAATTCAATAGAAAGCCTCTGATGAGCAAAACACTAATGAAGTAGTTGACTTTGAGGGATCATAAGCTTAATAGCAAGTTAATAATTATGTATTTCTCAGTGTCTCTCCGGGAAAAATAAACTGTACATCGAGTCTTGACCCTTGAGTATAAGGACAAGTGTCTTTTCATTTGCTGTCTTCAAAGGACCCTCTGCATGTCAAGTCAGTCACCGTAGGAGAAATTGAAACATTTATCGAATCAAAAGCTATATGTGTTCCCAACTCTGGGACCTTCCATCAACATTGTCCATATTCAGCAACTTTTGGTTGGGTGAATTTTTTTCCCCAGGTACGAAAACTTAAGGATTCTTCATATAGATTACTCCTTATCTATGTCCTGTTAACCTTTGTTGAAAATTCGCTACAAGCTTGATTAGTTCATAAATATAGAAGCTTCTTGTTTGATCATTGACCTGACTCCTTATCTGTGTCGAGATTTTGGGAGTGACATTTTAATCTATACATTTTTCTAGATTTGACTACAATTTGATATCAAATGTGCATGCTGAAAGCTTAGTGCCCAATGTATGTTGTAAAATGACTATCCGGCTAATTTCTAATTTGACTTTTGTTCTCATTTTGGTTATTGCAGGTTTATGTTGAAATGAGGATCATACTTATGGACAAAGATTGGAAAATTCCAACCCCCATATGTTGGGGCTCAAAAAATGAAATTATTAGTTGACAATATTCAGGACCGGGGTATAAATTAGGTAAGAAGATAGCAACATGCTTTTTCCAGGTTTAAGTGTCTTATTTATTAGTCAACGTGTATGTTAATGCAGTTTTCCATTACTTAAGCAACTACCCCATTGCATATATGAATGTATAAATCTTTATATATATATCAGGTTTACATTATTGGAGGAGACGGTACCCAGAGAGGGGCATCAGTGATCTATGAGGTATATTTGTTGTCACTTTTCATGTATTGCATTTTGTAGGAATTAGCCCTTGAATTTTGTAGTCTTGGGAGTCTTACGTCTCATGGTTGTAATTGTTAACTGTAGAGCTACTTGTCATAAATTTTTAAAGCATCCTTATTCACTGTTATGCAGGAAATCAGAAGGCGCGTCCTCAAATCTGATTAGGAAATTACTCTTTGGGTAGTTGATGAATGATTCCGTTCATCCTTCATTTGGTGAATGCTTTTTGCGATTGTTCCTCAAGGTGGAAATACAGGTCTTGTAGGGTGAAGTGTGCATAACTTTTTTCTATGTCTAATCCTTCGGCAATTGTATAAAAAACCCTAGAGCCAAAGTCATGCAACTAGCTGAATAACTTAAAACCTTTTTTTGAGGTCAAAAACCTATCTAGGCCATAACTTCTACAACTACCAACTTCTGATGATACACTTGATCAAACTTATCCATATTACCTATGATATGATCAACAACAGCCATAATTTAAAAAAAATCCAAAACACATCTATGTAACGGGCATGAATGACGTGCTGTGCACGTCGGCATGCACCTAGTTATTCCCAAAAGAAAGACAAGGACGTTCTTGGTACACAACTCTAACAAATGAATCGAGCCGTTCATTTGTTACTAGCAGCAACTGATAGGACAGCAACCATCAAAAACAAAGAAACTTAAACAAAATAGGAGAGCAACCATCAGAAAACAAAGAAACTTAAACAAACTTCTCTCTCAGAATCCTGATAAAGAGGCCGGGATACACATGCATATAACAACTTATTGCTAGTAACACATTCGTTATCTATAATAACTATTTCAACAATTTCACTCACATGGGTACGTCCACGCATATACTCATGCGAGTGTGGATGTGTTATGTTGGAAATCCGATCTTCAAAATGATGAAAGTAACAGGATCATCTCTTCAAAATTGGAACGGTAGAAGCATTCGAGTCATGTTGGAGAACGCTTTCCTAAAGACAATTTTGCCCCCACCATAAGGTGTGCATCGGGTTACAGCAAATCCGGCTTCAAGATAAATCGAATCCGAACTCTAGGTTCTTTCTATTTTCGTTTGCATAAACGAAGACAGACAGAATATCCACTAAGCAAATGTAAAAGAACCAAGAACTGATACTCTACTTTGAGAAGTAACAGAATATCAGTTTGTCAATTCTAGGGAGAGAATGGGTAGAGAGGAAGAAAGCAATTCAGTATAGAATTTTCCGGTGTCTCGAATGACTTTACAAATGGCCTATTTATAAACTTACAAGCACCCTTGTGTGAAAGGTTGTATCTCTAGTAAATAGGCATAAGAAATGGTCATGTCTTTTAATTAGGAAAGGTCACGTCTATTAAAGACATTTCATTAGAAGGAAACATGCCTCTTGGTAGGCACCCTTTTATGAAACATTTAATTAGAAAGGTCATGTCTCTTAGAGGCACCCCCCATGTTTCACATCCTTTTCCAAACGAACATACCCTAATTTAATGGGTGTTACAATCATTTACATAAAGTCACAGCTCATGTGAAAAGGTGTAACAACCTTTCACAAAAAATTTCACTTAGTACCTCTCCGAAAATTCCAAACTAAAATCCCATTTTATTTTGAAAAACTCTAACAATCCCCCACCATTTTCGAAATAAGGAAAAAAAAGAGTTCTTGGTTCTTTCAGAAGGCTTGTGCATACATGAATAGTGTCTCACGACTTCAACCATTCACTTAGTGAACCATGTCAAAGCTAGTCAGGGCAGCCTAGTAGGCGTATCTTTGAACTAGTTGTCCTATAGTCACCAACCAGACATGTCTCACACGTAATCCTCCAAATAATGCAGATATCCCAATCGGTTGACCCGTGAACTGACCTTGGGTCTTTATCTTGATTTCATGAGCGCTTTAAGGTCTAGTCCCCTTGACCTATAGGAAGCGGCACCACTTCCACGCTCACATAGGTAGATTCTTACCAGTGCCCCTATAACAATGGCAACTAAAATCTATTAAGAGCTCAGTAACTCATCCTCCTTTATTTACACATTACAAGTACTAAGCACTCTACCTTGGAATGAATAAAATAACATTTTGAGTGCTTACAATCACGACATATGGTGTAGTTTCTCATTGAACTCATGAGATTGAGAGCATCAACAGGTTGAGTTGAGTTTCCACCAAGAGTGATCAAATTAAGTGGGCAAAAAGTCTCATCCCCTTTGATGTCTTCCACACCAAATCTCTTGCAAGAATAAATAAAACCATTGCTGTGAAAGCAATATTATCCATAGCTATATCATCATAGTTCATGATGTGATTCACTTGTCCGGACTACCATCACAGTCATAACTACCAACTCTCTTAAGTGATTTATTGAGAAATATATCCGTGACAAAATTCCATGTCTCCTAATCTCAATATAAAAACCTCACTTTAATTCAAGAAAGAAAAACCCCACACAAAATAGATTTACTATTTATCCATGATTTCCATGCTTAAATTGTATCAGGCGCCTTTGAATCCATTATTACTGATGGATACCAATTACAAGCATATAAATCAACTCCACCAAATAAACTAATTTGGATTTAATTAACTTGTGGGCCATAATTGTTTGGAACAACTATGCAACCAATTAAGATAATAGGAATTTGTCATTCCACTCTATATCTTGTTTAATCTCCAATATACATAGGAGAACATGTGACCGAAAGGCCACATAATCAACATTCCTTCCAATGAAAACCACATTTCATACTTCCTGGAATAATCACGACTCTTCATTTTAATCCAAACATCACATCCCTTGGTTATCCTCCAATGGTCACGCCATTTAGTTTAAAACCAAGAGCCACGCCTTTTGGGTTATACCCCCTGGTTAAATCCTTAACCTTCACATATATACATATTTTCATGTATATATCAAAGTGTGTTTAGGTAAAGGCAAAAGTAGAGTCACACAGACCATTTTTATTTTACATAAAAATAAACCCATTCTTTTAACGAATTTTCTTATCCATCATTTTGATTACTTTATGCAACGAACATGCATATTACAAACTTAAGATGGTATGTTCAATTTGGAAATGGCATCCAAATCAAAGATATGAGAACTACATATCTAGCATTTGCGTAAAGCAAAACATTCGAGATAATTTAAATAGCCACCGATTCGGTTAACCACCGATCACGTGTTCAACAGTACTGTAACTTAGTACTTTCCCAACACGACTCTATCAAGGCCGTCAAACACCGCTCTTTGAAAGCTACATAACACATTTCCATGTTACAACCATGACACAATTACCATGTCAAGTATCACATATGACAGGCCACATATACCTTGGCTATAAAAATCTATCCGAAACTTTCCATGGATAAAACCTTAATCCCATGCTCATAAAAGAAACATTTATAAACATGATCGTTCTATAAAGGCAAGTGTCAAGCAGTCCCATTAATAAAAACTGACACACCTGTTCCGAAACGACACTAAACTGAAAAGTTGCACTGCCCTGTTGCCTAACGATAACTTTTCTGCTTCCAAGGCCACAAAAGCAGTTACTCCCACCAAAGTTGCCCCTAACTCTATGGAATCAACCACTTTCAAAATAAGAGTATGTCTGAATCAAACTATAAAATGCAAGGCAACTGACAAAGAATGAAAACCTAAAACCAAGGAATTCTATCCACTTCACATTTCCATGTGGATAATTATGGTATATTAAGAATGAAACCAGGATTACAAGCATCCGGAAATGAACTCCATAACTGTGTACTCAAAGATATACATACACCAAATAAAGAATCGTAAATGCCAACTTAACATCCTTTATTAAGCACAAGAGTACACAAGCGGATACATACCATATATAATAATCAATATGATAACACATACTATAACACCCTAACCAACCAAAAATTTGATCTTCTTTAACGATCCAAAACAAGGAACGCTCTTGCGAGCCGTCCGCCTAATTATCGACCCTTTTTGGCAAAAACCATCATTATGATTCTTTCTCGCCATTTCCATTGTCCGCAATCAACGCAAAGGAATCGGAGCAAAAACACACTCGCTCACTCCTTCAAAAGCCGGCGGAGGGGACAATTCACGGTTGATACCGTTAGGTGAACATCCCATCATTGCGGTAGGCTCATCGGAATCCTCCATATTTTCTAATGGAGCTATCTCCTTTGGACTATGAAAATCATCATATGCGGATGAATCCTTTCCAATTTCTTGAGACCCATGTTCCGAAATTTCCTTAACCGGATTAGCCACAACGTTTTGGACTGAACGTTCTACCACAAAAGAGTCCTCTTCATCAGAAGAGATATCAATCATCACTGGTTGACTCTCATCCAAGAGGCCTCACCTTGCAAAGACCTCTTTCCATTCTTTAAACCAAAGAATATCCTTAGGATTTGGAGGTGTTGACGAGTCTCCCAAAACGATGTTAAACGATGGAAGAAAAGGAGCCAAAAGGTGTATGATTTTCAAAGGAATTTTGGGAGGCATTTTGACGGAACAGATATGTTGCAGTATGTATATCAAAAATGAACATGCAAAGCACTCATTTATAGGCAACAATGTCTCTTCCAAAAGACACAAACTAAATGCAACGGTCAACATGGCAGTTAACTAAGCTAATATCTCCATTCGGTGCAACAATAAATAATTGTAAAACAACGGTCGAAGCCACCGTTTTCAAGAACCGGTTGATCGTGTACTAATTAAGCACTTTAAAGAATAACTAGCGCTTACCCGAGCCTACGGCACTACGCATCGCGATTGAAATTAGTGTATTGTATTTGTTCCACTTCTTAGTGGCGCGAAAGAGAACTGTTTGAGAACTCAACATATCGATTGTAACTATAACTAAACCAACCCATCTACCAATTTAGACCCCAACTAATACAATTCAACTACCTATGGATAAATTGAAATCGTATGCCTTGTTGTAAAAAGAAAGAAATTACATGACTGAATAAAATATTACACCATTTTACGAAAGAACAAATGTTAATTTCACATTAAAGACGTTGGCATAACTGCATGTTTTTACACATTAGTTACACAAAGAAGCCAACCTAAATTCATAACATGCGGCTCAACCAATGGTAAATTTAGCTGTGGAATTGGAGGAATGGAATGTTCATATCCTTGGGACTTGGCAAACGTAGATAGAAATCACCATAAGGAGGGAATCATTGTAGAGCTACGTTTCCAAACACGCATTACAATGGATGTCAAAACCTGAAAACAGAAGACCAAAAAATTATAAGAAAAAAAAAACCCACCAAACCACCACATAAGCAACCCACTGAAATAAATAGAATTCACCAATCTTCCTTACCAACTTAGGCCAAAAAAACTATAATAGCGTTAAAACCATCAAGGAAAAAGAATCTTGCTAATAATTTTTGTATTTCAAAGCAAACTTAGTCCCCATGCAACACTAACCTAAGATGGTCGCTAGCGGCGTGTCCCCCGCCGTGTCTGTGTCCCCGTTTTTAAATTAGAATTCCCGTGTCCCCGTGTCCGCATCTGTATCCGTGTCTGTGCATCATAATATCCTATCCATGTTTGCCAATTGACCAAAAAAAAACCGTCTATGAATCCCACACTGCCAAAGTCCCCTAAAACTAACTAGTTCCCCCTACAAATTAATTTTATACCATATTGGAGTGTTATTGGAGAAAGAGCTGTGTGGTCAGAAGTAGAGAAATAAAGAAAGCTCAAAATTGCATACCACTCGCTAAGCAAGCTTCCAATCTTGATGATGATGAAAATATTATAGGGTGATTAAACTCTTGCCCTTATCCCATACAATTACCTGGAAAGAGAAAAAATGAATTAACATCAAGAACGATTGCATAGCAGTATTGCGAAACCAAAGTGATTTTGAAAGGTTAAACCCCAGAAGCCACTATTTCCTACCATAACGCTTCTAATCTTAGAGCTCCAACAAAAGATGAGAAAAAAACTAACTTTCTACCGTGAATCGTGATCGAGTGTTTGTCCGTGAGTATTAAAACTAATTTCAACCCTTAGTGAAAGTCAAGATTTCAAGTGTAATGAATAGTAAATGTTCCCTCCTATTTTTCTCTCATTTTCCTTTTTTTTCCTTTCCATAGGTTCCAAATGGAGCCTGAACTGTACAACTATTGTATGTCTCCGGGTTATTTTTGTCCATTCATGGACTGTTGACAGTAAAACTTGTAAATAAATGGACCCTAAACGTAGTTAAAAAATAACCTAGGCTAAAAGGGCCAAAGGACCCCTATTGTTGGACCTTAGACCAATTTTTTGTTCCGAAAGGGAAATTGTTATGCACCGTGAAGTTCGAAGACAAAAGTGTTGATGGGACCAAAATCTTTCTCCGAAAGTGTCCACATAAGAAACCGCTCCCCCAGAAGTGCTAGTAATTGCCAAATTGTTTTCAAGATTGGTAACAAATCCCAAACCCAGGATTATTTTGCTCCTAATGTTGATTCTGTTCATCCGTATATCCTGAATCTGAACCAATTCAAACTATCCCGAATCTAAACCAAACCCTGGATTCTTTTAGTCCCTATATTGGTTCTATTCACCCTAATATTAGTAATCTGAACCTACCAAAAAAATTCCACCATCCCTACTAACCTCACACAAAATGACCCCTGAAAAGTTCCTACCTTGTGTGATTGGATTTCAGCTGCATTAGACCCAAACTACACCTCAAATTTCCTATCTGGATGGCTATCCCGAAGTGGGGTAGCATGCAATTATTCAAAAACAGCGAATATTTCAATTCCAGGTTTGGATAGTGAATCCCGGATTGAGTTATCCACTGGGGATATCTATGAGTTTGTTTTCCAAGCCTTGGATGAGACAGGGAAGCCTAACTGTGTAGGTGGTGATTACTTCGAATTCAATGTATCCAATGACCGGTGGAAGTCCCGGCCATCGGTTAAGGACTTTAACAATGGCACTTACTCTTTCTCTCCCTAAATCCACCCGGATTTCGCCGGTTATTACAATCTCACATTATGAGGGTTTAAGGTTTTCCCCTCACAGATTCGCTGTTGACAAAGAACTTCGCAGGAAGTCAATAAAGTTTTACAAATCTCCAATGCAATTGCCACAAAGAAATCCCATTTTCTTCTCCCCCCGGAAGTGTTTTGTGTGTGTGGCAACATTACTTAAGTCGAACACTACATTTCTACTCCCCCGGAAGGTTGCACATGCTTTGCCCTGTTGAAATTGTTACATCCCAGTGTAGCACAAAGCAACAAAACAACAATTTCAGTCGTGCAGCACAATCCTTAATCGAACACTACATTTCTCACAGACATTTCATCAAACACTTCGTACACGCACAAACTCAGAGCAATGGATCCCTTGACAACGTCCATCAAATCCCATTTTCAGACAAAAAATAGTAACTCGTGCCATTTATAAGTGTGATTATCATTGTGTAAAGTCAAGACCAACGGTTTTACTTTCCAGAAAAATCAATTCCGGACAAAAACAACCACTCTTTTCTTTTGATAAATTTTGACATTGTGCGTTGAAAATAGTTTGCAAACAATCCCTTTTTCAGAATAAAAATAGCAACCCTGGCATGCAGGAAATTTCAAGAGGGCTTACTTGAGAAAACCCTGGTGGTGGTGGTGCCGCTGGTGAGGTGCTGTGGTGGTGCTAAGAGGTGCCGTCGTGGTGGTGGTGTGTCGGAGTGGCTAGGGTCGGTGTGGGAGAGGGACGATCGAGAGCGTGGGGGAGGGGAGAGGAGGAGAAGAAGAAAGGAGGTGGAAGGGGAGAAACCGTAGTGAGAGAGAGAGAGCTAGAGAGAGAGAGAGAGAGAGAGAGAGAGAGAAGCGTCTGTCGGAGAGGGGTTTTTTGAAACGTAATTTGAAACTTGAAAGGGAGAGACATGGCATTTTTGCAATTTAGGGAAAAAAGATGGACACTTCAATAGAGTTGAAAGAATGCACCACAACCCTTGGATCAAATAAACCTCAACCATTAGATGTGTTTGTGTTTGTGTGGGGCCTACACCATTGTGTTTTATTAGATAGATAGCAACGACATATATATAGCCACAAACTATATAGACGTACTGAGTTCAAAGAGGACAAATCAAACTTAAAGTCCACACACTTAATCCTCCTGGCACACATGCCTCCATGCGAAATAAAATTTGCATATTGTAATATACTAATTCAAACCAGTGTCGTAACCGTTCACATTCACTCGTTTCACCCGAACAGGTACATGAACCGACACCAATACCGAGGATTATCTGGTTACTCCATTAGCAGGATCAATATTATGGCGCACTTCTTTCCAAAGGCTACTAGTGTTTCAAAACGTTCCAAACAAACATTAAAGTAAGTTTTACCAAAACTCAACAAATGACCGCTCCCGCGATTTTATTTAAAACCACATGACACATGGCAAAGCACCAACAATAATGTAACAATATTGGACTAACCCTTCCATGGATATTAATGGAGTAATATATGCAACAAACTCATATCTAATTAAACTTCACAGATAATATAAGTCTCAAAAGAATGTGAATTCACTGCCATGACTGGCATGGTCCGGTGAGGCCAAGTCAAAAACAGATTTCACTTTGTCACAATATGAAGTTTATTACATTGGAAACTATTCCAAAACACGACAGCCCATTCTACCTGATTACCCCAAACGGTGTCACTCAAATAATGGAAGCCTATCAAATACATCAGTCATGCGCAAAAATAAAATGCATGCAATACGAAGACTGCCTAATTCGTTAGGTACTGATCAAATGCAAACTGACTAATTATGCCCTTCGCAATTCCCATCAGTATGACAACCAACAAAACAAATTCATAGGAAAAGAAAAACGTACCCCTTTTCGCATTAGTTTTGTTGTGATAAATTAATTCAATTTACCCGGCCCATTTCTGATGCAATAACAGATCCAAATCAAATTCGAACAATTTCCTAATTTTGTCTCCTTCGGCCCGCTCCACCATCATCAAAGATGAATCGCAGCATTCTCCGAACACATGTATCCTTCTTCGTCTTAAGGACCCATTTCATAATCAATCCACTTTCATCTTTGCAAAAATTACTGTCTTTAGATTGTTGGAAATCCGATCTTCAAAATGATGAAAGTAACAGGATCATCTCTTCAAAATTGGAATGGTAGAAGCATTCGAGTCACGTTGGAGAACGCTTTCCTAAAGGCAATATTTGCCCCCACCATTAGGTGTGCACCGGGTTACAGCAAATTCGGCTTTAAGATAAATCGAATCCGAACTCTAGGTTCTTTCTATTTGTGTTTGCATAAACGAAGACAGACAGAATATCCGCTAAGCAAATGTAAAAGAACCAAGAATTGATACTCTACTTTGAGAAGTAACAGAATATCAGTTTGTCAATTCTAGGGAGAGAATGGGTAGAGAGGAAGAAAGCAATTCAGTATGGAATTTTCCGGTGTCTCGAATGACTTTACAAATGGCCTATTTATAAACTTACAAGCACCGTTGTATGAAAGGTTGTATCTCTAGTAAATAGGCATAAGAAATGGTCATGTCTTTTAATTAGGAAAGGTCACGTCTATTAAAGACATTTCATTAGAAGGAAACATGCCTCTTGGTGGGCACCCTTTCATGAAACATTTAATTAGAAAGGTCATGTCTCTTAGAGGCACTCCCATGTTTCACATCCTTTCCCAAACGAACACACCCTAATTTAATGGGTGTTACAATCATTTACATAAAGTCACAACTCATGTGAAAAGGTGTAACAACCTTTCACAAAAATTCTCACTTAGTACCTTTCCGAAAATTCCAAACTAAAATCCCATTTTATTTTGAAAAACTCCAACATGTTACTATCCTTATTTGGAAAATTAACACGCATCGATCGTACGTAAGTAAAACAACACACGATGGACAGTACCAGAACCTATTTCTTACTATGTTTTATGAATTTAGCCATGCCTCCATGGCTCTTAGGTTTTATGATCGTAGCCATGCCTCCGTCGCCGTGATCTTTTTCCTCCACCTTGTCATACGAGGATGGGTAGTTAGTGATAAGCTCGAAAGGCCTCTCTATTATGATACGAAACCTTCCTGGATGGTCGTCGCTCCAGTCTTTCTTGCACCATATGCAAAACTCGTCCCTGTCCTCGTCGAAACGAATCCCGAACTCTCTATTACCGCTGGTTTCTATGTCGAACCTGGCATTGCCAACGAGAATGCTTATGGTATCTCCGTGAGACCAAATCTCCATTATCGACCTGCACCGCTCGAACTTGTTGAAGTTCCTCCAGACTCCACTGAAGTATACCGTATACGTACGTGCGCTTGTGGTACCCGCCAGGCCACAGCGCGGCGTTGACGGTTTTCTCTCGGGGACTCGCCTGTCGTCTTTGCGATTATCATGGTTCTCCACAAATATTACAGAATCACTGACGTTCTTGACCTCGTTGAAATCCGCATGAGTCATCTTGATCTCGGACGCTGGAAGGAAATATTAGCTAGTAGTAAAGCAGATGATCATATAACGAAGAGAACTCCTCATGAACTTATGGAGTATGTAGGGACAAAAATATGTAGACAATATTGTCCTGTTGCGAGCGGGTTATTCCTTCCTAATCTCAGCCCTCCATATCGATGGCTGAGATTCAATGGCAATTTGTTCTGTCACAAGAGTTTCTTTTGTCTCTCTTGAACCAACTATGGGTTACTTTCACAAGAGGTTTTTTTTTTTTTTTTTTTCGTCATTCGTTAAATCTAATCTACTCTATCCTAGGAAATTTGGGAAGGAGATGAGTGTTTACGAGAATCGAACCATGCCCATTTACACTTTCACAAGAGTTTTAAAAAGCCAAATCCTAAGAGCAAGTTTACCAGTTGTCAAGTAAAAATGCTAGTGAACCGTGCAATTTTTTCGTTTTACTTATTCACATCTCTTTCAATACCACACCTATCTATTTAACCCATTCTCTATTAAAATATCATTATTTTTATTTTCCCTTTTTCTTTTGTGATGTACAGCTCCAATCTGTCAGGGGAGAGAGAGAGATGGTAAAGCTCATGAACAGTCCTTCGGTACATTTACCTTAGGAAATGTAGCAAAATTAGTTGGTTAGGTATTTTTGCTATTCTGGTGCAGGTAGATTTTTGGGGTTCTGACAGGCCGGCCCCATTTGGTCTCCGCCTTTCCGTCTAGCCCCATCCAATGTCAAACCCCATCCGTGTAAGCCCCATTTTAAGTAATCTGTCCAATATACCCCGCTCAACTCTTTCTCGCCTTCCACTCCTCCAGATTCTTTCTTGTTTCTTGTTCTCGGCCTTCCGCCTTTCCCCGACACAACTGTGGCTCCGCTCTTCTCAGCCACAACGGCTGCTTCCGCCATCGCCCCACTGCTAATCTCCACCGTCTCCTCTCTCCTCCCTCCGCCTCCGCTCCCCTCGTCTCCCTCCTCCACCTCCATATTCGCGGCCGCCGCCGCCTCACGTATAAATACAGACATCCACACGTATTTGAATCTGCATACATATGTGCGTGTAACATGTGTTTAGGATTTTTTGTGTTTTGTGAATTTGTCCCAAGTGTAATTAATGGACAATGGAAGATGCACTGGAATTTGCGATGTGATCGTCTCGGGGGAGATCTTGCTGTCGCGGCTGTACATCAACGACGTAAGGCCGCCAATCTCGAGCTCGATTGTCACAAATGTAGATCTTGAGGGAGAGTTGAGACCCGTATCTACGTCGGGGCCCGTCGACGGCAGAGGAGGAGTTGCAGAAAGACAAGAAGGATGAGGAGTGGTGGAAGAGTCTGGTAAGGAAGAAGTTGGCGGCGACGAGGGCTAAGGCTCCGATCATTGACAGAACACACGAGAAGTGGATTTTTTTGCTTTATTTGTATGCTTTTTTTTGTTAGACGAAAAATAGTTCTACTCCTACTTTGTTAAAGTTCTGAATGAAGGAAAAAGAGAAAGGATGGGTGTGAATTGTGTAATTTTGTTGGTGTGAATTGTGAATTTTTTTATGTGAATTGTGTAATTTGTAAGGTGTAAATTGTGCAGATGTGTATGAGTTCTACAATGAGGCGTGAATTCTCCAAATGAAGAATTCACACATTCGAAAAAAAACATTTGCGTTTGAATTTTGAAGGTATGAATTCTTCATTTGCGTTTTTTTTGAAGATATGAATTCTACATTTGCGTTTGAATTTTGTTTTTTCAAGCGTGTAAATTCTCATTTGGGGATGTGAATTCTGTCTTCCTCATTTTTTCTGTGAATTCTTTGACACCTCCTTCCGAATTTTTTGTATGTAGGAATAATTTAAGAATATTGTGAATGGAGGCGTTGTGTGAGAAATTGAGAACTACCTGTGTTTTTGTTTTTATCCAGATTAAGTGTTTGTTTGTGAATTCTTGGGATGTGAATTCTGTAGGTGGGGTGTGAATTCGTGGAGGTGTGAATTCTGTGGATAGGGTATGAATTTTGGAGAGTGTGAATTTGTGGAGGTGTGAATTCTTGAATGTGTGAATTCTGTGGGGTGTGAAATCTATGGGTGGGGTGTGAATTCTGTGAGTAGGGTGTGAATTCTTTCTTTTTGGTTTGTGAATTGTGTATTTTGGGAGTAAAGTTGTAATGTGTGAATTCTGCATTTTGGAAAGTGTGAATTTTTTAGGAAGGGTTGTGAATTCTGTCAATTAGAATGGGTGAATTATCTTTTGGAGCATGTCAGTTATTATTTTCTTATTTTTTATTTGATATATTTGTAGGGTGGGCTATGAATTCTTTCTTATTTTCTTATTTTTTATCTCATATAATTGTACAGGGTGAATTCTGTAATTAGGGCGTGTGAAATCTGAACAATAGGGGTGAATTATGTTTTTAGGGCGTGTGAATTCTGTCAGATATAGGGGATGAATTCTGTTTTTAAAGCGTGTGAATTTTGTTAAATAGATGGGGTAAATTTTATTTTTAGGGGGATGAATTCTATTTTTAAAGCGTGTCAATTTTGTGAAATAGATGGGATAAATTTTATTTTTAGGGCGTGTGAATTCTGTCAAATAGAAGGGGTAAAATTGATTTTTAGGACGTGTGAATTCTATCCAATATGGGTGAATTCTATTTTTAGAGCATGTGAAATCTTTCCAATGGAGCGGTGAATTTTGTTTTTAGGGTGTGTGAATTTATTTAAGTGAATTCACACCTAAATAAAGAATTCACACTCTCAAATTATATAACTCACATCCTCCAAATTACACAATCAGCCATAATCTCATCCAACCTCAATTACTAAAATGTTATAAAAAAATCCTCATAATTCACCACCAAAAAATAAGAAATAAAAAAGTTTATGAATTCTTTTTCAGTGAAAATAATGCAACGAATAAGAACACGGGCACAATAAGTATTATTAGAACACCTTCCCTTGGCCTTCCACCCGGCCTTCCGACTGGCCTTACAAAATTAAGAATCAACTCCTCTCGTTGCAATCCTGCAATTCTCTCTCCTCATTGCCAGACTCATGGGCCGATCGAGTTATAAATGAAGGAAAAGAGGCAAACAATTAAAACGATAGGAAAAGGGGTAAATTTGTAAAATAACCCCTTGAAAGGGGCTGCGTGGGATGCAAATTACAAAAGTGGGTTTGGAAGGAACCCCAACTAAAAAAAAGGGCCGGCCGGTAATTTCCTAGTACTAATTCTGTGTAGCCCAAAACCGATACAGTCCCAGTTACGGCCCAATGTGATCCTTGAACATCCTAAATTGGCCTAATAGTTAGTATTTGGACATACCAATTCAACTAGGGAAAAATTCCAGGCCGGTCCCATTTTTTAATGGGGTTCCGTGTCAACCCTCTTTTGTTAAGACCTCCTGTCCAAACCCTTTTACAAGATATTTTTACTATTTTGCCCACACACTCTCTCTATGTTCAAGTCATTTCCTAGACCTCAACCTCCCACCAGCGCCACCCGTCGCCGATCACCGTCGATCTAAGCGTCGTCACCACTGGTGGATCTTTTCCAATCGTCTTATTATCTCGCCGGACATCATCGATCCACGTTCTGTGCCCCAGAATAAATACATATAGTTACTATACTGACAATTTTATTCTCCTACAAAATTGAAATCATCTAGAGGAATAAAAATACATGTCAATCAGAGAGATTACCAGCCCGGGACGGAGGGAGAGGTTTGGACTGAGCGGCGGTGGAGGGCTGTGCCACCGTCGGGGATTTCTTCGGCGCCGCCACGATTTTCTGTTGCTGAGCAGTGATGAGCTGGCTCGGGTCCCCTAGTTTTTGCTTTAACTCCATAATTTTACAGATTTTACAACAGGTATAGCTTAGATAGGTGAAGGTTGATGAGAATATGAAGGGAGAAATGGAGGGGTCTGAAAACTGTTAGTCTGAGCTGAAGAGTGTGAGATTTTTTTCTTGGTAAGTTACGTGAGAAGTTTAGCTGATGATAAAAACACTATTGGGTGTATTTGAGTGTGTGCGGCTACACTGGATTAACAGGTAGGTTGTGTGATTTTATGTATAAAGGTGTGAATTGTGTACAGCATGAGTTTAGGGGATGTGAATTTTTTGGGTTGTGAATTCTTACCCGTGCAATTTTAAAAGTATTACCGCTTCACATTTTCTTATATCAAAGGTAATGTGGGTGTGAATTCTGCATTTTAATGGGTGTGAATTGATTTATTTTGGAATGTGTGAATTATGCCTGTGAAGGAAGTGAATTCTTTCATTTTGGAGTGTGAATTCTGTATTTTGAGGAGTGGGTTGTGTAGTGGATATGTGAATTTTGCATTTAGCGGTGTGAATTCTTTCATTTTGAAGGGTGTGAATTCTTGCATTTTGAGGTGTGAATTCTTTTATTTTGGAGGGTGTGATTTTTTGTATAGAGGTGTGAATTGTGTAGAACATGAGTTTAGGGGGTATGAATTCTTTGGGTTGTGAATTCTTGCCCGTGTAATTTTACAAGTATTACCGCTTTCACATTTTCTTATATCAAAAGTAATGGGGGTGTGAATTCAGCATTTTAATGGGTGTGAATTGATATATTCTGGAATGTGTGAATTATGCCTTTGAAGGAAGTGAATTCTTTCATTTTGGAGTGTGAATTCTGTATTTTGAGGAGTGGGTTGTGTAGAGGATGTGTGAATTTTGCATTTAGGAGTGTGAATTCTCTTATTTTGGAGGGTGTGAATTCTCTTATTTTGGAGGGTGTAATTATTTGTATAGAGGTGTGAATTGTGTACAACATGAGTTTAGGGGGTGTGAATTCTTTGGGTTGTGAATTTTTACCCGTGCAATTTTAAAAATATTACCGCTTCACTTTTTCTTATATCAAAAGTATTAGAGGTGTGAATTCTTGGGGTGTGAGTTTTTGAGGTGCGAATTTTTTTCTTGTATTTTTTTTATACCTTTCGAATTTACATCTCATCTACACTATTCACATATCCAAATTACCCGAATCACACCCCTAATAAGCTTGCTACTTACAAAATCTGAAACGAATTACTGTAATTCCTAAATGTAGAATTCTACCCAAACCCAGGTACGAAACCAGGATGTACCCAATTGAGATACATCTAGATTAATGCAATTACATTAAAGAAGAAAATAACGTAATTCAATCAAGGTGGGTTTTTACTCGGATTATCCAGAAACTTAACCCGAGATTTAGAATCGGAGATGGGTTATGTGCAGAAAAAAAAAATAATGTTTGAGGGTGTAAATTATTCGTTTGAGAGGTGTGAATTATGCATTTTAATGGGTGTGAATTATGCCTTTGAAGGAAATGAATTCTTTCATTTTGGAGTGTGAATTCTATATTTTGAGGAGTGGATTGTGTAGAGAATGTGTGAATTTTGCATTTAGGAGTGTGAATTCTTTTATTTTGGAGGGTGTGAATTCTCTTATTTCAACGTATGAATTCTATATTTTGGGGATTGAGTTGTGATGTGTGAAAAGACAGAATTCACACTCACAATTTAACAAATTTAAAGAATTCACACTTTTGAAAAAGACGAAATTCACACTAACAATTTAACAATTCACACCTAGGGGTTTAGGCACTTTCATAGGGTACCCATAGATTTTAGGCACTTTACACCCCCTAGAATTTAAACCCCAAAAATCACACCTAAAAAAATCACACTTCAAAAAATTCACACCCAAGAATTCACCCCATCTTGGCCGATTACACAATTCACACCTCTAAAGACGTAAAAAATAAGGTTTTAATAAATTAATGAGTAACCAAATGAAGAATTCACACCTAAATGAAAAATTCCCACGTTCGGAAAAATAGAATTCACACCTCCTCCAGAATTTTTGATGAGAACTCCGTGGGGTTCTTAGTGTGAATTCATTGGTTTGTGAATTCGCAACCCAGAATTCACAACCATTGCAAAATTCACACTCACAAGAATACACCCACAAGAATTCACACTACCCAAAAGAATAAAAGCACGGGTGTGAATTTTTTCTTTTCTTCACGGAACACCTTTCACCCGGCCTTCCACTGGAACAAATTTCAACAACAAAACAGCACACCCACATTAAACCCTTTTTCTATCTAATCTCAATTACCCAATTGAACAGCACAAAGTAACTCGTTGAGACTCATACAAAAGTTTCAGTTTTCAAATACATGTGTACCTTATATATTGAGGGGTGGGATCAGTATTTATAAATCGAGGGGTCCAGCCCATTCTCGTTGAGAAAATCGAGAAATGCATCCGGTAAGGGCAAATTATAGGGTTATTCGACCTCCATGGTTGAAATCCAGAAGAAGCTCCGAAGAGTACGCCCGTCTTCTCTGTTTCCATCATCTGGTTGGAGTCGGAGAGGGTGGCGGAAATGCGGCGGGCGGCGCTGGATCCATCGATTGTGGCGTTCGACGATCTAGGGCTCGTTTATTCCTGGAGTAGATTTTGCTGGTGGAGAGGAGAGGAGAGGCGGTGTTGTGGTGGTGGGTCGGTGGGAGACAGAGGGCGAGAGGTGGTGCGGTGGGTCTTGGTGGTGGTGGTGGTGGTGGGTCGGAGGAGGGTCGAGAGAGAGACTTCTCTCTTTCCTGTTGACGATGAGGACCTGTTATCTGAACCCGTTAACGCTAAGGCGGGGTGTTTTTGGTAGTTCACTTAAAACAGGGTTTATGTGGAATAGATTTGACAAGTGGTGGGCTTGGATGGGTAGATGCTGACAGAATTGGGCCAGCTAGTAAGAACCCCAAAGCCCAATACTTCCACAGTCCAAGCTCTCTCTCTCTCTCTCTCTCTCTCTCTCTCTCCGAGAGAAAGGGATAAAATTATAAGTCAAAGTACAAATTCAAGAAAGTAAAATAAAATAAGGCCTTGAGTTTTAAGCTTTTGAAAATAAAGTCGTGTTGTTTCAAGGTGCCCAGTGGACTGAAATGGGTGCTATCTGGTCATTTTCGACACCATTTGGGGATCGACTTTGGTTATTTGATATACTAATATTGTAAAGCTTGTGGAATAGAATAATCATGTGAACTTACATTTGTCAAACATCAATTAATTTTGAGTACATTAACCTTGAAAAAAAAAAGTATTGAGAATGATGAATTACAACTTGATCAAGATTTTATTTTTTTGGTTGAAATAAATGTGCTCCGATACCTAAAGATATCAAATGAGATCCGCAATGGGCGGATGACACGGATAAGGAAGGGGTTACTGTAGCGCATCAATGCTCTACAAAGGTATAGGGAATCTCGATGTACTCAATTGAAATTTCGTTATGCTAATCTGAATCGTTCAGTTTGTAGAGTTCACTGAGTAGATCATTCAACAAAAAAAAAAAAAAAAAAATTAGAATCATCAGATAACAATGGTACATTTGTCGGACAACATTTGTTATACGAAAATGGATTGCCAATACAGTTTAAAAATATTTTGTGAGACAAATCAATTTTGGTCATGTAGACATCCTTATCCTATTAGCTTGATTTTTGTTTTACTACTATATGTTTTCAACAACCTCTATAAACTGACAGAATTTTAATTAAGCACACTGAGGTGCCCTACACCCTGTAGTGCGCCAATTCACAACTTGTAATCCCTGTTTGTGCCATCCGGGAACCGTTGCCCTACAGGATTTCATTTGATATCTTTACTTGAAATCGGAGCACATTTATTTTGAAAAAAAAAAAAAATCAATTCTTCACCTTGAAAATAGTTCCCAACCAGCAGCTCTTCTCTTCAGTTTTTACTTGCGAGAGCTAAAAGTTCGTTCTTTGTTAAGAAAAGAAAAGCAATCCAAATAGTCGAGATTCTTTCGGGTCAAGTTGTGAACTAGACGAGACAATATAAATTTGGACCATATTTTGATATAATGAATGGCTTAAATTTGCTCAATAAATTTTACCGATAAAGGATTCTTACTCTACTAGAACTCTTACCGTTAATAATGCTCTATGAGTAGATCCGAACATAACCATTAATTACGAAAATAAACGATTCAAGTTTTTGACTGTTTTGTTTTGTCCCGTCAACTTCAGGGCAGGATGGGATCCAATTCACTGCCAATTGCCAAATAAGAACGAGCTGCACCTCATGCCTACTCATCGATCAATATATATGACCTTTTAGCTGTGGCGGAGATCCTCACGTCTTCCATGGAGGTTTCAATCTGTCCCTAATCAAAGGTTTTCATTTCATGTCGATCAAAATTGTCAAAAAAAGTCACTTTTTAAAATCCCGTTTCAGAACACCTTTTTAAAAAATAAATATTTATTTTATATTTTTAAATTCAAAAATAATATAAATAAAAAATAATTTTTCAATTTTGTTTGTATCGTTCAAAAGATTTCAATGAGATCTATCAAACAAGATCCATATTGCAAGAAAAATTATTTGCGTAAAGGCATTTTTAAGTTTAAAATTATTTTTAAAAAAAATAAGTAGTCCAGTTTCTACTGGAGTAGTACTGATGATGATCAAATCCACCCTCGTAAATCGCTGCACCCTCCCTTTCCCCCTACCGGCGGCAGTACGGCTGCGCATCCATAGCCTGTCACTGACACCCCAGTTAACACCTTTCTCAATCGGTATTTGATTAGTAAATTGATTCTAAAAAGTCAAACTTTTTTACATTTTTTTTTGGTAAATGATATTAGCATTCCAAAAATTGATACAGACACTCTAAAATAAGTGTAATTTTAAAGCCACTTTTCTTTATTTTTTGGAGTGTCTCCATCAATTTTTTGAGTGCCAATATTATTTTCCTTTTATTTTGGCTAAAAGTGATTATTTCATATCCCTCCATCCCATAATGTTTATTTGGTCCGCAAAATGATGATGTAAAAATAATATAATTTTTGCAATAAAAACTATAATTTTTTTTCAACAATTCACTAAATATCGACGAGTTTTTTAAATTTATGAAAAAAGTTTGAATTTTTTCTTGAAATAAATGAATTATTTTTTAGTTCTCATTTTGCAGACCGGACAAACATTTTGGGACGGAGGGAGTAAAATATTTAAATAAAAGTAAAAAAAAATTCCAATTCGTCCCGACGAGATGGATCAATAATTCATAAAAATTTAACACAAAACTAACAAACGCAAATAAAAATTGAATAAGAATAAAATGTACACTTTTTCTAAAAGTGCAAAAAGTGTTGGTGGAACGGACACGTACATAGTGAGAACTCCGAACAAGACAAATCAATTACGCAATTTTTCATAGAATGTTGAATAAAATTCATGCATCACGATCTTATTTGAAAAATCGAGTTGTCTATTCTGTGTATTTTCAATGTGCTAAATAGCACAAAGACCTATATCAATCGAATATCAATATGTAAATTCCGTTTGACCAAAAAAAAGAATATCGATATGTGTTTGTTCGAAATACAATATATTTATCTTAAGAGAAATAGATGATTTTCTCACATGACACATAAAAATCGTTGAGATGAATAACAATGTCTGAGGCTCGTAAATGATTTACATATCAATGCGGATGCCTGCAAAATAAATGGTTGATTTGGAACGACGGATGACACAATATACTATTATGCATCACACGAAAAAAACACATGAAAAATCGTTACATGAGAAAATCTTAATTCAAGTTGCGATGGATACTGCTTTTGAAGGACGTCATGAAATTAATCCAACTTTTTATGGTGTATACATTATGTTTGGAGTGTAATTAAAGGGGCATTTCCGCTAATAAGTTAGAAGTTTTAGACTTCTTCTTGAAGCTATTTTATAATCGAGTTGTTTCCACTAAACTAAAAGTAGTAAAAAAAATTGTGGGGCTAGTACAAGAAAATGTGTTGAATATTTTAGTTTATTAGAAATAATTGCTTTGTTTGGATTGTGTTTTGAAAAATTATAGGGGTAATAAGTGGAGAGAGATAGAGAGAGAAATGTTAGAAGTATGGGGAATTTAGAGGGAATTTTTTGAAAAATTTGTTTTGAATAGAGAAGAGAACAAGTAGTTAATTTTTGACCAAAAAAATTGAATTTAGTATAAACAACTTAACTAAATCCAAAAAGTTGTAGTGAAACGGTTTTGGTGTCGTCTCGCTTTCTTTTTAAAATTTTTTTTAAAAAAGAAGGTAATTTCAAACTCAAATATAATGAAAATGAAAAATAATTTTTAATTTTTTTTTTTGCACCGTTTAAAAGATCTCAAAAAAATCTATCAAACAAGATCCATATTGATAGGAAAATTATTTACGTAAACACATGATTTTTGAGCTTGAAATTATCTTCATTTTCTAAAAATTCTGTTTTTTCAAAAACCGAAACACCCGAAACTCTTTTTTGCTTTGAACATAATCAAAGATTCCATTGAGAATGAACAAGAAAAGAGGGACCAAATATCTTCCCAAGTGGATCAAGGAGTTCTCTTTTTTTTTTCTTTTTCTTTTTCCAATCCGTGGATCAAGGAGTTTGATAACTTTGATTTTATTTATTTATTTTTTTATCCGCGTTTGATAACTTCGATTGATTCACCGTCTATTAGTAGCCAAATTCCATGTCACCCACAAGCTTGTTTCTCCAAACAATCACTTTGTTTGGTTTATATCTTAAAAAGTTATTTTTGAGAGTTGAGTGGTAATAAGTAGAGAGAAATAGAGAGAAAGATTTATTGAAAATTGCGCCGAGAGTCAAAAGTTACTCTCATAAAGTTAAATCAAGCAGAGTGAATGTTTTATTTGCGAACACTTTTGTAGCATCACATACAATAACACCCACAATTTTTTAGATTTCTGGTTTGTCCCCACAGTCCATCCAATTGAGTGATTGTTAAGAGGTCTCGGCATCCGAACATCACTCAACACCACATTTCTTTCGAGAATTATATGATTAGTGACGAGACCCTAAAAAATATTGTACGTTCCAAAGTACTATAGAGACACAACGAAACCATGCTCCCAAGAGATGGATGGAAGGAAGGCTGGTGGTTGGAAGGTTTTTATCTCTCCATTAAATCAGCAGATGTGTAGTGAGCGTCTTCTTCTCATGAGTAATGGTTCTGTCCCATCTCTCTACCACCATCATCATTACTACCTTGATTAGCACTATACAAACCTCCGATGGACCACTATCCGGTATACAATTTTGTCCCACCTTAACCAGAATTTAAGTCCTAATTAAACCATATATACTTGATCAGCTTATTGTTTATACTTTATAGGACCCACTAATACATCTTGCCAATGTTGGTGCTGGCTAAGTGCTTGTGCTTTCAGCAAGTTTGTCATTTTCATCTAGGAAAATGATTCTTTATACTCTATTTTTCAATGTATTTAAAATTTAGTGTTCAAAAATTATGTTGCTGAGTAAGTTTAGATACTTAAACATGGAGTGATTTTCACACTCTTTTTTTTTTTTTTTTTTCAGCTCATTCCTTTTTTGGTTCTTGTATGTAAGTTTACGTGATTAGTTTTCTATGAGTGTACTGTTTTACACTTTAAAGGGTTATATTGTAAATATACATGACAAGATGGCAAAAAGAGAAAGTGCGATTATTTAAAAAGTAAAAGAGTGTAATAGTCAAATGTGCGCTTTGAAAGAAAGCGTTTTTTGAAGAAAATGGAGTGTAAAAATCACTGTGCTTCCTTTCAAATTCGCACTCAAAACTTCTTGATGATCCTTTCAATACACTCTAACTTAAAACTTAGTGATCTTATTTTCCCTTTGTACATCCGTGTTATACTTTTACTATTCCGTCTTCAACCGACCAACCCGAGCATTCCCTATTTCCCCCCTCTAGCGACGTTCACCGCCACCACCAATATTGCTCTCTCTCTCTCTCTCTCTCTCTCTCTCTCTCTCTCTCTCTCTCATGCATTGCTTAATTTGTCCGCGATCTGTGTACTAGTGTTGTCTCACTTGATTGTGAACAACCACCATATCACTATTGTTCACACCACAACCACCAAACTAGCTCGTCTGGATTATTTCTCAAGTGTGTATACTAGCTTTATTCTATTCCCACTTCATTTTACAAGCAATGCTAAGATAGATGTTTTGACTGGACAAAAAGTATTTGTAGCCGTCTGATACACACGGGCTCCATTCCAGGTGGACTCCACACTCATGATACTCCAATGTGTCCAAATTAATGTTTTGGACATTTGTGTCCTAATTGAGCATTTTCTTATTTTGTTTACACGCAGGTTTTTGTGGCAAGCAATGTTTAATATTATGACTAATTGAGGGGGTCCATGAGTAATTACAAGGAGGATTGGGTACTTTCGATTCCACATTTAACGATGACATGCTGAAGTGGTCCGGGACTCCAGAATAATTTTCCGATAATTAAGGGGAGAGATAAGGTGACAAAAGGCACACGTACTAGTATCACATCAATGATGAAAATGAGACCCTTTAATTTCCACTCCATTTTCCATCCACCCAAACACTAAAATACAATCTTTATCAATTAGGAGTGTTTTCGATAGTGAATGAATTATTGATGGATTTGTGAGTACTGATCAGCAGAGTTACTGTAGCAAAAATAATTTTTGTTGACAACTTTTTTGTTAGTGGAAACAAGATTGTAAAATATTGAATTTTTTTTGTTAGTGAAAATCATGACATGATAAAATGCGTTAAATTTTTAGCTTTTTTTTTTTAGTGAAAACACTGCCTTACCCAAAAAAAAAAAAATTACAATCTTTATCATTTCCAATTTATATTTAATTAATGGAAACATAGTATATTGCTTCGATCCAATCATGTTCCTTATCATTCTTGATAGCTGAGAAAAGTCAAAAAATGAATTGCTCTCTCTCTCTCCCTATGATAACATGTAGTTGTCCGGGCCAATTTATTTGTCTCTCGACTAATCCTAGAGCACTCATTATCTACCGGAGAGGACCCCACTTATAACCGAAGCAAATGCTCTGTATAGACAGACCCTAAAAAAGTTTATAACATAAAAATTCAAAATTAAAATCTTAGAAAATAGCAAATTCCTAAGTATGGTGAACCATTTCATAATCATGATCGTGTGTGTTATACAGTAATTTTGGCAATTCGGTGGGCTTTCGCAGTCACATTTTATTATTCGTAGAATGTTTTGCATACCTCTATACCATATTGAATGGCGTGGGCCTTTGCCCTTTGCTGAAAAAGAAAGCTTCTTTTAGTCAATTATTTATTGAAATATGGATAAGGGTTCCTTTACTAAATGAATGGAATTTGAATCCAAAATAAATACAGTAATTAATTAATCAATTATCAAAGGCCTATGTTTAAAGGATGCTTTTCAATAGATTTTATACTGTATATGCATAAAAAACGAAAACAGAGAAAGAAAGGCAATATGTAAATATCCAGTTTAAGCCATTAACCAGAGATATAATGAACTTTATTGTAATTGGGGAATGGTGTAAGTAATGTCATGTCTTATTTCGTGGCTGAAACTCGTTTGATATATGGATGCACCAAAAATTTGGAGAATTTGGAGTGTTGGCCTATCCATAAAGCAAATTTTACCGTCTTTTTTCATCTTTTTTGTAATATATATTTGGAAAATGATTTTGACGCTTTCTTTTTATATGGATACATCAAATTTGGAGGATTTTGGATGTTGGCCTCTCCATAAAGCAAAATTTACTGTCTTTCTTTTTTCTTTTTTCTTTTTTTAATCTTTTTTGTAATATATTTTCGAAAAATAATTTTGACACTTCCTTTTTATTCGTAGTAACTATATATTTTTTGTCTTCTATAAATGTTTTTTTTTTGATCCGCGTCTTCTATAAATGTGAAACAGATAAATGTAAAACTAATACATTCGTAGTAAGGATAATATATTAGTTTCACACTTTATCTTCTATAGATGTGAAACTGATAAATTAACCTTACATTTTGAATCACTTTTCCCATATGAAAGACAATTCAATGCTTCCACATGAATAAAAAATAGTAACAAAAAAAGTGTCAACTGATAAAAGTCGTGTGGAAATTATTTTCTAATATCCTTTTATTTACTGTAAAAGATTTCATAAACAAGTGAAAAAAAAGAAGAAGGGAAAATCTGATTTCCTACTAATCAGAAGCGTCACATTTCCTACTAATCAGAAGCGTCACGCTTTAAAGTACTACCACTTTCACTTTGGCCGTTCTGTCTCTCACTTCACTCTCTCTCTCTCTCTCTCTCTCTCTCTCTCTATAAATCACAACGACCCTTTCCTCCCATCAATAAATCCAAACTCTCTCTCTCTCTCTCTCTCTCTCTCTCTCCAGGCACATTTCTGAACCCCATGGACCCGATACAACACGCGGTGTTCAGGCCCCCGGAGACCCCGTTCGAGCCCATGGAGTTCCTCTCCCGCTCTTGGAGCGTCTCCGCTCTAGAAGTCTCCAAGGCTGTTTCACCAGCTCAAATACTCTCCAAAACCCTGGCGAACGGCGCCAAATGCGGTGGCGGAATCAACGGCGGCGGAGGCGGCGAACCCATACCGGAGGACATCGCCGGGGAGGTGGAGGAGGCGGCGGCTGTTTCCGGAAACCCTTTCTCGTTCGCTTGTTCCGAGACTTCTCAGCTCGTCATGGAACGCATAATGTCCCAATCTGTAAGCATATACGCACATAGACACATATGTGATGATTTTGTATCTTGCTTGAGCCTGATGATCAAAAATTACCATGTCTGGTTCCTTCGGAGGTTTGACAAGTTTTTGGAATGCAAAAATCATCGCCTATATACCCATAAGAAATTGATTTTCGTGCTTCACTTTTATACGCAAGCGTTCCACCTCGTATATGAAGTAACTTGACGTAGAGCGCCGAAATCAGCATCCATATCTATATATATAAAGCATAAGCCAACAAAAGCCATGTACAGACAAATTTTGGGGATATATTTGTTTGTCTCTGAGTAGCTCAATATCTTCCCCTGTCGCTATTTGGAATTCCAATTTCATTTTTGCACCTCACTCTGTTACATGCGTGCACATTTAAATGCATTCTAGATTTTGTTTTTACGGATCTAATTGATCAGATGTTAATTTTGTGCCATTTTCCCTTTTAATCTACTTTTGGGTTGTTGAAAATTACAAGTGTATATTGGGATGATTATGTTCAGCAGTTCAGGGGAAATTCAAAGTGTTTCTTGAAATTACCAAATGGGTTTTCGCACATTTTAATTACCCTCAGCCCGCGGCTTTCTATTTTCTCGGGAAAGATTGAAATACAGAAAAACAGAGCTCACTTGCTCTGAGTTTTTATAAGCTTTCATTTTTACGTTAATTATATATATATATATAAATTATAGTAAATAATTAGATGTTGATTTCGTAATTTTGTGTCATATTTTCTGGTACTCCTATGTCCTTTTGCGTTGTCAAGAAAATTACGCCACTATTTAATGAAATATTGTACTATAAGATTCTTTCCTGATTTTATTGGCGTCACTGGCCATTACTTAAGTTTATGGGAAATCCAAGAAATTCTTGAAACTACCAAATGGGTTTTCGTACAATTAATTACTGTAGTAACAGCTAGCGGCTTTCTATTTTCTCGAGAAAGATTAAAATATAAAGGCTCCGTTGAGTTGTTGAAAATATTGTGCGAAAAATCGATTTCTCGAAAAAAGTAGAGTGAGGTGGAGTAAAAGAAAATAAAATTTATTTTTGGGTTTGTGTTCTCTTGAAAAAAATATTGCAAAAAAAAAAAACTAGAATTACTTCATTTAAACAAAATCTAATACTTTGTAAAAAAGTTTCTCAGACAGAAAGTTGAAATTGTGGGTTTTACAATTTTCTAGTAACTGTATACACAGAAATTTATAACAGATTTTTTTATCCTTTCTGTGCAACTGAAGGGACCAGAGACTCTTGTGCCGTTCCGCTTTCTTTTTAAATCTTTTAAACCTTCTTTTGCAAAAAGAATATAATTTTAAATTCAAATGTAATGAAAATGAAAAATAGTTTTTTAATTTTTTTTACACCATTTATGTTTTGTTTGGATTGAAATTTGAAATTTTTTTTGAAAAACAGTAGTGGTAATAAGTAGAGAGAGATAGAGAAAGAAATATTGAAAGTAAGGAGAATCTACGAGGAATCTAGTGAGAATTTTTTGAAAAATTTATTTTAAGTTGCAAAGAGAACAAAGCATAAGATCTCAATACATCTATCAAACAAGATCTATATTGGTAGAAAATTATTTGCGTAAACACATAATTTTTAAACTTGAAATTACCTTTATTTTTTTTAATTTTTTTTTTAAAGAATCCGAAACTCCTCTGTGCACTCCATTTTACAAAAATTCCCTTTTAAAATTTGTATGTATCTATACCTATATACGTACATATCTCATTTTTCAACTCTAATAATTTATGATAAAACCCACTTGCAATCATTCCGTTTTCTCTCTCCTCAGAGTCTCAGACCCAGTTGGTTCTTTAATTTTCTCTATTTATTTGATTAGTTTAAGAAATGCACAAGTGTTCAATGATGTCTGTTTACACAGTACTTTGAGGGGGTTAATTAATAGTAAATGTTCAATTATTTGTTTATTTATTTGGTGATGAACAGCAAGATGTATCACCACGGACTTCAGGCAGGCTTTCTCACAGTGGTCCTTTGAATGGTGGCTCTCTCACTGACTCCCCCCCTCTCTCTCCCTCCGAAATCGACGACAAGGTTCTCTCCCTCCCCCTATCTCTCATAAAATGTTTCTATACACGCATACATGCATTCACTTATAGGAATTCGATCCCCTCGTGTACTTTTTAGGATGTAGCCGGTCCTATCCGGTCCATTTGTCCTTAATAATTTTCATGACAACTTCTGCAATAACCGTTCAATTTTGTAGACCCGCGGACAATAAGAGTTGATATGTTTTTAAAGATATACTAGTACATCTGGACTAAGAAAAATGAATATTGCGGGTATTCTTCACGAGCTTAATTATCTTAAAAATGAACGGTTTCAACCACCAAAGTGAATACAGGGGGCACGGAGAAACGTGCATATATAGACAATTGGATTCGTATTCCATTCCCTAGTGAAAAAAAAAAAAAAATGCCTGTGTGATTCCTCCGGGCAGCAGACATATATGCCGGATTCTGACAGAGTACATTCGAAAAAAACCCAGATGATCATGGGGGCGGGGGGGCCTGGTGTTTTTTTTCTCTCTCTTTTGGTTATGAAAAGCATCTGAGAAACCACAGTGACAGTGAGTGATGCCAAATTTCCAGCTTTCACTGTAACCAAAGATGTCTCTAATTACCTCAACATCCCCAGTCACGTTGGTTTATGATGTTTCGCTTTCTTCTGCACATAAAAAGGCTGTATCGCCATTCGAGTTCCCATTTCGTGATTTCCTGCGCAAAAATTGAGTAGATCAAAACCAGTGTTTCCACTCTTTCCTCTATTGGTGCAAGTAAAAAATTGACTGGCACTAGTAAATCCCAGTACAATGAAGTAACAGAATTGCAGAGGTCCCTATACGGCCAGCTGGTTCATCTTCTGGCTGAAATTGATTGTTGTGGTCTTGTCGATGGGCACAGTGCATTTATATATACTCACACGCATACCTATTTATAGATAAAAAAATTTATATATATTGATATCTATAAATGGGTTTTAATTTTTGCACTCTTTTTTTTTTTTTTTACTATCCTGTCTTTTTGGTCCTTATTGATATGAATTTACGTCACTATCCTTTTATACTTTCTTCTTTTTTTTTTTCATTCGTGAAGGAGTGAAGTTGTAAATTCACTAGTAAAAAGACAAAAAAAAGGGGGCATGATGGCAAAAAAAAATAAAAAATGGGGGTAGAAGTCAATTGACTGCATCATGTATGAATTACCAACTGATCAGCCAATATAAATCCAACCCAACTACAAGCTCCCGTTAGGGGGAGAAATAATCCCAAGGTAAGAATACCTACATGCACGTGGGAAGATGCCAACTCCCGACCTCCTAGTGAGATGCAAGAGCTTGATCAACTGAGCTAGACTCAATTAATTGGGTAGAAGTCAATTTGTTATACATATATAGGCGTATTCAGCACATGTACATTTTTTTTTTCTCGGATTCAGCGTATATACATAAAATACATATATGTACACGGTGTGCACATATTTATCAGGAATTAATTTTAACACCCCGGCCCTTTATCCAGTTATACTCTCTTTTTCGTTTTTTTCATGTGAAATTACGATACTACACAACCAGGAAAAAAGAATGTGGAGGGTAGTTTTATAATTTTACTAGGATAAAGGCAAAAGAAGAGTGCAGTTGGATAGAAAGGAAGTGCCAAAATCATTTTTCAGGTCTATACCTTCATTGTGTACTTATCACAGTAGTCAGGCATATGTGAATGCAAGTTTTTGTTGAATGATATGATTAAATTACAGTATTATGATGCAAATGAATATGGTGGCCTTGTAATTTATCACACCAGAAATGGGGTCCAATCCTATCTTCTGGTGTAGAATGTTGGCGCATTAATGAACCATGGACCGCCACACCACAAATTTGGTAGTCACAACTCACAACATACCCACCTAAAATTTGGATATTCAATGCTTAATTATATGATCAAATTGTACTATTAATGTCAATTTTAGGGATGTGTTAATAATTCCTTTTCGGATGATTGATGTATTTTTTCCCTTACTCAGTTTGCCCGTTCGAGCAACCCAACTAACACCCAGTACAATTGGCCCACTAGTGGCGGCAGCGGTGCGGTGGCTGGTGGTGGAGGGAAGACAGTGGGGAGGTGGTTGAAGGACAGGAAAGAGAAGAAGAAAGAAGAGACTAGAGCTCACAATGCGCAGCTCCATGCTGCTGTTCAGGTTGCCGGGGTGGCTGCAGCTGTGGCGGCTATTACTGCGGCCACAGCTGCCACCTCTGGGGCAGGGAAAGATAAACAGATGGCGAAGACGGATATGGCGGTTGCCTCTGCCGCCACTTTGGTGGCTGCACAATGCGTGGAAGCGGCTGAGGCCATGGGGGCCGAACGCGAACACTTGACTTCTGTTGTTAGTTCTGCTGTTAATGTCCGGTCTGCTGGAGATATCATGACTCTAACTGCGGCTGCAGCCACAGGTACATCAAGATTATTGGTGTTTCTGTGGGTATCATGATGTTAACAAATACATGATTCTAACAAATGTTAACAAATATATGCAATCGCGATTACTATTTTCGTAAGAAGCACAACCATGAGTAAGAATGTATTTAGCAATAATGTGATCGTGTGTTCTGCAATTGTTGTTATGTGTAATAACAATGGTGGGATGTTGGGGATGTAGCTTTGCGTGGGGCGGCCACATTGAAGGCAAGGGCATTGAAAGAAGTGTGGAACATAGCGGCAGTGATTCCAGTGGAGAAAGGAATGGCAAATGTTAATGGGGGAGGTTCTGGCAATGGAAGTTCCAACGGCAGTAGTTTCAGCGGTGAGCTTGTCCCTGAAGAGAATTTTCTGGGCATTTGCAGTCGGGAGTTACTGGCTAAAGGTTGTGAACTCCTCAAGCGAACTCGGAAAGGTATACATCTCTCAAAACATATCTCAACTTTTCCGCTAGACCAGCTGTGTATGGCATTGTTATGAATTCGAAAATGGGAGTATGATTTTGATTTTTTTGTTGGTGCAGGCGATCTTCATTGGAAAATAGTGTCTGTTTATATCAACAAACTGGGCCAGGTTTGTTTGCTTTCCATCTTCAACCCTTGGTCTGAATTTTCGGAAAACAGGCAGGGTTAAGAAGAGAAATTAAATCATTCTTAGGCCATTAGTTTTCCAGAAAACGAAAGTTTAATTCGGTTAAAAAGACAGGATACTCCTTTTGTTCTCTTTCAAACATTGAATGCTCTTCTAGTTTCAAAAACTTCGGATCTCTTGCATCCCCTTATAAAGTAGTCCTTCGTCTATGAGAGGTGTGCCTTGCGGTTAAGATTCAGATTTTTTTTTGCCATTCGTTAAATCTAATTTACTCTATCCTATGGGACTTGGGGAGGGGAATGAGTGCTTACGGGAATCGAATCCTGCCCATGTGCATGGGAGTATAAGGGAGGCACCGACTGCACTTCACCCCACTTGCTCGGTTAAGATTCAGTTCAAAAGTTGAAATTATGCATAATAGAACAAAAGTACGATTATTCATAAAGACACTAACTGGATCTTTCTTTTTCTTTCTATTTCACTATACATGATTTGAGTCATTGATTCAGTACAAAAGTTGAAATAATGCACAACACACCAAAACAATGATTATGCATAATAGACCAAATGAATCTGCTTTCTATCTTTTACTGCAGTCTTTGGTTTCTAAAGGCTAATTAATACCAAATGGATTTGCAGGTAATGCTGAAGATGAAGAGCAGGCATGTTGCTGGGACCATCACAAAAAAGAAAAAGAGTAAGTCTATTGCTCTTGTCTTTCTCACTGTGAAGTTAAATGGAGTTGTGGGTCTTCTTCCATATTGGGATTTGAGAAAGGAAAGTGCCACTAATTAAAGAAAAAAAGGATTCGAAAGATGTCATCTTTAAATTTTCTTTTCCTTTTGTGTTTTTTTGATATTTTAACAGATGTGGTGTTGGAAGTGTACAAAGATATGCCGGCGTGGCCCGGCCGCCACTTGCTAGACGGTGGCGAACACCGCCGGTACTTTGGGCTGAAGACCGTATCGCGGGGGGTTGTCGAATTCGAGTGCCGGAACCAGAGGGAGTATGATATTTGGACTCAGGGCGTCACAAGGCTTCTCTCCATTGTAGCTGAAAAGAACAATAGACATAGAGTGTGATGTTTAACTAGAGTGGGAGTGGTAGAGTTAGTATTGTTGTGTTTTGGAAATGTGGTTGGGTTGTTTTTTTTGTTTTTTTTTGGGTGTTTCTTTTGTAAAGAAGAAGATAAATTAAAAGTGTTGTGTTATCCAAATTAATGGGCCTCTCTTTTGCTTTGGGAGCACATGTTTTGGTCTCTTGTCTTGGTTTTGTCATTGTGAATGAAAATCAAGGAAACCATGTGATTCAAGAGGCTTGTTAAGAGAGGGAGAAAAAGGGGATCTTGGACTAGGGTAGTCAAAAAGAAAAGGGAAAAAAATACCACTTTGTTTCAAGAATAATTTAAAGATGAAGATAAAGACTTTGCCTTTGATTTAACAATTGCTTTGTTGGCCATGTTTCTCTGACTATTATACTATTGGAGTCTGAATTCACTGTCTTTGATAGTATTTTTTTTTGATTCATTGTTCTTGAAATACCGTCATGTGCGGTTTCAATACCATTTTTTACTACGTATTTTTTAAGCTTCATACACGCCTCATAAGAATGTGTAGCGGGAAATACGTGGCGGTACCCAATACCCGAGAATGATTTTTCGAAGTTCAGGCCTTTTATTAGTTGAAGAATATATAATTTGTCTCGACTTTGTTATAATTCACTTTATTGAATAACCATGTTTGGATTTAGTGAATCAAGAAATTACAATTGTAATGAAGAAAATTTACAATTGTAATGAAAAAAATTTAGTGAGAGATGTAATGATAATATGATATAGGTTTTGCCCTGTTTTTTTGGGTATCCAATACTACTTTAGAAAATCTCGTCATATGGTGCTAATGGTGGGAACAAAATAAGAAGAGCAAATGTTCAGAAAAGTCCGTCCTAACTTATCATCACAATATCTGTCAAAAGGAAACTAGTAATAAATTAATGTGCCAGTTTAACAAATGAAACATGTTTGGCAATTTAATTTATGTTTTTTTGTTTATCATGAACGTCAATAAAATTTCTAGAAATTACGGAAAACAAAGAATATGTGTTTTACCTTGTTTTTAAAACAAGCAGTTTCATTTTATCAACACTTCTCCGGATCTCCCAATCGATCGTGTCACCAATCTCTCTCTCTCTCTCTCTCTCTCTCTCTCTCTCTCTCTCTCTCTCTCTCTCTCTCTCTCTCTCTCTCTCTCTCTCTCTCTCATATTTTTGTCTAATTTATTAAGTATAACGTCAATTTTAATTGAAAATAGAATTTCAGTTAATAAAAAAAAGAGAAGGGAGGTAAATGGGAAAAGAACAAATAAAGAAAATTAAAAAGGAAATAATTCAAACTGGGAAAAAAAATAAAGAGAAAAAAAAAAAAGAAAAAAAGAACCAAACTGGAAGGAAAGAAAAAAAGAAGGGAGGGGGAGTGGGTTGGTGGGGGTAGATGTGGAATTCGGTTGTGGGGTCGGGGGGTGGGTTGTCAGGGGTGGGAAAAGCAGGTCTCCTAAATCACTAGTAAATATGCATTTGCGGTTTTCCGAATCTCTTTATAAGAAACTCACTCGAGTACATAAACTTTCTTTAATAAAATGGACGGCCAATAAACTAAAATGTTTTTTTATTTATTTATGGGAATATACAATACAATTAGATCATGTATTTATCTGAACTGATGAAATTTATGGCAAAGATATATTCTTTTATGCATGATCCCCAACCCACATTATCTATGAGTTTTGGGCATGGGATCGCAAAATGTAATTTTATGCTCGAATGGAGAAGGAGCTCGCGCACTAGCTGAGTGAATGACTATTTGGTGCTCTTACATTATGTCATGTGATATTTCAGGATCCTTCACTTTCTAGGTATATGATAATGCGAAATTCATAAATGATTAAAAACTTAGTAATTGTAATATACAAACGAAAAGAAGTACATGAGTGAGATTCGAAAAGTAAACATGATGGGGTCTAGTGTTGCTATTTGCAAAAATTTGGCCTACCCTTCGACTCATAAATAACTATGTGAGTCTCTTGGAATGGGTAATAATGGAGGGCCCTGAGCAACACACAAGCTCTTAATAACTCGGGTCCTATAAAATGACCAAAAAATACATACTCTAATAAAGTTTTTACAATTTTTAATATACTTTTACTCACTTTTATATATATTTCATACATTCCAATATACTTTTTCAATTTCAACAATACTCCAACGAGCCTTTTTTTAGCATTTTCCTACGGAGGAGCTGATATTTTGTTTTGAGGGAGGATCTTTATTTATTTAACTATAACATATCTTCTATTTCACATTTTCCTCTCTATTTCACCTTCATGGAGATGAATATTGAAATGAAGTACTGTACCATCAACTTTTCAAAATGGAGGATTGAACTTTTCCATCCTCTATATTTAGACTGTGTTCTTTTAAACTTAAAATGAGTTAGTTTGTCATTATTTAATTTAATTTTTTTTTACATTTGTTAATTTTGCGTCAAACTTTAGTGGATTATTAATTCTTTTCAATGAGAAGAATCAGAGAAGCACATGCTGGATAGCTGTTGGAAGGGAATCACCATTCTGACTCATGGATCCTTTCAACCCCCTACAATAACTACAACACTGCTGTGAATTGTAACAATGAGGCCAACCGTTACCCGGACCGGCCATATCCGCCGGAGACAGAGTAGACCGGCCATATCCGCCGGAGACAGAGTAGACAAGACAGTTAATAAGTACATTAATCACACACAAACATTTACATACACTTACTTACAACAATGTTACGGTTACCGCACTACACTTGTGGGGCTCACTCTGAATTCCACAGAAATACAAAAAAAAATTCATAAATGTTATATAATTTTTTATAAAGCTCTATAAAAAATCAATTTCAATGGATATCGGTAATTATTTTTCTGAATTTGTAGTAGTGAAACTCGGCAGTTAAACAGTTTCAAATACAAAAGTAATACAAAAGTGTGTCTGTTTTAAATTATTTTTGTCTTTAGCTAACTTTTTAAAGATTTTGATAATAATTTTGTACTCCTTTTTAGATTTTGCTAGTCGAGACGGACCTCTAATTCACAAAAATTCAACACAAAACAACGACGTTGGAGCGAGACTGTGGATAAAGGGTTTTTATGATGAGATTAAATTCTACACGGACCCTCCGTGTAGAACGAAATCTCTGCCAGACCAATGAAAGCATGACAACTCAGTCTTCTACCCACACAGATGCTATTAAGTACAAAATATTATTTAGGATCCTATGAAGCAGAAACTTGATTATGAGAGCCGTAGAGACAAAATTTAACTATGACCCTATAGAATAAAATAATTAAAAAATAAGATTTTCGCATCGATTCAAAAAGATTGAAAATTGGATCACTAATTTTTTTAAATGGTTTATATATTAAAAAATATGATGAAGAAAATAAGTGCTTCAATTTTCAATTCGTTTGAACCGGTGCGAAGGTCTTTTTATTTGATCATTTTGTCCTAAAGAGTCATAGTTAAATTTTGTCTCTAAAGCTCTCACAATTATCTTCTCTTTATTTGAGATCCTATGAAGCAGAAACTTGATTATAAGAGGCATAAAGACAAAATTTAATTATAACATTTTAGAAAAAAAATGAAGAAGAAGATGTTTACACCAGTTCAAATGGATTGAAAATTAAAGCACTTAATTTTCCAACCACATTTTTTAATATTTAAACAGTCTAAAAATATTAAATACTCCAATTTTTAATCCGTTTGAATCGGTGCAAAGTCATTATTTTTCTGATCATTTTATTCTAAAGGATCATAATTAAATTTTGTCTCTAAGACATTCATAATTAATTTTCTAGTCTATAAGATCTCAAATAATCATTTTGCACAGAACAACACGTGTGGAGTGCTTAGAGAAGACTGAGTTGTCATGTTTTCATTGGCTTGGGGGAGGGTGCGTTCTACACGGAGGGTCCGTGTGGAATTAATACTCTTTTATGATTTCCCTCGCCTCTCAAAAGAGAATGAGGTAGAGCCGTAGAGAGGAGGCTGTTGAAGATGCTCATAGTAAGCCAAAATGTGCATTAAATTGCAATATTCTTTGATGAGCTGGTGGTTTCTGAGCGTCAACCCATCTATTTCTTCCTATCTCTTGAGCTTGTGTAAAAGACTAGTCCTATACTTGGTCTTAAAGAGGACTAAAATAAGAAGGGAAAATGACAGTCAATGACGTGTTTTGATAATTAACATCTGTCAAAGGTATACTGAGAACATTTGTTAATGTTGAAAATATTATTGGCAGATATTAATTATCAAAACACTTCATGGACCGTCATTTTCCCAAATAAGAAGCTGAGTTTTCTTCAACAGAAAAAAACAGACTGAAGAATTAAATAAACCATTATTAATTGATCTTGTTCGGTTACGGGATTTGGATTTTGAATTCTAATTATTATTTTATTTGTCTTCAATCATTACTCACATTTTTCTCTCTATCTCTCTCCAATCATTACTCATATTTTCAATCATTACTCTATTTCTCTCTACACTTATTACCTACAAATTAAAATCCAAAATCCAAAAACGAACGGCAGGTCTTGTTCGGTTAAGGATTTTGGATTCTAAACATTATCCTATTTTGCTCTACTCATTACTCTCATTTTTCTCTCTATCTCTTTGCAATCATTACCCATACTTTCAATCATTACTCTACTTCTTTCTACACTTATTACATACAAATCTAAATCCAAAATCACAACGATCGAGACAATTGGCCCAATGGTTGTATAGCAGCACTTCTGTTATGATGTTCTTTGCTTATGCTATAGAGCACTACATTCATCTATTGCCCTTGAAATTCAAACTCAATGGTTTCTCATGTAGACGAGTCATACTTTCTTGGCAAATGCTATGCCGTATATTTTTAGTTATGCTATGTCAGACTCAATGGTTATGTCTCTTGTGATTTTCAGTTATGCTATGTGTGATTCTATGTTATATCATGTATGAGTCTGTGTGTTGTATAATATGGAACCACACATGACATAACTGAAAACCATAAGAGACATAACCGAAATCATAAAAGGCATAACCGAAAATCATAAAAGACATATCCTATTTTAGGCCTTTTACCCCACAATTCACATGTCTGCTGCAACCCTGCAAGCCTAGCACCATTCCAAGTACTCACAAATAGGTTGTAGTCTTTTTTAAAATTGTTGGAATTTCTTTTTATATTTTTGCAAAATTGTTGTGTGCCCAATCTACTTTTGTGCCTCTACATCCTCTTTCTTGAGTAATGTTATACGTATCGACCAAACCCATACCGATGGGGTATCGATGCCCATTCTGAGTCCCGCAAAGATAATACGAGTCGTTCAATAATTTTATAAAAAAAATCGAGTGCCTCCATGAAAAGTTAGCTCAATTCGATATGTTTAGATTCTCGACCAATCTTTCATTTTTTCATTTAGATTACAGGAACTAGAAATTTGAATGAAAATATGAAAAATTGATCGAGCATCTACTCATATCAGATTGAGCTGATTTTTTCAATCGTCCAACCGTTAGATTCTATGAATTTTTTTCATGTTTTAAATCTAATGGCCGAAAATTCTTTCAGTAGAGAGGATCCTGCCTCATCAGCCAATAGCCATAGGACCATCATCAGCCAATAGCCACAGGACCATGTTATGCTTTAACGCATAGGTCGAATAACTTCATTGTACGTGCGCATATTAATTGAACCCACATGTCCTTTTGGTCAGAAGAACGTTTGGCTTGTATGTACTCAAAATTTCTAGTTGTACTCCTAATAGAGCATCTCCAATCCAATACCTTCCAAATCTTTATTTGAGATGATCAAATTAATCTATTTTATTTAAAAAGTAGATTTAGAGGATTATATTATTTATCTCAACTCCAACCCAATACTCTATTTCTCAACTCCAACACATATTTGGAGGAGATTCTCTATTTTTTCATTCATCCTCTATATTTAGAGGATTAAAGTTCATCCTTTCAAATGGAGGAGAGTTTTAGAGGATGGGTTGGAGAATTTTTTTCCTCCAAAATGAAGAAATGGAGTATGGATTGAAGATGCTCTTAGAGCATTCTCATTGGAACAACCAAATCAAAGTCGATAAACAAATTTAATAACAATGTTAAAAAAATATTCCATATTGTAATAAGCAAAGTTACGAGTCTTTTAACAAATGACCAAATTCATAACCAAATTTAACAACTTTTATCAATAACCAAAACTCAATAACTCAAAAACACCACACATTGAAATCTTCTCATCGAGAAGAATAATTTGGTGTGGTCGGATGTGTGATTGAAACTCTTTTACCCCAACATACTGCAACGTCCTAACCGTGTAAGAAATCGAACCTCAGATCTCGAGGAGTACTCCCAGAGCCTAGGCATCCGCACGAATCACTGAAGCAGCCTTTGTGGTTATGAGTTAATGACTAGGCCTGCATATTCAATGAGCCGTGTGCAATTCAGATTGGACTTTAATGTGATCCCGAAGATGCCCTTGGGAAGATTATAAGTATAGTATTTTGCTTTAAATGGGATACATGGTAGAGGATATAAAATGAAAGCAGACCAATCCTTTTTTTTTTTTTTTAATAATGCAGGGTAGCCAAGGTCAGTTTGTCCGCACTTCGAACTAATCTTCACAGCCCCTCCACAACCATTTCAAGCCCTTACGCGTGGAAAATTATTGTCAAAGAGTCTTTGGAATTGACTGTCATATAAACACTGTCTTTACGTTTCTACGTAAATTGGGGGTGGCCCAGGTGAGCTTCATATGATATTGGTCCTATTGGATCTGATCTTTCTGAGTGTGACCAAACAAGCTGTTTGCATAATTTCAATTATTTGATTGATCTTCACCGGTGATCATCATTTGATGAGGGAATTTAGAATTACCTCTTTCTTAGGTTTCCAACGATTGTGACCCTTCCTAAACATGGCCCCAACTCATTAAAACCCCAATGATGGGTGCAGTTAACCGGTTCCAAATGCCAGCTTCAATGCATCATAGAGACTAGTTTTTATACATATAATTTATGGCTCCAAACGAGTCGAGCCGAATTTAATTTGTTGAGCTAGCTCGGCTCATTTATTAAACAAGCAGAAAATCCAAGCTCGAGCTTGAGTTTGGTTTGTTTACTAAAGAAGCTGAGCGTTAACGAGCCGAGTTGAGCTCACGAACTGTTTGGTTCATTTACAGCCTTATATATATACTCTTTTATCGCTGCCACCGTCTCTCTTTTTTTTAATTCTCAAAAAAAAAAAAATGGTGTTAGCAAAAAGACAGTCAACAAAAAAATTATTTGGTTTTGGGGAAAAACGATTTTCCTGAAACTTGAAACCGACAATACTATTACACTGCCATAACCACCACCCAGCGCACCCCCGCCACCACCGATGATGGACGTCAGCTCTACCACCCACCGCCATCTTTGTACTCTCTGGCACCGTAATTTTCAAGGTAGCGATTAAACACAAAAAAAGTTTTCAACAATTAAAACCATTTTCCCACATGATCAATTTTCGTCTTTGTTGCAAGGGAAATTATTAGCGATATGTTTGGCTTTGGTGATGGCAACTTATATGGGCTTGAGAACTTGTGTTTCCTCCCTGCATCGCCGTCCAACAACCCCAAACCAGCCAGAAACCGCCACCATCAACAGCCACCAAAGGCGAAAACCGGCGATGCACGCTCACGCCATCCACCTATCAATCCAGAGGAGGGATGACCACCGGTTAGAATCAGCATGACCAAGGGAAGTGATCGCACTAACAACGGTCGTGTGGAACCCTCGCCGTTAAGCACAAGCCTGCTCCCCAGAAACGGCAACAGGCTAGAGAAAACACGCGCCCAAACCGCCAACCCTCCCGCAACCGCAACCCCACCAAGTCGTTAAGCATCAATCGGATCAGACCAGGGAAAGAAACCGACGGAGAAGACGGCAATGCAGGGAGGAAAACGGCGCCGGAAGGAGCACGAAGACGGATGAAAAAGGGGCGAGGAAAGAGCAGGAGGGAGGAGATGCCCGGAAAGGAGGTAAGGAGGCGCCTCACCCCACCCCACCCCCCCCGGGGCTGACAATGAAAGAACAGTAAAATGCCTTGTTCTTTTCAGTTTTTAAAAAGAATTTTTCAAAAATACCCCTAGATTCCTCCTAGATTTCTCATACTTCCAACATTTCTCTCTCTATTCCTCTCCACTTATTACCCCTACTATTTTTCAAAAAACTTTTCAAAATCTAAACCAAACACAGCAAAATCACCGAGAGAGAGACTTCTAGAGAGTAAAGACTTCTGGAGAAATTTTTAAGTGCCGGGTGGGCACCACGTGTCCCGTGCCCTGCACCAATCTCGGCCGTCCAATGAAGTTTTAGATGGCTCAGATCTGTTCGGCTGCCGAGGGGTATTTTACTCATTTCATACTTCAAAACAGCCGAACAGATTTGGACCATTTAAAACTTCATTGGACGGCCGAGATGGTGCCGGACACGGGACACGTGGTGCCCACCCGGCACTGAAAAATTTCTCCTTTCTTTGATTAAAGGAAAGCAGAAAATAATTATTTGGCTTGAAGTTTCCGGTTCTATTTTTTTTTTGAATAAAAGTAGTGAATATATTTAACTTGGTTTAGAATGGTGAACCATTTCATAATCATGATCGTGTGTGTTATACAGTAATTTTGGCAATTCGGTGGGCTTTCGCAGTCACAGTTTATTATTCGTAGAATGTTTTGCATACCTCTATACCATATTGAATGGCGTGGGCCTTTGCCCTTTGCTGAAAAAGAAAGCTTCTTTTAGTCAATTATTTATTGAAATATGGATAAGGGTTCCTTTACTAAATGAATGGAATTTGAATCCAAAATAAATACAGTAATTAATTAATCAATTATCAAAGGCCTATGTTTAAAAGGATGCTTTTCAATAGATTTTATACTGTATATGCATAAAAAACGAAAACAGAGAAAGAAAGGCAATATGTAAATATCCAGTTTAAGCCATTAACCAGAGATATAATGAACTTTATTGTAATTGGGGAATGGTGTAAGTAATGTCATGTCTTATTTCGTGGCTGAAACTCGTTTGATATATGGATGCACCAAATTTGGAGAATTTGGAGTGTTGGCCTCTCCATAAAGCAAATTTTACTGTCTTTTTTCATCTTTTTTGTAATATATATTTGGAAAATGATTTTGACGCTTTCTTTTTATATGGATACATCAAATTTGGAGGATTTTGGATGTTGGCCTCTCCATAAAGCAAAATTTACTGTCTTTCTTTTTTTTTTTTTAATCTTTTTTGTAATATATTTTCGAAAAATAATTTTGACACTTCCTTTTTATTCGTAGTAACTATATATTTTTTGTCTTCTATAAATGTTTTTTTTTTGATCCGTGTCTTCTATAAATGTGAAACTAATAAATGTAAAACTAATACATTCGTAGTAAGGATAATATATTAGTTTCACACTTTATCTTCTATAGATGTGAAACTGATAAATTAACCTTACATTTTGAATCACTTTTCCCATATGAAAGACAATTCAATGCTTCCACATGAATAAAAAATAGTAACAAAAAGAGTGTCAACTGATAAAAGTCGTGTGGAAATTATTTTCTAATATCCTTTTATTTACTGTAAAAGATTTCATAAACAAGTGAAAAAAAAAAAGAAGAAGGGAAAATCTGATTTCCTACTAATCAGAAGCGTTACATTTCCTACTAATCAGAAGCGTCACGCTTTAAAGTACTACCACTTTCACTTTGGCCGTTCTGTCTCTCACTTCACTCTCTCTCTCTCTCTCTCTCTCTCTCTATAAATCACAACGACCCTTTCCTCCCATCAATAAATCCAAACTCTCTCTCTCTCTCTCTCTCCAGGCACATTTCTGAACCCCATGGACCCAATTCAACACGCGGTGTTCAGGCCCCCGGAGACCCCGTTCGAGCCTATGGAGTTCCTCTCCCGCTCTTGGAGCGTCTCCGCTCTAGAAGTCTCCAAAGCTGTTTCACCAGCTCAAATACTCTCCAAAACCCTGGCCAACGGCGCCAAATGCGGCGGCGGAGGCGGCGAATCCATACCGGAGGACATCGCCGGGGAGTTGGAGGAGGCGGCGGCTGTTTCCGGAAACCCTTTCTCGTTCGCTTGTTCCGAGACTTCTCAGCTCGTCATGGAACGCATAATGTCCCAATCTGTAAGCATATACGCACATAGACACATAAGTGATGATTTTGTATCTTGCTTGAGCCGGATGATCAAAAATTACCATGTCCGGTTCCTTCAGAGGTTTGACAAGTTTTTTGGAGTGCAAAAATCATCGCCTATATACCTGTAGAAAATTGATTTTCACGCTTTACTTTTCTACGTAAGCGCTCCACCTCGTATATGAAATAACTTGACGTAGAGCGCCGAAATCAGCATCCATATCTATAATATCTATATATATAAAGCATAAGCCAACAAAAGCCATGTACAGACAAATTTTGGGGATATAATTGTTTGTCTCTGAGTAGCTCAATATCTTCCCCTGTCGCTATTTGGAATTCCAATTTCATTTTTGCACCTCACTCTGTTACATGTGTGCACATTTAAATGCATTCTAGATTTTGTTTTTACGGATCTAATTGATCAGATGTTAATTTTGTGCCATTTTCCCTTTTAATCTACTTTTGGGTTGTTGAAAATTACAAGTATATATTGGGAAGAAGCGTGCTAAGTTCATTACTCTATCTGGGGATGATTATGTTCAGGGGAAATTCAAGTGTTTCTTGAAATTACCAAATGGGTTTTCGCACATTTTAATTACCCTCAGCTCGCGGCTTTCTATTTTCTCGGGAAAGATTGAAATACAGAAAAACAGAGCTCAATTGCTCTGAGTTTTTATAAGCTTTCATTTTTTAGTTAATTATATATATATAAATTATAGTAAATAATTAGATGTTGATTTCGTAATTTTGTGTCATATTTTCTTGTACTCCTATGTCCTTTTGCGTTGTCAAGAAAATTACGCCACTATTTAATGAAATATTGTACTATAAGATTCTTTCCTGATTTTATTGGCGTCACTGGCCATTACTTAAGTTAATGGGAAATCCAAGAAATTCTTGAAACTACCAAATGGGTTTTCGTACAATTAATTACTGTAGTAACAGCTAGCGGCTTTCTATTTTCTCGAGAAAGATTAAAATATAAAGGCTCGGTTGAGTTGTTGAAAATATTGTGTGGAAAATAGATTTCTTGAAAAAAGTAGAGTGAGGTGGAATAAAAAAAATTGAAATTTATTTTTCGGTTTGTGTTCTGTTGAAAAAAATATTGCAAAAAAAAAAAACTAGAATTACTTCATTTAAACAAAATCTAATACTTAGTAAAAAAGTTCTTTGGCAGAAAGTTGAAATTGTGGATTTTACAATTTTTCTAATAATGGAATACACAGAAATTTATAACTGATTTTTTATCCTTTCCGTGCAACTGGAGGGACCAGGGACTCTTATGCCGCTTCGCTTTCTTTTTAAAACTTTTAAACCTTTTTTTTTCAAAAAGAATATAACTTCAAGTTCGAATATAATGAAAATGAAAAATAATTTTTTAATTTTTTTACACCATTTATGTTTTGTTTGGATTGAAATTTGAAATTTTTTTTGAAAAACAGTAGTGGTAATAAGTAGAGAGAGATAGAGAAAGAAATATTGAAAGTAAGGAGAATCTACGAGGAATCTAGTGAGAATTTTTTGAAAAATTTATTTTAAGTTGCAAAGAGAACAAAGCATAAGATCTCAATACATCTATCAAATAAGATTCATATTGGTAGGAAAATTATTTGCATAAACATATGAATTTTAAATTAAAATTACCTTTCTTTAAAATTTTTTTTTTTAAAGAATCCGAAACACCCCTCTGTGCACTCCATTTTACAAAAATTCCCTTTTAAAATTTTTATGTATCTATACCTATATACGTACATATCTCATTTTTCAACTCTAATAATTTATGATAAAACCCACTTGCAATCATTCCGGTTTCTCTCTCCTCAGACCCAGTTGGATCTTTATTTTTCTCTATTTATTTGATTAGTTTAAGAAATCCACAAGTGTTCAATGATGTCTGTTTACACAGTACTTTGAGGGGGTTAATTAATAAATGTTCAATTATTTGTTTATTTATTTGGTGATGAACAGCAAGATGTATCACCACGGACTTCAGGCAGGCTTTCTCACAGTGGTCCTTTGAATGGTGGCTCTCTCACTGACTCTCCCCCTCTCTCTCCCTCCGAAATCGACGACAAGGTTCTCTCCCTCCCCCTTTCTCTCATAAAATGTTTCTATACACACATACATATATTCACTTATAGGAATTCGATCCCCTCGTGTACTTTTTAGAACGTAGCCGGTCCTATCCGGTCCATTTGTCCTTAATTTTCGTGACAACTTCTGCAATAACCGTTCAATTTTGTAGACCCACGGACAATAAGAGCTGATAAGTTTTTGAAGTTATACTAGTACATCTGGACTAAGAAAAATGAATATTACGGGTATTCTTCACGAGCTTAATCATCTTAAAAATGAACGGTTTCAACCACCAAAGTGAATACGGGGGGCACCGAGAAACGTGCATATATAGACAATTGGATTCGTATTCCATTCCCTAGTGAAAAAAAAAAAAAAATGCCTGTGTGATTCCTCCGGGCAGCAGACATATATGCCGGATTCTGACACAGTACATTCGAAAAAAACCCAGATGATCATGGGGGCGGGGGGGCCTGGTGTTTTTTTCTTTCTCTCTTTTGGTTATGAAAAGCATCTGAGAAACCAGAGTGACAGTGAGTGATGCCAAATTTCCAGCTTTCACTGTAACCAAAGATGTCTCTAATTACCTCAACATCCCCAGTCACGTTGGTTTATGATGTTTCGCTTTCTTCTGCACATAAAAAGGCTGAATCGCCATTCGAGTTCCCATTTCGTGATTTCCTGCGCAAAAATTGAGTAGATCAAACCAGTGTTTCCACTCTTTCCTCTATTGGTGCAAGTAAAAAATTGACTGGCACTAGTAAATCCCAGTACAATGAAGTAACAGAATTGCAGAGGTCCCTATACGGCCAGCTGGTTCATCTTCTGGCTGAAATTGATTGTTGTGGTCTTGTCGATGGGCACAGTGCATTTATATATACTCACACGCATACCTATTTATAGATAAAAAAATTTATATATATTGATATCTATAAATGGGTTTTAATTTTTGCACTCTTTTTTTTTTTTTTTACTATCCTGTCTTTTTGGTCCTTATTGATATGAATTTACGTCACTATCCTTTTATACTTTCTTCTTTTTTTTTTTCATTCGTGAAGGAGTGAAGTTGTAAATTCACTAGTAAAAAGACAAAAAAAAGGGGGCATGATGGCAAAAAAAAATAAAAAATGGGGGTAGAAGTCAATTGACTGCATCATGTATGAATTACCAACTGATCAGCCAATATAAATCCAACCCAACTACAAGCTCCCGTTAGGGGGAGAAATAATCCCAAGGTAAGAATACCTACATGCACGTGGGAAGATGCCAACTCCCGACCTCCTAGTGAGATGCAAGAGCTTGATCAACTGAGCTAGACTCAATTAATTGGGTAGAAGTCAATTTGTTATACATATATAGGCGTATTCAGCACATGTACATTTTTTTTTTCTCGGATTCAGCGTATATACATAAAATACATATATGTACACGGTGTGCACATATTTATCAGGAATTAATTTTAACACCCCGGCCCTTTATCCAGTTATACTCTCTTTTTCGTTTTTTTCATGTGAAATTACGATACTACACAACCAGGAAAAAAGAATGTGGAGGGTAGTTTTATAATTTTACTAGGATAAAGGCAAAAGAAGAGTGCAGTTGGATAGAAAGGAAGTGCCAAAATCATTTTTCAGGTCTATACCTTCATTGTGTACTTATCACAGTAGTCAGGCATATGTGAATGCAAGTTTTTGTTGAATGATATGATTAAATTACAGTATTATGATGCAAATGAATATGGTGGCCTTGTAATTTATCACACCAGAAATGGGGTCCAATCCTATCTTCTGGTGTAGAATGTTGGCGCATTAATGAACCATGGACCGCCACACCACAAATTTGGTAGTCACAACTCACAACATACCCACCTAAAATTTGGATATTCAATGCTTAATTATATGATCAAATTGTACTATTAATGTCAATTTTAGGGATGTGTTAATAATTCCTTTTCGGATGATTGATGTATTTTTTCCCTTACTCAGTTTGCCCGTTCGAGCAACCCAACTAACACCCAGTACAATTGGCCCACTAGTGGCGGCAGCGGTGCGGTGGCTGGTGGTGGAGGGAAGACAGTGGGGAGGTGGTTGAAGGACAGGAAAGAGAAGAAGAAAGAAGAGACTAGAGCTCACAATGCGCAGCTCCATGCTGCTGTTCAGGTTGCCGGGGTGGCTGCAGCTGTGGCGGCTATTACTGCGGCCACAGCTGCCACCTCTGGGGCAGGGAAAGATAAACAGATGGCGAAGACGGATATGGCGGTTGCCTCTGCCGCCACTTTGGTGGCTGCACAATGCGTGGAAGCGGCTGAGGCCATGGGGGCCGAACGCGAACACTTGACTTCTGTTGTTAGTTCTGCTGTTAATGTCCGGTCTGCTGGAGATATCATGACTCTAACTGCGGCTGCAGCCACAGGTACATCAAGATTATTGGTGTTTCTGTGGGTATCATGATGTTAACAAATACATGATTCTAACAAATGTTAACAAATATATGCAATCGCGATTACTATTTTCGTAAGAAGCACAACCATGAGTAAGAATGTATTTAGCAATAATGTGATCGTGTGTTCTGCAATTGTTGTTATGTGTAATAACAATGGTGGGATGTTGGGGATGTAGCTTTGCGTGGGGCGGCCACATTGAAGGCAAGGGCATTGAAAGAAGTGTGGAACATAGCGGCAGTGATTCCAGTGGAGAAAGGAATGGCAAATGTTAATGGGGGAGGTTCTGGCAATGGAAGTTCCAACGGCAGTAGTTTCAGCGGTGAGCTTGTCCCTGAAGAGAATTTTCTGGGCATTTGCAGTCGGGAGTTACTGGCTAAAGGTTGTGAACTCCTCAAGCGAACTCGGAAAGGTATACATCTCTCAAAACATATCTCAACTTTTCCGCTAGACCAGCTGTGTATGGCATTGTTATGAATTCGAAAATGGGAGTATGATTTTGATTTTTTTGTTGGTGCAGGCGATCTTCATTGGAAAATAGTGTCTGTTTATATCAACAAACTGGGCCAGGTTTGTTTGCTTTCCATCTTCAACCCTTGGTCTGAATTTTCGGAAAACAGGCAGGGTTAAGAAGAGAAATTAAATCATTCTTAGGCCATTAGTTTTCCAGAAAACGAAAGTTTAATTCGGTTAAAAAGACAGGATACTCCTTTTGTTCTCTTTCAAACATTGAATGCTCTTCTAGTTTCAAAAACTTCGGATCTCTTGCATCCCCTTATAAAGTAGTCCTTCGTCTATGAGAGGTGTGCCTTGCGGTTAAGATTCAGATTTTTTTTTGCCATTCGTTAAATCTAATTTACTCTATCCTATGGGACTTGGGGAGGGGAATGAGTGCTTACGGGAATCGAATCCTGCCCATGTGCATGGGAGTGTAAGGGAGGCACCGACTGCACTTCACCCCACTTGCTCGGTTAAGATTCAGTTCAAAAGTTGAAATTATGCATAATAGAACAAAAGTACGATTATTCATAAAGACACTAACTGGATCTTTCTTTTTCTTTCTATTTCACTATACATGATTTGAGTCATTGATTCAGTACAAAAGTTGAAATAATGCACAACACACCAAAACAATGATTATGCATAATAGACCAAATGAATCTGCTTTCTATCTTTTACTGCAGTCTTTGGTTTCTAAAGGCTAATTAATACCAAATGGATTTGCAGGTAATGCTGAAGATGAAGAGCAGGCATGTTGCTGGGACCATCACAAAAAAGAAAAAGAGTAAGTCTATTGCTCTTGTCTTTCTCACTGTGAAGTTAAATGGAGTTGTGGGTCTTCTTCCATATTGGGATTTGAGAAAGGAAAGTGCCACTAATTAAAGAAAAAAGGATTCGAAAGATGTCATCTTTAAATTTTCTTTTTCCTTTTGTGTTTTTTTGATATTTTAACAGATGTGGTGTTGGAAGTGTACAAAGATATGCCGGCATGGCCCGGCCGCCACTTGCTAGAGGGTGGCGAACACCGCCGGTACTTCGGGCTAAAGACCGTAACGCGCGGGGTTGTCGAATTCGAGTGCCGGAACCAGAGGGAGTATGATATTTGGACTCAGGGCGTCACAAGGCTTCTCTCCATTGTAGCTGAAAAGAACAATAGACATAGAGTGTGATGTTTAACTAGAGTACTAAGAGTGGTAGAATTAGTATTGTTGTGTTTTGGAAATGTGGTTGGGTTGTTTTTTTATTTTTTATTTTGGTGTTTCTTTTGTAAAGAAGAAGATAAATTAAAAGTGTGTGTTATCCAAATTAATGGGCCTCTCTTTTGCTTTGGGAGCACGTGTTTTGGTCTCTTGTCTTGGTTTTGTCATTGTGAATGAAAATCAAGGAAACCACGTGATTCAAGAGGCTTGTTAAGAGAGGGAGAAAAAGGGGATCTTGGACTAGGGTAGTCAAAAAGAAAAGGGAAAAAATACCACTTTGTTTCATGAATAATTTAAAGATGAAGATAAAGATAAAGACTTTGCCTTTGATTTAACAATTGCTTTGTTGGCCATGTTTCTCTGACTATTATACTATTAGAGTCTAAATTCACGTATTTGATTCAAGTATTTTTTATGATTCATTGTTCTTGAAGTACAGTCATGTGCAGTTTCAAATCCATTTTCCGCTACGTGTTTTTTTGAAGGTTCATACACGCCTCATAAGAATATGTAGCGGGAAATGTGTTGGGTCACCACGTGGCGGTACCCAAAACCCGTGAATGATTTTTCGAAGTTCAGGCCTTTTATTAGTTGATGAATATATAATTTGTCTCGACTTTGTAATAATTCACTTTATAGAATAACCATGATTGGATTTAGTGAATGAAGAAATTACAATTGTAATGAAAAAAAATTAGTGAGAGAGATGTAATGATAATATGATATAGGTTTTGCCCTGTTTTTTTGGGTAACCAATACTACTTTAGAAAATCTCGTCATATGGTGCTAATGGTGGGAACAAAATAAGAAGAGCAAATGTTCAGAAAAGTCCGTCCTAACTTATTCATCGCAATATCTGTCAAAAGGAAACTAGTAATAAATTAATGTGCCAGTTTAACAAAGGAAACATGTTTGGCAATTTTATTTATGTTTTTTTGTTTATCATGAACGTTAACAAAATTTCTAGAAATTAGGGAAACAAAGAATATGTGTTTTACCTTGTTTTTAAAACAAGCAGTTTCATTTTATCAACACTTCTCCGGATCTCCCGATCGATCGTGTCACCAATCTCTCTCTCTCTCTCTCTCTCTCTCTCTCTCTCTCTCTCTCTCTCTCTCTCTCTCTCTCTCTCTCTCTCTCTCTCTCTCTCATATTTTTGTCTTCCGAAAAACTGTCTTTTTCATTTATCGTCTAGTCCAGAGAATGTAGGGATGTTGGAGCATTCATGTTGGTGTTTGCCATTTTACCCTTGCCATCTTCATTTTGGTCAATGGATAGTAGGGGTGAGCATGGTTCGGTTTGGTTCGGTTTTATAGTAAACCAAGAACCAAACCAATACCTACGGATTATAAATTTCGAGAACCAAACCAATCCACAAAACGCATAGAACCAAACCAATCCAATCCATTAGACTACGGTTCGGTTTCAGTTTTAACCACGGTTTGCTTTGAACTAAGCTATCATCTCCAAAAAAATATTTGAAGTATTTAAAATTATGAAAATAAATTTTAAAAAAAAACTTATATTAAAATCATTTTCATTCAAATTCTTAAAACAATCTAACATCAACCAACTAATTTAAGAATAGAATATCAATAATTGCCACAAACAAATAAAACGAAATACCGGTAAGTCACTAAAATGAACCAACTAAGAATACCACTTATTAAACATCTTAAGATAGTTTAATCAAATAAAAGGGCAAAGAGATGGATGCTACGTTACTTCATTAGGTTTATATAGTATAGGGACAGGTTTTCTTATATAGAAAGTTAGGGTAATTAGTCTTGGTAATGGTAGTAGAGGAATTATAGGAATAGGAATTGGAAAACTAAATACTGGTGGATATAATAGGATCAATAAATTAGGAAAGTACGCTTCCATATTTATTTGGTGAATCATAATTAAAATATATATAACTATACATATTGTGTGTATATATATATTATACGGTTCAGATCGGTTTAGAACCATAACCGTGAACATGAATCCACAAACCAAACCATATAATGCGGTTTCTAATTTTTTTAAACCATGACCAACCCATACTACTAAAAAACCGAACCAAATCTTTCAGTTTGGATTGGTTTGGACTGGATTCACGGTTTGACGGATATTTTGCTCACCCCTATTGGATAGTGTTATTTTGCCGAAACATTGACAAATGTGCTACACCCATGTATATCATTTGCCATTTTCATTTTTCTCCCCCTCTCAATAAAAAATTGGCAAACTTTGCCATATATTTTCTCAGATTTGACAAATAAACTGGCATTTGCCACAATTGAGAAACTTTTGAGTTTGTGGGTGTGGGGTGGTAGTTGCCATTTCTTTTGTCATTTTTAAGAATGGCAATAAATTTTCTAAAAAAAAAACAACTAGTGTGGTCAGGTGTTTGATTGTTTGCCCGTGTCAAACACTCACCTTGTAAGTTTACTAATGCAGAAGCAAAATTCAACAATTCAATCTGTATTTTTTCAAAGGAGCTTGGATTCTTGGGTCACTCAAGCCTCATGTAGGATCAAGCGCTTACCATATTATCAAAACTCGCAAGTAATGGTAAAGGCGCAACTCTATTTTCTTATACCAAAGTATAGCAGGCCCCAAGCGCCACGGTTCGACCTGCGTGGATAGGAAGCTGGCCCGCGACTAACACCTCAATTTGAAACTCAAACGCCTGAATTTAGAGAGTAAAAACATTTTTTAAATGCTTGCATACATTTCAACAGTATAACAACATTTTAGATATGTAAAAGTCAGTGTTAGACCAGGTGCTTCCGACGACATCGCGTGCTCAGCATCTTGCTCATTGCGTGCTAAGTCTATGGAAAGCTGTAGTTAAGCACTACACTTAACCAGTACGTGCTCTGGGTTGGCACCGCCACATCGAGGGCATAGGGTCGTTTTGTGCAATTTTGGGTTAACGGGTCGAACAAGAAAGATTAAATTGTTAATATGTGCTTTTATCGAGTTACACGAGTCATTTAATCGAAATGAATGCCTCATAATATGCTAGTAAAACATATCCTTCACACATTTTCCATTTGGATTTGCTTACATAATTGCAACAACCAATTTGAGCCCTCGTGATTTATCAATTTGAGCCCAGCCCAATTCACCCAAACCCTAGTCCAGCCTAATTCCCGTCGGCCCAAACCCACCCAATCCTAAATTCCTAATCTCCCTCTCCCTATCAAACATCAACGGAAAACCAGAGGGAAAACCCTAAAAACACTCGTCTCTCTGCCTTAGTCGATCACCCACACTCTCTCAGACCCTTTTGAATTTGCACACGGTATGCGTATTGTCTCTGTATTATTTCTGTGCCAGTGCATGTGCCATGCTATGGGCTCTGAAATGATGGCCCAGCCCGCTCATCTTAGTGCTCGTGCCATGGGCTCCAAAATGATGGCCCAGCTCAGCTCACCTTCGTGTTCGTGCTCGTGCCGTGCTGGCTTAGCCCATTCGACATCTCTAGTAGTAGTCATCAGATAAGCAATTTCAGTTCTCCCAAGGGATTGTATATCTCATGTTTTATGTGACTAGTTTTCTAAGAGATTCGTAATCCCTCTTATCAAAAATTGCATTTGAAAATCAGAAATGAGAATGAGAACCCTTGGGATATGTAATTTGATTCCATATATAGTCCAGCCAATCAAACAGACATGTGTTTTACAGATCTTTTGTCAGCCGAGAATTTCGTTATGCAAACCAGACAAATTTTATGGAAGAAAGGAGTACTAATTTGATACCCTTGCCCGACAGTAATAAATGGCAGAATGGCTATAGTATTGAATGAGCATTACCCAAGCAATATCAATTTATCTTTAGACTTTGAATGACTCCTCTTATAGTCATTAATTACATCAACACAATATTATTAATTCATTTTGATAGAAATACTCCAACAAATATAACGAAAAAAACACCCTCCAAACCAGGCCAATACAACAAACTAAGTTAGGAATAAGTAAAATAAAAGCATTTTATTCCCAAAAGAAAGACAAGGACGCTCTCGGTACACGACTCTAACAAATGAATTTAGCCGTTCATTTGTTACTGAAAATTCCTTTTTTGCTATTTAAATATTCAATCAAGCAAACTAATAGGAATCGAAAAACAATAAACGATGAACACAAGATATACGTGGAAAACCCCTTAAATGGGTAAAAACCATTGGAAGGAAATCATGCACTATAACTCATTGTACGATTATAAACAAATCTATACTTACAACCTAGAATCGCTCTCGATTGACCAAGGTTGATTGCCGAATCACTCGTTCACCGCATCCAGTGCTTGATCGCCGTTGCCTTGAATCACTCAAGCCTTCCGAGATACTTCCAGAATCCACCGGAAGAACAAATCACTCAATAGAATCAGAGTTTGAAAAGAGCTCATGGAGTTATTCTGAAAGTCTTAATGATCAACGAATCATATGTTTACTCCAAGAGACAAACTAAAATCTCCTTTAGGTATTTCTCAGTTTTGGAGCAAGAGAGGAACTGCACTCATATATTTGGTAGTCAGAAAATGCTAACAAGTCGCATATAACTAGACTGCTGGAAAGGAGTCAGGTTGCTCGAGCACCGGCTAATACCTTTACTTGAGTTGCTAGAGCACCATTTCTGGACAACATTTCCTTCCACGAAAATCCATGATTTCTTGATTCCATTTCCTTATCAAGCTGTTGATTGCACGAAATCCTCTTGACACCTTGATTTCATTACACTCTAATTGCCTTAATAATCTCTACTTCTCAATTACACAATATACTTCCTAAAACAAATGCTCTAGAGAGGAAACACAATAAATTACAACTCAACTAACGGGCTACAAATCAAAAGAGATTTTTGTCATGGGATTTGCCCAAATATGGACCTTACAATTACTAGCAGCAACTGATGGGAGAGCAACCATCAAAAACAAAGAAACTTAAACAAACTTCTCTCTCACCATCCTGATAAAGAGGCCGGGATCGATACACACGTAACAACTTTATTGCTAGTAACACAATCATTATTTATAATAACTATTTCTACAATTCCACTCATATGGGTAGGTGGGTACGTCCCACACATATACCCATGCGAGTGTGGATGTGTTACTATCCTTATTTGGAAAATTAACACACATCGATCGTACGTTAGTAAGCAAAACAACACATGACAGCACCAGCAGAACCTATTTTTTACCATGTTTCATGATTTTAGCCATGCCTCCACGGCTCTTAGGTTTTATGATCGTAGCCATGCCTCCGTCGCCGTGATCTTTTTCCTCCACCTTGTCATACGAGGATGGGTAGTTAGTGATAAGCTCGAAAGGCCTCTCTATTATGATACGATACCTTCCTGGATGATCGTCGCTCCAGTCTTTCTTGCACCATATGCAAAACTCGTCCCTGTCCTCGTCGAAACGAATCCCGAACTCTCTATTCCCGCTGGTTTCTATGTCGAACCTTGCATTGCCAACGAGAAAGCTTATGGTATCTCCGTGAGACCAAATCTCCATTATCGACCTGCACCGCTCGAACTTGTTGAAGTTCCTCCAGACTCCACCGAAGTATATGTACGTGCGCTTGTGGTACCCCCCAGGCCACAGCGCGGCGGTGACAGTCTTTCTTGCGGGGACTCGCCTGTCGTCGTTGCGATTATCATGGTTCTCCACAAATATTACAGAATCACTGACGTTCTTGACCTCGTTGAAATCCGCATGAGTCATCTTGATCTCGGACGCTGGAAGGAAATACTAGCTCGTAGAAAAGCAGATGATCATATAACGAAGAGAACTCCTCATGAAACTTATGGAGTATATAGGAACAAAAATGTAGGCAATATTGTCCTGTTGCGTGTGGTTTATTCCTTCCTAATCTCAGCCCTCCATATCTATGGCTGAGATTCAATGGCAGTTGTTCTGTCCACAAGAGTTTCTTTGTCTCTCGAACCAACTATGGGTTCACTACAAGAAAGTCGGGATACGTCAGCGTTCAAAAGTGTTGGTAAAGGTTCACGAAAACGATGCTATAGACCTACTTGGTCTATACCAACGCTTGGACAATGCGCTGTAATAGACGCACTACTATAGGTCTATACCAACCCTTTTTATGGGTGTTGGTATAGATTAATATTTACTAGTGCTTTTTTTCCCAGCGTTTGCAAGCGTTGGTATAGCATAGTTTTTACCAGCGCTTTGGTTGCAAGCACTGGTGTAGACTTTCTTTGCAAAAAAAATCAACCCACAAGAGTGCCATTTTCTGCCACTGCCGTGTTTTGATCTTTTAACGTGTGGCTCACTAAAGCTCGCGCATGCCTACTTCATCCACTGAACCAAGTACCGTTTTCAATACACCTTTGAGAATGTTTAATATATAACATATGTTTAAGATCTATTTTTTGTTAAATATTTGGTAGATTATCATAAAAAATGAATCACAACTCCCACGATTTATTTTTATATTTTATTCTCTATTCTTGTTCCAGTAACATGTCAAAAGCTTTATTTTCGTAGTTTTATAGGATTTTCTCCAAGCACTATCACACCAAGCACCATCACCACAACCCTGAAGAATGCATCTAATGGGAATATTACTTATTTCGATTGAGGCAAAATTTAGATGCATCCCGACCCCCACTAGAATCTTTATTTTTTGATCTGAACCGTCTATCTTTCACATTTTTTTACATATTACGGAGTTCATCATTTTTACCAAGAATAAAGTTAAACGGGTATCACTATACACTTGATCGAACAAAAAAAAATCCATTTTGTAAATGAAATTGTGTCTTGATAAAGAAGCTTTTCTAAACCCGTTCAAGATATTTTTTTTACAAGATTGATATAATCAACAAGAAAAACAAAATCAACGGTTTGGATCGTCATAATTGTGTCGCGGTCGAATGGCTACCATATGTTCAAGTATGGCACAAGACTTAGTTTGTTAACAATTACATTGAACATATAGAATTAAAAGGTCATTACCACCTCAATTTTTACAGTGGTCGATCTGAACCATTAGAATTTCACGTCTCACGTATACCATCGTTGTCACTGAAATTAGAGATCATCGGATATTGATGATCGCCTGATCGGACAACATTTGATGGATCGCGGCGTTAAAGTATGAGATCACAAGATTCAATCCCCACCAGAGTCTTTATTTTTTGATCTAAACTGTCCATCTTTTACATATTACGGAGTTCATCAATTAAAACAAGAATAAGGTTGATCGAGTATTGCTACATATTTGATCGGACAATAAGTATCATCTAAAAAATAAATTGTTTCCCAATCAAAGAGCTTTCTGAACCTAATGAGGTCAAATTTTTATGATAATGATTTAACCAATATGCACAACAAAATCAACGACCTCAACTGTTAAAATAGTTGTTTTTATTGAGATGCGCTAAATAATCATACCGAAGATTATTAGCAAATGTATAACATATAATATAATTATAAATTATTCCATCAGTGGTTTTTTTTTTTTACTCTATTACAGCGCTTTTCCTAGGCCGCTAGGAAATGGGGGCCTATTCCAGCGCTTTTTATGAGCGCTGGTAAATGGGAGGCCTATTCTAGCGCTTTTGCTTGGGCGCTGGGAAATGGTTGGCCTATTTCAGCGCTTTTGCTTTGAGCGCTGGGAAATCCCCATTCTAGCAGCGATTAGAAAAAGCGCTACTATAGACCTTCTATTGTAGCGCTTTTTGCAAGCGCCGGTAGAAAAAGCGCTGGTGTAGTCCAAATTTCTTGTAGTGGTTACTTTCACAAGAGTGGTTTTTTTTTTTTTTTATTATATATTTGTTAAACCTAATCTACTCAATCCTAAGAATTTGGGAAGGGGGATGAGTGCTTACGGGAATCGAACTCTGCCCACTTGCACTTTCACAAGAGTTTTAAAAAGCCAAATCCTAAGAGTAAGTTTATCAGTTGTTAGGTAAATATGCTAGTGAACAGTGCAATTTTTTCATCTTACCTACTCAGAGCAAGTTTATCAGTAATTAGGTAAAAAAAAAGTTGTGGTACACATTTTTTATTTTACCTACTCATATTTTTTAATTTCAATACTGCACCAACTATCTATTTAACCTATCCTCTATTAAAATATTTTTTTCTTCTTTCTCCAACAGTCCACCAAAGTGCAATTTTTAAGAAAAAGAAGAAAGTGGAAGGGAGAGGGACGGAGAGAGGAGAGAGAAAATAATGTTATAAATTACATACCTAATGAACAATAGATAGGTAAAAATAGCTAAGCACTGTTTATAAATACATTTTACCTTTATGTTTATCTACTCTGCTGTAAGAGTACTTTTCCCCTTTTGGTGAGCTAAAATAGCTATAAAGCTAATTTACCTATGCTGATAAACTTGCTCTCACCTCTCTTTTAACACTACATATATCTATTTAATCTATTCTCTATTAAATTATCATTACCTTTATTTTACTTTTTTATTTTGTAATGTACAGCTCCAATCTGTGAGAGAGAGAGAGAGAGAGAGAGAGAGAATAATAAAGAAATGGTTAAGGCTCATGAACAGTCCTTCGACACATTTACTTGAGAATTGTAGCAAGATTAGCTTGTTCGGTACTTTTGCTATTCTGGTGCAGGTGGGTTTTTTTGGGTTGAGCTCTCTATTTTATCTGCACAGAAGCAAACAAGCTGATGCACTTGCTCTAAAGGTCCCGAGAATCCGAAACCAATCTAGATTTGAAGACCAATTGGCTTTGCAACAGACAAATTATGAAAAAAGATTCAATTATGATAGGGTTATGAAAAAGGGATTGCATTGCATGGAACCGAATATGGGATGGCCCATCATACTCTTGTTGTCATATACTCTCGTATTCTTTAATCCTTTGAGCCCAAAGAAAGACAAGGCATGGTCCCCCTCTTATTCCGATTCTGATTCTATTTTTTTTTCTTTTTCCTTTTCTTTGTTCTATATATCCCCTTTCTTTTAAGCCAAGAACTTTTCTTTTAAAACGTTTTGTCCTTATTCACTTCAGGGCCAAGTAGCGATTGTTCGTTTTATCCTAAACTTTTGTGGGTTATTGATTAGTTTCGGAAAAGTTAAATTTTTTTATTTTTACCCAAATATTTTAGGAAATAAGCACTTTTTAGCTCCAAAAAAAAAGGTCAAAAAAGTTAATTTTTTAAAATTTAAAAGTGATTATTTTTCAAAATATTTGGGTAAAAGTAAAAAAAAAAAAAAAAAAAATTTCTTTTCCGATTTATCTCGTCAAAAAATTAAGAAAATTTGGTACAAAATTAATAAACAAGAAAAAAAAATCAAATAAGAACAAAAACAAAAAAAAAGTCCTAAACTTATTAGTGCTTAATAGAATGGGGTCAGCGTGTCTCTCTCTCCCACATCGTCTCTGCAATACGCACTAAACTGTCCACCTTGTGGTGAATATTAAATTGGCGCCACCATTGCCGCTGTTGGAATTTTGTCGGCACAATTCCGATCGTCGTTCTCTCTCTCTCTCTCTCTTCTCTCTCTCTCTCTCAGATTGTACAAATCCGACAACCTAAAACCAAACACCCATGGCAATTGCATTTCCAGAATCCACCAACCTTAACCTCGCCGCCTAAGACGGTGGAACAACCACAACTTAAGACCACTAACCTCCCTCCCCTCGACAACATTCTTTCACCATCAATTCCGATCAAAATCCAAACCCTGCCCAACCTAACCTATTACCTCCTAAACCTTGAAAGCTCACAATTGCGCGCAAGTGATCTTCCCTTAGAGAAAATTTTCTTTTCTTTCTTTGTTTCTTTCTTTTTATGATGAGTTTATTTCTTGTATTAATTAAATTGTTGGACTTAGTCTTTACGATGAGTTTATTTCTTGTATTGATTAAATTGTTGGACTTAGTTATCTGATAGATTTTCACATGTATTGAACTGAATTTGTACTTTGAAATTCATAATTGATATAAAATAATCTCTTATTGATTGACAAAAAAAACCCTCAAGTCTGCAAAATTATTTTTTCCAGTTAGTTTCAAGCGTTTGGCCCTTAACTCTGCAAAAAAAAAAATGCTTTCAGAGGAAATCTGGTTTCACTTATATCTTTGTAATTCTACCTAGAGTAGTAGTATGCAGAGTTTTTGAAGTACGGACACCCCGCCAGCCTTGATCCAGATTTATTTTTGAATTCAGATTCCTTATTTGGTTCATTGCAACATTTTTTTTATTATTTATAATTGATCGGATGTCCGGACCAGTTTGCGCGAACCTCAACTAATTTCGGGGCCTTGAAGGTAACGACCAACATAACCCCCAGTGGTTCCAAGACTTGGAATGTTTGACCTCCGCGAGAATAGGACATGTGACCTTATGGAGGAGCGTTTATTTATTTCTCATCCGGATCAGCTTGCGCGCACTTCAACTAATTCTGGGGTCCTGAAGATATCGACCAACATAATCCCCAGTGGTCCCAAAGTTTGAAATGTTTGGCCTCCGTGGAAATGAAATATGTGTCCTTATAGATGAACACTTATTTCTTTCTCACACTCAATTGGCCAAACGCCTTGGGGTTGGCTCATTGCAACATTAAGTCCTAAATCCAGAATCATTGATCATGCGAAATTCCTAGATCAGTTGTATATGTACACACAAGTAGCACAATTATGAGACACAAACGACTGGAGTGATGAATTGCTAAGCTCAGATGAATGGTTCAGATAAATGATTGAGAACTAGTTTCCATGCACAACCAGAATGGGAGAGAAACAGGGCAGTAGATAACGCAGTTTCGATCGAAACTGTTATTTTTCAGTTGGGCTTCGTTCAAGCCCCCAATCTAAGTTGTATACGCCTAAATATACTTAGGTTAATGGAACAAGAAGTACCTTCGGATCGGATGAATAAGCTCGTTTTTGGAAAAATTTGACGGTGAAAGTCACAAATTCGGACTGGACTTTGAGCTGTGATATTGTGATCATCCTTCCATCTTTTTGGATGATTCTTGTGTCTAAAACGAACCCCTCGAAGTGCCCTACAACGTTGATGGAGAAGTCTAAGCCCAAAACCCACATTAACTAGGAAAAAAATGGAGTTTTTCAGAGCTTCAGTGAGCTGTTCGGGATTGGAATGACAGAAATTTGAGCAGTGATATCTCTAGCTATACTCAACCGATTCGAGTGATTTCTGTACTAAAATCGAAGGTCTCGAAGTCGTCTACAAGTTTTGTGAAGAAACCTAAGCCCAAAACAACTTGAGCTAAGACGAAAATGGCATTTTGCAGAGGTACGTCAAGCTGTCGAGAAAACGAAAATGGTGGGTTTGAAGCTCAAGGAAGGAGGTGATTGTGGTAGCTTCAATTGAACTCCAATGTAGATGAAAGAGGTTGGGCTGATTACAGCAACTTAGTGACCCTTAGGTGTGTTGTGATTATGAATTGAAGTTTGGATGAATTTGGGCAAGTGTGGAAGAAACCCTCTCGCTCTCACTCTCTCTCCCTCTCGGGGTATTACCTAGCGGCTCTAGCTAACGTAGGAGTGTTCGTAACTATATAAGTGCTATTTTTCCCTTTACACCTCTGTAATTGCCGGCAACATTGGTGTACGAATCTGACTACTATAAAGAGGGAAAGGAGTTTTTTTTTGGGACCTAGCTTCTCTGCAATTGGACAGAGATTTCATGCAGTTGTATTACATCTGTTCATCTTTGTATTTAATGGTCTAGATTTTAAAAGGAATTCGGTGAATTTCTTTTTCCCATAAAATTTTTTCATCTCAACCGTTAAAAACATCATTCGACTGTTGCAAATACTCTAATTGCACATCTGCAGTCCAAACACTGCAAACATGGACCGCAGACAAGGCTTGTGCTTTTTTTTTTTTAGCAATGTTAATTGATGACTATGCAATACCCCATGCATACAACTCTTCGAGACACACACACTCTCACTCTCTCTCTCTCTCTCTCTCTCTCTCTCTCTCTCTCTCTCTCTCTCTCTCTCTCTCTCTCTCTCTCTCTCTCTCTCTCTCTAAATTTCTCTAACCCTTACCTCCATTTACTCCTCCCTCCCCCTAGGGTTTCCATCCTAAATGGAGCGACAAGAGGGTGGCTTTCTTCCTAACACTGGCTTTCTCTCTGTCTCCCTTGATCGAAGATCTATCCCCCCTTCCTTCATCATCCTCCTCCATCGCCCTTTTCCTAAGCCTCCGGTCGAACCACGGCAATCACATCCGTAAAACTATTCCGGAGTAGGAGCATGTGTGGTTTGTGTTTTGATTGTGAGGTTTCCTTGCTTTTCTTTCTAGTTTTTCTTCTCTAGTTTTTTTGTCATTAATTTTTCATTTTCTTTTCCTATTAGTTCTTCCCCTCCCGACGGGTTTATTCGGTTTGTTCCTGGTCTAGTTTTTCTTCTTCAGTTTAAGCTTGTCAGCGTTTTGTTCCTCGCGGCCAGAGCCCACCATGTCAGTGGAGGTTTGCCTTGGATCTGGCTCTTTGGCATGGTAGATCCATATTTTGGATTTCATCTGTGCTTATTCTAGGGTTTGGGGTGTCCTCGTTGGATTCTCTATTACCTTTTCTGCAACTGATTTTGATGTTTGACATTCTTGTTGGTCTGCCTTGGCAGTAGGTGCCTTGAGCCTGCGACTGGTGCTTGTGCTCGCGTCTAGGTTTTAATAATTTTAGTTCACTCATGTATCTTGTGGTGAAATCTGTAAAGCCTTCAGGCTCTTATTGATATGGAATTGATTTCTCTTAAAAAAAAAAAAGATCACATGCTATAAATTGTAAGGAGCAAAAAGCGATTCACAAATTTTGATAATGGTTCATAATTTTTAATTTTTAAAATTTTTCTTATTGAGACGAATTAATAATTCAAAAAAAACGACCCACAACTAAAAGATACAAAAAAACATTGAATAGAAATAAAAGATAAATCGAAAATGATTAATAAGTCAAACCTCACCTGAAGTTTAAACTGAAGTTAAATGCATGGAATACATGGTGCCTATAACTGAGCCACCACTCCACCTGCAGGCCGTTGGGGAGTTCATCCAACAATCATGTAATTACTATGAGATTTTAGAGCAAGTTTATCAGTAATTAGGTAAAAAAAACTTGTGAACAATGTACATTTTTTATTTTACCTAGTTACATTTTTTTCAATACTACACCAACACTATCTATTTAACTTATCATCTATTAAACTATTTTTTTCTTTCTCCAACAGTGTACCAAAGTGCAGTTATTTAAAAAAAGAAGAAAGAGGAAGGGACAGGGATGAAGAGAGGAGAGAGAAAATAATGTTATAAATTACATACGTGATGAACAGTGGATAGATAAAAATGGCTAAGCACTGTTTTTAAATATATATTTTACCTCTATGTTTACGTACTCTGCTGTAGGAGGAGTACTTTTTCCCTTTTGGTGAGCTAAAATAGGTATAAATCTAATTTACCTGTGCTGATAAATTTACTCTTAGGATTCGAGTTGATACAACAACATCGTTCTCTTAAAAAAAAAATTTACTTATTAATCCACTAACGTCCTATCGGAACAATTTTGAAAAAGTTGTAGAAGTCTCATTTGGTTTGAAACACTAAGGTCCCGTTTCAGGACATCTTCGTAAATTAAAAAAAAAAGTATTTATTTCATATTTTCAAACTCAAAAATAATGTAAATGGAAAATAATTTTTCAATTTTTTTTGCACCGTATTAAATATCTAAATGAGATCTATCAAACAAGATCCATATTGATAGAAAAATTATTTGCGTAAGCACATAATTTTTGAGCTTAAAATTGCCTTTTCAAAAAATAAGTACTTATTTATCGTTCTGGAACGGGACCTAAGCCCATGCTCAGTTTGATTTTTAAGGAGATTTTTAAGAGTAATGAGTGGATAGAGTTAAAAGGCGAAAATTTATTACAGACCGTACATAGAAATTTTGAGACCCCAAACGAACAAGCTACGCTTTGCCCAGGGCCGATCCGCCCGATGACTCGAACTTGACCAGGTTCGGGTTAAACCGTGAGAATTTCGTCAGGCTTTGATTGGGGCAGCGGGTCGGGGGATTGAAGCCCGTTAAAACCAATTTTTACCGCCTGGCCCAGCCCAATTCACCCCAAAATATATCGGGAAAGTAACGGCTCAGGAAGTGTTTTGGTAATTAATACCTTTTGAGGACATGCTAATAACATTTGTTAATGAACAAAATTTCCTTGACAGGTATTAAATTATTAATTATCAAGACACTTTATTGACTGTCATTTTCCCAAATATGTCATTAGTCGTCATTTTTTCTGTATTAATATTCTACCCCAATCCAGCCCAATTCTCGTCGGCCCAAACCCATATCCTAAATTCCTAAGGGAAAATAATGCCTCAGAATGTGTTTTGATAATTAATATTAGTTGAAATCATATTAAAAATATTTATTAATGCTAAAAATGTGGGTATTAATTATTAAAACACGTATTACCAATTCCTCCTAATCTCCCTCTCCCTCTCCCTCTCCCTCTCCCTCTCAAACATCAACGGATAACGAGAGAAAAAACCCTAAACGAACACTCGTCTCTCTGCCTCACTCTCTAAGGCCTTTTTTAAAATTTGCACACGGTATGCCAATTGTCTCTGTATTAGTATTTCGTTTTACATATGTATAGCGTGCGTGTTCTTGGTTACTATGATTGTTTCAGCCGAAGCTCTCCGGTTTTTAAAAGTACTGCAGAAGCTTTTTTTAGGGGAGTTTTGAATCCATTATTAGGGCTTTCATAGAAACTTAACTAGGGCTCTGATTAAACCTAGGGTTTATGTTTATTTCTTTTTGTTGCGATCTTCTAGTTTAATAGTTTAAGCCACTGCCCACTATGAATGCTGAATTGCACAGATTTGTTTTCCAATTGAGCTGTAGACCCTAGAGAGAGAGAGAGAGAGAGAGAGAGAGAGAGAGAGGGAGGGAGAGGGAGAGGGAGAGAGAGAGAGAGAGAGAGAGAGAGAGAGAGATGATTTCTCTGTTTGCCTTTACGCCGTTATTGATAGTTGGGAGGTGTCGAATGGGCAGCCCATTTATTTCCGTGCCTACCATGCCATGCCTCATGCCTAACCGTGCCTGTGCTGTGCCATGGGCAAGGCCCCCCAACACGGCCCAGCCCATTTATTTCTGTGCCTACCATGTCGTGCCCCGTGCCTAACTGTGCCCGTGCTGTGCCGTGGGCTCCAAAACAATGGCCCAGCCTGGTTCACCTTTGTGCTTGTGCTTGTGCTTGTGCCGGCCCGGCCTATTCGACACCTCTAGTAGTAGTCAGGGGATAAGCAGTTCTCGCCCAATGGATTGTGTAATTTGTATGTCTCATGTTTTATGTGACTAGTTTTCCAATAGATTTGTAATCCCTCTATCAATAATTGCATTGAAATTCAGAAATGAGAATGAGAACCCTTGGGATATGTAATTTGATTCCATGTCTAATCCAGCCAATCAAACAGGCAAGTGTTTCTGATCAAAAAAAAAACAGGCAAGGGTTTTACTGGCCTTTTGTCTGCCGAGAGTTTCATTCTAACGGGTACCTGATTCTCAACGTGTGTGAACATAAAACAGAGACTTAATTCAGCCATAAAATTTATAGAACTTTAAGTTCCCAATCCCAAGTATGTGGTTTTAGTTGTCCAACTACTGTTAATCCTCAAAACTTTGTCAAATTATCATCTTGTTCAATTGTTATTGGACTGCGTATATATTTGGTGTATTTTCTCAATTATTAAATACCGTTTGAATGCGCAGATATATCGATTTGAAACCTACTGGTCGGCTTTTCAAGATTGGTTATATTCCAAGCTAGTTCCTCTCAATATTTGTTTCCTCGGTGATGAAGATGTACGTAATTTCCCCTCTTAGAATGATCAACCCCAGAATATATTCATATTAGTTCTACTGATGAAGCTCTCTTGTCCAAATGAGCTGACCACCGCATTGCTGATAATTGATAGTTATTTTGTTGCCTATGATTTTGTTAAGTGGTTTTGATTTGTTTGATCGATGTTATGCAGAAAGAAAGCCAATGATAGTGCACTTACCAATTTCGAAGTACTTGATTTTCTACGATCTAGAGGTGCTGCGGAGGATTCCACTCGGGTTATTGTTTCTGTAGCACCATCAGAAGTCAAAGTTGTTTAAACTTACCTCCCAAAAAGTTTCGTATTATGCTTTTTCTTGGCATATAGTACTGGGGATCTTTACAAACTCAAATGTTTTCATGGTATTGTAGGTTTCCAATTATTTGGAGCAGACTGTTGCTTGCAATCAGACGAGAGAGAGTATTGCAGAATTTTTGAAAAAATCGGATAAGTACAAGTTAGTAAAAGCTGAAATTCTCAACATCATCAACATTAGGCCTTCTTCTGTGGTGGATATCGACCCGGTAGTTCTTCTAGAATTCTCTTAAAAGTTTCTTTCAGTATACCTGACCTTGATCAAAATCATTTTTGCCTCTGAGAAACTTCGGTGGTTTTCACACTTTTGATGCTCGTATTACTTTATTGTCCAAAATCTTCGCGTGTTGGATATTTTGTAAGACACCCGCCTCATAATTGCTCTCACATGTCATTGCGTCCATGGCTAATTCCTGGAGGCTAAGTGTTGTCAAGGCGAAATTGCTCTTGCATGGGATAGTTAGATATTATTGGTGCCCACGCTACTGCATAATTTCTCTTCAATGCATGTCCAATACTCTGGAAGCGTTTGCCATGAAGAATGAGATTTCTAACCCCGCTAGAAAGGATTAAGGAAACTATGTTCTTGGCCCTGTTCATTAGTATTTTTTGGGTGCGGTCCTCTTTAGCAATTTATAAAGAACTTCCCTTGCTTGGAGAACTTGCTTATGACATTTCCTCTAGTGATATGAATCAGCACTTTCAAATTTCCATATTTTGCACCACAAGGTGTTCTTGTGTAAAATTCTTCTTTTTTTGGTGAAGGTCCTGGAGAACTCCCATTAGGCTCTAGGCCTGTGTACATTGCACACAATGTGAATCATGCCTTCTTCTTGGTGAAGCTTATAAGTTCTCCAAGGGAGTCAGGTGAAAAAGAATTTCATGCGGGATGTTTTTCCTTTCGAGTTCAATTGACCACAGTTCTTGTCAAATCGGATTTTAGATTCACTTCTCTGAGTTTTCTCAAATTGGTCTTAAATTTGATGGTTTTAGACAGGATTCTTGTCCAGTTTTCTACATTTCGGCATTATTTGAGCCTTTATGTTCATTTTTATTCTTTGCTAATGAACATTTGAGCCTTTACGTTCATTTTTATTCTTTGCTAATGAACAAGATGAGTATAGTTTTTGTCACAACTGAAGCTAGGCCAATGTTAGTTGATGAGGCCATTGCCCTCTGTGAATCGGGTGGAAATCATGTTGATGATTGACCGGAGGGCTAGTCTATAAGATTATTTGTTTCTCTTTTGCTTCACAGCTTATAAGCGACTGTGAGAGGCGGTTGGGGGAAAGTATTGAAGAATTCATAGAGTTGGTGGCAGAGGTTTTTCCCGCTCCAGCACAAATGCAGGCCGATGAGGGAGCCGACGGGGACAGAGAAGAAATTCCAGATGGGAAACAAGTGGACACAAGTTGACTTCTCGTTTGCTTGGTTGAAACTAGAAGCAGAGATTACAAAGCCCTAAAAGTGAAGGTCGGCAGAAACTCAGATTTTGTATTTCTTTTTATAAATTGGTTTCATTAATTATTTTTTATTTGATCATTTTAATAAATTTTGTATATCCTTTCATTCTTTACTTTTTATTTCAAATATTTGAACAATTCCACTAAATTGACAAAATGAGATGTCTAATGCAAAAAAAATAGTCATCACTTATCATTTGAAAGTTGAAACTCTCTAGTGCATAATGTCCAAATTCAAAAGTGGCTAAATCATGGATTATATGCATTATACTTTATCAATTATTCATAAATTTGATTTTCGTCTCGTTTATTGTCTTTGTTAATAGAATTCACAATGCAATACAAATTTGGAGGTTTAGGGATAATATTCGAAAATGACTATATTCTTTTTAATTGCATCAAGATTGCTAAAGATCGACATTTAGTTATTGTGTTTTGAATTGCTTTTAGACCAATTCAATCAATTGGTTTGTTTGGATAATTTATGTAATTACTACCTTTTCTTAATAGTAACTCTCTTTTTTCCAGCACAATCGTTCTTTTATTATTATGGCATTATTATGATTTTTTTTTTGATTGAATTGTGTTTAAAATGTGCCCACACACTTGTTAATTATTGGCTACACCACTATCCAAAGTACACAATTGGACATGAATACGGTATGAGAGCCCATTCCAAAAATCTTCTTAAAAAATAAGCAGCTTATTTCACATTTTTAAACTCAAAAATAATGTAAATGAAAAATAAATTTTCAATTGTTTTCGCATTATATAAAAGATCTCGATAAGATCTATCAAACAAGATCCATATTACATATTTTTAAATTTCAATAAGATAATAATTTTTTAGTTTAAAATTGTCTTATTAAAAAATAAAGGATTTTTTTGGGTTCTGGAACCCACTCTAATTAGTATTATGGATGCATATAAAGATGTTTTCGAAATCGTTTAAGGTACAAGAGCTTTATTGAGAGCTTTACAAGATGCATGTGGACCCTATCCTATGCACATCCCGAGATTATAATGCATCGCGTCCAAACGTATCTATCAAATCATCTTTACATATTCATATGCTTTCATTATTAGGCTTAAAAAAAAGCTCATAGTGTACAAGAAGAGATGAAAAGGAAGGGCTCAAGTAATTATTAGTGCTAGCTATAGGGTACCATAGTATTCCAAACGCTTGTACTATCACACATTGACGTGAAATTTATATATTCAAGCGAATACGGAGTTAATACACACTGCATGAGAGTGCCTGAAGTGACATACTATATAGAAAAATCATTCTTCAGAATTTACTCCAACAAAGATTGACCAGTGGAAGATCCATTCCTTTATTTCCATATGGGTCGAAACATATATAATTGATGGACGGGTGTGGGGGGGGCCCCGTTGAGGTCCTGCCTGCGGGGAAAGGAAATAGGAGTACAACGGTAAAACTTCAAAAGGCAAAACAACCAAACTCTGTCAAATCAAATTATCACTTCATACTGGTAGTACTTCTTATCATCTCTCTCTCTCTCTCTCTCTCTCTCTCTCTCTTCTTTTCATTTTCCTTTTTCTGAAACAGAAAGTCTAAGCCACCGCATGCCCGTGTGAGGTCCACTCCGGGTCCCGTATAGATGATTCGAGCCGTTTAATAGTTTTTTTTAAAAAAAATTGAGTTGGTGGCGCTGAACATCAGCTCGATCTGATATGATTAGGTGCTCGGATCAAGCTTCACATCTTTCTGTACATCAGAAAATTAATCTGACCATTTTTTCCGATTTTCCAAAGATGAGAAGCTTGATCTGAATATCTATACATATCGGGTCGAGCTGATGCTCCGTGCCCACAACCCATTCGATTTTTTTTAAAAAAATTATTGAACGGCAGATCATCTGTGCAAGGCCCAGAATAAACCCCACACGGCGTGCTATAGCCGGTGACCGCATTTTTGGTGCGGTGGCCGTAGTGCTGCTCTTTCTGAAACCACCAGAGGGGTGTGAGGTGGGATGGGCATGCAGCAGACTATTCTAGACTCTCTTTTTTTATTTGGTAAAAGAATCTAGACTCGTTCATTCTACTCACATAGGTTCCTAAACTACTCCATTATGGAGCCATACCATCATGTATTCTGTCGATAAAATCTTATTCACGGAGGAACCGCGAATAAGTTTTACAGCGCTCAATTTCGGCAGTCCGAAAGTAGTTTGCACGATTCGGGTTAAAAAAACAATGTATTACTGTTAATAAATTATTTTTAATCTAAATCGTTCAAAACACTTTTAGACGATTGAGATTTCGCGGTGAGTAAGTTTCTCTCGTATTGTGTCAGCCAACCCAGAAGACTACCGTTTTTTCAAAACGCATGTGGTAGAGACAGACATACAAAAACACACACTGGCTCATACTCCAATCATAATGGCACATACCGCATGTGTTTGCCCACAATGGTCAAAGAGTCCACACCCAGACAGTGACGGATCTAGAAAATCAACACCGGAGGCACAATTTTTTTTGTATACCTGAGGCAAAATTAGATGCAAGCTCAAATATTCAGTACTGAATAAAAGTTTACAGGAAAAATTTACAATATATACCCCTTAAAAGAGAGTTACCATATGCACCTATTTTATGGTTCATTCATAACAGTTTAGTGTGTTTCGTAACTTTGTTCTAGAATTCATAACCTTTCAGCAATACGATTCGTAACATTTTCATTGTGATTCATAACATTATGGTGTTTTTCGTAACCTTTAGAAGATTCGTAACTTTTTAGTAATACGATTCGTAACATTTTCTCTATAATTCATAATATTTTAGAGGGTTATATATGATACACACTCAAATAAGGGACGTATATCATAGTCTTTCCCAAGTTTATAATCTATATGTTTGCATAAAGTTTCTAAAATGAATATAGGTTTTCCATGTTTTTTCTCGAACAAAAGGATGTTTCAACCCAAAGGAATTTGGCCAAATGTTTCATATCTTAGGGTCAGTGGAGGTTTGTCCGGTCATTAACTGTAGCACCTTGAAATTAGTCGAGGTGCGCTTGGACATCCGTTTACCAATTTCTCGTCTTTTACACAAATTAAATAGTACTCCTACCTAGTTAGACGAAAAGCCTTACTAATGATCAAGCAAACAAATTACAAACGAGGCTACAAAAATACATTAAAAGCTCTAGTTCTCTCAAAGGATCAAGGATATGGTTATATAGAAAGTCCTAATTTTTAAGGATATACTGTAGGTACGCACATATTTAGGAGGTGGCCAGGTGGGTGGGTGAGTAGCGGTGGATGGTGGTGGTGCTATGGGAGTCCGGTTGTGTCAGTGTGAAGAGCAGACAAACAGTTGTTCTTCTCTGAAACCTTGAGTACTACTGATAAGCTATTACACATAAAGAAGAAGAAGGAGGATTTTGGGTGGGTGTGGGGGCACGTGACCCCACGTACCCCATATTGGGTCCGCCCCTGCACCCAGAGATGATAATGAGTTGGTTCAGCTTGCGTTGTTGTCAAACTCAAATCGAGCTTGCAATTGAATATAAGGTAGACTGAACCTATCGAAATTCAGCAAATATTCTTTCACCTAGACTGTCACCCTATCCGACCTGGATCGATTTGGTTCGATTTCTTCCTGAACCCAATTTTTATGTGCGTGGAACTGTCTATGTAGGTGTATGGGTGCGTATATGTGAATATAAATGAGAGCCCATATCATGCATTTCTGTGTGTGTGTGAAGGTACTTGGGTAAATATGGGGTTAGGGCTCGGTTGAGATTCGATTTTGGTACGGATATTGTTAATACAAAATCCGAACTAAAACCTGCCATTTTTTTTCAAATTAAATATCAGAATTGGCCCCGAAGTTTAAAAAATTGGATAAAAATTACCCCGATCAATGCAGTTATCAGGTCGGGCATGCATCGATTCGGATGAGATTGTTATCGCTATCCCCACACACTTGGACCCCTTGACCGCTGTGAGTGTACCTGCAAAATGAGTGTAAGTTCTTCAAATTTGTGCTTTTAGAAAGGGCATTGGTACGAAGATCAAAGAATGAAAAGGGCATTGGGCCCCAAAGGGAAATAAATATTTATTTTTTAAGAAGATAATTTTAAACTTAAAAATTATGTATTTACGCAAATAATTTTTCTATCAATATGGATTTTGTTTGATAGATCTCATTGAGATCTTTAATACAGTGCAAAAAAATTGAAAATTTATTTTTCATTTACATTATTTTTGAATTTGAAAATGTAAAAGATTGTAAGGCACAAAGTCGGATTATATTTCTAATCTAATTCTAATAGTAGTGGCGATAAAAACAGAGGTCAAGGCCAAGCTTTCCATGCAAAGGCCACTCACTGGTCAGAAGTGGACCTGCACGCGCAGATAACTCACAGGTGCGCGCTAGTTTGAGCCTACAAACCGGTGTTTGATTTTACATGTTTCTGAGTTCTGGTACATGTCTAAAATGATCCCAGGGGTACTCCAAAGCAACATGTATGAATACTGAAATAAAACTAACAGTTTTAACTAAGGAAAATAGTAAACTAATTGTTAACATGCTTGCAGTGGCCTATATGTAAGTAAAGACATAAAAGAGTAAGACACCAATCCCCACGCTGACCTGCATGCGCAGCCACAGAGTGGACCGGCGCGCTGTTTCTTACCACAACGGTTTTTGAAACTCTGTCAGCTTTAAGGCTAGGACTGGTATTGATTACCAGCCTTAACCCTGCCAACCCCTTTCGGGATTAGAACATGAAGACAGTAGGTATGTTATACTTTTGATTCTAGGGTTTGAATAGATGTTTGGGCTTTGTTGTGTTTGAAGGTTTGAATGGTAGCTGTGTGAGATTGATTGTGAAAAAGAAGGCTTGTTGCATTGGACTAGGGTTTGCAAGTGATTTGTGTGTCATTTAAAGTGTCAAATTTTGTACCCCTTTGATCTATGAATTTTTGTAACCCCTTGAAAGAGAAACAATGGGGTGTATATGGGGAGAGGGGGAGAGTTAACTTAGCCAAAAAGTCACAAAACACCGGGACCCCTGATCATGGATTCTGCAAGTTGGCACAAAAGGTGATGTGACACTGCTTTGACCGACGCGCGCGTGCAAAACCAACCCGCGTGTGGGTCAACGGTCAAACTTTGACTGTTGACCAACAACTGACAGTTTGATCCACACGCACTAGTTTTCAACCAATGCGTGTCAATAGGGTTTTGGCTTAGACTAAGTCAGGTTCAAAAGGGGATCAAACAAACACTCAAAACTCAACCACTTGACATTTTCGGGGTGTTCTTGATTCGTTTAATTATCGGAAAATCAAATACCGTAAGTAAATTAATCTGAAAAGTCCAGATTATGGTGTCTATATCGAGCGAGTACCACACACATAGCATCCTGTCGGTAAATCTGCATAACCGAATCTGCTAAAGGTGTGAGACCCATGGTGGGCCTAGGAAGCTGGATTTGACGGTTCAATCGATCGCCCAAAAAGCTTGTGTCCTTAAAACACAAACAGTAAAATGTATGACCATAATAAAATGAATCCAGTTGATCATTCACATGTCTATCTGTCTTGTTATTTTCCCAAGGAAACAAACTCCTCCCACTTTTTTGTGAACAAAAAATGTCCCCTTCCAATTTTGAAACATTGATTTCGTCCAACACCCGGCTGTGGGGGAGTTAGGATTTACGATCGAGAATGGCAAAATTTGAATAGATCAACCGTTGATAATAAAATGTTGTATATATAACATTTGAAAAGGTAAATGTATTCTAATGTTAGTCATCCGTAATATCTCCAAAACAATTTACATATTTTAACGTTAATAACATAAAAAAAATTAATTCCAAAGGGTTGGATTGGCCTTAAGAGCAAGGCATGAGACTTGGCGGTTTGCACTCTCCTAAGCTTTCAAGTTCAAAATCTCTTAGGTGCTACCAGCTTCTTTGTAGCCAGTTTATACAAAGCTTTTCTCTGATTTTAACTGGGAGTCCAGCAAGTGGACCATAGAATAAGTCCCCAAAATTAGTTGAGGTATCTGTAAGTTGGCTCGACACCTGAGTGATAAAAAGAACATAAACCAAAAATAGTTCAGTGATCTATCAAAAGTCTACTTGGACATATAGTCTATGCATAGATTGTGCACAAATCGATATGTAGGGCCCACTTTGCCTTCTCCCCAAACGATGCAATTTGTTTTTAAAATAAGTTTTGGAGTCATCTCATAAAAAAAATTAGCTTAATCGGATACCTGATAGTGTTCATCCAATCGCCTAACTTATTTTCAAAATTCTTTTAGAATTCGAGATTTTGAATTTTAAAAGATTGGATCAAACACTTATAAGTATCTGATTAAGCTAATTTTGTGCCGGAAAACTCAAAAATATATTTTAAAATTATTGATTGGATCAAATTTGTGTATGATCTGTTCTTAGACCTTGTTCCACTAACAACTTTTTTTCACTTTTTTGGTTGTCCTTATTTGAATTTTTTTCACATTTGTTCATTTTGCACCAAATTTTTTTTGACCTTTTGATTCGTCTCAACAAGACGAATCGGAAAAATAAATTTTTTTTACTTTTACCTAAATATTTTGAACAAGAACTACTTTTAAGTAAACTTTTTTTTTTTTCACTTTTTTCAACTTAAAAGTGATACTTGTTCAAAATATTTGGGTAAAAATAAAAAAATCTCTTACTTTTTCGATTCGTCTCAACGAACAAATTTTGGTGCAAAATAAACAAAGGAGAAAAAAAATTCAGATAAGAACAAAACCTAACTTATCACTTTTCGGGTACAACCTCTCACTGTCTCTGACCCAAAAAAAACAAGCGAAGGTATACCGTACGTTTTACAATTTCATTATCTTGATTTGAACTATGAGTAATTTGTAGTAGTAGATTGTAATTTATAGTAAAATTTTCCGAGTAGCTTTATTCATAAATTTTTAATTGATCGGATATAATTAGTTCCACAGTCGGTCAACATTTATTATTATAAAATGGATAGGCAGCGTGATTCTAAAAAGAAACGGTAACATAAATCGATCTTGTTCATATGGTTATCAATGTCTGATTAACTTGATGTTTAGTACAACTAAAGTATTAGACTACAAACAGGACATTCCGAATCACGAAAGCATACGATATTAGTACCAGATGCGTGCAAAAGTTGTAACGCATAATTTATACTAGTAATTTACAATCCACAATTCATAACCTAAAAATCAATTTTGCTTCCAAAAATTCTAGAAAAAAACTCCGATCCTCTTTGTCACAGACCCGTCGCACAATTTGACTTGCATTAATGCAAGTCCCAAAGAAATCATTAACGAGAGAGAGAGAGAGACTCTGGAGAATCTCGATGAAACACTCCTATTCCCAACGTGTTACGTTTCCGTTTCTAAGCCACTTAAATTTAGTTAATAAAATCTAGAGATTACTCCACCTATTGCCAATTAATTTTAGGTTGGAACCCTCCAAGAAATCTAACATGGTATCGGAGTTAGGTCTTGGGTGGCTTTACATCATGTAGTCAAGTCTCCGTCGCCCGAGTCAACTCATAAATTCATACCTCTACGTGCATCCAGTCCAAGAAATCTAACACTCAGCTAACTTCTTTTAACTTCATTTTTTGGAACTTGCAATAAGGATTCAGTTTGATCCGACATCGTTTGGTAAGTAAAAATAATAATATTACGTGGACGATGTTTTCATATATACTGCAATAAACCGAGAGTCGTGCCAGGTTAATTTTTTCTACACATACATTCACGGGTGAGGGCTACAAAGATGAATAGTTTGGACCTTGTTTATAAGCCCAGAATGGAGCCAAAAAGTTCAATTTGGTGGAGTGTGGAGGATAAGGGTTATGGACGGGAGCTCTTAACAATATTTTCGGGTTTGAGTTGGCGCTGGTATTAACAACAATTGAAAAGTTGCTACCCGTTTCTGAATGTCTATTTTTTTTAAGAAGCTTGGATACAATGAAGAAATATCCGAGAGTTGCGGTGGCCCGGGATAGCAACTGAACCGGGAAAAACATACATATCGAACTAGGAATCATTTTTCTGGACCCATACAGTGGGACGAGGGAATAGGACAAGAAAACTCATTCACATCTGGTACGGAAAATGGGGGCCCAAAACTATACAGTAATACACCATTGGAGTCTTGGAGATGGATCGAGGCTTGAACGAAAAATGACAAGATATTCGGGGACAGGGACGGGACGGGACGAGTGAACCCCGCCCCATTAATATTCGGCCTATTCCTCCGTCAATTTTGTTTTGCTAATTCGGAATGGACCCCATCCCGTATGGGTCCCGTACTCATATATACGTGGCATGCTACACAAACACACCTATGCGAGAGGGCTGAGGCTGATGAAAGTGAAAATGTCTAATGGAAAACTAAAGCTCTGTTTGGTAAAGTTGCTAGTTTATTGTTTTTCGTTTATGGAAAGGGAATTGATTTTCACGCTCTCCTTTTAGCCACCCGTATTTCTTTTTTTTTTTTTTTGGTTTTTTTTCACGTAAATGGCGAGATAGAAAATTCAAGTGGATAAAGACAAAAAAATGAGTGTGGGTGGCTAAAAAGGTAGTGTGAAAATCATTTTCTTTATGAAAAAGAAGAAATGAGTTTTTATTTATTTATTAAAAAATAAAAACAAAAACATATTTGGTGACCATAATAATTTTTGTTTATTTATTTTTTGAGTTGCCGAAAGTATTTTCAAAACAAATGAAAACGTAATTTCTGTGTTGCTAGAATTTCTATGAACAATTGATTGTGTATTTTATAAACACAAACAGCACATGAACATATTTATAGTGCCTGTTTCCAAAAGATATCAAAAACAAAAATATATAACCTGAAACTTTTCCAAACAGAGCCTAAATATCCATAAAAATTACTAACAAACACAATAAAAAATACAAGAGAACATATATATATATATATATATTATTATTATTATTATTATTAGTAATGCGTAATTTAAACACTGAAGGAATACTCTTATTATTTAAATAAATATGTTATTGGTGTTGCTTTTGCTACCTTTATCCATATACCTTGTACCTATTAATCATCAAAATTACTACCCAATACTAATTGGAGTAAATTCCTTCTTTTCATTTTCCTAAGGCATGAAGATCTTATTTCCACACTTGCAGCGCCAAGCTACCGGGTAGTACTCCAACGGCGTGATGACGCCCGGATGTATCACGACTCGGGCGGGTTGACACGGCCTGCAGCTCCCGCACTTTGCTATGCACTTGGGCGGCGACGATCCTGGCCCTTTGAGCCTCCGCTGAGTCGCCGCCGCTCGCTCCGTCAAATCCCCTGACTCAGTACTTGGGATGATGTTGTTACTCTTCGCAACTCCTTCCCCCTCTTCTGTGACTTCCCCACCTAATTACAACACAACAAACCAAGAGAAATGATATCCTAATTTCATAAATACTCACTAGATTACAATACCAATATTTTTTTTAATAACTCAAAGATTTATGGGTATTTTCCCCTATCATTTCCCCCCCCCCCCCCCCCCCCCCCCACACACACACACACACACAATATAGCTACCATTCAACGTGGAATTATGGTTTTGACAGATCAAATGGTATTCAAGATCGATATTTTTTTATTAACTCAAAGATTTCTGGGTCAGTTTACGCTTAATAACACACTTTTTGGGACATACTGATTTTTTTTTTTTATTAGGCTACCAATAGGTTTCGGTTTAGTAAGGACTCCTTTTTTAAAAAAAATACCCTTACTAAATCTTTTGGTAGCCTGATAGGTTTAGTAAGGGCATTCTGATAACACATTAATCCAACTAGGCCTCACTCACTCATATACTTCCTCATATTTTCCCATATTTTCCAACACTCACATTTCAAATTACTAATACAAAATGCAAACGGCAACAACCCAATTGACTATTTTAGCATTTTTTTAAATATTAAATATGCTTTTACAGAAAATGTTAACCTAAGCCAAAAGGGTGCAAAAACTGAAAATTTATAAGTAAAATTAACATACGTGAAAATGAAGCAGACGTGTGTGAATGTGAAGCATATTTAATATTGCTGTGTGTGAACTCACCGAGTCGCCGAGTCGGGTGGAGACCAAAGGCTGAAGTACCGGAAGCGAACAAGAGGAAAGCAATGGCTACGGCAGCTACGGTTGCGAACGAAACCCTCTTCCTCTGTTGGACTCGGCGCGTTACGCCCATCGCCGACGTGCTCAGGCGTACGTTAGCAAGAAACAATTAGCTGCCGGGACACTACTGCTACATGTGAATCCGATCTTCAACAAATGAGTTGGAAGAAACATAGAACAAGGTATGAGGATGGAGAGGAGAGTTAAAGTGAGAGCTAAGTGAGCGATGTTATGCTAGCTAGTAGCTAGGATTGCTTGTGATGGTATTGCGTGTGAGTACAAGTCAATGAGGGAGAGAGAGAGAGAGAGAGAGTCTAGAGAGAGAGAGAGATTTGTTTGCCCTATTTCTTGAAAAGTTTATTAGGTGGTATCGGAGGATCGGCACATGAAGCCAACACCATCACTGCACATTCATAGATGGCTCGAGATTCCTAATAGTTTCACAAATTCAACTTTGACAGAAAGAATTAGGACCCCTCTTCGAAGTTCACGTAAGCTGGTTTTCGAAATATTAGAAGCAAACATGCTCATGACTAAGTGTTTCATAAGCATTTTTTTATTGATATCTAAATGAGTTGATATTTTACGAAAACACTAAATAACATATTTTAAATAAAATGAACAGCTCGAATCATCTTTGCAAGAAACAGAACAAAATCCAAAAACCATATGTACGAAGGAGTATGTGCTCATGGCAAGGCTGATGGAAAAAACCACTGTTTTATTTGTCCTTGTTCTTGGCCAAAAGGTGAGAGCGTGGGACCCTAACTGTGTCTGATTGATTGTGATGGAATAAGAACCTGTCCTTGATGATGCACAGTATTACGGGTGTGCCATTGTGGTAAGAAATTGACTGTGGAAGTAAAAAGTCCCAGAGGTGCTATACGAGGAATGGAAAGCTGAGGAAAAGATGGACAGGAATGTAATATTACTAAAAACGGAGGGGTTAAAAAGGTGGGCAGAAGTGTAATACTTACTAAAAGTGGGGGAGTTCTGGGGCGCATAAATGGGAAAAGGGTGGACGGAAGTGTAATATTACTAAAAGCGGAGGGCTGGTCAGGTGCATGAAAAATATGAACAGTACTTCGTGCGGATGTACACACGGGGTGTGTACAGTTATAGATCACACGTGTGGTGTGGCGTACGTGTGGAGAGTCTTCGGGAGGTTTTTGTCTCGTACGGCAGGAACATCTGAGCCAAAGAGAAAATGGTAAAAGACCATTATTGAACGATTGAACTCACTCGTCCCCACAGCGCTCTCTCTCTCTCTCTCTATCTCTCTCTCTCTACACATGTACGTATGTATGCAAAAACAGCTTTTGGTTACAAAACTAGAAAGTCCCGCCCCCTCGTGTCTGTCGGTTTTCGATCGGTGCTTTGACTGACTTTTCGTTTTGTAACAATAGTATTGTATTTATCAAATGTTTGGAAAAAATAAAATTTTAATAGCAATTACGCGAAATAATTTCTCATCGGAACTTCGTGAAAGAGATGGAGACGGTGCTATCACCCTAAACTATCGATTGAACTGGTGAAAATATATTAGTACAAGCGATGCAATGTTAGAAGACGAGATTCGTGATAAAAGTATGTAAAACATTGTAAGTGTAAAAAGGAGGAGCAGAACGCACATACTGCCTTGCTTGGTTTTCTTGGCTGATTCTGCTGGTTCAAAATGCCTACTACAAGACTATGAGTTGAGCTGTGCTACGTTCACAGCAGCTGTGCACAGATTTCATTTTCTCCTAGTTCGGGTCTCAAAAAGATGATCGAGCTGCTCATTTTGTTTTAAATATGTCGTTTAAGGTCTCTGTAAAAAATGAGTTTCATTCGATACCGTTAGAGGCGTTAACAAAACACCCAAAATCACTTCAGAATTTAGGCCACGAAGCTCATTTTTTACAGAGACCTTAAACGATATATTTAGAACAAAATGAGCAGCTCTGATCATCTTTTTGAGACCCGAGCCGGGAGAAAATAGGATTTGTGCATAGCTACTGTGTACAAGCTGCTGTGCACGTAGCTTTTCTGCTATGAGTATAGAGGTATTTCTGGCGAGACGTTGCGGAGGGGTACAAACAGATGAATCTGTGTATGCTCTCTTGCGCCCTTTTATAAGATGTTGGAAGTGAGGATGGGCTATTAAATCTCCGTTTTAAATGAGGAATTTTGAATCATATATTGTCGATATTACTGTAAGATTCTAAAATTAAATATAAATCTATTTGTTCAGTTGCCTTTTCTGTTTAGTATTAGTTTTGAAAATCAATCATTACCCTGCTTCTTTTCCCAATCATTACCTTATTTTTTAATTATTACTTTCTCATCTCTCTCTATCTCTCTCCAATCATTACCCTATTTTCAATCATTACTCTATTTCTCTCTTCATCTACTACCAAAACTAAACTAAACTAAACTCCCAACCAAACACAATCCTTAGATCTCATGATTTTTGCTTACCAAGATACAAAACTTCACTGCATGATCTTATTAGGTAGATATTCCACGCAAAATATCATGCCCTAGTTTAAAATATTTTTAAATTGTCATAAAATCGTAGCACGAAAGAACTAATTCATATAGGTCTCGTTCAGTTGTCAGGAAAGTACCGGAAAGGATGGAAAAATTAATTTTTCCATAACTTTTGTAATGTTTAGTTGCCAAGAAAGTAGTAGGAAACATGTTTCTTAAATTTTCCTGCAAGATTTACTTTCTTGCAAAAGTGATCCGGCCAAAATGATAGGATTTTGCGTCACGGAAAAAATTTTCTCCATTGTAGAACCAAAATAATTGGTGGGTAAAAAAAAAAGCGAATGACGCCAATACCAAAAAATATGAATTAGGTTCTTAAAAAGGCATTTTGAGATTTACGTGACCAACGACAATTTCAACTACTATGGTGCTTTATGAGATAATTGTTGTGGAAAAAATTGGTAATTGATTTTTTTTGGAAGTATTTATTTATCTTGTCATTAGTCTTCAGTTTTGTTTTGTACTTACTAATTATCATTGAGTTTTTGTATCGGCAACTAATCAAACATAGTTGTTTAACATTTGTTTATTTAGTTATCATCTACTTATGTTTTAAGCTTCATTTGTATTGTTGATTATTAGATGATGCCAATTTAAATGGAGGATTTGCATGACCATTCAAAAGATAGCAAAATGAAAAGGGAATTGCAAGTCAATTTTTTTCATTTCATGTTAAGGCTTTGCATTAGATAAAATACATTTTCCCGTATATATTAGTAACTCTCAAAGTTACTTTTAGCCATGGAAAATAAAGAAGTTTATTATAAGTGTCTTTTCCCGACAAATGAACCACTAAATTTTAGTGTTTCTGCAAAAAAAAAAAAAATTTGTCAAATGAATACTCATGGCCTCGTTCAGTTGCCAGAAAAGTATGGAAAAATCAATTTTTCCATAACTTTCCTAGTGTTCAGTTGGCAGGAAAATTCTAGAATTTACCAATTTAAGTTTTCCTGCAAGAATTACTTTCCTGCAAAAGTGATTCTGCAAGAAACGCAAGATTTTGCGTCAAAAGGAAAATGAGTGAACACTTACAAAATTTTTCCGAAAGTTTCTTTTTCCTGACAAATGAACAACTAAACTGTAATTTTTTTTGCAAAATTCTTTTATCAAATAAACACTCACAGGAAAATAATTTTTTTTTTTTTTACTTCACCTCACTTCACTTTTTTTGGGAACCAATTTCCCACACAACTTCCTCGACAACTGAACGGAGCCTTAGGAAAATAGATTTATTTTTCTTTTACTTCACTTTACTTGACTTTTTCTGAAAATAACTTTCCTGATAAATGAATGGAGCCATATGGATATATTCATAGAATCTACGATTTTAATTACCACGTGGATTCATTATCCGAAAAAGAAGTGACTCTTTCTCTTTCTCGACTATCTTCTTTTTCTTCATTTTTTAGCAGATCATTAATTGTTAGAACTAATTTACTTTATCTATCTTATAATTGATTGTTCATTACAAAATGAAAAAATAATTGAAAGAAGGGGAGCGATTTTTGCACACTTTTTTTTTTTATAAGTGCCCTCATTTTATTGTCTTTTGGTGAAAAAATACGGACAAAAATTTCACTAAAAGACAAAAAAAGGTCTGCTTTTTTCAACCAAAAAAAAAGGAGAGTGTAAAAATCATTTTCCTTAAAAGAACATGTAATATATCCATAAAATACAGAATATAATTCTTTTTTTATTTTCCCCTAATTTCCATACGCATAATCACTGTAAGTATTCTTAAAATATTGTCATGTAACCAAATTTACTTTGATGAAGATTGGAATGATTGTATTATTAATTTACAAATGAATAGCCATAGATTGAAAGTATTGAATTGAATCTTAGGGTGCGTTCCAGAACCCCAAATAAGAACTTATTTTTTAAGAAGGCAATTTCAAGCTTAAAAATCATGTGTTTACGCAAATAATTTTCCTATCACTATGGATTTTGTTTGATAGATCTCATTGAGATCTTTAATACAGTGTAAAAAAAATTGAAAAATTATTTTTCATTTACATTATTTTTGAGTTTGAAAATGTGAAATAAGTACTTATTGTTTAAGAAAGTGTTCTGGAACGGAGGCTTATCATAATCCACATCTTGACCTTAAGATCTTCAAAAAAAAATAATAATAAAATAAAAAGCACCATTGTGACGGATTCACAACATGCGCGCAATATTGGATGGTGATGAAAAAGGCAATGATTAAAATCATTTCCAATAAATTGGATAGTGATTGATATTTAATTGAAATTATTAGTAATTGAAACTAGTGATTTGTTCACCATGAATTACGCTCCTATACTGGCTATTTTTCTCTCTTATTTTCGTTTTTAGTATGTTGTTTTCAGCCCCGGTTTGTGTTTTTCTGCCTCCCTTTGGAGGGGGGAGGGGGGTTGTTTGTTGAGAACATCAATGGCAAAATTCATGTTGATCATATAGATGAATATAATTAGCTACTGCAATATCTAGTCCGAATGAATCAAATCCATTTATGTTTTTTTTTTCTTTTTCTTTTTCAAAATGGAGAAGATTATATTAATATCAGTCTAACGACACTTACAAAATAGAGTTCATTACAAATATTTTTTGGATAAAGTCAAACTAATCATCAAATATAAACAAGAACACACAAGGCACTCGATGTCTTTCACCCCAACTCAGACATTAAGCCTGATGCAAATAGCTGCACTCACAATTTGCCTTAGATTCATACCTAGAATCAGTAGTATCAAGAGAGATAAAATGCTACTTAAAGATAAAAACATCAAATACCTATACGATTAGATGGACTCTAACCAAGTATGAATGCACCAATGAACTTTCATTTATTTTATTGACAGTAGATGTTCGATAACATGAATTTTAACATAATTGAGGCTTCAAATGAGCTATAAACAAAAATATTATAATTATGAAATTAGGCACCGAAAAAACTTCCTAACATAATTGATGCTTAATTCAAAGGAGCTATAAACATAAATATTCTAATTATGAAATTAGACTCTGGAAAAACTTCCTAACGGAGAGAGCGAAAAAAAAATTCAGGATGGCACCTTTAAAGCACAACTTTGCCACAAAAAAAAAATGCACAATTTTGTCCAAAACACTTATGGTAGGGATATAAGAGTCTTTGCCTAATTTCATTTCCAATGGCAAAGATTCGATATATTTTTTTTTATCTCAAAAAACTCACTTCAATATCTTCTTCAACCGTCAGGTTAAGGAACGAGAAAACCAAGCGACCTTTAAATGTACATAAATTCATATCCATCTAACGGCTCCGGATATCACTGTATTCGGAATTGCGTTTTAATGTGCGTAGCGTTACTGGGAGGGGGATGCTCCCTTAGGGCATCCGCATCAGGCTCTTTATATTTTGGACCAATTTACACCTCAAAAAGTTACTTTATTACTTTATCTATTCACTTTTAAAATCTCTACTGCATCAGACTCTCTATATTACAATTATTCCATTAAAAAATTGTTTCTTTATTCTAAAAAAAGCACCAAACAATCTCAAGAGCAAAGAGCACCCCAAAACTACTGCACCAAATAATAATAGAATACTGGTAGCGTGATGAACAGTGGCTCGTGGGATCAAACGAGTCACTGTAGAAAAACTACAACTATTGTAAAGTAGCAAGGAAGCCACCGAGTCTGATGCATCAGTTTTTGTTGGGTTTTGCTCTTTATAATAGTATTGAAGGAGAAATAAAGAGGGAGATGTGGGTAGTGTTTGGTTGGGAGTTTAGTTTAGTTTAGTTTTGGTAGTGGGTGGAGAGAGAAATAGAGTAATAATTGAAAATAGGGGTAATGATTGGAGAGAGATAGAGAGAGATGAGAAAGAAATAATTGAAAAAATAGGGTAATGATTGGAGAAAGAAGTAGGGTAATGATTGGTTTCCAAAACTAAAACGAAAATGAAAAGGCAACCGAACAGGGACAGATCAAAGCATATCAAAACGTTATTCCAAGGAATTCGATCATGTAGTTGTGAGAAAGTAGTAAATGATCCTCTATGAAGTTATAGGTTCCATTCTCACGGTGCCAAAACATTCTAAATCTTGGGGCCACTAGGGGTTATACTTGTTTGTTACCTTCAAGCCCCGAGAATTAATCAAGGCGTGCGCCAGTTAATCCGAACATCCGATTATTAAAAGAAAAAGAAAAGAATATAAAAAACGTCTGTATACGTGCAAAGAAATTGGAAAGCAGAGGTTGGGAGGGGTCCCCCATCCACGATTTTTCTGAGGGTGCGGGCCTACATTTTGGGTGTTGGCCCATGTACACACGGGGCTCGCCAGTCGATGCTTGCTGGGTACGGTCTGGCTTTGTTGGAGTAGGGCCCACTAGACATGTCAAAAATAAGTTCAGGATGGATGAAGTTTTGACCTGAATTTTAATGTTCCTCTCCATGTGGATCATCTTGAAATATTCCAATTTTTAGAATTTTTTTAAAAAAATATTATACTTGTTATTTTCAATTTTTTCTAATTAATTTTTAAAAAATTGGTGGGAAACTAATAAAAAATTGCAGAAAAGACTAAGTTAATACAAATAAGTTAAGGAAAAGGTTTTTACCCACAAAAAAAAAAAGAAGAAAAAGGCCCTGTACGTGAGAAGTCATTTTTCATATATTTGACACAAGAATTTAAAAATAAAAAAAAATCAAGTGCATGTAAATTTGTAAAGAAGGGAATGTAATTTTTACTTTTTTATAAATGCACTCTAAAATTTGTTTTATAATACTTAAAGTACACTGCATAAGCACTAGAAGACAAATTCAGAGTCCATTTATTAAAAAAATAGTCTTATTGATGCTAGAAAATTAATGGATGATCACTTGGAGCTCCTTCAATGGGTTCCTGCAAAACAAGTCTAAAGATTATTAATTTTTATTTATTATTATTATTATTATTATTTTTTGGGGGGGTGGGGGGTTAGGTTTCCGGGGTCGTTGACCCTCTAACGATTTAGTTAGAATATGATAAAGAAAGTATCAATTTTCACTGGATTAAAAGAAAGAAACAGTGTGCGTACCTTTTCTCCTCTCTTCCTACTGTACTTGTAGGGATTGTCTAGGTGAGTGTTTTTTCCTCCAAAGCCATGGACATGGAATGTGTCAGTAATGCTCTCACGAACTTAGGATAATTGAAGAGTAAGATGTTGTGGGAGGTGGTACCCTCTACCCACGATGCTACAAAGTACAAACCTAGAACGATCTTGGGACGCGGAGGTGGAGTCATGCCGACCAATTACTCTTACTGCCGAGCAAACCATATCGAACCGAGCAATCAATTTCGACACGTGTCATGCCTTCAGAGTTTGATAAAATGTGTTGGTCGTTAAAGGATTCACGTCGAGAGATAACACCAATCATTGAACTTGTCTTGTAGGAGTCTTTAGAGCACTCGATCGATTGATCGGTTTATGGCATCATCACCCCTAGCCCATCAAAATTAGCACCGTACAAAGTCAGTTTTTAAAAGCAATTCTAAACGACAATTGAACGAACTGGTGGGAGCATATGAAGGTCTTAATTAATACGCCAAAATTTTGAGTAAAGCTTTTTTATAAGTTTTTTTTTTAAACTCAGGTGTTCAGACTAACTTTTGTGTATATCGATTAATCCAATGGAATCAATCGCACTATCTCTAATTAAAGCTAAAATAAAGTCCCCTATGAATGGGTCTCAAAGGAGTTTTTTTTTAAAGAGCAGTCTCAAAGGAGTTTTTTTTTTAATTATTCTGATAACTTACTAGTCTTTTAATCACATCTATGCAAAATTCATGCTACTAAAATCTATTCAAATTGATGGTCCATTTTCGATTCATGTGCCATTTAAAAAATTATCTATATCTCATAATCGATAAAGTTTTATATTATTGTTCTTAAAAAAAATTTGATGAGATCTATGAAACAAAATTCATATTGTATATAAAAACTATTATTAATCAAAGTATATGAAAAAAAATTATAAGAGGTCCCATTAATATGGAACGGATGGAGCAACGACTTTACCGTTAATAAAGATTTTGTTCATACTCCCTCTATATCATATTGAGGTACCACTTTCACTTTTTTTTTGTTATTTTTATCTTGTTTATGTTTTTTAATTTGTAATATTTTTTATGATTTTAAAATTTTTTTATAATAAAATTAACTGAGATCTATCAAACAAAATACACATTGCATATTTTTAGCATTATAGATTGAAAGATATAAAAAATTTCTTAAAATGTTCGAAAAAATAATATGGACACTCAATATGAAACGAAAGGAGTACTGATACAGTATGGTAAGTGCGTGTATTTGTTTTGCGTTGGTTTGGGAAGTTTGACAAATTTTGGATTGTAATGCTCAGCCCAAACCGAAGGGTCAAATTTTCAGTGTCGAGCGCGTACTATGTGGTGTCTGCTTGGTGTATCCAAGCTGTTCATTGCATTTTTGGATGGCTCGGATTTAAAGAGAGAAAGTATTCGGGTGATACCCACCTAACACCGAAAAATTTCTCCGACCGAAGAAACACATCCACAGAAAAACAGTCGAAATTGATCCACACACTTGGCATAAAAGAAAACGTGCATCTCAGCTGATTTTTGTGCCGAACCATCGAGATTACAAGATTTTCACTAACGTCGTCCACGTTAAAATCCCCGAGCCTCTGCAACTCGCCAAGCGAAGCCCACCAACGCAGGAAGTTTTCGAGCACGGTGTTTCTACTTTCTTACCCATATGGCTATCGAGGTGATCACTACACTCTCTCTCTCTCTCTGTCTCTCTCTTGGTAATGTAAAGTGTTCGGACCAACTTAGGTGCATCTCGGACTAATCTCTATAGTTCCTTCCACTATTGTTCCACACGCTTATGCGTGGAGTGAGGTGGCAAGAAGAATTGAGACGAACAAACCCTTAAGTCTCATGCTAAGATCACTTTGTCAATCCATTGGGTTACCCCCTTCTCTCTCTTGATCCCAATCTTAATGTTCTTTGATGGAGAGTAAATTATACGTATACTGTATTACAGGCATGGTTCATGGACGAAAACGATGAGGACCAGAGGCTTCCACATCATCGCAACCCTAAAGAGTTCGTTTCACTCCAGCGCTTAGCTGGTACATCTCTCTCTCTCTCTCTCTCTCTCTCTCTCTCTCTCTCTCTCTCTCTGTAATCTGTACGTAGATGCTCTCGACTGTTGCTCTCCACTACGAATCTGTGTGATGAATGAAATTATGAATGACATGCACAGACCTGGGAGTACTATACTGGCATTTGAACCCAAAGGCGTACGAGAAGGACGAGGAATTGAAGAAAATTAGAGAAGCCAGGGGCTACAATTACTCTGTACGTACGGACTACTCGATCTCTCACTCATGACTCACTCACCTAACTTCAAATTAATAGGAGTTGGACGGTCCAGTCCCTCGTCCGTTTGTGTCAATAATAACAATCTCGTCAAAAATTATGTTTGATTAATGAAGGTGGTGTTCTCAAACGGCATTGGGTCGACATGATTTTTTTATGCGATATGGGTATTAGATCTAAAAAGTGAACAAAATAAGTCCAGAAAGAGCCCACAAATAAATGGACTGGACTAAGGTTTTAAATATAGGGAATTTTTTTTTTTTGTATTTGCCCAATGGGCACTTTTAATGAAATATAGAAAATGGTTGTGGTGTAACAATATCAAGTGTCAAGCTAGCTGCTATGAATTGATTAATTGTAGGGGTCATGCATTTTCGAAAATTATTTTTGAAGGAAAATTTTGAAAAGTGCCGAAATCGCCCATGACGGTGAATCGAAAACAGACCATACGAGAGCCAGCCGGCCGGTATGTTCGTGATTTGCAATCTCATTGGTATATCGGGCTGTATGTATTGGAATGCTAAAAAACCGTTACTTACCGTGGATGGTTATAAAAACCTTGGACCGGACCGTCCATCTCCAATCATAGTAGTATTTCTCAAATCGAGACATATCTTTCGTATTGCATGTACATCTGAAGTTGCTTAAATTGGTAGGATATGTTGGATTTGTGCCCTGAGAAAGTGGAGAAGTACGAGGAGAAGCTGAGGAACTTCTACACAGAGCACATCCATGGCGACGAAGAGATTCGATACTGCTTGGAAGGGAGTGGGTATTTCGATGTCCGGGATAAGGACGACCGTTGGATTCGCATCTGGATCAAGGCTGGCGATCTCATCGTCTTACCCGCCGGAATTTACCACCGGTTCACCCTCGACACCACTAACTACGTCAAGGTAACAAATCTATATCACAGTACTAGTACATACTTCTACTAATACATAACGTATTGTTCTTATAAACTTATAAATCTGAAACTCATTTCGGTATTTCATCGCTTGTTTTTTTTGGTTTTCCCCTAACCTCGGCGATCTCATCACTTTTTTTTTGGTGCAGTTGATGAGGTTGTTTGTGGGTGAGCCAGTGTGGACAGCCTACAATCGTCCGCAGGAGGATCATCCGGCGAGGAAGGGGTACATCGAGAGTGTTCTGACTCAGAAGATCGGAGTCCCACTCCAAGCTCATTGAACTTGAGCTGTATTTTAATATCGAGCAATAGTAACATAATTTTAAAACACAGACACAATTCCATCCGGAGCCGTTGTGGACACAATTGTGCCCGGGAGATGTGTTCCTAGACTCTTTGTTTTCATATTTCACGTGTGTCCTATATTTCTGTATTGTATGAGTGGTTTATATTAAAAGCATCCAATAAAACATAAAATTGAGTCGCTTAAAAAGTGACGGTGATGGTGAAAAAGTTAATGTTCTAAGGCCTCGTTTGATTCGCGGAATAACTGTCTGAGATAAGATTAAGTGTACCTATTTCTGAGTTATCTCAAATTCGGTTCCTGCAAAGGCTGTCGGGATTATTAATCCCAAGACATACTATTAATCTCATTGTAACAACCCGGATTTTTGACCCTATTTTTTTTTTTAAAATAGAGTTAATATTATTAATATCATTTAAAGTATATTATTAGTAATAATAAAATTATTTTAATCATAATTATCTAATACTTATATGCAATAAATTGATTTAGCCTTAATTATCCTACTTTTGATTATTTAAATTGCATGCATATAAATCCCACCATCTCTCGCTCTCCTACTCGGTCTCTAATTCATCTCCCTGACTATATTATCGTCTTATAATTCGTCCATTCCGAAACCCAATAGGATACAACTTCTTTCAATCCAATTCTAACCGAAACTCTCAAAATTCCCTTATATATGCCCATTAATCCGACCCTAGGGTTTATTAGAATACTTATCACGCCCCTCTAGTCCAGAAAATAGAGAAAAACAGGAGGGATCGGAGCTCCAATCTATGGAGTTCTAGAGAGAGAAAGAAAGAGAGAGAAAAGTGGGTTTGCGATCAAGACTCGACCGTAATCCAATTCGATTATTCCAGACCCTTTCTACAATCCCTAGCTTCGTAAAACAGCATCCAATTCGGCCCCAAAGTTCCCCGATCGAAGAACCCGAAGCTTTCTTCCCAAATTTTCAAGTTTTGATCGAAAATCATTTTGATCCGATTTGAGGTAGTATAATCTCTCCTAATCACTCCTCTAAGTATATTTAATGTTTTTAAGCATAACCCAATAGCCCGAATGGTCCCATGCATCGAAACCATCACGAAAAACCAAAAAAAAAACGAAACTGCATTGCACCTTGCGGCCGCGACCTTCGGGCCGCAAGAACCAGGCCTGGAGTTTGCGGTTAGCCTCTCAGACGCAAGGTTGACCCGGTCAAACCTTGCGGCAGGTTCTGTTTTGTTCCGAACGTGTTTTACGACCTCTCGAACACCGTTTTCGACCCCCGAACTATTTTTCCTAGACTTTTCACACCTCAAAGATCATAACTTGTTAAGGTCATATTTTTTTTAATTTAATTATCTATTTATTAAATTATTTATTAGTTATCGATCAACGTTTACAAACGAAAATTTGTTACGACCTTTCAACCAACGTCTTAACACTCCAATTATTTTTTTAGACTTCTTACATCTCAAATACAGTAACTTGTCAAATTAAATATTTATTTTAATTAATTCACTATTTATTATTATTTTTAATGTAATTCCAATCAAAATTACTTTACGACCTTATAAACATTATTATTAATACCCGTGTAATTTTTTTTAGACTCCTTACTGTCCAAAGATGAAATTATGTCAGTCTCAACATTTATTTTTATAATTAATTATTTATTGTCTATTTACTTCACTTTCGGACATTTTAATTAACGTTTTCATGTAAATTAATCCCGCGAACCTCCGAACTCAACTTTTGACACTCAAACATGTTGCGTAGGACCTTTGGGACTCTCATCGCGGTCATGATCATTATTTCAATATTTTTTTTCTATTAATATATTTAATTAGTTTTTAATTCATTTAATTACCTTGTAATAATTAATAAAAGCTTAGAAAATATTTTATCAAAATTTTTATAAAAGTTCTACTTCATTATTGACATTGTGGCCATACGAGAAATTGAATAAGGGCAACAGCCCATTCATAAAAAGTTGTGTGATTGCATTGCTCGTTATTTGTTTAAATTATTATTTGATTTAAGCGTATATTGCACCTATATCTGATTTGAATGCTAGACTGGACCCTAGAGACATGGGGTGGTATGCGAATAGAATTCACCTAGACGATGTTAGGTAATGGATGAATATGGAAAGTTTTATTTTTAGATCTGCCTGCAGGCAGGATGTTGAGATGTGATGAGTTGGATGTGATGATTTGAAACTGGCAAAGTAAGCCCAGTAATGAATTGAAACTGGCGGGAGTCCAGTGATGATATAAAACCTGGCAAAGTAAGCCCAGTGATGTTTTGATAAAACCTGGCAAAGTAAGCCCAGTGACGTTTTGATAAAACCTGACGGTTGGTCAGTGACGTTTTGCGATGATAAAATCTGACGGTTGGTCAGTGATGTTTTTCTGATGATAAAACCTGGCAAAGTAAGCCCAGTGATGTTTTGATAAAACCTGGCGGATAGGGCCAGAGATATTTTCCGATGATAAAACCTGGCAGAGGTCCAGCGATATTTTGTGACAGTAAAACCTGGCGGTGGTCCGGTGATATTTTCTGATGATAAAACCTGGCAAAGTAAGCCCAGTGATATTTTGATAAAACCTGGCAGATGGTCCAGCGATGTTTTGTGATGACAGAACTTGTGGGAGTTCCGTGGTGATTTTGATATGGTGATTAAGACAGGCAAATCCTAGTTATGGTCTGGGCAGGAATAGATTTTCCTCGTTGTTAAGCTATCGATCGATAATGAATAGATTTATGAGTGTTGTACTTGTATGCATTGATGATAAATCGTTACCTGCTAGTTGTAATGTAAGGAGGGGTGATTGGGTTGGATTATATTTCGGGGTGAACTTTTTCACTCAGGCACGGATTGTCTGGCATCCGTGTCAGATTTTGCAGAAAATCAGTGGAAGACTCAGGACCCTGAGGGAGGGCGATATTACTTAGAGACGAATCCGGAGTTGGAGACTGAGCCAGTATACGCCTGGAATCCGTATCAATCCTAGAAGACGGCTCTGTTATTTTGTTTAGATTATTACTACGAAGACTATTTTCAGTATTTCTTTAATGGTTTGTAATAGACGAATCTTTAGGAAGAATTATCCAGTTTGGATTTTGTATTTAAATTACTAAATTTTTAGAAATTAATATTTAATACCTCCGATTTTATTTCCGAAAATCGGGGCGTTACACTCATACAGTATATTTTAATATTCAAATCAAACGAGGCCTATGTGTTTGTCTTGATTTGTATGGCGTTCGAAATTAGATAATGCTGGGAACTAAATGTGATATTAATCCATAAATTAAGATAGTGGATTTGTGGATTATCTCAGTGAGATCACATCTTAAGACTTAAGTAAGGTGAAAAGGATGGAAGATTCCATTTTTATGGCTGGAACTTGTCATCCAAATCTGTGGGTCAGGAAAAAAGGATGGAAGAATCAATCTGTGTATATGCCACACAATATTCATATAGCAGTTATTCAGTTGAGAAATTAGTTGGTGGTCTTTGGTACTGTCACGTGTTATTCTAATACTCTCTAACGTGGTTCATTCGGGTGACATTCATATATTTAATTTTGAATGCGTGAAAATGTAATACGTCGGAGGTGTGGAGCACCCAAATTATCTTTCACATCCACGATCATCCTATATGCAGTCTTGTTTTCTTCCTTTGAATGTTAGTGTGAAGAATGATAATCACACTATTTGGTTCGTGATTTTGAGTTGAAAATTTTGAGTTAAAATGTAAAAATATGTGATTGGATGAGTTATTTCAAAATTAAGTGGGACCCCTGACTAAGACTTACCAAAAAAAGAAAAAAAGAAGAAAAGGAGGGTTAAAGACCCAGTTGACAAGTTGGACAAAAGTCTGTCCCGGAACCCTCTCTCTCAATATCTCTTTTGAGTTTCTTGGACCTAAAATGTGTTGGGATATTGAAGAATGAGTTCAATCCAACAAACAAATGGAATTCTATGATATGAATCACAAAAACACACATTGAGAAATTGAAAGCACAAAAAAAGAAAATAAATTACACAAATATTCAAGGTTCGGTAACGCGCCTACTCTTAGGGAACCATATTAACCTCTCTCTCACAATTTTATATTCTAACCCTAAAAATCGACCAAGGAATATAAAAACGAGTCAAATAAGCCATGCCCGTCCAGATGCACTTCAGTTCCGTTCGGACAAGGTCCATATGTGTGGTTTTTCCAGATGCTCTAGACTTCCACTCCTCGATCGAGCGTTCGGACGAACTTGATCCCTATCCAAACGTAATCTGCCGCAACTCGCAAGTGAGCTTCACACCTCAACAACATCCCACTTAAGATTGATTGCTACTCCCTGCTTGTAAGTTGTAACTCCATCCAAATATGTAATGAATATATGCTCCGTTCAGCTAAAGTTACTATTTTTTAAGTAATTGTTTCTTGCTTTACGAGACAATCAGACAGATTATTTTTTTATAATACATCACTTTTAATTTAAAAAATAAATACTTTATTTAATTAATGAAACACAGCAGTAACACAAGAAACCACGCTTGTCATTGATAGAGCGAGCGTAGAAAAAATCTGCTCCATCCAAATAGTTTCATACACAGCAGCGAAAATCGAAAGAAACCCTTCTCCACAGAAAACCACCAAAACGACCCTCGATTCGATATGGTCAACAGTTATACCTACCGAATTTTGCTGATTAAGTTCAATGAACCTGGACGCTTTTAGAACCAATATGGTCAAATTGACCAGGTTCGACTTTTGGTGTTAAACAACAAAAAGAGTAAATATTTTTGTGAATTTAATAATTTCGGAATAGATAATTTGTCTTTGGCCGAACATTAAAAATTAATCGAGACACGCGTAAATTGACGAAAACGTCGGAAAAAAGAGAGGTCGAATTAATAGTATTTAAAACTCCCTACTTTTGTCTTTCCGCACTTATAAATACCATCAGAATTTTCCGAATTTAAAATTTTTCCCCTTTCGCGTTGCCTCAAAGCGCAGGACTCGAACGGGGAGAGAGAGAGAGAGGGAGGGAGGGAGGGAGAGAGAAAGGATAGCCATAGATATGGGTTCATCATGCAAGGTAATCTTTGAGCTTTCCCATCTTTCAATTACTGTTTCTGCTCTGGCTTCGTTCTGTGCACAATCTTAATCTGATTCTGAAATTGTATAGTTCTGATTATGCACTTGTATCCGTTAATTCTCCGATTGATTTAGGGATCTTGTTGTAATAGCCTCCATTCATCGATAATCTTAATCAGATTCTCCAATTGATTTAGGGATGGTGGGGTTAGTCCATGATTAGTCGAGGTCCGCCTGAGCTGGCCCAACGTAAAAATGATTTTGTTTTTCGATGATGTATTGATACAATTAATTGAACAGGCTAGTTGACCATTGGTGGTTTATCAAAATTGAATCAGACTACTCGATTGTTACTCTTTTTCGCACATTAAAATCTCGTCGACATTTTCTCATTACATAAGCCAGCCAAATTTGAACTAAGCGTTTGGAATATATTGTATGAAGAAAACAAGGTGCCGCCTTTGTTTAGTTCGTTAAGTGCTCTTTCGACTCACTGCATAAATGAGCTTGTTCAAGCACTGGACCTGGCTTCGTTAGTTTCCCGCGGTAGTTTTTGGATTGTACAGGAAGTTTTTAGGTTCTTTGTTCTGGTAACAACTAAAAAGTTGTTTTGTGGAGTCTGTAAGTGATTAACCATCTGTTTGTAGTATATTATAATCATCGGACTTTTGAAGTGGAGACGAGTGTTGTCTGTTGGAGTTGCTTGGTAGCATACTTTGGTGGTTTTTATTTGTTTAATTTGATTAAGAAGAAATATGTGCCCCGACCAGGACTTAAAGGGTGCACCTGTCTATTCAAGGATGAATGATATGAATTGAGACATTTGTTGTGGTAATTTTTTGTAGTAGAATTCAGCAGATGTTTCCTATGATCTTAAAACCTATCTCCTCTAGTTTTTCTGGATGCGCAGATGAGGGAACCTACTTCCCATAGGTATATGAACTTGGAGATTTTGTTTTAAGGTGATAAGTCCTCCCCGTGCTTGTGGTTGTATTGTTATCGGGGGTCTTATTCGACAAGATAATCATTCAGATTCTTGTGCACCCTATTTTGTGGTTTGTTTCATATGATCTCGATATGGCCCCTCAATTCCACAGTTGGCTTCTGCCTTGTGATTAGTGGTTTATACATTTATGGTATTCCTGGTATGACAAAGCCAAATATATGGTCTCCCATGGTTGATAAAATCAACTGCTTATATTGAATGTACAAAGCTTATTTTTGGATCAACTGCAATTTATGTGGGTAACCCACCCACATATGCACGGGCCCATGAAGAATTCTTTAAGAAGATTGTTTGTAAGGTATTTTTGATACTGTTGGATGTTTCCTACATAAAAACTCTTCAACATATTGTGGTGGCATTTAAGGGATATTGGTTAACGAGGAATGAAAGATGAGATAGGGCCACTTTGTTGAGCTTGAAAGGAACATATTTCTAAATAATTGTTAATACCAAAGCTCTTTTTGCTGTCATAACTTTATGTATTAGGTAGAAACTCTATGTATTATGTATCACAAGCTCTTCCCATATTTTATAGGTATATGAACTTTGAGTTTTCATTTATCAAGACAAGAACCCAATGACCTCATCATAGCGTGATCTATCCCATTTTGACGACGACGACATCTGTTATTCTTGAGTCCTGACCTATGGAATTGTGTTATGTCGTTTTAACAGTCTTTGAATTTCTCCTTATTAAAAGGAAAAATAAGGTAAAAAGATAAAAGAAACTGCTGTGAAGTTGGAATGATGTGTTCCCTCATATTTATGGTTTCTTCAGGATGACAGGGAGGAAGTCATAGAGGCATGGTACATGGATGATAGCACCGAAGACCAGAGACTTCCTCATCACCGGGAACCCAAGGAATTGGTCTCTCTAGACAAGCTTTCTGGTACATATGTAGTCATGTTCAAAATCAACATCCTTAAATCATCAAACACACACAATCTTTAGCTTACAGCTAATGAGCTTTCATGTTAACGCTGCAGAACTTGGAGTACTCAGCTGGCGGTTGGATGCTGATAACTATGAAGCAGATGAGGAATTGAAGAAAATTCGTGCGGAACGTGGATATTCCTATGTGGTTTGTGAGAAAGCTTTTTGTTTTCTATTTTTCATTTCTCTGTCTCTGCGTTTTCACAGAGCATCTAATCTTATCTCAAGTCTACTTCTGAAAATGAAAAAATGGAAAAGAAACAGAAATATTGTTTATGTTAGACAAATTTTTTCCGCGTTGGTGTAGAAATATTGCTGAGCTCGTCACACGTTGTAAGATCGATATTTTAAATTTTATCTTCAGGACTTCATTGAGGTTTGCCCAGAAAAGCTGCCAAATTATGAGGAGAAAATCAAAAACTTTTTTGAAGAACATCTTCATACAGATGAAGAGATCCGCTACTGCTTGGCTGGAAGTGGTAGGAATAGTTGATATATGAATTGACTTTGTACTTTCAGCCTACTAATTGCAACTCACTAACATTTGGCACTGTGGTGAAGGTTATTTTGATGTGAGGGACCGCAATGATGCTTGGATCCGTGTCTGGGTGAAGAAAGGGGGAATGATTGTCCTGCCTGCCGGAATTTATCACCGCTTTACGCTTGATTCAAACAACTATATAAAGGTATGTTCATAGCACATGTTAAAGAGGTTGCGTCATTGCATGGAGAAGGGGGAAAGGGTTAAACTTCCCTCTCACCTGAGATTTTTGCTGTTCTTGTTGATGAATTATCAATTAGGTTTTGATATTTGCTTTGTTTTTCCATCTTGCATGAATAACATGTAGTTTGTTTCCCCCATGCTGTAGTTTACCGATTTTCTAAATAAAGTACACGCTCTCCTAGTGTGCGTGAATACATGCATCACAGAGACACAAGACATTAGGCTTCTTGCATAGGAGACTATGCACTTTTTCATTGTTCATGTGACGGGTGAATTGATTTTATGGAAATATAGTAATACGATATGCTATGGGAGTGGCATACCCATAATCCCAGCGGTGCTGGGTAGGTTACATACAGTAACTGCCATTTCATGAAATCTTTGTTTCTGTCTTCTAGATTGTGTGAGCAAGATTCATGCACCTATAATCCTTGGTGCATTACGTATGCATATGGCTTGGCTTGGCAAGGCCATTAAGGAATACAAAAGTTCATATCCTAACTTGGTATGATTCTGTCACACTTTTAGCCTTCACACACAAGATCGAAAGGAAAGTAAAGGACAAATACTTCTATATAGGGTCTCGCGTGGTTCCAGGGACCCTTAAAAAAACCTCTAAAAAAAACCCCTCCAAATCTTAATCTCATAGTTCCCGATCAAATTTTGATGATCCGATCTGCTCAATGTGTTCAGAACGTGATTTTAAGGATGCCTGCAAGAAATTTGCAAAAAAAAGGGCTTGATTTGAGCAGTTTTTTATTGAACCGTTCAATAAAGTTCAATAAGAAACTATTCGGCTGAAGCCCTTCCCGGTCAATTTTTTGCTGATTTCTCGCGGATACCCTTAAAATCATGTTCTGATTACATTGAGCTGCTCGGATCATCAAAATTCGATCAAGAACTTGAGGGGGTTTTTTTAGAGGTTTTTTATGGGTCATAGGAACCGCCCCGAGGCTTGGGATGCCAAAGGTAAGAAAATGCCAAAACAATGCACTTTTCCGTACATTTTCATATTCCTCTATACCCTTCTCACATATCTCAACACACTCTTTCAATCTTAACAACGGCCCGACGGCTGGGTTTTAGCCTCTTCCTTCGATATATCCATTGCATTGTCCTTGCCTCTTGGTTTCTTGGTTCGAAGAATATTCTGTTTGGGCATTGTATTGCATCATTGAAGCTGTCTTACATCCAGGTCCATATCCATGAAACATAGCTTGTTAGGGGCTCGGATTGGTTTACAGATTTAAGACCACTTCATCTTTTTAACTTGTTGGTCATCTATTTGCCCTTGGGACTGATGCTAGATTACTTGGTTTTGGAGCTATGTTATTTTCTGATTTTGGCGTCGATCTGTCACCTATGTGTGGGTAATTAGGAATGCTGAAACTAACCCCACATACCTAATCACCACATGCAACTCCGAGGTTGAAATAGGCTGCATCAATATTCACTGCATTCATGTTGTTTGTTGCTTTTGATGTCATGTCTTGATGTATCAGGTACATCACCCTATTATTTATAAGTGCCTGACTAAACATGGAACTAAAAAAAATTAGGGCCAGCAAGAAAAAAATGGTTCTTTTCCCTCTCTCTCTAGTATATTTAAGAACATCAAAACACTATATACCAAGGGGCAAGGTGAGGGAGTTTGAATAATAGACCTATCTGTACTTGGGACAGGGACTTGGGGGCCTGTTGGGGTTGTAAGCCAAATCGCTTAATTTTTGGCTTGTTGAGTTGGTTGTATGTGAACAAATAAAGTTGATCGGACATCGGTACCTATATAAACGGAGTACGTTGTTTCTTGAAAGAATTGATGGATATGATTTTGAGGATAAACTTCAAGAAAAACCTATCCTAATCATGTGACTACCGATATCCTATCTATGTGACTTTTTGCAAGACAATACTTACTCGACGACCTGAAAAAATAAGAAGACTTAATCAAACTACTTGGGCCCAAGTTGGTGCTCGCAGCGCCCCCTCCACTTGCGTTAGCTTTAGCTTGCAAGGCCAAGAGACCTTTTGGCCCAACGGCATCAGAAGGTGCACTGAAGTGCTAGGAGAAAGGGGGTTAGGAGTTCAACTCTTTCTCCTCCAAGGTGTTAATCTAACTATTCTAAAAATACTAACTTCGGCCCATAAAAAAAAAAAAAAAAAGCTTTTGCAATTTCCAAGAAAACAAAGTCGTTTCACATCAAACACTTGAATTTTGTAGGCCATGCGGCTTTTTATTGGTGATCCAATTTGGACTCCTTTCAATCGTCCTCATGATCATCTACCTGCAAGGTATGTCTTGACTCTTCTTTTTCCTTTTTCCTTTCCCCTTTTTTCCCCTCATAATTCAACATTACGGATCCTCATTTGTTCTTTGCAGGAAAGATTATCTCGAAACCTTTGTGCAGAAGGATGCTGCCAGCCCTGCTGTTGATGCCACAGCTTGAACATCCGAAATCTTGGTTTTGTTCTCAGAAACCGATATGGCTTCTTGTCAAACTATAAGAATAGTAAAAAAAAGTACTCCTACAATAAAGAGTTTGCGACTCTAACGAACATATATTGGCCTGTGGAACTGTATGCTTATACTATGTTGGAATGCTTACTAGGGTTCTATGTATAAATGGTGTTATGTTCCACTAATGCTTGTATTTGAAGTACCATGTTCGGGTACCATTTTATGTGTTGCCAATGTATCGGTGAGGTTTCTTTAGTTTGGAATCCGTTTGAGCAAGGTACTCAAAAGGTAGCGCACAAATGTGTTCATCGAGTATTGCTCTTATATTGTGTTTACTTGCATTTGCATCTGTTGAGGCAATAATGAGACTCCAGAACGCACAGTTCGGAGGGTTAAACAGGTGAGTTTAATTGGGTTGTAAAGAGGTTTGGTCATTAATTGACTATCGATCCATTTATAATCTAATTAGCTACTCAATTAGCATCCATACCGAAACTGTCCGCTAAACTAGCCATATTTATTCCTGTTGGCTAGTAAACGGTGGGATCGGTTTTCAGGATTAGTTAAAGTGCACGTAAGTTGACCTGAGACTCGTGACAGTTTAAACGAAAAGAGAGAGAAGAGAATCGGTGCTTAATAAAGAACTTTGCTTTTGAAATTCTCGTTGGATTTTTTGGTCTCCCTTTTTATTATCTCATTTCTGCATCCACCTTGAAGCTTCTATTAAACTAATATTACTTTAATCTCCTACATGATTAGTGCAATCCCTTTATTACTTTGAATGTGCCACGTGTCGACGCATGTATTGTGACAGCGTTGTAGTTTGTCTTAATATGGCACTGCTTACTGTTCATAATCATTGTCCCATTTGATATTATGACGATGAAGTGATCTGAGGTTAGATTGGCAAAATTTCATTATGGAATTGTGGATAATAATTTTTGCATTTCACTTTCTTATGTGTTATATACCACATCATTCGATTTGTGGAGAATACTTGAAAACTTAGGTGAATTCAGATCACCCTTACTGCCTTAGGTACACGGTGAGATTGTGGCGGTATCAAACTCTCAAATTTTATGGAATTGTGGGGCCTTTAAAATTTTCATACTCTTAGACTATGCTTATACATAAAAGTGATATTGTAGATAAGCTTGATTATGAAAGCTTAATAAGTACTTTTTACCTCTAAAAATACGAAAGATTGATGTTCAAGCGATAACTTTTGTGTTAATGAAACACTTACAAAGTTCTTTTTTCTTTTGGATCTGCAATTACCAAGTTCTTTGTACGTATATTTGTGCATACTTGTATTATTTCTCTTTTAAGGTTAATACGTAGATAAGCTTGATTATGAGAGCTTAATAAGTACTTTCACCTTTAAAAATATTGATGTTAAGCAATAACTTTTGTATTAATTAAATACTTACCAAGTTCTCTTCTTTTTTTTTTTCGGATCTACAATTATCAAGTTCTTTGCACATATGTTTCTGCATACTTGTATTATTTCTCTTTAAAGTTAATATTGGATTTTTATATTTTATTTCTAAACTATGGAGAAAACCCATTTAAAAAGTTGGCTTCGGACTTCGAAAATTCAAGGCCGGTCGTTGACGAACTTTTATGCTAAAATGTATATATGGCAAATCTACATGGTATATCATTTATTTTTGAGGAGCCCAAATATAGTAAGCCTCGTGCCTCACCAGGTCATTTTCATTGCACATGACTTGCCTAATACATTAGCTCCTCTTTCTTTCACTTTTTCAAAAAAGTGGTCCCTTCATTATCATTTGTCATATGGTTGATGAGAAATATTTTAAGTGATTTCTAACTAACCAAGGACCAAATGAACCGTGTCCCAATCAAAATTGTACATCCGGTAATGTGTTCTCAGCACTTTCTTCAAATCAATTATATATACTGACAGACTAAGCTGATCACTTCATTGGTGGGAACTTGATTTGGCATTGATTTATTGGGGGCAGATCCGGTCAATTTGCTATCGATCAGTTCGGTCCATTTGGTGCATTCAGACTGTTCAAAATTATTTTGAACGGCCCAGATTTAAAGGAGTGTTTTAGAGAAGAAAATCAAAAACACCCTCTTTAAATTTAAATAGCCTGGATGCACAAATGGACCGAACTGATCAGTAGCCAAATTGACCAGATCCAGTCCCTTATTTTATTACTCTGCAAAGATATGTTTCTCCATCAAGCATTATTTTTTCTTTACCACCAACCAACTACAGATGTTTTAGCTACAAGGCCGCTTATAGTAGTTTTAATGTGGCTTAACACTTGGCAGATTCTTTTTCATGCCCTTTCAAGAAAAATATATTCACCAAAATCAGGTTGGTTTCACTTTGACTTCCAAAATGATCAGGATGGAACCAAAATAAATATATAGAAAAAGTACTCATTATATTAATAATTGCGCTACGTGTCAAGACAACAAAATGTAATGGATAAAAAAGTTGTTTAGTATATGGAGGGATCGATTCTTATTAAAGAGGTTCTAAGTTTGAGCCTACCTAAATAGTTTGTCAAAGCAAAAATTGTGAATATCAATAGAAGGATCTAATTTTGGGGGTTGACCAACATAGTACTACGTACTAGTTATCTCCAGACTCCAATGCTTACAATTCCGGTTTACTTTGTAAGATGTTGGTATTTGTCTTTTCTATACTTTAAATGACTATTTTTATGTAAAACATCGTTCATGAGTCATAAACATTCGAGGAATCAACAATACAGAACTTATCAGCTTAATAAAGATTCAGTAATAGTTCTTTAACCACTTTATTGATCCCATTGGAGTTCGATCAACACAAAATTTTCACATTATTAGGGTTCTCGACGAGTTCTTAAAAAAACAACGATTTGGTCAACAAAATGAATCCAAAAATAACCCAAAAAATGGATATCAGAAGAACCCTCTAGTCTTGGAGAGGATCTTTCCCCATTCTCCATGGGGGTGTAGTTTAGTCAACCGACCTTCCCAAAGGAGTAAGATATGTAGAGTCAGCAAAACAATGGACAGTAAAAAAGCACCTATTTTTCCCTCTTTTCTGGCATCACCAGCTCTTCCCATCTGTTCTTTTCTAGCACAAAACAGCCACCTATACATTCAGATACATATATTTACATCATCACCTGTTTATAAAGCAATGGTACCCACTTGGGCCACTTCCATTTAGACTTCTAATCCCCTGTGAGATTTTTCTCCATTTTTTTTTCCTATTCAGACTTTTCTTCGCTGGTCATAACTGCCATAACTATTTCCAGATTCCTTTCTCCAATAAATAAAACTCTTGTTTTGGTGGTCAGGAGCTTCATCTTTTAACTCCAACTTCTGGTTTTTTTTGTTGCATGAGCTTCATCTATCAAACTGCACCTTTCTGGTTCTTGAAAATTTTCCCTTTCTATATATCCGAAACCCATCAAGAAAATCTCATAGTAATCACAACCCTCTTCGGAAAACCAAGATCTGTACAGACCTGCATTCTCGGTTTCTCTTTTGACTCTCCCAACTCATTTTCTCAGTCTTGTATCATGAATCCTCCGGGCTTCGTGAAAGACGAATTTCCTGGACTGGGTCCACTGAATTCCGGTGAGCCGTCCATGGCCAGACCAATGGAAGGACTTTACAACGTGGGTCCCACTCCTTTCCTCACCAAAACGTATGAACTGGTTGATGATCAGAACACCAATCACGTGGTTTCTTGGAGCGGAGGAAACAACAGCTTTGTCATCTGGGATTCCATGGCATTTTCCACTAGTGTTCTCCCTAGGTACTTCAAGCACAACAATTTCTCAAGCTTTGTTAGGCAACTCAACACTTACGTGAGTATTTTATTATTCTCTTTCAATAGACAATGGGGTGTTTGCGGTAGCTTTTTCGTATTGTTGATTCTGCTTTAGATTCGAGAAAAGTTTATATGTTCCGGTTTAGTTTCAGAATTTTTGTGGGCTTTCCATGTTGGGCATCTATCATGCTCAATAAAATATTTTTGTTTTTCTGTTGATTTCCTTCCTTTTCCAGTTATAGCAGATTGATTTGCCACTACTTTTCTTTGTTTAATGAGTTTCTCAATTTAGACATTTCATTTGTTTAATGGCAAAAGGAGAAGTTCTCCTGTTCCAAAAAAAGAGAAAAGAATGGGCAGGTGAAGTGTGAGGTCCACATTCATTTGGTAGAGAAGATCACCAAGATTTAATGAGTGATCTGGTGCCGAATTTATTCCAAGTCCGAGAGCTCGGACGAAATTGGTATTGATACACTGAGTTGATTAAGTGAGTTTGGAAAACTACACGATCCACTTGACGAATAATTTTTTGTCCCAATTTTGAGATTTGTAGATCGACTTTCGCATAAGGAAGTGGGAAATCGGTAAAAGACATGGTTTTGGAATTATTTTGTTGTTTCCAATTCAACCTGGATGATGGTTATAACCTGTTTTCGAGGTCCAACACTACTGTTCTCGGTATTTTGATCCGAATCATAGTGCATGGTGGTCAAATCTATGTTGTTTTTTTGTCTTTAGCGTACAGATATTACAGGCTGCTCATTTGAATTTTCACATTTCATAATTGAAAATTCTTCTGCTGATTTTCGCCCGTGGCCCTAGGCATGATCATGACGCTAACCACCATGAAAATACCTACTCTAATGTGATCTATTTTCTCTTCATAACAGCAAGGAATGTCAAAATGTGCAGGGATTTAGAAAGGTTGATCCAGATAGATGGGAATTTGCCCATGAAGCCTTTCTAAGAGGACAGAAACATCTTTTAAAGAACATCAAAAGGAGAAAGACACCTAATTCTCAATCTCAAACTTCACAAGGCCTGGAGCCTCCTTGTGTTGAAGTGGGTAGGTTTGGATTAGATGCAGAAATCGACCGGTTAAGGCGGGATAAGCAGGTTTTAATGCTGGAGTTAGTGAAATTAAGGCAAGAACAGCAGAACACTAGATCCTACATCAATGCAATGGAAGAAAGACTAAGTGGGACAGAGATGAAGCAGAGACAAATGATGGGGTTCTTGGCTAAAGCAATGCATAATCCGAGTTTCTTGCAGAAGTTGATCCAACAAAACGACGTTAGGAGAGAATTAGAGGAGGAAATTTGCAAGAAAAGGAGGCGACCGATCGAGCAAGGTCATGGAAATGTTGGTTTTGGGGTTGGCGATTTAGGCCAGGGTGGAGAAGGGGGCTTTGGTGTTAAGCTAGGACCTAGTTACAATTATGGTGATATTTCTGGGTTAAGTGCTTTGGAGCTAGAGCAACTTGCAGGGGAGATTGGGGGGCTAAGTGAAATAGAGGAGAAAATGGGGGAAGAATATGTGGGGAAAGAAGAAGAGCTGGGTTTTGGAGGTAAAGAAATTGGTGAAGGGTTTTGGGGAGACTTGTTAGATGATGGGATTGAAGGAATGGGTTTATTGGGTGGTGAAGGAGAAGATGAAGAGGATGTGAATGTGCTGGTAGAGCACCTTGATTTCTTGGGTTCTAGCCCATAGTAGAGTGAGTGGTTAGACCTTAAAAATCTGTGCACAAGTCGGATGCACTTTTGACGATCACATGATATGGAAGAAATTTCGGAGCAAACGAATCCGGAGGAGGCAAGATTGGAAGGATGTGAGTGGATCGAGACGTGGTACGAGAATTCTGGGGACAGAGGATCCCGTGCCCGTATGAATTTATTTCTCTCAACAATGATCAAGGTAGTAGACCATTTGTTGACTGCCCATCTGATGTCTTGGTTCTCTCATAATGTGGTTTTCATGATTCCAGAAGACTGAACAAGCAACTCTAGCTCTCCATGTTTTATTCTTTTGGTACCTTGATTGTTTTTAACTGCAATCCATCTCCTTTCTAATCAAACTGGTTGTATTGGACTACTTGGATTTGTTTGAATGCAAAGTTTGACAGAATATATTTTTCATTAGATTGACTCCTCCGTGAATAAGTCATTTGCGGAGTTGAACGATCTCAGCCGTCCATTTCAGCATTGAACGGTCCGGATTTTACCATCGCGTCCAATGCACTTTGGACACGCACGATGTTGCTCTGTAAGCAGTTATTCACGAAAACTTTTGTAAAAAAGATTTTCTCATTTTTCATTCAATCTCAACAATCAACACCTATATAAGCTAAGCTAATTTTTATGCGTAATTTTTTTTCTTATTTAACCTTTTTATACGTAATTTATTTTTGTTGGGTACTTTTGAAACGGGTGGCTTGCCACTTCCCCTTCTTACGTCTGCCTCTGTTAATACATCATATGAAAAGTAAAATAAAAAGTATTCACCGACAAAAGTACTAAACAAAACGATATAGTGCCATAAGATCATGACAAAATTGAGAAATTAACAAATTAACCTTCTACAGGAGAAAAGGGGAGAGAATTATAGTGCATGGCAGATAAAGAAGTCAGCGCAAACAATTTTTATAGATGAAGGGGTTACCGTGGGATTTTTTAGGGGTAAAATTGTTATTTTTTCTTATTCCGTTAACAGAATTAATCAATTTTTCATTTCACATAACCAAGGAGGTCTGTATGTATAGTTATTAACGTTAAGGAGATCTCTGTGAAAAAAGAAGAAGATATAATTGAAGGAGTCTCCGTGTACTTTTACTTTATTTAAATTATGCAGATTACGAGGATTATTTCCTTGTTCTTCTAAATAAGCTATTGGCTTTCCCGCAAAAAATGAGCCAAACAAACCCAAAAAAAAAACAAAAATAAGCCAATAAGCCAATTGTTTCGTATTTATTAAAAAAAATTTGATTTCGGTCAAAAAATTTTACTTTGTAGATTCCTCTCGTCATGAGGATGCAATAATCCCCAAAAAATTGATAATAAGCCAAGTAATACGAAAAAAAATTTAAATAAGGATAAAAAATAAGCCATTTCAACTTATTTATCCGAACACCCCTGTACTTTTTGAACTAGTACTAGTATTGTCCGATCTGAGACATTGGATACTCGATTATATATATGGACCAGGGCCCAACATAATAGCTTCTCTGACACGTTCGGGTTTCGCTGTTCTCGATGTGCGCCAGTCAAATTGTAGGAGTATTCGCCAACGGGCTGGTAGCCGCTTTCTCACATCTTCCATACATGAACAGCGAGGGTTCGATTCTTTTCAGAAGTGCGAATATATGGTGTGACAGTTGATGTCCTTTGACTTATTTTATCCGTATGCCGCTTAGCAGTTCGCTTTTCCGTTCTAGGGGTAGACTCGACATCCATCGAGTGAAAAAAAAAAGAACGGTTTCGTTCGGCTAAATAAGCCAATTGATTTTTTTTGTTTTTATTCAAATTTTTTTCGTATTTGTTATTTTTCATCAATTTTTTTGGGGATTAGCATCGTTATGACAAGAAGAATCTAAAAAGTAAAAAATTACTATTGAAGCTTTTTTTTTAATAAAGATAAAAATAAGGCAATAAGCCAATTTTTTTGTTTTATTCAAAAAAATTGAATTTCGTTAAAAAAAATTTACTTTTTAGATTCCTCTTGTTATGACGATACAATAATCCATAAAAAAAATTAACAAAAAACTAACAAATATGAAATTTTTTTAAATAAAAATAAAAAATAAGCCAATTAAGTTATTTAACAGAACGGGCTGTTACTACTACTTTGTATTAGGCTAGGCAATCCAACCCGCCCCGCCCCGAACCCGCCCCGCCCCGCCCCGAACGGGGCGGGTTTTCTATAATATTTTCGGGTTTCGGGTCGGGGTCGGGTAAAAAAATTGAACCCCGGCCGGGTTCGGGTAGGGTTCGGGGTAATAGTGCCCCGCCCCTAAACCCGCCCCGACCCCGCCCCGAAATACCCGCCCCGAAATTACCCGACCCCGACCCGGCGTACTTATATATATATGTATTTATTTATATATGTATATATATATACTTATATACATGTTATTTCATTTTTTTAGCATTAATCCAAAAAACAATGTCTCTTTACTGTCAAGTAGCCTAATTAAATTTAAAAAAGAAATAAAAATTGATATTTATTGGTGTTTAGTGGATTTTTTAAAAAGTTTTCTTCAAATATTTATATTAAATTCTACACATAAAAAAATGGAATGAAGTATCCAAAATATTAATTGCAATTAAAAGTTTAAATTTGACCGTGATACCAAAAGACATAAAAATAATTTCAAAAGTTTTATTTTCTAGATAATTTTTATTCTTATTTAGCAATTGTTTTTTACCTTTTTTACTTATACTTTAATTTTTTAAATTTTTACGGGGTGGGGCGGGGCGGGGCGGGTAAACCCGTTCCCCGATCGGGGCGGGAACGGGGGTATCCCAAAAAAACCCGGTCGGGGTCGGGGCGGGGCCGGGGGCGGGTAATGATTTTCGGGTCGGGGTCGGGGTATGCAAAAACCCGCCCCGCCCCGCCCCGTTGCCATTCCTACTTTGTATCCACAGTATTTGTCGGCAACGACTCCATGCAAGACTTCAATGTCAACGGTAATGGAGTCTCCGTTGCAAGAAAATCCAATAGCTCGCCAAACACCAGATCAGTATTTAGAGGTAAACCAGAGGTAAACCAAACCCACGAGCACAAAGTAGCGCGTGCAAGAAACATCAATTCTCAGCCGTTGATTCGGGCCCGTTCTGCTAAATAAGTCAACTAGCTTATTTTTTATCCTTATTCAAATTTCTTTTCATATTTGTTAGTTTTTCGTCAATTTTTTTGGGAATTATTGCATCGTCATGATAATAGGAATCTAAAAAGTAAAAAATTATGATCAAAACCTTTTTTTTGAATAAAGATAAAAAATAAGCCAATAAATCAATTTTTTCGTCTTTATTTAAAAAAAATTGGATTTCGATAATAATTTTTTTACTTTTTAAATTCCTCTCCTCATGATGATGCAATAATTAAAAAATTGACCAAAAACTAACAAATAAAAAAAATTGAATAAGGATAAAAATAAAAAAAAACCAATTGGCTTATTTAGCAGAACGAGGTCATCCAAAAGGTGGTCAATTGTCACTTCACGCAATTCTTCAAAATGCATTGTGCTCTGTTCTCAATTCTTGCACTGCGATTGCGTTCTCAATTCTTGCTTTCGCAGATTTTAGTACTCCGTTCAGAATGGGTTTCAAAAAGCTTTTGTACTCAACGCACACGAAGTGTGTCACTTACGGCCGGGTTACTGATGGAATATTAAGCTCAAGTTATAATATCATATCCTTGTGAGATCCGCCTGCATATCCGACTTTTTAATTACGAAATGATATTTCTTCTTATTCTATATCAACTTCAAAACAAATCAAGTATATGCAAATTACTCAAATAACCCTATATAACATATTTTCCTTATATTTATGGCTGCCATTTTATCATATCTCGCTTCATTCTATATTTACTCAAAATTAATTCTGTCGGCAAACAGATTGTTACGTATGGTATCATTCTATATTCGCTCAAAATTAATTATGTCGACAAACATATTGTTACGTAGGGTATCGCTCTCATATGGCGAGTGATTTTGACGCTGTTTAAGGGCGATGGGGGCCTGGTAGTCATCAAATGGACAATTTGAGAAAGCTATGGGCGTTGCCACGTGGCCTCTCGCCGGTGAGGAAACATACCAGATGACTACAAGACCCCAATTAATAGCGAAATTCTACCTAATTCTAATCCGGAATACCTAATATACCCTTTGTTATTTTAGAGATAGGAAAACATACCCTTTTTTTTGGCTTTGTGTTTTGCAGTATTTAGATGCTTGGCCTATCCTCCTATGACCTCTCTTACGCTCAATTACTAATTCTAGTTTGGTTATTTTGGTAGATGCTTACACAAATCTCTTGAGCAATTAAATGCCTTCTCAGAGTATCCATAATGTTATAATTAAAAATTGATAACTAAAAGTTGTCGCATCAGTTTTTGATTATTCATTTAAGAGATTGCTAAAGGTAACAATGTAGATGTCTATAATGACATAATTAAAATTGGATACCCAAAACTTGTCATATCATCTTTTCAAATTACAAAAAAATAAAAATTGTGAATAGTAGATAATAGTTTTTTTAAAATAGTTTTGAAACTAATAAAAACTATTTACTAAAAATAAAAAATAGTTTTTGAAACTTTTTTTTTTTGGAAAAACTGTTGTATAATGATTGGTGTATTTGATTAAGAATATATATGTAGAGTCTATTAAATTTGGTTATTGTCAAAAGGTTGCTAGTTTTAGTTATCTAAAACCCAAAATTTGATTATTTCTAAGGAGGTTGTTAAGTTTGATTATAGTATTGTGAGTCATATTTTTGCATCAACATTGTTAACTTTAAAAATATTTTACTTTTGATTATAGTATTGTAGATACTCTCATTATTTAAGTTAGAATATCTCCTTCTCCCACTCTTATCTTATAAATAAAATAGATATCCATATTAATTTTTGCACATAGTTAAATCATGTCCTACAATTACATAGTTGGAACTATCGCTTATGATTCACAAATTTGGCTATAAAATATGACAATTTGATGTGCAAATGAAAACGTAGCAGTATAGTTGTATTTTTATTTATTTATTTCATGCTAAACAAAGAGTGAACTACATACTAATAATTAGTGATGGACACAATGCAAATAATAATAATAGACACAATGCAAATAATCTATGTGGTGTCAAGATACCTTAATTACAAAAGTTCTACAAAAATAATAGTAGTGACTTATTCTTTCATATTTTTGATGAGTTTTGATAATTAGTAGTATTAAATTGGATCCTTATAAATGAGGTTTTGGTTTTTTTAATAAGTGTCTCAAATAATATTCCAAAAAATAATTAGAAGCGACATTTTTATCATTCATGCGCTTATTAAGTTAATGTAAACATGAGTCATTGGGAGAACGAGGAACACAAAAAATACATACATCTAATTACGTTGCAAAGACATAAACAATTACAACAATACGTACACGAGCAAAAGAAACCTATATATACACATTAGCTGAGCTTAATTTTTTTTACTATTGCTTCAACAATAATTTTCTCAAAATTCCTTTCTATGATGGAAGCAATCCAGAGGCACTTTCGTACTTCTCTATTTAAAGTAAAACCTTAAATTCTGGTTATCTTCAAATAGTTTCCCAAGTAACCCTCTATCCACAAGAAACTACCAAAAACCAAAAAAAAGAGAGAGAAGCAATTAGTAGGAGTATTAAAATAGCATTAATACCTTGAAAATCATGTCATTCATAATTACCAGATCTCCAAGGGTACCTTTGTCAAAACGTTCGATCCTTATCACCATTTCTTGAAACGTTGAGAAATCTCTCTCTCTCTCTCTCTCACACACACACACACACAAACACACACACAACCGCGTTCTGAAGCATCCCCTTCTTCTCTCTCTCTCTCTCTCTCTCTCTCTCTCTCTCTCTCTCCTCCCGACTTCTTCCTCACCAGGCATCGAACAATACCTCCGATCTCCGCGTCATCATCCTCTGAATCTCTTCATTTCGCAATGCCATTATCAACGGCGATCGATTGACTCTCTCCTCAAATTACACAGCGAGAAACTCGCGGAGAGAGAGAGAGGTCGCTTCGTGCGTGGTTTATAAATGGGGGCCGTGCCATCGACGCCGCGGTGGGGCAGCGGCGGTGCCGCCGCGTGGCCGCCGGACACGGCGGAGTACCTGATCGGGACGTTCGTCGGCGAGAAATCGTTCCCTCTCGGCTCCGACTACTGGCAGAAACTGCTCGAGCTTCCTGTTAGCCTGCACTGGCCGTCGCAGCGCGTTGATCACGCTTGCCAGGTCCTCGGTTAGTATTTTCTCTTTAGTCTTTTGATGATTACGAAGCTTGTATGTGCGTTGAACAGCTAGGGTTTTGGAGCTTAGACGTGCTTCGTCATTTGATGTCGGTATACAAAACCAAACCAAACCGAACCGAACCTTGTAAGTCCCAATTAGCTTTAGTGAGTCCAAATCCTTACGTATCACGGCATCCAAAGTAAGTTTAGGTGTTCCTCTTCCCCTAGCCCTACTATCCACTACAATCATGTCACTATTCTTAACTACTGTGACTTCTGCGGTATCCATTTTTAGGTCATCTTGAGTTCTACGATTCTTGATAAATGATAGCACGAAATTGTGCTCATGTATAGAATAGCTAGGTTTCTGGGAGCTTACATGTGCTCCCTCAGTTCTTTTTTATTATTACAAACAGCAGGAGAATACAAGTATTTGAATTACATCAAACGGGACACAAGTACATAATAATACTGAGCTCAACTGAAAGCCCATTAAGGGAACAAATGACTAATAAATAACCCCCATTTAGGCTCCATTCTTCTGGGCTGTTTTGTCTAAAGTTTTTTTTCTGTATTTTTCTACTTTTTGTTGAGCTTTTCATCGTAATTTTTGGGATTAATCGTTCACCTCGATGAGGGGAATCAGATAAGTATAAAAATGTGGACCGATGTTGAGAAAAGTTTATATAGGACAACACTTTAGACAAAAAAGACAGTTGTTTGTTTTTTTTTCGTCTTTGGTGAACTTTTTCCCCCCCTTACTTTTGATTATAATTTTTTACTTTTTAGGCTCCTCTCGCCGAGATGGATAATTAATCCAAAAGAAAAAATGATGCGAATGGAGCCTTAAAATGACAAAATTCAGAAAAGATGAACGAAACACGCATAAAGGAAAAAGACAAAAGTTTAGGAAAATGGAGCCTTAGGGGTAGAAATAATGGATCTTTTTGCTTTTGGCAAGGATTGACCCCTGACCTCTCCTGTGGAAGTGTACATGTCCTCCCTCATTTGATTTCAATGTATTTAGTGGAGATTTCAAATGGTCATGTCAGTGTATATGCTTGTTTTACGGAGTAAATGTTGTGGGTAGTGAAACTGTGCTTCAAAATGCTGGGACTCTCTATATTGCTGTATCACAGGGACACAAGATTAGGGAAAATGTTGTGTGCAATGATATTGTGCGTGGAACATTGGGATTCACTGGGTCAGGGACGGAGTTGGAAATTTTTATTTAGGGAGGTGTAAAATAAGTGTTCCAAATTAGTTGAGTTAGATTTTCGTCCATCGTGAATTTTTTTCCCTGTAACTTAGTGGGGCTCATACCACATTTAGTGTTAAAAACTCATTATATCTCGGGTAATTGCCACCTTACACCATAATATAGCTCCCTCTATGATTTGCTTGTCGGAAGTTGATAGGGTTTCTAACAAGTTGTGAAGCTACAGAGAGATGGTTCACAGCGTTGTTGCCTGCTTGGCGGTTGCTTTTGTCTTGCTACTTCTTTTATATGAATCCTTTAGTCTAATGGTCATAGAGAATTGAGCCCTTTATGTTGCTTAAATAAAGATTCAAGCAGTGTAAAATGCTTCAGCAGCCTCCATCTGCCCTGACGGGTGTTTCTTTCTGATATTATCATTTAAAAGCCTGGTTTTCATGCAGACAATAATTTCAACTGCCCCTGTAAGTTTGTGTGAGGGAACCATATCACCGGTACTATCGCTATTTCTGAAACTGTGAGGATCACGCTATTCCTCATCTGTTCAATCTATTTAGAAACTCCAAGGACTGCACATATCTCATGCTGGCAGCCCGGCTTTGTTTTTCCAATGTAACTGCCCAAAGAATCCCTTCTGAATGCTGCCACCACAGAAAGATGGAACCAAACCAAACACAACCCACGAAAGACTGGAGAAAAGAACAACATAACTCACATGAAGAGCATTTTTTTCCATTTACATCTCCTTAAGTTTATCGTAAAATCCTTCTTTATGATTGCCGTGCTGTCAGTTTTCTACCTGCAGTCAAGGGTAGCATGTGGTTAGTAACTTTGAAATGTCCATCTGGTAATTTGTCTTTTCTGCAGAGCAAGCTGTGCTTGGATGTTCCCCAGGAATTGGATGGTCTCTTTATTGTTTAACTTACTTTTCAAGGTGGAAACCTGCAAACTTCGACTGAACGGTTATGGTAATGGCAGCAATCTGATATAAAATATTATAAAACAGATTTATCTCAAAGAAACCCAAGGCTGAAATACCGACATGAAGGGAACTTGGTCAAGCCTCCTAGTTTCCTAAAGCATTCTAGCTGTGACGATGAATATTACTGCAGAATCTGCATAATTTAAGATGCATTCAACACTCCGTACTGACATGCAGGCGAGAAAAGGATAAGTAGTGTATATGTGTATTGTAATTGCGCCATCGTGTATCTTAATATCATGACAATTAATAAGAATCCACATTCGGGGTATAGTAGAAAAGAAGTGTAACAAGTCCTATATATGATGTGCAAATTGGAAGTTTGAGATGTAGGATTCCCACGAGTTAGAAAGTCCAGAGTAGGAATTTGAAGGTACAACTCTAGGTGATTTTTTATTTTTATTAGTTCCCAAGTGAGTAAATTGTACTGTGTTCCTGTGCATCCTAGTGATGCTTGTCCCCAAAGTTTTCAGAAAGTGTCCGCTTCTAAAGTATTGAAATAAGGACTTGGTACGAGTGTCTGACACATGTCCATTTGTCCCATATGCTGCCTCCTTATTAGGATTGTTTGTGCTGCTTAGCCTACGGGGTGTATGTTCATTGCAGTTGTAGTTGTGCTTCATTATTAGTTGATTGCCTTATTTGTCCCATATTTTTATTGCACTTGTATTTGTACTTCATTAGTATTTGTACTTTTTATTATTAGTTCCCATTGTTGTATTATACCATTGGCGTTGGTTGCAATCGTCAAAACTGGAAAACAGTTTTACATGTCTTCTAGCAGCAGCCTGAGACCTTTTATTTAGAATAGGCGTACTGAACCTTGGGTATTTGTTTCCATAGAAATACTTCTTAAACTGTGTGACCAGAATATTTAGGCCTGTTACAACATGAGAACCCTCGGAAAAATGTAAACTCAAAACTGTTTCACATGCAGGATGCCAGTAAAATTCCTGCCAAGATTTCCTACGCATAAAGTGAAGTGAAATAAAGCTTTTTGGATGCATTTTAATGTTTTTATAATCAATAAACTAGGCCTAAGAGGAAATGGGGAATGTATGTTGTGTTCTGATTCTTTGGGAAACAATTAGTTATTCAACTCCGTGCTTCAAAATCTAACGTTTTGTGTTTTATTTTCCCTTTGTTTTCTCCATTCTGAATCCTGTGCAGCGCAGAATAACTGTCACACAAGGCACTTATCAAAGATTTTGATTCACTTAGCATGGTGTTTGCAAGAGTGTGTTTCTACTTCTGGTGTGCCACCATCTTCTTATATGAAGGCTATTAATGCAACATACATCTCATCCGTATTTCTGAAGTACTTGATTGAAAATGCCAAAACTGAAACTTTTGAGGAATTGTACTTGTCCCTAGACCAGAGTGAAGCAGTGCCGAGTAATTTCTCACAAGGTGATTCTCTCGCACCATATAATGGACTGTTTGCATTTTTTTTTTGAGTTGGTATTTTTGTGTCTGTTTGTGTATGGGTTTTGGTGTGTGTGGTTGTGTTCATTGCTTTCAAAAAGGTATGAGCAAGTATATCTGTATGGGCTTGTTTGCTTGATTTTGTTAAAGGTTTTTGGAACAATCGATCGTTTAGGTTCATAGTTTCAAGTGGTTAATACTTAAATATATCATGTGTGAAAGAATGGAATTGACTGATCTTCTATAGCCATTTTGATCATAGCTTATGACAAAAAGTGGGGAAAAAATAGTTGATGAGGGTTTAAGCTTATAGGTGAAGCAAGGATGATTTACTTTGTCCCCATCCTGTCATTTGTCAATTTATTTTGGTGATCTAAAGTTGCTACTGGGACCTGCTTCCAGGAAATTTTTAGTGAAATCTTAAAAGTTTGTGTTGAGCTCTGTGATCCAGAGATGGGTGTAATGCTTTTGATTTTGTTTGAAGTTGAAGGAAGCAAATAAATTAAAATATAGTACGCAGAGTGTATTTTACGCATTTTTCTTCCACGAGTTCTGATCCCGATGTTAATAGAGGCTTAAGGAAGGTTGAAGTCGGGCTGGAATTATCAACTCTACTTTGTTGATGATTTCGTTTCTAAATCCCTGTTATGTCAACCACATTTGGGTCCTACTGGCTCTCTTGACATTTGAACTGTCTTTTGGAGATCTATTATGTTTTTTTGGAGTTTCTGTCGCCATTGTGTTACGAATTGGTTTTATGGTTTTCTTTTCCCTCCCTCCAATAAACTTGGATTTTGCACCGCAGATGAAAACATTGGAAGTCTTGTTATGCGTAGTGCGCTTAGCTTCATTGGCAAAGTAGATGTAAGGTATGGTATATATTGTCAACCATGTTTATTTGTGCTAATTTAAATTTATCATACTCCTAATTTTGGTTCATTTTCTTATAATGTTTTTGGCAAGCCCCAAAACCTATCTCTTACATCACGAACTGCTTAACTTCATGCTCGTGGCCATGTCGACTCAGCTTCTTTCTGGGCCATCTCCTGAGCCAAAGGATTTTCACCCATTTATCGATGCAGCAATGGTTCAGGTGGCAATAACAACTTTGACTTTTTAGATGCTCCAAAGTCTTCATTCTCTTACGCGTATTGTTGGTTGCAAAATTTCTATTACATTTGCAGGAAACCTCTTTGGTTGGTTTGGTTGTTCGGAAACTTCTGTTTAATTACATCTCCCGGCCTCGCTTCACATCAAATGCTGCCTCTTATGACACGTTTTCTGAAGGAAATCAACCAGGTGTTCTTCAGAGAGTTAGTTCTGCAGCTGGTATGTGTGTTGTTTGATGTTCATTCTCAAGTTTGCATGGATTTGGTAACAAGATCCATTGATTCGTTAGTTTTTGTGTGATGAGTTCAATAGTTTGTGTTGTGAAATACTCAGGGACTCAGGGTGGTTCCCATCATCACATGTTTTTGTCGCTTTAATGGAACTACGGGGCATCCCAGAAAGAAATAAAGAAAGATTTGTTATACTCAGTTTTTATATTTCCAGCATACAACTATCAGCTCATCGTTTGCGGCTAAAATCCTTGTGCATCTCGTACTTCAAATTTCCTTTCACCATTTTTCCTTTTCAACCCTTCAATTTTTACATTGACTTGTTTGTTGTGTTTTATTCCGTTAATCTGCACCATGACTGTGGCGTCAATGTAGGCAACAATCTTTTCTACATTTCATTGGTTTCTCTTTTGACTTGTCCTTTCCTTCCAATGTGACTCTTTTCCTTTTGTTTATTTTCTTATTTTACTGACACGTGTCCTCCAATTTTATGGTTTTCCTGCAGCAAGTTTTGTGCTATTGCCATTTAGTTTTTTTGTCAGTTCGAGTGGTGAAGCTACTAGAAATCCATTGGTATACAGCAGTCTGCATGTGTTACTTATTCTCATTCATTACCGTAAATGTGTTTTGGAGACTGTTAAAGATAGAAGTGATGACAGTGCCAGTTCACTTTCCAAAGAAAATTCATATTTTTGTGAAAACCCCTACTGCAAGGCCTTGGAAAATGCCAAGGATGTTGACTGTAAGATTCTTTAAATTGTCATCTTTTGATGGTTATGTGGCTCTTTCTTGTGGCGTTAAGTAAACCAGTCCCCTGCTTGCAGTTGACCGCATCGATATTGAGGGGAATGCACACAGTGGTCCTCTTGTGAGATTACCTTTTGCTTCCCTCTTTGATACTCTTGGCATGTGAGTGTCTATTTTATCCTTATTTGACTATGTTAAAGAAAGATAAAATAATCTGCAGTTATGTTTTACTTTATTACTTTTTCCACCTGTTGTTGGCATCAGTTGACTAGATTTACAGAAATTTTTCTTTGTCGTTAGAAAATACCTTGTTGACGGTTTTAACAACAGATTTCACCTTGTTTCGGCCTGTTGATGGTTAAGTAACATGATACTGTCTTTTCCTGTGGCTGGTGCCCATAGTGTTACTTATGGTTCAAGGATTTTGTTGATATTGATAATATGTAAGAACCCATCTTAGCTTATATATTATAGTAAATGTTGGGGCCAGGGAAACTCATGCTCTCCCTCTAGCGTTGCCATAGGATCTCTGGGGTCGTATGCTTTTGGTGGCTAGACTTGAGAGTCCGTTTGGTTACTGTCGTACTCTCCTCTAGGGACTTGCACCTTGGCCCATTTTCAATAGAGATCCCGCATGTAAACAAGTCCGGACCAATGCAATATTGAGTGATGTGCTCCCTTCGAGAATTTCTTGTTTGTTTCCTAAACAAAGCAACACTTATTTTTTGAGTATCTTTGAGGGTGAATTTGACAATTTATTGTCTTCATGGGCTAGACTGCACCTTATGTTGGGTGGGACTTTCGTATTCCTGCCAAAATTATAAGCCTAACATGTTCGAGAAATACTGAAAACATGCTCTCTCTCTCTCTCTCTCTCTCTCTCATGATCTTGGCATATTTGTCGTCAATATGGTTTTATCTGTTTATTTCTTGATTTTGGGTAAACAAATAAGTTCTGTTTACTCAGGTACTTGGCTGATGAGACCGCTGTCTTGTTGCTTTACTCATTGGTGCATGGGAACTCAGATTTTCTAGAGTATGTTTTGGTGCGAACAGATTTGGACACGCTGGTATGGGGTGACAGCATTTTTATTGTCTAACTTTCTAGTTACCATTGCTGTGTATAACCTTGGCTAAGTATAAAAGAAATTTGAGATGAGGAAAAATGGTAACAATGGTAATTACTTGTTGAATAAGTGGTGTACAATATTTTGTTTTGGTATGGGATTATTGCTGAATTTGTGAATGAACTTTATTAATTGATTGTACTCATGGCACAGCTAGGATCTTCTATTGATAGTGAGGGGGCAAACCTCATGTAAGAGACTTAGACCAACCACACAACAGATGCTAAGAAGAATAAAAGGCAGAGAAAACTGAACATGTATAGATAGAGAAGACAACCAACTAATTGTACATGAATTTTATCTTTTCATCCTCAATGATTGGGGCACAGTAGGGCTTAGGAAAGTGATATAAAACTATCAAGGAAACCAAGGCAAAAACTAAATTGACCACACAAAAGCTTGTAGCACTGCATGTTTAATTTGAAGAGAAAATCATACCTGGTATGGTCCACAACAGTTCCAATCCAAATGCTGCCTCATGCGAGCCAAGATTTTGAATCTACCTCATGTTGCACACACAGCTGGATGGATAATAGAAAATAGAGCTGAATCATGCCTTACATCAATTAGCTTTCAAGCAAAGTCGAGAAAAACAAACTGATATTTTCTATGATGACAAAAACCAATTGAAGAACAAATATCCCCAAATATAAAGGAAGAGAATGATGGCCAAACCAGAACTTTTCTTATTGGGAGGCAAGAGGACGTTTCCATTTGGAACATCGTTGCAGTTATTTGACCTTAAAATAGTGACTTATCTCATCGTGGTTGTTATTATCATTTTTGGGTGACACAGAAGTTTGCCAGATGCTGGTTCTTTAAGAATTGGTATTTTGTTTTGTCTTGAAATTGAGTAAAGTTTAAATACAATGAAGCTCTTTCCTCAAAATTACCCACCTGTTGAGTCCTAGCAAGTTACCAAGATTTTGCTTCATTTGTCCATAGCTTGTTTTTAAATAAATTAGTTTGAGAACCAGATTAGTTCGACTGTAGAGTACATAACTATATGCTCAGCATGATGTTTTTGTTTCTTGTCTTGTGAGCTGGCATCATATTCACTACAATCCATGACGTCACTGCCACACAGCTTTATATCATCTTTACCTTCTTTTTTTTACTTATATAAAAAAAATCACCGCCACAGCCTAATTTGATTTACATTTCTGCAATTATACCACCAGTTGATGCCCTTGCTGGAAACACTGTATAATGCTCCAAAGAGGTCATCCAATCAAATCTACATGGTGCTGATTATCCTCCTAATACTAAGTCAAGACTCCTCTTTCAATGCCAGCATTCACAAGCTGGTCAGTACTGTGTATCTGGGCCATCATAATTCTCTTAAAGAGGATTGTCATATTGACATCTTTTGTTTTTTGAACAGATATTGCCTAGTGTTCCATGGTACCAAGAACGCCTCCTCCATCAAACGTCTCTTGGTTCCTTGGTGGTCATAATTCTGATAAGAACCGTCAAGTATAACCTATCCAAGCTCCGAGTATGGCTTCATGCTCCATATGTGCTGATTATTTACATTGATTACTTTGTTATGCTTTTTCTTGGAATTCTTCTGATAGATTCCCTTTTTAGTTGAGATTGAGTTCAGACCCATGGGAAGCCGTCATAAGATTGTCTTATACGTACTTGTTTTTAGTATTTTCCAATTCTAAAAATATAACTTCTTGGGGATTGTTCAGGTCCTAAAATTCAAATTTATTATGATTCAGAGTTGTTGCTTAGTAAAAATGTTTATGCTTTCCGAAACTTTTATGACTTTTCAGATAATTTTCCGTTTAAAGTATTGAATTGGTACACAGAAGTTGTGTGCTGCTGTATAGAGAGAGTTTATCAATTATGCATGGTCTAATCGTTGTTCACATGTAAAACATTCTTTATATGCTAAAAGGGAAAAATAAGAGTTATTTTTATTGCTATGCAGTATCTTTTCACCTTCGCCAGGGAAAACTTCTGAGAGTTTGAGATTTTTATTTAAATTGTACTAGTTGATTCACTTCTCTAAAAAATTAAAACAGAATAAAAGGACACCACTAATTCTTTTGAAATTACAGAGACAATAGAATGTCAAGTACTCTTCTAATCTGTCACCATTTTCATCTTTGTGCTATTCTAGTACAATAAGGTTGGTGAATCTTCATACAGTAGTGAACAATTTATCAAGTATAACCCTCATATCATAAGAACATCCGATTGAATTTTCATTGGCTGTCTCATAAGTATATAGAAAATGCAGAAGGAACAAAGATAAAAACTTCCTCATCATCACTAAGAGCGGAGAACTAAGGGATGTCGGGTTCTCTGTGGAAGTTGCCCCGTGTAATTGCTCATATATGGGCTTATAAGTTTGGCTATCTGTCACTTGCCACACATGTTTACCTAGTTTATTCCAACTACACAGGCAGACCGCTCTTGCAGAGTGCAATATCTCCAGTTCTCCACCTTCCCTACACTGAGATAACATTCTAATGGATGCGAGAAAGAAATTAATTCCCTAGGATTGTTGGAGATTCTGTTCTTTGCATCTTTAGGACAAGTCAGTTTAATATGGATGTTTCTATCCGTATATGGTCAGCTGCCCACTATAACATATGGGAAATTAATTGGTTAAATTTTTACTCTGAATCTTTGGTTACATTGGTGGCTGTGCTGAGATGTTGGGACAGATGTTTTAAGTTTGCATTACTACTATAGTATTTGACATAGTAAATGGGTGCAGGATGTTTATCTCCACACAAACTGTCTCGCAACTTTGGCCAACATGGCACCACATGTTCACCGTTTGAGTGCCTATGCATCGCAGAGACTCGTTAGCCTTTTTGATATGCTGTCCCGCAAGTATGTCTCTTACAGTCTCCATAACAGGGTGTCTTTTGTTTCTTAGGTGTAATACTTGAATAACTTTGATCGAGGCCGTACTTTTATGGGATTGTATAATTTGGTGCTTAGGTACTCCAAATTAGCGGAGCTGAAAAGCAATAAGATACAAATAGGTAACGGTGAATCAAGAGGAGACAACCTTCCAGAAGATATGGTAGTTACAATAGTTCACCTTTGTCAGCATAACTTTATTACTTTGATAAATCATTCTCACCTCACATTTCCAACTCTTTAAATGGATATATTTCTTGCAGTCAACAGAATTGCATATCTATACTGATTTCCTGAGAATCGTTCTGGAAATATTGAATGCTATTCTGACTTATGCTCTACCCCGTAATCCTGAGGTATCATCATCTTGTATTCTGTATTGTTTCTTTTTCCATCCTTCTGACAATTCTTTTTCGTGTACTGATTTGGATTAAGATGAAAGCTTAGCTATCTTATGCCACCACTGATTCAACATGGGTACAATTTTTTGCCTTTTCATATTTTTGGTATGTTATCTTTCTATTTATTTATTGGGACAGGTTGTATATGCGACTATGCACAGACAGGAGGTCTTTCAGCCTTACAAGAATCATCCGCGCTTTAACGAGCTGCTTGAGAACATTTTTAACGTATGTGTTTAATTTCTCTTACGAAATGATGTTATATTTTCTCTGTTATTTTATTTTCTTCTTGCATAACCTTTGACTTCTATAGGTCTTAGATTTTTTCAATAGCCGCATGGATGCCCAAAGAACGGATGGCGAATGGTCAGTGGAGAAAGTGCTCCAAGTGATAATCATCAATTGTCGATCTTGGCGGGGTGAAGGCATGAAGGTACAAAGTAAATGGTGGTTCTAGTATATTTATCCAACTCAAGCATCGTTTTTAATGTTAATGTTCTGGGTTTCCCTTTTTTCTTTTTGGTATACATTTGACAGATGTTCACTCAGTTGCACTTTACATACGAACAAGAAAGCCATCCCGAGGAGTTCTTCATTCCTTATGTGTGGCAGCTTGCTTTATCTCGCAGGTGTGTTTACTGCATTCATCCACTTTTGTGGTTATATGTGCTTCTTTGGCCCTCCTTAGGTTACAAAGTCAGAATAAAATGCAACAAAATGCTTTTTGCATTTAAAATGTATTTGTACAAGCTTGTTCCTCCCTTTAATACATTGTTTTCCTGTTAAGAGATGAAACCTTTTGTTTGCTGTGCCCTGTGGTTTGTTTCCAGCATTATGCATGTGGCATGCTTATAGATTTTGGTTGGTTATTGAACATCTAGAACAGACTGTTGGCATCTTGAATCTTGTTATTTTCAAACCCATTCATTCGCATTTGCACACCGTTGGGGTAAGTAACCCAGCCTCACTGATCTCTGTACCTTGTCACCTGCCCTTTCTGCAGCGTAATCAGTTTTGATCCCAGTAGCATAAATCTGTTCCCAGTTGATCTGCCTGCAGAAGTAAGTATATTGTTTCCTCAAATTTTCTAAAAATTTCAATTTGGAATCGAATTTTTTTGTTCCCTTATGGTGCTGACTGAATTGTTTCTCACGCCTTAATATTCGTATGTCCTTATTCGTCAAGTTATAATTGAAGTGAGAATAATGTTGTGTCTGGCACTTATGAAAGAGTGGTCTCTAAGAAGTTATTTTCTTTCGGCATGATTCAGCATTATGGTACTTGTTGCTTTTAGCTGGTCGCTTTCTTACTTTTTTTTTTTTTTTTTTCCGGTCAAAGCTTTTCTTACTTTTTTGTTCGGCTGTGTGGGAATCTAAAAGTCTCCGTCGCTTCGCACATTCTTAGTTACAGTTTGGCTCCTTGTCGTCCCTTGGATAAATTATGGGCCAATATAGACTAGCTAAATTGGGGGATCATGGATCATCCAAACCTAGAATTAGCCCTTTGGTGCGCTCAAGACATAGGTTACGCGCCCATGTACAAGATTGCTGGCTAGAACTGGGTAAACACAGCCTACTCTAAGAAAATATGGCATGGCACTCCTTGGCTCGGTAAATTGGGCTCCACCGAGGCCATCTTTGCCACCATGCTTCATCTATCTCCTAGAGAGCTGCCATTTACATTGTCCTCGGAGCTCCAAAAGCTTGTAGCGGTTCACCAAAGACAGCTCCAATTGCATCCTAGGCTGGGCCCGGGAGAGAGTACCTGCCTGTGATCTCGCTTGTGAGTCTGTGACCAAAGGATGCATGTTGGTTGGAAACCCCTTTCCCTCAGAAAAGGCCAGCTTCGCCTTGACTGGTCTCTGAGAGGGGGCGAAACCAACATCTGGCACCTCAGAGGATGCATCATACTTACCACTAAACATCTTGGGAAGATATATCATAGCTGCAACTTGTTAAGTAATAGGATAAAAGATCCACTAATAATAGAAACGAACCTTCATGAGTTCTATGATACAAACCAAAGGTCTAATCCTAGGACTCATTGAGGAGGCCATGTGAACCTCTATTTTGTCACCCCAATTGGGCAACCACCTGTAGCGCATACTATATTCCTGGTAGACCACCTCACAGCTACCTGTGCTAGGACAGTCTCTCTCTTTCTGTTGCTTTATGGAATTATGTTAAATTTTGCATAATTTCCCTTTGGGTATCATCTGTGTATTTTTGTTGGATCGCATCTGATTACCATGTAACATGACGTGATTGTCTAATTTTCTGCATACAGGATAATTATCTGGGAGAAGAAGCCGACAAGCATCAAAACGGCGAGCTGGATGGGCATCCTGTTCGTATTGACCTATCAGAACTGCAATAGCGTGAATCCCTCCTGAAATCGATCAGGTTTCTCAGTGAATATGTATATATATAAAGGATATACACAATGTATTCTTCTCATTCTTTCATGTTCATACGCCTAAGAGACTGCAGATGACCCCTTTGTTTTTTTTTTTTTTTTGTGTATAGTCGAACTTGAATGTATCACAACGGGTCACAAATAAGAGAGGTTACCTCAAAATCCAGTTTACCTACCTTGGTTGTGCAAAAAAATCTCGCCTTGTTTGTTGGGGAACTTCAAATGGTCAGAGAATCCACACAGGACATTGGACAAATGAGTTATACTTATGCAGATTCTTCACCATTCAGTACGTACAACACCTACATATAGTTGCATTGCTATGTCCGATTGAATAATACTTGGTTTTTCGGCAAAGCCTCTCCTCAAGGTTTTTTTTATTTATCAGCAAATGGAACTTTTTATTGAAATCGAAGGGGTATATCGATTACAACCTTGACCTTAGAACACAGCTATGACAAAGAGCTACACTCGGGAACTATGTCCAACCAAGATTGGATAAGAACACCTCACTCACTTGCCTACTTTACAACTTCACTTTTCAAATTCCATCCAAATACCCTTTGAAATCCTCTATTGTATAGATTTTGATGTCAAACTTAGCCTTCATCCACATGGCTTCCCTGGTTTTGATTAAATTCACCACTTCCAAAGCCCGCGTTGTTGCACCGTTGAAGGTACAACCATTCCTCGTTAACCAAATAGACCAGAGCGTTGCAAAAAAACATACCTCCAAATATCTTTCTCCAAGTTTTGAAACTTATTCCCAAACCACCAAAGAGCTAACTCTGCTACGGAACTTGGGCAAACCCATTGAATGTTCCACCATTCCATAATTTCTGACCATACCACCCACGAAAATCGGCAATGTAAAAGCAGGTGTTGAGGCGTTTCCACATGAAGAACACATAAGGGGCATACCGCCAAGTGAGTCTCGCAAAATTAAATTCCTATAAGCAAGAACCGATACCGTCTTTCACATATGGCTGCTAGCGCTAGGGATGGAAGAACGAATGGTTTTGAATCAAGTTAAGGGGTAAAGTGAAACCCATTGTCCTTCACATCTAGAATGACAATGGGCGGGTCAGGATCGCATTTCACTTCCATCCTCTCCCGACTCCGAAAGTATTTTATACCCCAAAATTGGCTCAAATTGGGTTTTAGACAGAGTGGAGTCGGCAAGAGTGACATCCCTGTTTAGAACTACCTGATAGGAAGGAACTTGATAAAATTGCTGAACCGGAAGCCATTGGGAGCCACATGTTAATCACCTCCTTTGTGAATCATAATCTGAGGAGAGGAAGCACACATGGAAAGGGACTGGGACATGGTATCATAGCATTATCATCAGAAAGGTACGAATTGCCCATGTTTTGATTCAAAAGCCCTAGCCAGGGATGAATCACCGATCATGGGAATAAAATTTTTCATCCCTTCTAGCGGATCGGTGTAATGTCACGAGAGTCCTTTCTATGTTATTCATCTTTATTGGAAATGGATATGAAGACATCTACGGAGTACAGACTACGGCTCCCAACCCTCTAGGACTTTCTCAGAATTTTTGCAATTTCCATAGTTTGGACCTTATAAGAAAGGCCGGCCTCTGCTTTTGGTCGATACAGAGACCAAAATGCTATCTAAAAAAAGGTTCAAAGAAAACCCATGACTTAGATATAAAATTCAAACAACAGTCTATCATATCATATTATTATAGCTCTATAAATTATCAGCACTAAGTATCATGACCAAACACAACAGCCATACGATGGTACATAAGTAAAAGCTCCATAACTCCAAAGAAGACCCACGACGTAGATATAAAATCCAAACAGCAGTCCATCATATTATTATAGCTCTATAACACCATCGATCTGTAGTTTTACTCAAGATTTTTCTGGGGTGTTTGTGAACTTCCGAGAGTATTGTGTAAGGTAATCCGGGTCTTTTTCACCAGCCACTTCATCAATGGGAACTGCATCAGAAATTTCTTTCAAATCTTCTTCAGTTAGCTTCAGTGACAATGCTCCTAGGTTATTATGAAGGTTCTTAACCTTGGTTGTCCCTGGACAATAGCATGGGGAAAAAATAACAATCATTAAGTAAACAAAATCTCAGATTATGGTCAAAACCATGTCCTATGTACCTTATTTTTTATACTCGAAACTATGCTCACAAGTCAATTCTGCAATTTAATGTGGGTAGTTTTTGCACGATTGAGACCGCAAATGTTCCGATCATGTTCATGTTTTTTTTGTCTTAAGTGATTTTTGGTCAAATTTTTATTTAGTGTATTTTATTTTTGTATGTATATAGTATACATCTATTCAAAAAGATTAAAAAAAATTGTTAAAACGTTAAAAAAAAGACTAAAGACGAAAAATACACAAACCTATAAAACTTTTTTATCTCAAAATTGACAACCAGACAAGGTGTAAAATGTTGTACGAGCACGCACATTATGTGGTGTCCCTTAGGCTATGTTGGGATAGTTGGAGATTAGGGGGGGAATGTGAATTCCATTTTTTAGGATCCAATACGCAGTATCCTAATACATGAGGACATCTCATGGGTGTTTTCAATTTAGGAATCTTTTCTAGGAATTCGCTTGGAAATGGATTGGAACTTACCATTTTCGTTTTTCAGCGACTATAATAGGATCTTGCAGTTACAATTGGGTCATGCAATTCCGGCTTGGTTAGGGACTTTCCTATTCCAAAAGTTTCTATATGGTGGAGTCACGAAGACTTGGAATTAATAATCCAATTTGCCCTCAATATTGTGGATCAAATGGTTAGAGGAGATGTAAGAGCATAGTTTTACCTGGGATGGGAACGATATTGCCTTCTTGATGGAGTAGCCACGCCAATGCCAGTTGCGGAGGGGTGCAATTTTTCTTAGCAGCAAGGTTGGCTAGACGGTCATATAATTGTTTGTTCTTCTCTAGATTCTCTCCGGTAAACCTTGGCCAGTGAGGCTGTAACAGATCAGTACGAGTTGAGAATCCATTTAACCACAATGAACGAGCTCATCAACATTGCATAGTGACTGGGAAAAAAAAACTCTGTTAAAAGTATGTCGTGTCTCTACGTCTCCTTACATGCAAGAATTCGAGAATAGCATTACAGAAATATTTACAGTACTTATTTCAATCCTTAGTTAAGTCACATACCAATATAGTATTGTCGGGCAATGCCTCAACAACTGCCTTCCCACCAAAGAAGCCACGGCCAAGAGGGCTATAAGCCACTATTCCAATACCCAGCTCTCTGATTGAAGACGGAGCAAAGTTTCAATAACTAGGTTTACTAACCGTCAAAACAAGCTCAAGATGCTTTAGTTGTGACGCCAAGCTGTAAATAATCATTGGTTTGCTAATTAACACATAAGAAATAACTAGGTATCAGCAAACCGGCAAATTGGGATAATATCCTCTTCAATGTCACGAGTCCATAGCGAATACTCCACTTGAACAGCGGTTATGGGATGAACTATATGGGCTCTCTTGATTGTGTCTGCACTAGCTTCAGATAACCCAATGTACTTTATCTTCCCCTCATCCACAAGCTTTTTCAGCTCTCCCATCTATGCCAAAATAATTCACAAATTCAATCATTAGCAATTGTGATATATTTAAATTCATAATTCGTTTGAATACTAATCAAAATAATGAAATGTGTGGACTGTGGAGCTTACAGTGTCCTCTATTGGCACCGTAGCATCCACACGGTGCTGACAATAGAGATCAATGTAGTCAATTCCAAGTCGTTTAAGACTAGCTTCACAGCACTGCCTTACGTATTCTGGGGTACCCTTTACCGCAGGTTTACCACCTTCTAAGCTCATAATCCCAAACTTTGTGGATAACTGAACCGTTGCCCGAGGAAGCTCCTTCAGAGCCTACACAAAAAAAAAACCAACGATGGGAGGGATGCTTGAGGGGAAAACTCAATTTACCAGCTTATTTAAGGCATTTTTATGATGTAAGCTATACGACGCAAAAGCTGCTAAACACCCCGTCATTTTCAAAAGCCATAAGCAGACCCAATAAGCTGCTGTCCTGCAACGAGCGCGCTACAATGCAACCATGTGAACGTAGTGGGCAAAACTAAAGGAACAATACATTTTTACTGAAACTATCAGTTTTCTGCACAATATGAACACATTGCAGAACCCTAGGGATTGACACAGTGGTAGTGACGTAGCAACCAGGGGCCTTAAGAAGTCTTTCATATGGGGTTCGACTCTGACTTGCATGCTATCAATTCTTGTGTTGGGCCAGTCCATACAGGGATTTGGCTTGGTTACAATTAGGCCCGCTGTTCGTGGACGATGTGATTAGTGCCCCGTATTAATCGGCCCATTGAGCCAGATACGGAACTGTAAAAAAGAAGCACTGAACATGTTGTAAACCATGATACATGAAGTAAAGCTCAACCATCATTTGCAAGGCCAATCACCATTTGTGCACTTTTTTCAGGTTTTATTGAAAACTTTATATTAACTGCTTCAATACTATGAATCTTTCTATAAAATCAACAGAGAACAAAATATGGATAGAAGAAACAACTTTATCTGCAATATGCTAACCTAGTTTCCTCATATATCCATCTCTTTAACCTGTTGGATGTTAATCTTTTCAAAGATTTGTGACAGTACCTTGCTGAGAAGTATTTCATTGTCATGATTTTCTCCATAAATATCGGAGGTATCGAAGAAGGTAAGACCATTTCTAAAAGCTTCCCTTATAACTGAACATCCAGCCTCGTGTGAGAGAGGATCATTGTAATATCCAGAAAGTCCCGCGCAGCCGAAGCCTAATCTAGAAACCTGTAGGAAAAAACGAACACAATCATCACTTGGAAACTTTAGTCCTTCTATGTTGGAAATCGCAGTACAAATTAATTGGTTTAGTTTTTATTTCCACTACTAAATTGAAGGCCATATTTTTCTTTCTTATGTTGACAATGAACAGATTGGATGGTTATGCGAAAGTTTACTTTATAATTTTGATGAATCACTCACCCCACTAATCTTCCAATTCCTCAATCCTAATTTTCAAATTATTTTCCCAAAATATGTCAGAACATCCAATTTGCGAATTGTTTCCCCATGATGAAGTAAATTTCTGCATTTGAAATCTTCGAAAGTAAATATCATTGAAATTTTTTTTTTGATAACTATAAATCATATAAGAACAAAAATATCATTAAATTGCTACACTAATCTTCAAAATCTCCGAGTCCACTAATTACTTCTTTTTTTTTGATAGGCGTCCACTAATTACTTCTAATCTAATTATCGTCTAACAGGTAGTACAAGGTAAGAAAACCAATTTTTATTTAAAAACCCTAACGCTTAATAGTATTTTTCTGACAAATATGGCTTCTCAGGAAGTCGCTCGACTCCCACTCGCATGCTATCAAATCCTATATTGGGCAAGCACACCGGGGCTTTGTCCGCTAGTGAACCGTTGAAATGATTTCCAAATAACTGTCTGTTGCGCGAGTATATATTCATTGGTCTGGCAGTGCCCCAACTTCCTATTCCACACACATTTTTGTAAGGTCAATACACTTAGTACTGGCCCCCACCGAATTGTATGGTGGATAAAATTGTTTGGGCACAACGTGGCTGTTTAAGCATTTTCACCACAAAATCAATTGGCAATGAGTGGAGAAGCCCCAAGCTCATATACTAATTTTGGAGGAGATAATTAACCGATGCGAGACAATTTCCAAACAGTGTCCCAAGACAATTTCCAAAATTATACTTGATGTTTTGATTCCTTTTCAGATAATAGGGGGAACTGATTCACATAACTGAATTTGACAGATTCTCTTTTCAGAGCACACAGGGGAAACTGCTTCATGGTTCATATATGTATATGCAGCAGAACAGGTAGTAATCAGATGAACTTAATTGGATTTCTTCAAATTAGGATGTGATGAGAGAGAAGAAGAGTGGATTACCTCAAGCCCTTGTGAACCCAGTTTCACTCTTGGCATCTCTATAATATGGCCGCTGTCCTCCATTTCCCCTTCAACAAAAAGAGAGCTTGGTTTCTTAAGATTAAGCAAGACGAAGGGAAGTAGGATTTCCCTTTTAAACGAGTAACGCTACCAACACACCCCCTTTCCCTTTGATACAAATCTCGGAACACAATTTTAAAACACAATTAGATTAAGAGTTGTTTTGAAATCCCGCATCAAGAGTCGTTCGAAGAATGTGAACTCATGTAGAGCGGTTCCTAACATAATTGCGTCCCAAGCAGTGTTTGATGTAAAAATGTGTTGATAACATTGCTACAAAATTGGTACGAAAGATGTACGCTTCAATTTCCTTTGGATGACAAACTTCAACACTTTACTAAAAAAAAAAAAATTAGTTTTTGAGGAGACTAATAAGTCCGTTGAAAAGTATGAGACATAAGGTCCCCCTTATCCACCTTGGAGCTTATCCAACCGCTCTTTATGCTAACTTAATCCACACTTTTATTTGTTCTGTCGCGTTTGTTTTGTGTCATAAGACGTGTTAACTTAAAGAAGCCATATTTCTTGATATTAGCCTGATCTACCCAAAACCGTTTTGCGTAAGAGTTGACGTGAACCCTTAGTTGATTTTTTTTAATGTGTGCATAAAATTCTTCACCTAACAATAGGGGTGTGCACGGGTCGGGCGGGCAGGGTTTGACCCCGAATCCGACCCGACATGTCGGGTAACAATTTTTTTAGATCCCGCAAACTGAACCGAATAGGGGTAGGAACCGTCTGCGAAATCGATTCGTCGGGTCGGATCCGACCAAAAACCGAATTGATCTTCATGAATTGGTCGGTTTTGGTCGGGTAGGGTAAGAAACACAGTACCAAACCCCAGACCGAAATCTGATTTTTAACAGAAATTGAACCCGTACCCATCCAAATCACATGTTTGGCCCCACCCAAAACCCTTCGGGTTGGGTCCGCGGATGAGCGGGTTTGTTGCACAGGCCTACCTAACAATGTTACGCATGAACAACTTGTTTAACCCAACAATAAAAAAAGAGAGCACATTTTCAATACCATCATAATCACAAAAATTGTAAAACCAACAAAAAAAAAAGAAGAAAAAGCCAGCAATCACCAAATCATCGCATTGGAAAATAGTACTTTACAGTCTAAACTAGACAAAAGTCTCAAATTTATTTTATACGGCCTTTAGGTAATAATGTACAGTACATTTCTTGCCTTTCCATATTATTATTGATGTTTTCTTATACGAGTTGACAAAACATGATTTGGAAGATCAAATTTTCTATTAATTGGAAATTCAAAAGAATCAATACTGTACCTTTTAAGAAAACGTAACTACAGGCTATGGGTTGGCATCGCTGCATCAACGAAATCGTCTTGTGCCGTGTCATTTCGGATTGACGTACATGAAAAAGTAAATGGTTGTCCGTGTCGTTATCAAGTTAGGAGAGTCTAACCCATATCCCTCCCGTTTAATTTCCATGTTGACTGGTTGCGTCGTGTTCTTCTTCCTATAAAAAAAAAAGGTTGCGTCGTGTTCTTCTTCCTATAAAAAAAATGGTCGACTCAAACCCTCTAACTTTGTGTTGGATTCGTGTCATGTTCAAAATTCCCATCCCTAATCCTAATTGTATTCTACCTCTTAATGCCCATATGAACACACTCCATAACACCATCATAGGTACATGGCCGTCACTGTTGAGTTCTTTCTAGACTTCGTATCTGCAAATTGACTGACTTAATTAGACATCAAAAGTTAAATAGTTATTTCGTCATTTCTATCATTTCCCAAAAAAGAAGAAGTTATTTTGTATGTTTATGGTGCAGCAAAACAAGTTTTGAAACAAGATATCAAAAACCTAGCTTCAAAACAAATTTTTGCAGATGGCAGTTTGAATTATCTGCCTTTGATTTTGATATTGAATATATTAAAGGAGAAAATAATTCTTTACCTGATTTTCTTACACGAGAATTTTTACAGGGACGAATCATCAAAATTTTGTTCAACAAAGAACCATATTTCAACAATAGTTGAAACTACAGAGGGAACTCTACAACACTAAAGTTGAAATGACTATTCTAAAAAGACCACACAACAGGTGTAGTCTTACTAGATGGATTCGTGTTCGTGAAGCAATGCTTCAACACTACAACCAATATGGATCTAATGATGATGAAGACTGGGAAATAGAACAACTCCAGTTAACAATACAAAGCCTCCAAAGGAAGCTAAACACTTTGTCTCGTGTTTAATGTTGCAGGATGAATCGACCACCTGACCGGGGTCGAGGAAGAGGAAATTCCTCTAGAGGCCGTGGCAAATCGAGGGTCACACAGGCCGATGTGGAGCCTACTTAAAGGCTCACAAACTCCAATATCCATCACTACAGGATGCAGCATCAGCATCATCATCACCCTCAATGGCAGAGGTGGTACAAACAGATGAAGTGTTCAAATTGAGTGAACACACAGAAGAAATAATGATCTTGGAATCACAGGATGAACAATATAGAAGTGATCCGTGGGAACTAAAGTCCCGCTACATGGATACACTTAGTTATCCAGCCCCAGAGGGGAAAAATAGATATATTTATGAAGCAATGCTTCAAGAATCTGGTTTGGTGGAATTTCGCCATACTTATGAAAGTAAGCTTGATCAGAAAAGCCCGATCAGCTACAGCAAGGCCGTAATAATAAAGGTCATCTCAATACAAAAGTGGGGAATTCACCCACAGAAATCAAAAACTTTGACAATAAAAGGAGAAAATGGGATTCCAGTTCAGTACAATTACTGGGATTACATTGATGCCTGGTCGAAGACTTTTTACTATCAAAATCAGAAAAGGAGACACTCATGGTTTCTAAAACTATGCCCTTATATGGAGGGAAAAAATGAATTACCAAATTGGTTTATTGAATGGTGGTCTAAATTTGGGCCAAAAGCAAATGGCTTTTTACCAATTGAGGTTCAGAAGGAACTAGAGTTCTTCAACCAAAATCATCCTCAATTAAGGGGGACAAATATTTCAGAAGGAAAATCATTCCTTTTTATTATGATTACTTTTGGTATCCCATGGATATGGAATGGGATCTTGATTATGGAAGTAATAATTTGGGACTTCCAGTTTTAAAAAGAACTTTTCAATACCGATGGTGGAAGGGCATTGATTTGGATAAGACTTTCACAGAAATTAAAAATGCAACTCAAGAGTTAAAGCTGCAAATTAAAAGAAAGGATAAGATGACTGTCAAGAATCCTTTCTTGGAGATCTCAGCTCAAATTAAAGCAAATAATCCAAATTTAACAGACGATGAAGTTGTAATCAAGAGATTCAAGACTATGGATTACATGAAAGGAGCAATTCCTGCAAACAGTGCAGTCATCTCAGAATACTGCTGATGATGAATCAATGACATCAGCCAAGAGTAATGAAGATGATACTAATCCGTTCACTTGCCTAGCAGGGGAATCTCAAGACCCCTATGAGGATGAAGGGACCACTCAAGCACCAACCTTGGGTGATTTCTGGGACAGTATGACCGAATTAATGGCCGAACAGCTGTCTTCTAGAAAAGGAAAAGAAAAGCATCAATAATGCTTACTTTTACTTAAAGTCTCAATTATGGAGACTTTAGATAAAAATTCAACAGGCAACTCAATTATGGAGTGCAAGTGGCTCAATTATGGGGTCGTCTTTCGGTGGAGATTTTGTTGATGGGGCCTAGTGTGTACCCGGCAATTATGTCCACAGTTTAATTGTTCTTGCACATTGGCATATTCTATTAATTCAGAATTTTTTATTCTATCATCCTCAGATCTAAATAATCTTCTCATATTGAGATGATTGTGTTAGTACATGCATAGATTATCTTATTATGAATCTTCCCCCCCCCCCCCCCCCCCCCCCCCCCCCCCCCCCCCCCCGGCCCTTTTTTTATGAAATTAAATGGAAGGAAACATCCTGATAGCACGTCTGTCAACGGTTTACCAGAGCAATAGGCCAAATCACCCTTCCCAGGTCCTGATGGCCGGACAAATTCGAACGCGACTTGGGTGACGTCCCACTACCTTGAATGTCTACTTACATTTAAGTTTTATTTGATAAATTTTTTTTATTATTAAGGCATCTTCATAATAAAATCAACCCATACAGGCACCAACACACTAGATTAAGCCATGAATGGCTCTGATACCAAATATTAGCAAATACTACAATGCTAAAAGGATCGATTAAAGAAAAGTGACCTTTTATTGGAAAAAGTGACTGCAAATATTACAAGAAGGGAGAGTGAAAGTTCTGCCAAACTTATGATTGGGTAATGGGATTCCTTCCTGTTTAGTTAGGATTCATTGTTTAGTTTTTATTTTCAGCCTTGCTACGTACACACTATTTTGCACACACTTCTCAAACACATCACTCAAATTTTCTTGAACCCCATGTGTAGATTAGTTAAGTCATCAATCAGGCAGGCTAAACCGCTCCAGAAAGCATTCTGATCAGTTTTTCTTTTAGAATCATGTGAAGACTCGTCACAGTTAAGCACCACAACTTCTACTGCTGCTTCAGAAGTCCTTAGTATTGGATATGAACGTGATCTGTGCTTCAACAGTTAACAAATCATTCACGATGAAGGCCTTTGACGCGTCATTGAGGTCGCTCAAGGACATGAATTTCGGAAAACCCCAGGAATAAGACGAGGCACAGAACCAACAACTAACTGCCAAAAGAACAAATATCAACGTATTAGAAGTAAGTTTTCCACTGGTATGAAAAGAAAAATTCGATTCAAGTCTACCAAACGTGCACTGTTTCGTTTATATACTTCTAGGCGTGTAATTCACCTTCCTCCTCGGAGTGATTGCCATGGACCTCGTCCCTTAACCGCAGCTTGCATTCTGCAAATATTTTCCTATCAAAAGGAAGGGTTTTGCGACCTGCTAATGACAGATAATGCACCTAACTTCAATAATGCACCTAAGTTATTATGAAGGTTCTTAACCTGTAGTGCATGCTATATTCCTGGAAGACCACCTCACAACTACCTGTGCTAGGGCAGTCTCTCTCTCTTTCCGTGGCTTTATGGAATTATGTTAAATTTTGCATAATTTCCCTTTGGGTATCATCTGTGTATTTTTGTTGGATCACATCTGATTACCATGTAAAATGACGTGATTGTCTGCTTTTTTGCATACAGGATAATTATCTGGGAGAAGAAGCCGACAAGCATCAAAACGGCGAGCTGAATGGGCATCCTGTTCGTATTGACCTATCAGAACTGCAATAGCGTGTGAATCCCACCTGAAATCGATCAGGTTTCTCAGTGAATATGTATATATATAAATGATATATACAATGTATTCTTCTCATTCTTTCATGTTCATACGCCTAAGAGACTGCAGATGACCCCCTTTTCTTTTTTCTTTTTTTGTGTATAGTCGAACTTGAATGTATCACAACGGGTCACAAATAAGAGAGGTTACCTCAAAATCCAGTTTACCTACCTTGGTTGTGCAAAAAAATGTCACCTTGTTTGTTGGGGAACTTCAAATGGTCAGAGAATCCACACAGGACAATGGACAAATGAGTAATACTTATGCAGATTCTTCACCATTCAGTACGTACAACACCTACATATAGTTGCATTGCTATATCCGATTGAATAATACTTGGTTGTTCGGCAAAGCCTCTCCTCAAGGTTTTTTTATTTATCAGCAAATGGAACTTTTTATTGAAATCGAAGGGGTACATCGATTACAACCTTGACCTTAGAACACAGCTATTACAAAGAGCTACACTCAGGAACTATATCCAACCAAGATTGGACAAGAACACCTCACTTACTTGCTCACTTTACAACTTCACTTTTCAAATCCCATCCAAATACCCTTTGAAATCCTCTACTGTATAGATTTTGATATCAAACTTAGCCTTCATCCGCATGGCTACCCTGGTTTTGATTAAATTCACCACTTCCGAAGTCCGCGTTGTTGCACCGTTGAACATACAACCATTCCTTGTTAACCAAATAGACCAGAGCGTTGCAAAAAAACATACCTCCCAGTTATCTTTCTCCAAGTTTCGAAACTTATTCCCAAACCACCAAAGAGCTAACTCTGCTAATTAACTTGGGCAAACCCACTGAATGTTCCACCATTCCATAATTTCTGACCATACCACCCACGAAAATTGGCAATGTAAAAGCAGGCGTTGAGGCGTTTCCACATGAGCACATAAGGGGCATACCGCCAAGTGAGTCTTGCAAAATTAAATTCCTATAAGCAAGAACCGATACCGTCTTCACATTTGGCTGCTAGCGCTGGGGATGGAAGAACGAATGGCTTTGAATCAAGTTAAGGGGTAAAGTGAAACCCATTGTCCTTCACATCTAGAATGACAATGGGCGGGTCAGGATCGCATTTCTCTTCCATCCTCTCCCGACTCTGAAAGTCTTTTATACCTCAAAATTGGCTCAAATTGGGTTTTAGACAGAGCGGAGTCGGCAAGAGTGACATCCCTGTTTAGAACTACCTGATCGGAAGGAACTTGATAATATTGCTGAACCGGAAGCCATTGGGAGCCACATGTTAATCACCCCCTTTGTGAATCATAACCCGAGGAGAGGAAGCACACATGGAAAGGGACTGGGACATAGCATCATAGCATTCTCATCAGAAAGGTACGAATTTCCCATGTTTTGATTCGAAAGCCCTAGCCAGGGATGAATAACCAATCTCAGAAATGGATTTAAAGACATCTACGGAGTACGGACTACGGCTCCCAACCCTCTAGGACTTTCTCAGAAATTTTGCAATTTCTATAGTTTGGACCTTAAATAAGAAAGGCCAGCCTCTGCTTTTGGTCTGTACAGAGACATTGAAATGCTATCTGAAAAAAGGTTCAAAGAAAACCCACGATGTCGATATAAAATTCAAACAACAGTCTATCATATCATATTATTATAGCTCTATAAATTATTAGCACCAAGGATCATGGCCAAACACAAAAGCCATACGATGGTACATAAGTACAAGCTCCATAACTCCAAAGAAGACCTACAACATAGATATAAAATTCAAACAGTTGTCTATCATACCATACTATTATAGCTCCATAGATTATCAGCACCAAGTAACATGCCCAAACACAAAAGCCATAAGATGGTACAGAAGTACAAGCTCCATAACTCCAAAGAAAACCCACGACGTAGATATAAAACTCAAACGGCAGTCTATCATATTATTATAGCTCTATAACTCCATTGATCTGAAGTTTTAATCAAGATTTTTCTGGGGTGTTTGTGAACTTCCGAGAGTATTGTGCAAAGGAATCCGGGTCTCTTTCGCCAGCCACTTCATCAATGGGAACTGCATCAGAAATTTCTTTCAAATCTTCTTCAGTTAGCTTCAGTGACAATGCTCCTAAATTATTATGAAGGTTCTTAACCTTGGTTGTCCCTGGACAATAGCATGGGGAAAGAATAACAATCATTAAGTAAACAAAATCTCAGATTACGGTCAAAACCATGTCCTATGTACCATATTTTTTATACTCAAAACTATGCTCACAAGTCAATTCTGCAATTTAGTGTGGGTAGTTTTTGCACAATTGAGACCGCAAATGTTCCGATCATGCTCATGTTTTTTTGTCTTAAGTGATTTTTGGTCAAATTTTTTATTTAGTGTATTTTATTTTTGTATGTATATAGTGTACATCTATTCAAAAAGATTAAAAAAAATTGTTAAAACGTTAAAAAAAAATTGACTAAAGACAAAAAATACCCAAACCTATAAAACTTTTTTTTATCTCAAAACTGACAATCAAACAAAGTGTAAAATGTTGTACGAGCACGCACATTAAGTATGCGGTGTCCCTTAGGCTATGTTGGGATAGTTTGATATTAGAGGGGGAATGTGAATTCCATTCCAAAGGATCCAATACCCAGTATCCTAATACATGAGGACATCTCATGGGTGTTTTCGATTTAGGAATCTTTTCTAGGAATTCGCTAGGAAATGGATTGGAGCTTACCATTTACTTTTTTCAGCGACTGTAATAGGATCTTGCAGTTACAATTGGGTCATGCGATTCTGGCTTAGTTAGGGACTTTTCTATTCCAAAAGTTTCTATATGGTGGAGTCAGGAAGACTCGGAATTCATACTCCAATTTGCCCTCAATAATGTGGATCAAATGGTTAGAAGAGATGTAAGAGCATAGCTTTACCTGGGATGGGAACGATATTGTCTTCTTGATGGAGAAGCCACGCCAATGCCAGTTGCGGAGGGGTGCAATTTTTCTTCGCAGCAAGGTTGGCTAGACGGTCATATAGTTGTTTGTTCTTCTCTAGATTCTCTCCGGTAAACCTTGGCCAGTGAGGCTGTAACAGATCAGTACGAGTTGAGAATCCATTTAACCACAATGAACAGGCTCATCAACATTGCATAGTGACTGGGAAAAAAAGCTCTCTTAAAAGTATTTCGTGTCTCTACGTCTCCTTACATGCAAGAATTCGAAATTAGCATTAGAGAAATATTTACAGTACTTATTTCAATCCTTAGTCAAGTCACATACCAATATAGTATTGTCGGGCAATGCCTCAACAACTGCCTTCCCACCAAAGAAGCCACGGCCAAGAGGGCTATAAGCCACTATTCCAATACCCAGCTCTCTGTGAGTGAAAACGGAGCAAAGTTTCAATAACTAGGTTTACTAATCGTCAAAACAAGCTCAAGATGCTTTAGTTGTGACGCCAAGCTGTAAATAATCATTGGGTTGTTATTTAACACATAAGAAATAACTAGGTATCAGCAAACCGGCAAATTGGAATTATATCCTCTTCAATGTCACGAGTCCATAGCGAATACTCCACTTGAACAGCGGTTATGGGATGAACTATATGGGCTCTCCTGATTGTGTCTGCACTAGCTTCAGATAACCCAATGTACTTTATCTTCCCCTCATCCACAAGCTTTTTCAGCTCTCCCATCTATGCCAAAATAATTCACAAATTCAATCATTAGCAATTGCGATATATTTAAATTCATAATTCGTTTGAATACTAATCAAATAAGGAAATGTGTGGACTGTGGAGCTTACAGTGTCCTCTATTGGCACCGTAGCATCCACACGGTGCTGATAATAGAGATCAATGTAGTCAATTCCAAGTCGTTTAAGACTAGCTTCACAGCACTGCCTTGCATATTCAGGGGTACCCTTTACCGCAGGTTTACCACCTTCTAAGCTCATAATCCCAAACTTTGTGGCTAACTGAACCTTTGCCCGAGGAAGCTCCTTCAGAACCTACAAAAAAAAAAAAACCAATAATGGGAGGGATGCTTGAGGGGAAAACTCAATTTAACAGCTTATTTAAGGCATTTTTATGATGTAAGCTATACGACGCAAAAGCTGCTAATCACCCCGTCATTTTCAAAAGCCATAAGCAGACCCAATAAGCTGCTGTCCTGCAACGAGCGCGCTACAATGCAACCATGTGAACGTAGTGGAGCAAAACTAAAGGAACAATACATTTTTATTGAAACTATCTGTTTTCTGCACAATATGAACACATTGCAGAACCCTAGGGATTGACACAGTGGCAGTGACCTGGCAACCAGGGGCCTTAAGAAGTTTTTCATATGAGGTTTGACTCTGACTTGCATGCTATCAATTCTTGTGTTGGGCCAGTCCATACGGGGATTTGGCTTGGTTACAATTAGGCCCGCTGTTCGTGGACGATGTGATTAGTGCCCCGGATTAATCGGCCCATTGAGCCGGATACGGAACTGTAAAAGAGAAGCACTGAACATGTTGTAAACCATGATACCTGAAGTAAAGCTCAACCATCATTTTCATTTGCAAATCCAATCACCATTTGTGCACTTTTTTCAGGTTAAATTGAAAACTTTGTATTAACTGCTTCAATACTATGAATCTTTCAATAAAATCAACAGAGAACAAAATATGGATAGAAGAAACAACTTTATCTGCAATATGCTAACCTAGTTTCCTCATATATCCATCTCTTTAACCTGTTGGATGTTAATCTTTTCAAAGATTTGTGACAGTACCTTGCTGAGAAGTATCTCATTGTCATGATTCTCTCCATACAAGTCGGAGGTATCTAAGAAGGTAATACCATTTCTAAAAGCTTCCTTTATAACTGAACATCCAGCCTCGTGTGAGAGAGGATCATTGTAGTATCCAGAAAGTCCCGCGCAGCCGAAGCCTAATCTGGAAACCTGTAGGAAAAAAAGAACACAATCATCACTTGGAAACTTTAGTCCATATTTTCTTTCTTATGTTGAACAGATTGGATGGTATGCGAAAGTTTACTTTATAATTTTGATGAATCACTCACCCCACTAATCTTCCAATTCCTCAATCCTAATTTTCACATTATTTTCCCCAAATATGTCAGAACATCCAATTTGCGAATTGTTTCCCCATGATGAAGCAAATTTCTGCATTTGAAATCTTCGAAGGTAAATATCATTGAATTTTTTTTTTTTTTTTGATAACTATAAATCATATAAGAACAAAAATATCATTAAATTGCTACACTAATCTTCCAAAATCTCCAAGTCCACTAATTACTTCTTCTTTTTTTTATTACAGGTGTCCACTAATTTCTTCTAATCTACTTATCGTCTAACAGATCGTACAAGGTAAGAAACCAATTTAAAAACCCCAACGCTAAATAGTAGTTTTCTGACAAATATGGCTTCTCAGGAAGTCGCTCGACTCCCACTCCCATGCTATCAAATCCTATATTGGGCAAGCCCACCGGGGCTTTGTCCTCTAGTGAACCGTTGAAATGATTTCCAAATAACTGTCTGTTGTGCGAGTATATATTCATTGATCTGGCAGTGCCCCAACTTCCTATTCCACACTCATTTTTGTGAGGTCAATACACTTAGTACTGGCCCTCACAGAATTGTATGATGGATAAAATTGTTTGGGCACAACGTGGCTGTTTAAGCATTTTCACCACAAAATCAATTGGCAATAAGTGGAGAGGCCCATACACTAATTTTGGAGGAGGTAATTAACCGATGCGAGACAATTTCCAAATGGTGTCCCAAGACCACTCAATAATGTTTACTGCATGCCAAGTTATGAAAAGAGAAACTCAATTTGACAAAAAATTATACTTGATGGTTTGATTCCTTTTCAGATTATAGGGGGAACTGATTCACATAGCTGAATTTGACAGATTCTCTTTTCAGAGCACACAGGGGAAACTGCTTCATGGTTCATATATGTATATGCAGCAGAACAGGTAGTAATCAGATGAACTTAATTGGATTTCTTCAAATTAGGATGTGATGAGAGAGAAAAAGAGTGGATTACCTCAAGCCCTTGTGAACCCAGTTTCACTCTTGGCATCTCGATAATATGGTCGCTGTCCTCCATTTTAATTCCCCTCCAACAAAAAGAGAGCTTGGTTTCTTAAGATGAAGCAAGACTAAGGGAAGTAGGATTTCTCTTTCAAACGAGCAACGCTACCAACACACCCCCTTTCCCTTTGATACAAAGCTCCGGACACAATTCTAAAACACAACTGGATTAAGAGTTGTTCTGAAATCTCGCATCATGAGTCGTTCGAAGAATGTGGACTCATGTAGAACGGCTCCTAACATAATTGTGTCCTGAATAGTGTTTGATGTAAAAATGTGTTGATAACATTGCTACAAAATTGGTACGAAAGATGTACGCTTCAATTTCCTTTGGATGACAAACTTCAACACTTTACTAATAAGTCCGTTGAAAAGTATGAGAAATAAGGTCCCCCTTATCCACCTTGGAGCATCTCCAACCGGTCTTTATGCCAACTTAATCCACACTTTTATTTGTTCAGTCGTGTTTGTTTTGTGTCATAAAATGTGTTAACTTAAAGAAGCCATATTTCTTGATATTAGCCTGATCTACTCAAAACCGTTTTGCGTTAGAGTTGACATGAACCCTTAGTTGATTTTTTTTTTAATGTGTGCATAAAATTCTTCACCTAACAATAGGGGTGTGCACAGGTCGGGCGGGTCGGGTTTGACCCCGAATCCGACCCGATATGTCGGGTAACAATTTTTTTTAAGACCCGCAAATCGAACCGAATAGGGGTAGAAACCGTCTACTAAACCGATTTGTCGCGTCGGGTTCGACCAAAAACCGAATTGATCTTCATGAATTGGTCGGTTTTGGTCGGGTCGGGTAAGAAACACAACACCCCAAACCCCGAACCAAAATCTGATTTTTAACAGAAATTGAACCCATACCTGTCCAAATCACATGTTCAGCCCCGCCTGAAACCCTTCGGGTCGGGTCCGCGGGTGAGCGGATTTTTTGCACAGGCCTACCTAACAATGTTACGCATAAACAACTTGTTTAACCCAACAAAAAAAAAAGAGAGCACAATTTCAATACCATCATAATTACAAACATTGTAAAACCAACCAAAAAAAAAAAAAAACTAGCAATCACCAAATCATCGCATTGGAAAATACTTGACAGTCTAAACTAGACAAAAGTCTCGATTTAATTTGATACGGTCTTTAGGTAACATTTCGTGCCTTTCCGTAATATTATTGATGTTTTCCTATACAAGTTGACAAAACATGATTTGGAAGATCAAATTTTCTATTAATTGGAAATTCAAAAGAATCAATACTGTACTTTTTAAGAAAACGTAACTACAGGCTATGGGTTGGCGTCACTGCATCAGCGAAATTGTGTTGTGTTGTTTCATTTCGGATTGACGTACATGAAAAAGTAAGTGGTTGTCCGTGTCGTTATCAAGTTAGGAGAGTCTAACCCATATCCCTCCCGTTTAATTTCCATGTTGACTGGTTGCGTCGTGTTCTTCTTCCTATAAAAAAAATGGTCAACTCAAACCCTCTAACTTTGTGTTGGATTCTGTCATGTTCAAAATTCCCATCCCTAATCCTAATTGTATTCTACCTCTTAATGCCCATTTGAACACACTCCATAACACCATTATAGGTACGTGGCCTTCACTGTTGAGTTATTTCTACACTTCGTATCTGCAAATTGACTGACTTAATTAGAAAAAGAAAGATGCAAGTTTTCAAAAGTTAAATATTTATTTCGTCATTTCTATCATTTCCCAAAAAAAAGAAAAAGAAGTTATTTCGTATGTCTATGGATCTACTTTTTCCCAGAGCATATTTCACCACTACTTAGCTGATAATTCTATATGTTTACCCACTTGATAAATTGGTGGTACCAGCGGAAAAACTTACAACAATGCCAGAACCACACCCAAACACACAGTCACAAAGACTTCACCTTACACCCCTTTGGTTCGGTCTATGTGCGGAGACACTCCCTAACGTTCAATTTGTTGCACATGACTACCAGTGCTTTGTGACATGTTTCTATCCGTATTAACAGAGTACTGACTTAAGAACAGTAGGCCTTGTAGTGCCCTTAAAATGAGTTTCATTCCAATGCAAAAATTGGATCCCAACTGTCTATATTGTAGAGATTAACGAGTGCAACATCCATACTAAAATTGAAGTCGATTAGACAATGGGACCCTCATAGTCGAATACTATGAAGGAAAATTTTAACTTTAAATTTGTCTTTCATTTTAACAAGAATAATGGTATCTAATCACTGAGTTATTGATGTCCGGTCGACATGATTCTTTACAAAGAAGGAAGATTAATACATTATGAACAACTCGGATTAAATGTTAGTATATTGACTAGATTCAAGATTTTGACATTTATGTCAAACTTCCTAAATCTGTCAAATTAGACGGAATTGGATGCGGATGCAATCTTCCACAAAGCACATGGTGGTTATGCGCCACAAAGCTAATGTCAGGAGGTGTATCCGCGGATAGGCCAAACCACAAGGGGAGTTGTTGAAGTTTGCCAAATAAATACTTAACTAGGAAATCTATTGGAAAATCAATTGGAGTCGTTTGCATTTTGTTTCTTACAGGGATTGTAATACGATCTTGGAATTGCCAAAGGGCTCTCGCCCATATGGCACCTGCTTGACCCTTCTGGGAGCTTTTGGATTCAAACCGCGCTTACGGTGAGGTAGTAGTGTTGTAGCGATGGTTTATACCCCACCTCTTCTTCTCCTTTCCCCTAGGTATAGAGTAGTGAAAGTTCTCCCAAACTTATGATTGGGTAATGGGATTCCTGTTTAGTTAGGATTAATGGTTTAGTTTTTATTTTCAGCCTTGCTACGTACACACTATTTTGCACACGCTTCTCAAACACATCACTCACGTTTCTTGAACCCTTGTGTAGATTAGTTGAGTCATCAATCAGGCTAAACCGCTCCAGAAAGCATTCTGATCAGTTTTTCTTTTAGAATCATGTGAAGACTCGTCGCAATTAAGCACCACAACTTCTACTGCTGCTTCAGAAGTCCTTAGTACTGGATATGAACGTGATCTGTACTTCAACAGTTAACACATCATTCACGATGAAGCCCTTTGACGCGTCATTGAGGTCGCTCAAGGCCATGAATTTCGGAAAACCCCAGGAATGAGACGAGGCACAGAACCAACAACCAACTGCCAAAAGAACAAATATCAACGTATTAGAAGTAAGTTTTCCACTGGTACAAAAAGAAGAATTCAATTCAAGTCTACCAAACATGCATTGTTTCATTTATATACTTGGAGGCATGTAATTCACCTTCCTTCTCAGAATGATTGCCATGGACCTCGTCTCTTAACCGCAGCTTGCATTCTGCAAATATTTTCCTATCAAAAGGAAGGGTTTTGCGACCTGCTAACGACAGATAGAGGGAGAGCCATTTGCCATCTAACGATGAATCCCCTTTGGGATCAATCCATAACTTCCTGCATGGATCAAGGAAAGAACTTCTATAATACATATGTCAACTTCTACTATGCTGAAACTAACAGTGAATTCAACAGATTTGAGTAGTCAATAGTTACCATTTAGTTCCCCCAACGACAAACTCATCAGAATAAATAACATCCTGATCTATAGCTGAAAACTTCTCAATTCTCCAAGTGTAAATGTTATTTGCAGGATCCTTCACCATTGAAGCAAACTCACCTTTGCCCATATGTTTTATCACAAAAACCTCGGCACCAAATACGCAGCAGTCATCAACCAAATATCCATTGGAAGCATCATTAAAAGTGTCTACATAAAGAAATTGATCAAAACCCCATTCTGTCTTCATCCTATGAAATCGCCTAATTACCCCTTCAGCATCTGCATACAGAATTAGTATTAACAATGAGGCTATGTATAACAGTACTAGAACTGATGCAAGTGAGCTACAAAGGTAGCTAGCTACCTTGGATGGTTAAATATTTATCTCGGATTTGATCGAACACAAACAACTTGAAGTTGACGTTAACCTCCCAACCAGGTGGAAGGGTTTCTGTATCTGCTATTACCAAGTAAAGAGAAATGTGACGATCCACATTCATTTTCTCATTCCCGTTTGGGTGGATACACAATTTCCTGAAACAGAAAAGAGAATGAACAGAGAATATTTAGGAGGCTATAAAAGAAGATTTGGAGATGAGAGCGCATTTGAAGTTTTGAACTAACCATTTGTATCCACCAGCTTCAAATACCCCGGACGTATAATTTCCAATGTCAGCGTCGAGGAATAACGAGAAGGATGTTAATTTAAGGGAGTAGTGAGCGGGCGGGACATCTCTTATCGATCTCACAGTTGCTGAATGAACCCAAAAAAACCCAACTGCTCTATTAGACATATACTTTTCAGTATCCTCAAGCGTGTATATATATGCTTGCGTAAAGTACGATAAGAGACAAAGAAAAAGAGTTGAAGAGGAAAAACATCATACCAACGGCATTGTCCATGTCTTGTTTCCTTTTCCTGCTGTTCTTTGCTTCTATCGCTTCTGCCGTGTCTATAAATACTGGTGTTTGTTGGTTCCAGAAGCCTTTTAATTGCTCTTTTGTGCGTCCATTGGAATTACTTGTACCTTGTATCAAGTCAACATACATCTCTTGCTATTCTTGATTCCTTGAATACTTTTCAGCTTCCCTTAAATAACTCCAAATATATGCCTCTCTCTCTCTCTCTCTCTCTCTCTCTCTCTCTCTCTCTCTCTCTCTCTCTCTCTCTCTCTCTCTCTCTCTCACGATAAGTAAATTCCCCAGCCCCCTTTCCTATGTCATTGGTAGATCAATTACAACTACGAAATTATTGCTCAGTGACTAATGCCCCCATTTGGATGGTTTAGCCTATTAAAAGTTCTACTTGAATGTCATTCATGGTCTCCCTCTTAGGGATATGTCCATGTTTGCTTTTCCAATTATCCAAATCATTCACAATCCACAAAATGTTAACTTGGCACGGATTACCCTCTAGGACTTTTTCTCAGAAATTTTGCAATTTCAATAATTTAGACCTTATAAGAAAAGGTTGGCCTCTGCTTTTGGTGGATACAAAGACACCAAAATACTATCCGAAAAAAAGTTCAAAGAAAAACTGACGACGTAGATATAAAATTCAAACAGCAGCCTATCATCCTATTATAGCTCTATAAATTATCAGCACCAAGTATATCATGTCCAAACACAAAAGCAAGAAGATGGTACATAAGTACAAGCTCCATAACTCCAAAGAAAACCCACGACGTAGATATAAAATTCAACCAGCAGTCTATCATCCTAATATAGCTCTATAAATTAGCAGCACCAAGTATATCATGTCCAAACACAAAAGCCATAAGATGGTACATGAGTACAAGCTCCATAACTCCAAAGAAAACCCACGACGTACATATAAAATTCAAACAGCAGTCTATCATCCTATTATAGCTCTATAAATTATCAGCACCAAGTATACCATGTCCAAACACAAAAGCCATAAGATGGTACATAAGTACAAGCTCCATAGCTCCATATATTGATCTGCAGTTTTATTCAACATTTTTCTGGGGTGTTTTGGAACTTTCGAGAGTATTGTTTAGTGAAATCCGCTTCTTTATCACCAGCCACTTCGTCAATGGGAACTGCTTCAGATATTTCTTTCAAATCTTCTTCAGTTAGCTTCAGTGACAATGCACCTAAGTTGTTATGAAGGTTCTTAACCTTGGTTGTCCCTGGACAATAGCATGGGGAAAGAATAAGAATAATCAAGTAACCAAAATCTCATATCATGGTCAAAACCATGTCCCATTTACCTAATTTTTTTTATTCTCGAAACTATGCTCACAAGTCATTTCTGCAGTTTAATGTGGGTAGTTTTTGCACAATTGAGACTCCAAATGTTAGGATCATGTTCATGTTTTTTCGTCCTTAGTGATTTTTGGTCTTCTTTTTTTTTTTTTTTTTTGTCTAGTGTCTATTTTTTTGGATGTATATAGTGTACCTCTATTCAAAAAGTGAATTTTTTTTGTTAAAATGTTAAAAAAATTTGACTAAATGCAATAAATATGCAAACCTATAAAAAAAAATTATCTAAAAACTAACAACCAAACAAGGTGTAAAATATTGCAAGAGCACGCACATTAAGTATGCTGCATGCGGTTCCCCTTAGGCTATGTTTGGACGGTTGGAGATTAGAGGGGGAATGTGAATGTCATTCCAAAGGATCCAATACCCAGTGGTCAGTATCCTAATACATGAGGACATCTCATATATGTTTTTGAATGATTTAGGAATCTTTTCTAGGATAATAAATCGCTAGGAAATGTATCGGAGCTTACCGTTTACTTTTTTCAGGGATTTGTAGTAGGATCTTGCAATTACAATTGGGTCATGGGATTCCAGCTTAGTTAGTTAGGGACTTTTCTATTCCAAAAAATTTCTCTGAGTCATGAAGACTCGGAATTCATACTCGAATTTGCCCTTAATAATGTGGATCAACGAGCTAGAAGAGATGGAAGAGCATAGTTTACCCGGGATTGGAACGATATTGTCTTCTTGGTGGAGAAGCCACGCCAATGCCAGTTGTGGAGGGGTGCAACTTTTCTTTGCAGCAAGGTTGGCTAGACGGTCATATAGTTGTTTGTTCTTCTCTAGATTCTCCCCGGTAAACCTTGGCCACTGAGGCTGTGTGACAGATCAATATGAGTTGAGAATCCATTTAACCGCAATGAACACGCTCATCGACATTTTATAGTGACTGGGAAAATGAAAACTCTCTTTAAAGTTTTTCCTGTCTCTACGTCTCCTTGCATGCAAGAATTCGAGATTTGCATTTACATATTGTCAATCAGTAGTCAAGTCACATACCACTATACTATTGTCTGGAAATGCCTCAACAACTCCCTTCCCAGCAAAGAAGCCGCGGCCAAGAGGGCTATAAGCCACTATTCCAATACCAAGCTCTCTGTGAGCGAAGACGGAGCAAAGTTTCATAAACTATGTTTTCTAACTGTCGAAACAAGCTCAAGACGCTTTAGTTTTGACACCGAGCTATAAAAAATCATGGTTTTGCTAATTAACGCATAAGAAATAACTAGGTATCAACAAACCGGCAGAGTGGGATTATATCCTCTTCAATGTCACGAGTCCATAGCGAATACTCCACTTCAACAGCAGTTATGGGGTGAACCAAATGGGCTCTCCTCATTGTGTCTGCACTAGCTTCAGATAACCCAATGTGCTTTATCTTTCCCTCATCCACAAGCTTTTTCAGCTCTCCCATCTATGCCAAAATAATTCACAAATTCAATCGTTAGCAATTACGATATATTTAAAATCATAATTCGTTTGAATACTAATCAATATAAGAAAATGTGTGGCACTTACAGTGTCCTCTATTGGCACCGTAGGATCCACACGGTGCTGATAATAGAGATCGATGTAGTCAATTCCAAGTCGTTTAAGACTAGCTTCACAGGCCTGCCTTACGTATTCAGGGGTACCCTTTACTGCTTGTTTACCATCTTCAAAACTCATAACCCCAAACTTCGTGGCTAGCTGAACCTTTGCCCGAGGAAGCTCCTTCAGAGCCTAAAAAATAAACCAACAACAATGGGAGGGATGCTTGAGGGGAAAACTCAATTTACCAGCTCATTTAAGGCATTTTTACGATATAAGCTATACGCAAAAGCTGCGCTCTAAACACCCCGTCATTTTCAAAAGCCATAAGCAGACCGCGGCAACAACCACACTACAATGCAACCATGTGGAGAAGGAACAATACATTTTTACTGAAACTATCAGTTTTCCGAACTGAATAAGAACATGTTGCCGAACTCTAGGGGTTGACACGGTGGTAGTGACCGGGCAACCAGGGGCCTTAAGAAGCCTTTCATATGGGCTTCGACTCTGACTTGCATGCTATCAATTCTTGTGTTAGGCCAGCTGTTTGTGGACAATGTGATTAGTGGCCCGGATTAGTCGGCCCATTGAGCCGTATACAGAATTGTAAAAAAGAAGTACTGAACATGTTGTAAACCATGATACATGAAGTAAAGCTCAACCGTCATTTGCAAGGCCAATCACACCATTTGTTCACTTTTTTCAGGTTTTATTGAAAACTTTATATTAACTGCTTCAATACTAGGAATCTTTCTATAAAATCAACAGAGAACAAAATATGGGTAGAAGAAACAACTTTATCTGCAATATGCTAACCTAGTTTCCTCATATATCCGTCTCTTTAACCTGTTGGATGTTAATCTTTTCAAAGATTTGTGACAGTACCTTGCCGAGAAGTATCTCATTGTCATGATTTTCTCCATACAAGTCGGAGGTATCGAAGAAGGTAATACCATTTCTAAAAGCTTCCCTTATAACTGAACATCCAGCCTCGTGTGAGAGAGGATCATTGTAGAGTCCAGAAAGTCCCGCGCAGCCTAAGCCTAATCTTGAAACCTGTAGAAAAAAATAAAGGACACAAATTAATTGGTTTACTTTTTATTTTGGGCAAAGTCCACTTTCACCCATTGTGGTTTTGTCCATGTGCGGATACACCCCCTGTGGTTTAAAAGTGTGCACATAACCTTATGTGGTTTTAAAATTGTGCGGATAGAACCCCCTGCCGTCATGTTTTCCATCCATATTAACGGAGGTGTATCTCACACGCTTCTAGAATGTAATCTGAGTCATTCATAATGTATTAAATAAAGAATAAAGTATCTCTGTAAAAATTCATCTCGATCAGGTAACAATAATCCAGTGATCTAATTTGTGATAAATTCAAATTGGAAAATTTAATTTCACAACAAAATCGATTCAACTATGAACTTTTTATTTTTTGATTGACTTGAATTTTGGCAAAGTTATAGTACTCGTCAAACTCTACAATATCAATGGTTTGGATTCAATTTTTGGTATAGATGATGGTGTTAGATTTTAAAAAGAAGAAGAATCAAGGAAGATGACAAGGGTATATCGCTCTTTTAATGTTTTGTCCGTTAATATAGATGAAAAACATAACGGTAGGAAGTCTATCCGCACATTTTCAAAACCACAGGAGATTATGTACACACTTTTAAACCATAGGGGGTGAATCCGCAGATGGTGCATACCACAGGGCGTCAAAGTAGATTTTGCCCTTTTATTTTCGCAACTAAATTGAAGGCCATATTTTTCTTGGGCGCGGCTATTCGCAACCACACATTTTCTCCCATAACCCACTATATTTCGGTAAGTGGTTGTTGAAAATCATAAATAACATTTCGGTAAATAGCTGTTGAAAATAAGATTATATTTCGGTAACTACATGTTGAAAATATATTCAACTTTCGGTAGACAACTGCCAAACATGCATTTTCGGTAAATAGCTGTTGAAAAAAATATCATATTTCAGTAATTGGATGCTGAAAATGTATCTCAATTTCGGTAACTAACTGTTGAGTCTAATTAAAAATTTTTAACGGGCTGTGGGAGAAAATAGGTGGCTGCAAATAGCCGCGCCCTTTTTCTTTCTTATGTTCAGATTATTCAATTTGCTAATTGTTTTCCCATGGTGAATAAAATTTCTACATTTGAAATCCTCAAAGGTAAATATCATTGATTATTCTTTTTGGTAACTATAAATCATGATAAGAACAAAAATATCATTAAATTGCTACACTAATCTTCAAAATCTCCAAGTCCACTAATTACTTCTAATCTACTTATCGTCCAACGGATAGTACGAGGTAAGAAAACCAATTTAAAACCCTAACGCAGTCGAAATGATTTCCAAATTACTACTTTTCTGTTGCGCGAGTAATAATTATTCATCGGTCTGGTGGTGCCCCAACTTTTTATCCCATGCACACTCATCTTTGTGGGGTCAATATGCTTAGTACTGGCCTCCACAGAATTGTGTGATGGGTAATAGTGTTTGAGTACCATGTGATAGTATCCCAAGACTACTTGGTAACGTTTACCGCATGCCGAGTTATGAAAAAAGAAACTCAATTTGACACACAATTATACTTGATGTTTGGATTCACATAACTGAATTTGTCAGATTCTCTTTTCAGAGCACACAGGGGAAACTGCTTCATGGTTCATATATGTATATGCAGCAGAACAGGTAGTAATCAGATGAACTTAATTGGATTTCTTCAAATTAGGATGTGATGAGAGAGAAAAAGAGTGGATTACCTCAAGCCCTTGTGAACCCAGTTTCACTCTTGGCATCTCTATAATATGGCCGCTGTCCTCCATTTTCCCCTCCAACAAAAAGAGAGCTTGGTTTCTTAAGATGAAGCAAGACTAAGGGAAGTAGGATTTCTCTTTTAAACGAGGTTTCTTAAGATGAAGCAAGACGAAGGGAAGTAGGATTTCTCTTTTAAACGAGCAACGCAACTGTAGGAAAGGTTAATAGGCGCGATTGTTGACCATTTGACTAACCAATGGGCATGCGACATGTGTACTCAACTTCGCGGGGTTGACGGTTTGACCGACGAACCTCAGCTCACCACGTGGCGTCTCAGTATTGCAACACGTGGCCCATCACGCATGAGAGCCTCGCGAGACCCATCGCTCCACTGCACCCATGTGAAGGTTGCGAGCCCAGATTTCTCTCTTAAGGAGAGAACTACATTTATTCAGGTGGATGCTTAGCGTGGTCTCAATCTAATGGAGACGGTAACGTGGTTTAACCAAGATACATGAGCAACTTGCCCAGACTTTTATGTCTGCTCCGGCCTTTAGGCAAGACCCGAGGGGCCCCTTGAGGCTTGGCAGCAATATTGGCTCGACTGAGTAGGTAACGACCTTGCCCTATAGGAATAAAGGAGATCTAGTGATTTGGTGGCTGTAAAAGAAGAAGAGGATCTCCACGAATAAGAGGACATGCTTACCGTTATACTTGCGGCCATCGCGAGGGTAGCGACACCTCGGCGGTCAGGGGGCACAGAAGGGTCACGTGTCATTTTATCAGCGCGCCACTTGGTGCCCAAGCATTAGCTCGTGTGGTCTATAAATATAAACGTCTCTTCATTGAATCCCAAAGATTGAGCACATTGTGAACATTCCCTAGAGAGAGAAAGTAGGTGAGCATTGATTTCAAAGGAGGTCTTATCCTCTTTCAGAGGCTTTATTGTCTTTCCTCCTTGGGATTTTTGGGTTAGGGTATCCACTGCCTAATCCCTTTCTATTCATCCATGCTCTCTTCTTCACCCTTCTAGATAACTCTTTTCATCCCTCTCCATCGACTATTCCAACCTCTCCGGCACATCTATTCTCTAAGGGTATTTATCCATTTAGAAATTGGACCTATTCTACAGCTACGAACACATCTTTGATACACAGCTCCGGACACAATTTCGAAACACAACTGCATTCCACATCCAGAGCCGTTCTGCATTCTGCATCAAAAGCCGTTCGAAGTATGTGAACTCATGTAAAACAGCTCCAAGCATAATTGTAGCCGGAATTGTGTTTCAAATACCGTGTTGATAGCATTGCTACAAAATTGGTATGAAAGATGTACACTTCACAGACAAAAACTATTCACTTTGTTTGGTTTACAATTTAGAAAGTTATTTTTGAGAGTTGAGTGGTAATAAGTGGAGAGAGATAGAGAGAGAAAAATTTATTGCAAACTGTGCCGAGAGTTAAATGTAAGTATGTAACTCTCAAAAGGGGAACCAAATAGAGTGATTATCTTTCCATATTTTCACCCAACCCCATTGAAAACTTTAATTGGTCGAGAAAAAGGCAGAGGCGGCTAAGAAAACACCCTTTTAGAAATTTCAAAAAAGCTAATAGAGTTGAGATAATTATTGAACACTTTATTAAAAATTTTCAAAGCCGCCATGGAAAAAGGGAAAGCATGCCAAATATGCTCCCCTTTTTCTGAACATCCCCACCTGCTCTTTATGTCTTTTTATTTTTTGCTCGGCTGCTCTTTATGTCTTTTGAAGAGAGAGAGAGAGAGAGAGAGAGAGAGAGAGAGAGAGAGAGAGAGAGAGAGAGAGAGAGAGAGACCCAATTTTTCAAAAGACACAACTCAATCCAATCGATCATCTTATTTGCATTTGAGATGAGGCTAGTTATGCTACAATCCACACGTTTAACCTAATCCTAATTATGATTATGGGTGGGCATAGTGCAATTTCTACTGTTGTACTTTTAGTTTCTTGTCGTTTTGGATTCGGGTCAAAATAGCTGTTCACTTAAACATGATGTATCTCTAGACACTAATTCGATTTACTTAAAGTTGCATCATGTTCAAATCAACACTGACCCTTAGTTGATTTTTCTCACACGTACATAAAATTCTTCACCAAACAATTTTAGACACGATCAACTTGTTTAACCCAACCATAAAAATGACCACAACCAAAAAATTAGCTGACAAATCATGACATTGAAAAGTACGTTAAGCATAAGATAGACATAAGTTTCAAATTTATTTAGGTGTTGTTCCACCAACTTTTTTGGAGAGTTTTTTTTTTTTTTTTTGGGCTTTTTGAGTTTTGTCCTCATTCAAAACTTGTTTACATTTGTTAGTTATGCGTCAAAAATTTGTGGATTATTATTTCATCTAGTCGAGAGAAATCAAAAAAATAAAAAATTATGACATTTACTCAAAGATTTTTGAAAATATCTAAGATAAAAGCAAAAAAAATCCTCAGTTTTTTGGGCCGTCCAACGTTGTAATAGGGGGAGTTATGAAGCCCAAAAAGCTGCAGTACAAGGAATATGATTGAGATGGAGGAAGGGATACAATTGGGCCGTCCAGGGTTATAACAGGTCCTGTAGTTCAGCCTTAGGGCTCGATTAATTTGGGCCTGAGTTTAGGCCCAACCAAGTCTACTGTCGGGCAAATTGGCCTAAGGTCCATACTAGAAGGTTTCAAGAGTGATAAGGACACCAAATATTTTGGTACATTCGGAAGGACATCTGTGATCGGTTCTCAAAAATACCCCTAGTGCCTGGATAACGCTGTGAGTGAGTTGGGTTCACGCGTCAGATTTGTGCACGCGCGCGTGAAATCTCTTCCTCGTTATAAATGCTCCGCGTAGTCCCATGCGACACAGCTCACACATCCACGTGTCACAATCACATTCGCCCAACCATTAAGTGTCTCAGTCACAGTCTCGTAGAATAGCACAGCGCCATAGTACACTGTGCGTCATTGCCTACTGCATGTGCATGTACAGTAGACTTGGGCTAAGGTCCAAAAGAATAGCCCCAATAATGTAGCATTAAGCTCACATTAGGTGGTTGTAAGTTGTGGAGTCTATTAATGAATTAATTTTAGAGTCATTGCCTACTGCATGTGGGCTTAATGCTACATTATTGGGTCATTGCCTACTGCATGTGGGCTTAATTAATGCTACATTATTGGGGCTATTAATTTTAAACTCTAAAATTAATTCATTAATGGACTCCACAACTTACAACCACCTAATGTGGGCTTAATGCTACATTATTGGGGCTATTCTTTTGGACCTTAGCCCAAGTCTACTGTACATGCACATGCAGTAGGCAATGACGCACAGTGTACTATGGCGTTGTGCTATTCTACGAGACTGCGACTGAGAAACTTAATAGTTGGGTGAATGTGATTGTGACATGTGGATGTGTGAGCTGTGTCGCATGGGACTATGCGGAGCATTTATAACGAGGAAGAGATTTCACGCGCGCGTGCACAAATCTGACGCGTGTACCCAACTCACTCACAGCGTTATCCACGCACTAGGGGTATTTTTGAGAACCGATCACAGATGTCCTTCCGCATATACCAAAATATTTGGTGTCCTTATCACTCTTGAAACCTTCTAGTATGGACCTTAGGCCAATTTACCTAATGTCGGGGCTAGGTTGAATAACAAGACACAACCGTTTTACAAAAAAAAACAAACTTATTTTATTTCTGATTCTTTTGTATTAATAGTTAGGTGTTTGGTTTTTTAAAATAACTGGATGAAACATTTTATATTTTCGATTTCTCTCGGTGAGCGAATTTAAGAAAGTAACAAGATAATGGTCTTTTTAAGAAAAAAAATAAGATTTAGCCAAAAAATTAAGTCGAACTAGGGAATGTTATTTAATTCTATTTTTTTATTTCAATTTTTTTTGGGTACATTTGAACTAGGGAATGTTATTTAATCCTTTTTTTTATTTCAATTTTTTGGGTACATTTCGTTTTGAATTTTTAAAGGGTGCTGTTGTACTTCAAAATTTTAGCGGTCTTCTAAACAAATAGAAACTCTAAGCGCGGACCTGAGGATACTGCAAAACAGCTCTCTGTAGAGCGCCCTGCAGGACACAACCGGACCGTCCATCCCAGTAATCAATGGTTCGGATTGAAAACAAACTCTTTTAATCCAGACTACTGAAAACACTTTAGAATGGTCCGAATGTGCTCTACAGGGAGCTGCTTTGTGTTTAAAAGTCAATTTGATTCTGCTTTTGCCATTTATACAGAATCAAATTAATGTTTGTGCTGTGCTGGTCCAGGCACAAGCATTTTTTTTTTTTTGTCAAACGGAAATTCCCAGGCACAAGCATTAAAAGGTCCCTCTCCCCACACTACTATTGGTTTATTGGACCCTTATACTCGTTTATTATTTCTTAAAATTCGTTTATTAGTAGTAGAATATTAACCGTATCAAAAGCTAAGTCGAACTGCATTTTGCATACCTATATATCAAATGTAATTTAAAAACATATTTAGTGTAAAAATATATATTTTGGTCACAAGCAGAAATTGGTGAGCCGTACACCTTTGACTTTTATATCTCTCTGCCAAATCCATATATATGGAGGAGAGATATTATCCAGTACCTCTGGGATACCTCTCATGTGTTGTCTTTAGTACTACTATCATTTTTTCACCAAACATTGGGGTGGGTCTTGCACACTTTGTCTTGGGTCTTTTGCCTATGTTTGGTACATCCCAAAGTCTAAATTTCGATTCTTCTTTCCAACAACTCTAGGAGACATCTCACCCCACGCGTAAGCGTATGAAATAACTGTGGGAGAAACTGTAGAGATTAGTCCAGAATACCCGGAAAAAAGAAAAGAAAAAAGGGGAAAGGAAACGACAATTCATACATTCGCAGTTAATGAAAATTAATCGAAAAAAGTAGACTACAACAAGCGTGATAAATAGCAAACGAGGGCTAAGTTTTACCATAGCCATCACATTAATCAGTAAGGCCAAACCTGCATTCCATAGCCATTTTCACAATTAAAGGCCCTCATTGGAGGAGTGATTCAAGGGAAAAAAAATTCCTGCCGAATGATTACGTGTACAAATTATTTACTTTCCAAAATTGCCCTTTTTCGTTACTCCTTTATTACTTGGTCATGAGTTTTGCTTGGGTGTTACGGAGTAGTAAATAGAGTATTAGACATTGAATTCGGTAAAGGGATATGAATTGTGGGATGATGAAAAATAGAATAATGGTCTAACTTATGGGGCGGAGGAAAGAACTACGGTGTATTAAGCTACCGTTCTCTTTAACTTTTTTTTCTTTTCTTAATTTTGCTTAGAGTGTTTTGTTCATCTTTTTTAATTATTGTTTGATCTGCATATTTTTTGGATTAATTATCCATCTGAAGATAGAAGTTTAAAAAGAATAAAATTATGACGAAAAACAAAAAAAAAGTTCACTAAAGACCAAAAAGTATCAAACGGTTGTCGTTTTTGTCTAAAGTGTTGTCTGATATGAAACTTTTTCAACATCGGCCCACATTTTTGTAATTTTTAAAATTTCTCTCGCCGAGACGAATGATTAATCCTAAGAATTATGATTAAAAGTTCAACAAAAACTTTTTTAAAAAAATAACGAAAAAATGTTTTAGACAAAATTTTTTGGGAGAATGGAGCCTAAGTATTAACTCTATCTAGAGTATATATAGTTGGGAGCTAATAAAATTCATGGGCAAATGTAAATCCTGCTGAGTTATTAACCTTGAAAAATGTCTATTACTCTTAATCGCCATTCACATGATTCAATGTTTATTAATTAGCTAGACCAGACAACCAAATTAAAAGAATGCGGCTGAATTTCCCGTAAGGGCATATAATTAATTAAGAATATTGCGGCTGAATTTCCTATAAGGGCATATAATTGTGGCTGACTTAATTTCCCAACAAGTTAACCATACCCACTGATAGAAAGTCGTAAAAGAAATAAATAGGTTAGGCAAAACTGGACCAAGAGAAAAAAACTTTTGTTTCTGGTGAAACCAAATGGTAAAAGTTTTAGGTTGCGGATAAAATAAAAAATTTAAAGTTTGCTATATCTAGGAATGACAAGGGGTCGGTTTGGTCCGGGTTTTGAGATTACCATACCATAACCCAAAGTACTTATCTTATGACCAAATCCAAATCAATATCTGACGGATATATAAGATTTTTAGTGCTCAAAACCAAACAGTACAGAGTTCGGTTCCTACCTGAACCGTAGCAAACTCGCGATATTAGTAATTGCATTAATAAACGTTATGAAAAAAATTATATGCTCAATTCAAAATTAACTAATGGAAGAACACCTACAAGCAGGTGAGAAGACTCGAACTTCTGACCTCCTAAAGAGATGTAAGAGCCCTGACCAATTGAACTAGCCCGAGTTGGTTTTACCATAATTATCTAACAATTTGGGGTTTGAGACTTTTAAGGATGCATGCTTCTGTGGTGTAAAGGTATAACAAATTAACAATCAATAAAAAAAAACTTAACTCACGGAGTTGGCCTTATGATAAACGCTCGAAACGTAGGGATTTGTTCTAAATTGGTTTTAGAAAACCCAATTAAAAAACCCCTTAAGTTTTAAGTTTTTTCTTATTTTGATAACCAAATATCTGGGCCAACTAATATGCATCTTGACTTTGTGTCCCCTCTAAAGTGTTTCTCTCCCTTCTCTCTAAACTTTCTCTCTCTAAACTTTTTTGAAGATAGGGTTTCTGCTTTGGGGGGTGGGGATTCCGCCTCCCATCTCCACTCCCCCATCTCTCTCCCAGCCGCCCACCCTCCTCCACCATGCCGCCCCCTCAAATCCCTCTCCTCTGCCACTTTCCTCCCCTCCGCCACCCATATCCCTTCTTTCTTGTCCCCTCCCCCTCCACCGTGTTCCCCTCTCAAACCCCCATCTTCGCTCGTTTTTTCCCCTCAGTGGCTCAGTTTGGGTTCAGATCGGGCGTTGTGATGCAGCTAGGGTGGCTTGGCTTCTCCTCCGGCAAATAAGTTGCAGGTTCCGTGGCGGCGGCTCCGGCTTCAGTTTCGGCTTCCGGAGGTGTTTTTCCTTGTTTTCTTTTTTTGTTTTGTCTTCTCACTCTCCGATTTCGGAGAGGGTGGTTCCCTGCGTGGAACTTTTGCTACCCTTTGTGGGCGTTTCTGTTTCCGTTGAGAGTTGGTCGGAGAAGAAGACGGTGAGGCGCGTCAATTTACAGCTGCCGTCTTATTCTCCGTTAGCGTTTGCGTCCGCTCCCTGCGTGGAACTTTCTCTACCACTTTTGGGTATTATTCTCTGTGCTCAGAGCTCTTTCTGTCCGAACCATTTGGATAACCTTATCGTGGGTTTGTTCCCACCGATGGGCTCCGGTTTGGGGTTTGTTGCCCTTTGGGGTTTTGAGTAATCAAAATTTCTGAGTTTGTTCCAAAAAAAATATGCATCTTGACTAATTCCATGGTCATGAATTTATTTTTTGAGCAGTAAAGAAAGTAATATTTCATTAATAATGACAAAATATTACAAGAGGAAGAAAATAGATGAAATATCCCAAAGAAAATTCAAACTGTATAGTTGGCAATGTACCCTCTCCCCCCAAGGGTTTTATGCCCCAATGGGTGGCGGGAGAGGAGGAATTTCTCCCCCTCGTGGGATTTTTCAATCTCCCGATTTCAAATATCGGAGGTTTTCTCTCTTTCTCCCTTCACCCCATCCTCCTCCTCTCCAAACCACCATCCGCCGCCCGGCCCGCCCCTCCTCTGCCTCTTCCGTCGTGCAATCTTGCGGCTTTTGGATGTAGTGGCTTGCAGATCGTGGTTGCTGGAGGTGTCCTCTTCCCCGCCAGAGTGGGAGATCTAGGTGAGTCGATGAAGTCTACTCCAGTACGGTGGACTCCGTCTAGTTTCGTTACCGTTTTTCTCTTATTTCTGGTTCATTTCTTTGGTGTCCTCTGTATGAGATTTCACCCGTTTGCGGGGCTTCTATCACTCATGTGTGGGTGTTTTTGGTTATTTTCTGCAGTGCTCCGTCTGTTTGGAGCGATAGGTTTAGTTGGAGTTGGGTGTCGTCTTTGAATTGAGTCCCCTCCTATTTAATTTCTTGGTCCCTTGTTTTGCGTTAGAGTTTCCCTCTTGATGTACTGTTTCTTGGATATATAATATCACCTGTTATCATTGTGGCAAAAAAAAAAAAAAATAGTAGGCAATGTACCAAACTACAAACGATATCTCCCATAAAATTTCTCCACCTAAATCTACCATTACACCCCAAATATCAAATTTTTCAATGCGAAGACTCCCACATCTTTGCACTGTAAAAAGATCCAACGATTCAAATACTAAAATCGTCCATTTAACGTCTTTCTTGCCCATAATCTTTTAACAAACATCGCACGTGAAACCTTCTAATGTCTTCCTTGCCCACAGCCGTTTAACATACTCCCATCGAACTTGTCTCTCAACATCTTGGCATGACTCACCAACTACTCTCTATTTTGTTAGTATATATACTCTCTACGTCCCGTTTTCATTGTCCATTTTTTAATTTCGTGTCATTTTTAATTGCTTATACTCCATCCGCCAGGATTTAATAGTTCTTTTTTGAAGTTCATGCCATTTTTTAAACGATTATATCTTATAATTTATAATATTTTATGTAATTTCGAAAACATTGTCTTATAGAACTAACTGAGATCTATCAAATAAGATCTATATTAGATATAAAATTTATTACCAATTTAAAGATATAACTCATTTTTTATCCGGTTAGAATTGAACGATGGACTATTAAATCGAGACGGAGGAAGTATCTTTCAATCTATAATGTTTTTCATAATTTTTAAAATTTGGTATTATAGAACTAATCGAAATCTATCAAATAAGATCCATATTGCATATTTTTCAAGATCCACACTAAAAGATATAGACAAAATATATAAAAGAGACAAACAGAATAATGGATAATGAAAAGGGGGCGGATGGAGTATATATTAACCTTTTCTTTTGAATCAGTTTTACATCACCCTTAAAACAATAACCATCATTTAACTTATGGTTTGGAACCCAAACATAAGTTTCACACCCCACAATCCTAAAGGGTCCAAGTGGTTGTGAGAAAGCAATTAGTACTCATTCATGAGCTCACATGTTCCATGCTCACGAAAACTAAACATTTCAAAACTTGGGGCCACTGGGGTTATGCCCTGTCATTAGCTTTAGGGCCTCAAAATTAGTCAAGATACGCACAAATTGACCTGAATATCCGGTTATAAAAAAAAAAAAGTTTGACACCCCAATGATTGGAAATAACCCCAGTGGCCCTACCATTTGAAATGTTTAGTCACCGTGAGAATAGAACCTGTGATCTAATGGAGGAATATTTATTATTTTCTCACAACCACTTGGTCAAACCGTTGGCCTTAGGTTTTAAGTTTTCAACACCCCAAATGAAATCCTGGCTCCATATGAATAGTCTACCTTTTATCTCTTTTCATTGTTTCGTATAAATAAAATGGTCTTGTTCTTGCATTATAAATACCATTTGAATTCCCTCCAACTTTCTTGCTATCTTGATCAGCTCTCATCTTTCACAGCCTCATCCCGGTAAAGTTCTACAGTACATCTTCGACAAGCTCTCTCTCTCTCTCTCTCACACACACACACACACATTCAAGCTCACTCGCACTCATAGAGTCACACTCACAAAGAAATATAAGGGTATCCTTCTGTGCATGGTACGCTGCAAATGCAATTTCCATGGATTTGGTCATGGAACACCAAAGCAAGTAATTTATTCTCGTCCCGTTCGGTAATTTTAAACTTCTTCATCATGCACGTCGCCGGTAGCTGTAGCTTGTTCATTAGTACTTCAACAATTTGGCTATCGATATCTAATTAAACAGACAAACGAATTATATACCCTCTAACCTGACCCTTACCTTCGTTCTTAATTCCAGTCGATTTTCTCCCTTGTTTTTATACCCAAATAATTTCTATTGTTTTATTGATTTATCAAGATTAATTTGCCTTTTTTTTTTTTTGATCCGCAAAGGAAAAGATTATTATTGAAGTTTGAAAATGTTACATCAAAATTCAAAACGAAGTTGAACAAGCATCGCACTTAGAACATACCTTTCAAAAGAAATCGGAATGGGAAACATTTTGTTGACTTTTCTTTTTTATTGTACAAACACCGAAAGACACTTAAATAAATTTTAATGGATTTATAAACTTGGTTGTTTCTATGTAACATCCACTCTTATAAACCATGCCATGTACTCGCAAGAATTGTAACAGTTGTCTTTTTTTTTTTTGGGTAAGTAAATTTTATTTCACCAAAAAAGAAAAAGCACGAGAAGCTACAAAAACTTAGCCCCCGGCCAACCTATACAGCAAAACCACAGAAACAAGAAGAGCTCTTATCTCCTTCAAAGACAAACAAGAAAAAAAAACTATCTACAGTTATTTAATTATCCCAAAAATGCAATTAAGGATCAAGAAGTCAGTCCTCACATGCACAATCCCCTGTTCTAATTAAATTTTTGTTGTAATAAAAGCCTAAACCTTTGAGTCGTAGGAACAAAAAACAGAAGAGAATGTGGAGGCTCAAGATTGCTGAAGGTGACGGGCCACACCTGTTTAGCACCAACAATTTCGTCGGTAGACAATTTTGGGAGTTCGATCCTGACGCTGGGACTCCGGAAGAGCGAGCGGAAGTGGAACAAGCTCGAGAGTACTACAAGAAAAACGGCAGAAGAGGTCCAACCGGTCGGCCTTGGCCTAGTGGCGATCTCCTTGCGCGAATGCAGGCAAGTACAAACCATGAATATCGTACAGCTGGTAATGGTAACGGTACTGTTTTTGTTAATTACTTATACGGCATATTACCGGTACATGCATAATTTCGGGTACTGTTTCAAATTTTACGTGCATTATATCATATCTTAATATACTTAAAGAGCTCAAAATTAAATTTGATTATGAAAAAAATACTAAAGAAAGTTGGAGTGATGATTATATCATATATTACGACATAAAGAAAATTAGAATTTCTTTAGGTACAAAAGACTTAACTATGGAATGAGCTCCTAAAAAACAAAAACAAAGTAGAAAAAATATACAATATGGCTGGTACCGTTCGATACTCACCCGGTACCGACCGCCACCAGACGGTATTTTTTGGTATCAGTCGATACTTGAACGAGAGCATAACTAGAGGGGTAAGGTATGTGAGTTTTATGGATACATAACGGTATTCAAAACGTTGGCACAAACGTTTGAACACACATTGAAGTAGTGGCGGAGCCACTCTATTCCCAATGGGGGCACCTGCCCCCCTGCAACTTTTTTTTGTTGCTGTTGAAATTGGTAGTTTGAGTTTACCAAATATTTAAAGTAAGGCACATGTTATTAGATTAAATACTTGTTAAAATACTAATGACTTATTTGAATTGTTACACAAATAAGTTCCACAAAATCAATGTCTACAATTATATCAAAGTAAAGATTCAGTGAATTTATTGAAAATTGAATAATTTTTTCTTCCAGTATGGACAACGAGTAATACGCACATGTTCACTTAGTGTTTAAGTGCATGGGTGAGCAAACACTAAGTGAACAAAATCGTACTCCAAAACTTGAAACTCTCACATGATGTAACAACCAACACAAAAATCACGTTGCATCACCAACGACCATCAAGTCATGGGTCGGTGGGATATCGTCGGTCGGGAGTTGGCTATTGTCCAAGATTTTATTTTTATAATACCCCCATTGATGTATATTCCTGGCTACGCCACTGTATTGAAGTATAATTTTAAAAAAAAAAAAAGTAACAATACCTACAAGAAGGGGAAAAAAGAAGAAGAGTAACAAGCGATATAATTTAATTAATCGAGTATAAAGTAGAAAATATTTCAACTTAATAATTTAATTAAGTTGAGCATTAAAATTTTCTAGTAATGTTTCACCCACCACATGACCAAAAATAAGTACTCCTACTATATATATGGGCTTTTCGAGTCAAAACATATACGGGATATACTTTTCCTTATTGTGTGCTAAATTACTATTTTGCCCTTACTGTTACCATGTTTTTTTAATAAAATAAAGAAACCAAAACCAAAATCTTGATTCCGCTCCTAGGTATATACAAAGTGACACTACATGGGAGTTCTTCATTACCCTGGGCAAGGGACAAAAAAAGGACAAGCGTCATGGATATTTCATCAACTTTTTTGGGACTTCTAGACCATTAAATTAAAGAAAATTTTAAAATCAGACCAATGGACTGACAATAACAAGTGTTTGAATGTATATTAAAAGATGTTAAAAAATACCTAGAAATACGTATTTTTCTTGTCTTTTTGTTTGCCTATTGTCAGCCAATAGAAAATAGCGTTAAATTAATTCCATGATTTTGTTACTTTTATTTTATTTGATGCAGCTCAAAAAGGAAAACAAGCATATTGATCTAAGCTTACCCCCTGTGAGATTTGGGCCAGACGAAGATGTGAATTATGAAGGAGTGACGACTGCTTTAAGGAAAGCTGTGCGATTGCATTGCGCCATCCAAGCAAGTGATGGGCACTGGCCAGCCGAACATTCTGGCCCGATGTTTATCACACCTGCCCTAGTAAGTTTCGTGCGTACATGTGTATATTACTATTATATTGTATACAAACACGATAATGTTTACGGTGCTACGATATGCACCCCTAACATTTACCACTACGAGATATAACATTTACCACGGAGAGCTGTAAAATGCATTGGCATAACATTTTACCAAATAGTCGCAATGGTGCATACCTTATGCTCACAACATCAACATGAGGTTACTCCATTTCGCGTCGATTCCCTGTCCATTTTCTAGGCATATATGTTTCAGTCTTTTTTCATAGTACGGAGTATTAGATTGTTAACCTCCAACTCATGTAGAAACTTAAGCGATTAGAAGAGGGATAACTTTCTTATTTATATCTTCAACACGTCCCTCACGTGTAAATATTTTAACATGCGGTGAAATTCTAACACATGATCTATTGTCTGCTCTGGTACCATAGTAAATAGTTAAAACCATCAATTAATATTGGTGCATACCTTATATGCTCGCCACATCAACATTGGTTGCCTTATGGGTTCTAACTTCTAACCGAGTGGCAACTCGAAAACCAAGTGCACTGCAATGGACCCAACAATGCGCAGCAAAAGAAAGAGAAGCGCCATTGTGGATCACACCGCAACGGGTGACCCACAATGGGCATTTAGCTCTTCATATTATTTGTTTTCTTGATAATGAACTAATTAGTGTAGAATTTTTTTTTGCTCCAGATCATCATGCTGTATATTAGTGGAACAATAAGTACCTTCCTAACGGAAGCGCACAGAAAGGAGCTAATTCGATTCGGCTATCTTCATCAGGTATGTACATTGATCGAATTCCCATGAATGATAATGTAAAGCTAGTTTTTTTTTTTGCTCTGTCTGTTCTGTTTACCTGCTGTTCTTAATTAGCTCCTGGGCAACATCTTCGAGGTTTTCTTGCCTTGGTAATAGCTTTTTCTATAGAATTTTTCATTACATACAGACGGTAAGGCTTACTCTTACTTTTAAAAAGTCTAATCTATGAAGGCCTCTTGCAGAACGACGATGGTGGGTGGGGATTCCACCTAGAGGGCCACAGCACCATGATTGGAACGGCGATGAATTACGTTGCATTACGTCTGCTTGGAGAAGGGCCTGACGATGGAGAAAACAAAGCGATGACCAGAGCCCGGGAGTGGATAATCGGCAATGGTGGTGCAACTGGGATCCCATCTTGGGGGAAACTTTATTTGTCAGTAAGATCAAGTTCTCTTACTTTCGGAAACGCAGTAAAAATTGCCTGTCGATATCATACTCGATTATTTTAACACTCTTGAATCCGAACAAGGTTAATCAAAATGCTGAACTTCTCAGAACAATTTGTGTATTCTCTCCTTTGAAGGTGTTAGGAGTTTATGAATGGTCGGGCTGCAATCCGTTGCCTCCTGAATTTTGGCTTTTCCCTTCTTTTTCGCCTTATCATCCAGGTAGCCAAAAGGGTTCTTTTTTTTTTTGTTAATCTTTATCAAACTTTTTTTGTCCTTCATCAAGGTATATGCAAGAAAAAAATCGATGAAATTTGTTGTTCTGCTTTTGATTCCCGACTCCCCCTCTTTCGCGGTACCTTTTAACGATACATTATAGATTGTGTTCTAAACAACTTATACGTATGCTATACAGGAAAAATGTGGTGCTATTGTCGCACAGCTTACATGCCTATGTCGTACTTGTATGGCCGGAAATATCACGGGCCTATCACCGACCTGGTTAAGTCGTTGAGGCGCGAAATTCATACTACACCCTATGAGAAAATAGATTGGAACAAAGCACGCCATGACTGTTGTAAGGTTGGTGGCGATCGACTTTGTAAAATCCATCGTAGAGTTCGTTAGTTCGTATGAATTTCTCAACACTAGTTACATATATAAATCAAGTTCGTGTGAATGATGATCCAGGCAGATCTTTACTACCCTCATGTCTTCATACAAGATGTACTCTGGGATTGTCTTCATTACTTGGGTGAGCCACTCATGAACTGCTGGCCTTTTAACAAGATCAGAAAGAGAGCTTTGGAAAAAGCACTGAAGCATATGCAATATTCAGGGGAGAACAGCAGATACATTACCACAGGAGCTGCGGAAAAGGCAAGTGAGAAAGAGAAGAATTTGGTTTTAACTTAGTAGTGGTTCTGGATTGGCTGGGGGACCATTCCCACCGCCCATTATCAAAGCGCCGAATTAAAGTCGAGACAAGTTCTGTATGCACTAGGTCCACAAAATTGATAGTAGCTAGCAGATTTCAAAGCTAAGATCTAGGAGCAATGTTTTAAAGACCAAACTGGTGAGCGAACCAGAATGAGACCGGGTGGATCGGTCACCGGTTCAACCGCCGGTCAATTGGGTAGAACCGTGATGTTTATCACGTGATACATATGATTTTTATAAAATATCAATAAATAGAAAAGGTCTAAGTATCCAAAAATTAAAATATAAATCCACAGTTTAAACGCTGGGTTTGTTCAGTTCTCTACATATAACGGTTTTGGGGGTTCACCAAACCGGAACATGGACTAGTTGACAGTTCAACTGGCTAAAGCGGTTGGTCCGGGTTGACTTTTAAAACATTGCTTGTGAGTGAGCAAATCTCTAAAAGTCTCTAGCATTCACCATCAAGCCAACCCCTTGGGGCTAATTTGATGCCCTTGATTGAAGTTAACTTGATGACCTTGATCTTTTCTTCTTCTTTTTTGCCAAAGCCGGTACACATCAGCGGAGATTAGGAAGAGTTAGTAGGTTAGTCCACAAGAGTTCAAAGGCTATCTATACCCCTAAACCCCAAAAGTCCATGAAGGGGCTCGAATCCTGACCTCCTACCAGGAAGGACTAGAAATTACCATTGGGCTACAAGCTCTTTGGCAGAGTTATGATCAAAAGCATCTAAGACATTTTTCTTATTGCAGAGCCAACAAATGATGTGTTGGTGGGCAGAAGAACCAAATGGTGATGAGTTTAAGAACCATCTTGCGAGAGTTCCTGACTGGTTATGGCTTGCAGAAGACGGGATGAAAATGCAGGTAAAAATTCTGCTAATAACGATCGATACTCTAAAATTTCGATTGACTCAGGACTCATTCGAGATCGTTAATTCATTGCCATACAAATTTACTTTGCACTTGCTACTTGTATTGCAGAGTCTGGGTAGTCCACTTTGGGATTGTGCTTTCGCAACTCAGGCACTTCTTTCCAGTCATATGATTGACGAATGTCTTCCTTCACTAAAGAAAGCACATTTTTATATGAGAGAATCACAGGTTCAATTCTTCCTGGCTAAAAAATAAAAACCCAGATAACAAGTAGTATTTGTGTACGAATTTTGCCGCTAATTTGACACTCCTTTGTTACAACTGATCGAAGGTAAAAGAAAATCCAAACGGAGATTTCAAGAGTATGTATCGACACATGAGCAAAGGAGCATGGTGCTTATCCGATCAAGATAACGGTTGGGCAGTTTCCGACTGCACAGCAGAGGCATTGAGAGTAAGTTAGCCTTGCGACAACACAACTACTCATATAAGATGATCTAAACAAAGAAAGAGAATTGGTTCTCATAACCGAATATGTATTCCTGTCATACAGTGCCTACTGTTGTTTTCGCAAATGCCACCAGAAATTGTTGGAGAAAAGGTTGATGAGGAGCGTCTATATCCTGCTGTGAATTTTCTGCTTTACGTACAAGTAAGATATTCATGACTTAACTGTATTGAAGAACTAACTCACAGTTTTTCATTACAGCCTGTGTTACCACTGTACCCATTGAGATCTTTGAAAAAAATTTCATTTTTTCCTTTGTTCAGAGCCCTGTAAGCGGAGGTTTTGCTATCTGGGAGCCACCGATTCCTCAACCGTATATGCAGGTAACTATTCTCAAATGTAATGCTATGTCTACTTTTACACCTTCTCGTACCTGAAATTCCAATCAACGATGAGATATCTTCAATATCTATGCAGCTTCTAAATTCTGAAATCGAATTTCTTGCCCTTGTTATTAGGCATTGAACCCTTCAGAATGTTTTGCTGACATTGTGATCGTGTTTGAGTAAGAGCTAGCCTTTTCTTTTGATCACAACGTTATATTTAGAAGACTTTTTTCATACAATGGTCACTCATTATTGAATTTGTGTATCCAATGTCTTAGGCACGTCGAATGCACTGGATCCATCGTCCAAAGTCTCGTAACATTCAAAAGTTTACATCCGTCATATCGGGCAAAAGAAATAGAAATTGCACTGGCAAGAGCAACATATTTTCTGGAGCAGAAACAACAGCCTGATGGTTCTTGGTGGGTTGATTCACTTTTTTTATGAAGTTAATTTTCGGAGGGTGGTTAATCCTTGTTTTGGCAGGTATGGCTATTGAGGAGTTTGCTTCATCTACGGCACATTTTTCGTACTCAGAGGACTGGCTTCAGTGGGAAAGACGTACAACAACAGCGAAGCTGTCCGTCGAGGCGTTCGGTTCTTGCTTTCGACGCAAAATAAAGAGGGTGGCTGGGGAGAAAGCCTTGAATCTTGCCCATCTGTGGTATATATAACTTGGCAATATGTTTTTTTTTTTTTTTTTTTTCTTTTTTGCTTCAAGAAGGTTTCTTCATACCGAATTAGTCCTTACTCTCCAGTTGTTGCTTCTCTTTCAATGTTTCGATGAAACAGAAATATCAACCGATAGAAGGAAATCAAACGAACTTCGCGCAAACAGCATGGGGTCTGCTGGGACTTCTTTTTTCTGGACAGGTCATTATTAGCACATTTTCGTCGAATTCGTTACTCAAAGTAGCCAAGGCAAATCTTATTGTCCTGCAAATTTATTACCCTATAAAGTCTTTCTTTCATTTCAAACTAGGCTGAAAGAGATCCAGCCCCGTTGCACAAAGCCGCAAAGGTCTTAATCAACGCGCAGCAGAACGACGGTGACTTTCCCCAACAGGTGATTTTCGTAACCCAGTATCACTCCGCGCTTGTGCACTTTTGCATGCTGTAAAGATTTTCGAAAGCAACACTTGAACGACTTACGCGATTTATGTTTTTCCCATGACCGCGAAAAACAGGAAATCACCGGAGCGTCCTTGAGGAACTTGATGATCCATTATGCACACTACAAGAACGTTTTCCCGTTGTGGGCGTTGGGCGAGTATCGGAACCGTGTTTGGCCACAGCCCCAGCAAGTTTGAGTTTCGGCTTCCGATTTCGAAGCATTCTTCAACGGTTTCCACATCTACAGAAGATTCAATAGCTTGTTTTGGCGATCACATTAAAAAGTGTTATCTGCCACAATGTTATTATATCTCTACATACTTACAATGTTAAAATAAGAAAGTCCCTTCCTTTCTTTTCTTTTCTTTTTTTTTTTCCCCTGTATTCTCTTTGCTTAAAATTCGTGTCTATGTTAAAACTCATTTTACATTCTTAAAAAGACCGCCATCGTGGACGGAGCTTATCTTGTTTGCTTGAATACAAACCGAGACGGAGAGAGTTGCTTTTTATAAACTAAAGTGTCTAGATTGCCCTAAAAACTTATGTATGAATAACTTAGAGAGATTATTTTGTTAATTTGTGTTTTAACTACTACAAATAAGCAAAAAAAGATTCAAATTGGAGCTTAAAATAATCTAGTTTTTTTTTTTTTGGGTCAAATAAGCTAGAAAAGATAAATAAGTGATTATTCATAATTGATAGCAAACACCCTTCAACAACTTTTTATTAAGCAATGCTAAATAAGTGGTTGTTAGGGAGTTTGCTCTCCTCCCCTGTTCTTGTTTATGATATCTGTATTTTGATTCTTTGGATCTTCTGCATGTTATATAATCTATCAACCATAACAACATCAATGTGAAACTATGTTTTGTAGAACACACATTCTTAATCTTTTGGAGCAAAATTCCTCTCTGCCTCTGAAAAAAAACACCATTTTATGCTAGTAAACCCAAACACAGTTCTCTTTTATGCGGAAAATCAATGGGCAGTAACAAAATTCAATTGGAGATTTTCCTTCCTCTTTATAAAATTTGGTGGATACATACATATGGTTCCGCCCTTTGCTGCGTTTTCCAATGTTTTGACTCGTGGGTCTTCTATCTCAGATCTATACAACCCTACACAATTTTTCTAGATTCCTCCTTTCTCGTTCATAGGGGAAGAGTGCGCTAGCACGCGCCTCTGTCCTCTGTTCCCTCCCTTCTTTGTATTAGTCTTTATCTTTCGTACTTTTTTGAACCTTTTGTAATCTTGCATCCTAATTTTTTATTTTTTTAATTTGTCGTGTGAAATCCAAAAATTTAAGTTCTATAAATTGAAGAAACCACGGGTTGGCAAGCGCACGTACGTAAAGCATATGTCCTTTGTTTTTTTTAACTTGTTTTACCATTGGCAAACTTTTTGGTTTTCAATTATCTAGTCGAGAGACGAATCGATAAACTACAAAACTTTCAACAAAAGCGCAAAAAGTTTGCTAAAGAGAAGGATGGACACGAGGGCAAATTAGCCGGGCGACCGCACTATCCAAGTTTCAAAAGAAAATTTTTAACTATATAAGTTTCGCTGGCCCAATTTTTTTTATTTTTTGAAAAATCTATTGCCCACCAATCAAAGAATTTTTTAAAATCTAATATCTATATATCATTATAAAAAAATTAACTTAAAAAAATGAATGAATATTTCATAAAAATCATCAATGCTATTTTTTCAACTCATGGGCCTTTTACCTCCATGAGACTGAGATGGGCCTCACACACTTATATGTACATATAATTTTTTTGATATCAACAAAGAACTCATTGGAATGATCACAAAAAAAAAAAAAACAAAGAACTCATTGGAGAGAGAGAGAATCCCAAAAATGAAATTCTAAGGTACAAAGAAAATGTACCCCGAAATAATAAATCAACGATACATATTCACTTTGAAGTGTATCTGTACCTTGGGCTATAAACAAATCGAACGGCTCTCGAGCTCGGCTAGTTAACGCTCGGCTTGTTAAGAATGACTCGACTCGATTAAAGAGGCTCGTTTAGTAAATAAGTAAGCTCGGCTCATTAAGGGCTCAGTTCTTTATGTAAACGAGCCGAGCTCGAGCTTGACAAAAGCTCGGCATGACTCGGGTCTTTCACACCCCTATTTGTACCGTTGGTTTCGGGTTGTATGCACTACCCGTTAAAATAGTGGAAATAAATGGCATCCGGTAGCCGAGCAAAAACAAAATGGCAACTGGTATCGGGGCTGATTAACACACGTAGTTGACAATGGGGACTAAATTTAATCGGTTGATATTTCTGGGACGGCAATGACACTCTGTAAAATACATTGGGGACCAAAAATGTTAACAAGCCTTTTAGAAACGTCACGCCCTATTTGTAACTGCACCAAATTATTCTCTCGTTCTTCGCTCTTCAGATCTTCAATCCTCCTTATTTGTTTTTCGGAGTCGATTGCTCAGGTTGATTCCTCTCCCTCTTCCTTTTGTTTTTCTTTGGTGAGTCTTGTGTTGAATTTGTTTGGCTGTGCCTTTTCTCACAGGAGATGGACCGTAAACAGACTAATACCAATACCAGCTATTGGTATGTACTCATTAGGAGATTGACTCTCCCGCCTATCATACCAATACCAGGTACTGGTACATATGTTTTTTTTTCCCTTTCCTTTTTTCCAATAAAACTATGGCTTCACCGTTTGTTTTACACCAAATATACATTGCGTGACGTGTTGTGTGGAACCCATCTCGGAATTTCGAGCCACTCAATGTATGTGTTTAAGTGATCCTATACAAAAATAAGGTCAGTTGCATAATGGTCAGGGGCTTGGTTAATTCCTAACTCAATTTTTCTCTAGCAAATTGAGCAAAGAATCGATCAAGCTGGTACCGATATTTGAATAAGATGTCTTTGAAACAAAGTTTTAATTAGAGGAAAGTCCACTTTCACCCCCTGTGGTTATCGCCATGTGCAGATACCCCCCTTGTGGTTTAAAACTGACCACATAACCTACCTGTGGTTTTGAAAATGTGCGGATGGACCCCCTGCCGTCATATTTTCCATCCATATTAACGGACACAACGTTAAAAGACCGTTATACCCCCATCACGTCCCTTGATTCTTCTTCTTTTTTAAATCTAACCACACCATCTTGTATACCAAAAATTGAATCCAAACCGTTGATATTGTAAATTTTGACGAGTACTACGTCTATGCCAAAATTCAAGTCAATCAAAAAATGAAAAGCTCATGGTCAAATCGATTTTGTTATGAAATTAAAATTTCAAATTTGAATTTATTAAAAATTTTAAAAAATTAGATCACTGGGTTATTGATGCCTGATCGAGATGATTTTTTACAGAGATACTCTATTCTTTATTTAATACATTATGAACGACTTAGATTACATTCTAGAGATGTGTGAGATACATCTCTGTTAATATGGATGGAAAATATGACGGCAGGGGGTCTATCCGCACATTTTCAAAACCACAGGTAGGTTATGTGGTCAGTTTTAAACCACAAGGGGGGTATCCGCACATGGCGATAACCACAGGGGGTGAAAGTGGACTTTCCTCTTTTAATTAAGCACCTTGAGCGGTGTGGAATCTCAAGATAGGTTCCACACAAAACGGTGTATATTTGGTGTGAAATGAACGGTGTACCTATAGCAGGAGTTTCTCCTTTTTCCCGGTGATCTAGGTTTAGTTGTGCCTTTCTCATCATCTATTGGGTGGATATGGATATCGTAGGCCAACGTGTCGACAAAGAAATGTACTCCAGATCGATATTGTCTAAATACGAAAATGAAATACGCCGGTGAACAATGCCCTCGAGGAAAAGGAAGAGTATGATAGACTGGTCAAGGAAAGAGATGTAGGTTTATCTTCCCCTATAACTTCAAGATTTACACATAAGTGGTTAAGGTATGCTCTTGCTTCGGTTTGATGCCTCATTCTCAGGGTCCTTTTAATCTTTGTAATCTGTTTTTAAAGATTAGTAAATTCCTTTGCCGTTCCAAAAAAATATAAGTGGTTTGATGCCTCATTCTCAGGGTCCTTTTAATCTTTGTAATCTGTTTTGAAAGATTAGTAAATTCCTTTGCCGTTCAAAAAAAATATAAGTGGTCATTCTAGATCCACAGGGTTTTGATGTCACGCCCTCCATAAACAACGGTTACAAAAAAAAGGATGCTCATTCCGGCGGTCTTAGACCAAAAAAGAGGTTGCCCACAAGCTCAGAATTTTCTCGGTATTAGCAATTCTAAAGTACAAATATGTGAGGGTGGTGTTCTTCTTCCCTTTTTCCCAATAGATACATGGGAAATGTTTCGGTGTCCCCGGTCATTTTGGAGACACCGTAACTTTTGGCATAATAAAACCATTATGAGTATAACCAAAACCCATTACAAGCATAACAGAACCATAGCAAGGCATAACAAAAATCATCGCAAGGCATAACTTATTTGTTATGCCTTGGTTGGGTTTGGTAACGCTTTGATTGTTTTTTTGGATATTCCTTGGTTATGCCTTATTTGGTTCTGTTATGCTTATAATAGATTTAGTTATGCTAATAATGGTAAAATTATGCCAAAAATTACGGTGTCCCCAAAATGACCGGGGACATATTCACTTTGTGTTGCTTTGGTTTCTTTAATCTTTTTGAATTAGACAAAAAATATACACTGTATTCTCAAGCAACCCTTACCGGTGTAGGGTTTAAATCTGGAGTTTGTGAAGGTCGTGAAGGCAAACTATGAGCTAGTAACTGGATATATGTTCTATATAACCTTTGATGCCAAAGACACTTACAAAAAAAAATTATTTTTCACGTAAAATGATGTTGCAAAAAAAGGATCTTTTTTTATGGTAGGTATAGACGTACCACTTTTTAATGTTAGGTAAAGGCATACCAAAAAAGTATATACTTTTCAAAAGTATAGGTATAGACATACCACTTTTTAATACGGGCAATGCATGCAGGGACAGGACCACGAGGTTGAACTCCGGAGGAATTAATTTGGAACGGTTCCAAAAATTTTAGAAGTAGGGATGAAAATACAAGTCATCGACATTTTATAATGATTTCTTTTTTAATGTTTCCAATCGCGCATCTATGCATCATTTTTTGGTGCAAAATTTCATTTTATAACAGTATGTGTAATTTTCTTCACGTATGAAAAAAAATCAATAAATTTGGTTAAATTATTGGTAGGTACTGTTTATGATTATTGGTTTGTATTGTTTTGTACTGTTTGGGTAAGTAGTATTATTATTGGTCTATTGTCTATAAGGAATAAATGCTAGCAGAAAAAGTAAAGTGTCGTACTATTAGCATGATGTAATTGGTGTAGGATGAAGCTGTAAACAGTAAAATTGTATGTGTAATAAATGTGGCATGTAGTAGGCTTTGGCATGTAGTAGGCTAGGGTTAGGAAATGTAACGAGTATAATTGGTGCATGATGATGTAAGCAGTGAACCAATTATATGTTTATACTGTTTGTAATCAGTGATGTATCTCCTCCTTACGCCTATAAAAGGAGGGTTCTCCGTTGTAAGAATCAAGTTAGTAACCAAGTCAGTGTTTGCAATAATATATTCAGTGTGTTGTGTACTCTCTTTGATCCTGACCTACTTTGTGTTTGTACCCACTTCGTGTCTGTCAAATTGGATTCTACATCTTCTTTCGATGATGATATATGCATCTGATGCTATTTGTTGGCTCAATTTTTCAGAAAAGAAACTTATAATAATGTTTGACTTTTTGTTTTAGGTATACGAGATGTTAGTTTAGCAGGAGCTGCAGCCTGCAAACCACTGTCAAAGCTACACTCAGGAGCAATCTATTGTTCTTTTCTATTGAGATTACTGATTAATGCAATTCTTCTTATGTTCCTTTCTAGGCACTCTCAATGCTTTCCTCTGTTGGGTTGGGAGATTGCTGCTTTGGTGGAGGATATTAGAAGATGGGCATGCATGTTCAAAGCAGTGGAGTTTTGTTTGGTCTAACATGAAGAACAACTTAGCTGCTCACTGGATTGGCTAGCTCGAGCTGTCTGTATAGGAAAGTTTTATTTCATACGGGTTGTATTCCGCCCAATTTAGATACTATTTCAATTAGAGATATGATCTGAGTTTTTGTACGTCTCGTGATCTTTTCCAAAAAAAAAAAAGGGAACTCATATATACTAACATTCACCACTTTATCATTTTTGTATCACTGGAGTTTAGGTGATCTAATGTATTCCCTGCTTATTGGTATGCCTTTAGGCGCTCGATCTGTAATCATTTAGGTGAAATTGACAAGGGTACAACACATCTTTAATGTTTGAAACCTTTGTTATAGTGTTTTTCACTTTTAGTTTACCTTTTCTATGTGTGCATAGCACGGATTTGACGCTAGTATCAAGCTAATTGAAAAATAAAATGGTTTGTGATAACAAACCGTACTCGTTACCCACACTCGAACATGAACTATTTTGCCAAAGTTTTTGTTGTTTATTAATCAAGATAACACACATGTAAAGAGAATCAAAAGCACTTGTTTTTTTTTGGTGTCTAAAAGCACTTGTACCTGTTTTTTTTTGGCCGCGGGAGGAGGGGGGTAGGGGGGGGGGGGAAAGAAACATGCTAAAGATTTACTAGGATACTCTAAGCTGATGGAAATAATTTCTCAGAAGTTGAGACTTGAGTAGAATTGTCAAACAGGTCATGTTGTGTCGGCCCGACTCATTTAGCTTTGTATCAATCATGTTTTGTGTCTTGCCTTGTCTTTTTAAATCGTGTCGCACCGTGTAGTATTTGTGTTAGCCTATCTGCAACCGAGTTCCTTAGGGGGAAAAAAAATGGTTTAACTAACAACTTGGTATTTATTGTGCCATGCACCGTGCCTTTTCGTGCCTGTCTAGAACCATGCCGTGCCGTTTCCAACCCACTTTCGTGTGACGCCTGAATTGCTGTGCCCGCGCCCAATTCATCTAAAACTGTGTCCATATCATATCGTGGCCCTGTCAGCCCACCTTGTTTAACACAACAATAATTCTAGCACCACATACACTTATACACTCAAATACACACCCATATTCACATAAGTGGTGGGACCACCACTCATTTGAGTGTGGGTGTGTATTTGGGAGTATAAGTGTATGTGGTGCGAGCGGGGGCGGATCACATCCAGTATTTTATTGTCCATTGTGGTCCAGTTAGTGGCCAAGATTTACTATGAGAAATCCAAGGGTTCCCATCTTGCCACGTCAAGTCCCATTATGGCCCCCAAACGGCACCAGCAAAAGTTGCTAACGGAAAAGGTCCCATTCAATGTTTTTTTTTTTTTGAGAAAACAGATGTCTGAGGGGGTCTCAAACGTCACATACGATTTTTGTGTTTCAGATCTTATAAAGATAATTCAAACCGTAAATTACTCTGAAAATATTTTTTATTGGCTTTTGCAAAAAATTAGCTCAATCCGATATTCGTAAGAGCTTTTTCCACATTCGTAAGGGCCCTACGAATTTCAAAACACCTTAACAATTTTGAAACAACTTTTATCAATATCGGATTGAGTTGATTTTTTTCAAAAATACATGAAAACATAATTCAAGAATAAATTACAATTTGAATCATATTTGTAAGACCCATAATGGGCCCGCACAAATCAAAAAATTCTGAAGCAGTGTATTCTCTGAAGCGGATCCATTAAATGGACTATGATTTTTTTGAGTGGAGCTCATTATGGATCCTATAAAGATGATTCAAACTACAAGTTATTTTTAAAATATTTTTTATGGGTTCTTGAAAAAAATTAATTGAATCCGATATCGATAAAAGTTGTTTCAAAATTTTTAGGGTGTTTTAGAATTTGTAGGGCCCATACGAATGCTGAAAAAGCCTTACGGATATCGAATTGAACTAATTTTTTGCAAGAGCCAGTAAAAAAATATTTTAAAGGGAAAATTTTAAAAATGGTCCCTCTAGTTTGTACGAGTTCTCATTTTCGTCCCTCTAGTATTAATTGTATCAATTTTAACCCTATAGTTTTCATTCCGTCTCAATTTCATCCTTCTCCCTGACGCCGTCAATGAAACAAACGGAATTGAATGGCAAAATTGTCATTTTCTTTCATAGAGGGACTAAATTGAGATTTTATGTAAACAAGAGGGACTATTTCTAAAATTTTACTTTCTTTTTTTGCAAATAAAATGAAAAAGACCATAAGTAATGTATTTGAAAAAACTGAATTATTTTTTATTGGGTAATCAAACTGTATTGAAAAAATTAATATTTATATTTATATTTCATTACACATTACAAAAATATTAGAAAATACACAAATCAACCCCTTAGCTAATGTCTTTGTATTATGTTCTTATAATCTCCTTATTTTTTCACCCCAAAAAAAAAATTCAAAATTCGTGTTTATTTGTTATATAAGTGATCTTGAGAGCAAATCCCAAAATAAATACACTTATACCCATGCTTTAATGTATTCGATCTCATAATATTCAATAGTATTTTATTGCTAAATTAAACACAATTACAATATTTCTAAATATTACTGAACAACTTTTTCTTTTTAATCATGTGTCAAAGAAAATAACCAGATTGAAAATTCAATTGAAAAAAAATACAATACTAAGACATTAACATAGGGGTTGCTTTTCGAATTTTCTCATATTTTTTGTGATATATATAATAAAAACTTTAAAAAATTTCAACATATTTTGATTATTCAATATAAAATGAGATGAGAAATATGAGATTATTTCAACATATGATGTATTTTGAATTTATTTGCAAAAACAAAAGTAAAAAATAAAATTATAGAAATAGTCCCTCTAGTTTGCATGAAATCTTAATTTAGTCCACTCTATGAGGTGAAATGACAATTTTGTCCTCCAATTCCGTTTGTTTCATTGACGGCGTCAGGGAGAGGGATGAAATTGAAACGGAATGAAAACTATACGGTTAAAAATGATACAATTAATACTAGAGGGATGAAAATGAGAAGTCGTACAAACTAGAGGGACCATTTCTAAAATTTTCCCTATTTTAAAAATAACTTAAGATTTGAATATTTTTGTGAGATCCGAAATGAGTCCCATAAAAAGCATATGCGACGTTTGAGAGCCCCTCAAACATCTGGTTTTCTTTGCAAAAAAAAATTCACATTAAATGGGGCATTTTCCGTTAGCATTGCTGGTGGCGTTTGAGAGCCGTAATGTGACTTAGATGTGGCAAGATGGGGACCCTTGGATTTCTCACAGTAAATCTCAGCTGCTAACTAGACCACAATGGACAACAAAAAAACTGGATGTGATCCGAACCCGGTGCGAGCAAGGCTCTTAACACAAAGGGTTTGGTTCAAGTAGCTTGGGGTTGGCTCTCATAAACAAATAGTCTCTGGTTGCGTGCAACCTAACCCAAAGATTTCTCCTCACAAATGCTGTAGATTCGTATGAAGTCATCTCAGACTCCCAGCGGCCAGCAGTCGGAAAAGAATAGAACAGATTGCTCTCTCTCTCTCTCTCTCTCTCTCTCTACTCAGTGCTTGGAAACCTGAATCGTAATCGAAATTGAAGTCTCAATCGAAGAATGGAGAGAGGAGGGAGAAAAAAGACGCACGCTTGGGTAATGGTAGGGCTTCTACTGCTGAGCTTCTTCGCGGGCGACGTCTCGGCTCTCTCTGTGACCGTAAACGACGTTGAATGCGTCTCCGAGTTCGTGTTCTACGAGGGGGACTCCGTCTCCGGAAACTTCGTCGTCGTCGATCACGACATCTTCTGGAGCTCCGATCACCCCGGCATCGACTTCATCGTAACCTCTCTCTCTCTCTCTCTCTCTCTCTCTAGATATATGTGTATACGCGTATCCATGATTTGTTTGGTTTATGTTTTGTGATCGATTCGATCGTAAGGCGACTTGGTCTTTGTGATTGATTGAATTTGTTTGGGTTTCGATTGTAAAGGGTAAGGGTGTTCAATAATTAGCTTTAACTCTACTCGCTTCAGGAATTTTTATTTATTATTATGAGTAATATGACCAAAAAAATGCAAAAATACTAGAGTTTGGGTTTCGTTACTTTCTGCGCCCATTTTTTCTGGAGTTTTGGGGTCAAACTCATTTGATGGTATTTTTGAAATTGATTTGGTGGAGAATGGAAATCTGCTGTAGATTTGCTGGGTGTTTAAGGTAAATATGGGGTAAATACAAGGTGGGTGGATTGGTTGGGGAAAATAATACAGCGCCCTGGGCGCCGCCACATGGTGCCCCATGTCTCTCTCTCACCAGACGTTCATGTGGGGCCCAAGAATAAGTGTACAAGGGAGTTGGAAATTTGTTGTAGATTTTCTGGGCTTTCTAGGTTGCTGATTTTGTCGAACACCACTTGATTGATAGTGTCAAATTTTTATGCATTTTGCCATCCGTACAGCTTATGTATAGCTGTGTAACATGGATGCTTCTATTGGAGTATCTTTGTCGCACATTTGGCTGTTGGTTAAAGCTATGGGCATCTTTGTAGTTATTTTCATTGCACAATACTCCTTAAACTAAGCATAAGTACGCATTGAAGGCACTACGATGCCTTACAGCATCTCTAACCTTTACTTATTCTTTCACTCAAATTTGAGTAAAAGCTTCATTTGACATGAAGCACTCCTATGGACAAACCCATATTTAAGCATAAATTCGTGTAAAAGCTTCACTAATGGTGCAAAAGTAAATTTCAGAGGCACAAAATAGCCTTCTAAAATTTGAGTAAGGATTTGAGTCTCTCATGATATGAGTAAAATTCACTTTGAGTCTCTCATGAATTGAGTTAAACTCACTTTGATATTAGCGATATAGATGCAAATGTCCTCAACCGTCTATATGCATATCGCGTCTGCAGATTGGATAGGTAGGAAGGACCCTTCTTAATAATCTGAATTTTACTCTTAGGTTTCCCTGATTATCTTGAACATGTTCCTTCTTTCACTCTATCAATGTTAGGTGTGAAAGTTAGAGATGAAGTTGTGGCAACCTTTAGTTTTGAGATGAAAGTTCTAACTATTTCCATTGCTTACTTTGGCTCGCTTCAGTGAACGTTTCAGATGGAATTCTTATAGATGTTAGTTTTGTGGTTCCAAATAATCAAGGCATAGGTAAGGCGTTCGACTTAATGTCCAAGCGATAATGATGAAGTTGAAGAAGATTGGTTCAGTTTTAGTTATCTTTTTCCACTATGAGTTGGGAATTGAAGTTCTATGGCTTATTTGAACTTACCACAAAATACAAAAACTAAGGACAGAAATAGAACAACCAATAACACATAACTTGCGTATATTGGCCAAAAGGCTGGCTTCACGGCCATTACAATGACAGAATAATCCTACTCCCTTTGCATCTGAACTTTCCAACGCTCGTGTGCTCGATAGAACTTTTTTTTTTTAACTTGCTATTGTGTTCTTTCTCAACCCAATCCGAATCCATCTTTGTAGTGAGTTCCAGGAATGTTTGAGAGGAAGTGTGATAGGCGTTGTTCATTCGTACTCCTATTATTCCCTTAATGTAGTCTTGTGATCAAATTTTGTTCATGTATATTGTGCTCCTATGATTGTTTGTGGTGAAGGTGGGATAGGTTTTAGGACCGTGGCTTCAAATAATCAGGTGTGTAGCATGTGTTCACTAAAATTTCCACATGAAAGAGTACTAGATGTAACATTTACACGTCTCTCAACTATAGCATTTTTTTTGGCTGAAACAATAGAACCAAAAATATTTCAAAAAACATGTTGTGTCCAATGATTTCTTTCACTATAGACACTAATAAAAACGTAAAAATCGTTCTATTTGTTGCTTTCTTATCATTAATGATTACCGATCATGCTCTCATTTTCTCATAGCTAACCATGAGTGCAATATGGACATTATTGTCCCTCATTCATGGTTGGTACGAGTTTGTGTACAAAAGTCATGTTCTAGTTTTTATCAAAGTGGTCAACAAATCAAAGCTCAAAGTTACCAGTGAGAAGCATGAAAAAGAAGCATGGAATTGCTTTACGAAGGCATTGAGGAATCCCAATACATACGTAAAATTAGTTGGCAGTAGTTCAAGCAAATATATTGTAGATTCAAGTTGGAAGACTCATGAAGCATTTACGTGCTTCTGTGCACAGGGTCTTGAACTTGATTGCTATGGTATTTTTTATTTTTTTTGATAGATGGAGTTAGCATGCAACAAGAGCTTGTGAGCTCATAATTCAGTTTAGAAGGATGAAAGCATGATTGACTATGTCTAATATAGTTGAACTTCTTGCAGGCTCCCGCTACTGTGGGAGGATAGAAAAAGGGTTTTGGTTTTGATCTACTCAATGATACTTATTTCCTCTTGGGATATTCATCCAATCTTTTGCTCTGGCTTTTATGCTCAGCTGTGATGATATTAACTGCTCCCTTGAATTGTCAAATGTTATGAATTTATTGGGATTAGGGATCCAATTTGAAAATTTTGGTCCCTGTAGGCTGTAATGGAAACAGTGATGTATTAATAACATTGAGTAATATGGTTTGTATTGAGGGTATGTCCAAGCAAGGGCGGTCATAACGGTTTGTGGCGGGCACCCCCTGTTTTGGCTTATAACAGTGCATATCTAATGTAGATATTTACGGAATGCATAAAGTATTTGTGATATTGGCACCCTCACCAGGCCCAAACTCCACTTACTATTAAATTGGGCTGTCATTTATGTTTTGACCGAGTAAGTTAGGCTCTTTTAGCTTTTGACCCAATAGATTTGCTTTAAATCTCTCAGCAAAAAGTGGGCTTTATACCCCAACTACCCACCCACCCCCAAAAAATAACTTTTGAACAAACCATTTGAGACAATGGGAAATTGGGCCAAATGGGGCTTCGACGGTTCGATACCTTTGGGAAAATAGCTCAGATTCTCAACTTTATTTAGCGATTTCATCTTTCAAACTTAATAGAGTCAAAGTACAAAGGTTAGTTTCATTCCTCTCTTCTAAATTATTGTTGATTGATTAAGATTTCTACACCATACTTTTGCGAATTTTGAATAAATAAACTGCTACATTTCTTGTGTCATCTCTTTTTCTTTTTCCCTTCTATTTTTCTTGCTTGAGTTTTTTAAATTCCATATCCCCTTTAAGAAAGTTCTTGTTCAGAGCATTGTCTGAGTGAGTAGCCAGCGCCTTCCTTAGTTATCTGGGCCCATAGCCGTTGACGTTAATGGGACCTCACCAAAAAAGACCTCACATAAAGAGCATGTCTGCTTTAACCTAGGAATGAAAGGTCTAAACAAATAGGCGGGGCGCTAACTCTAATGCTGCTGGTGAATCTGCACCCGCTGGAACTTACTCAGATGGATCTGGAACTGAACTTCATCATATATAACTCCTTCTCCTGCCTTCGCCTCCGATGCTACCTTGACTCCTGCTTCCACTTCCCTGATCGCTCTTTCATTGAGTCAAATCTTACTATAGTGGTGTTTCGGTATATGTTCCAACATATTGGTTACCCCAAGAAAGGTTTATTCCTAGGCATATTGCCAAAGGTTAGGTTTGTCTCCAATCTTCCCCCGCCCATACCCCCAATGATTGGGGACTACATGGGTTGTGGTGTTGTTGTACATGATTGCCGCAAGTCAGATGCTACATAGACCAAGCTATCAATCATCTCAGCCCAAACAGTACAGGCCAAGGATTGCAGTCAAAGGGTAGGAATGAAGGTAGTCAGTGTGGCTTAGTCTGCTATTTCACCGCTCGATGTCATGCTGGATCTTCCGCTCTAACTCGGCAATGAGCTCGCCTGGTCGTTGAAACCTGACCCATAACTATTGACAATTGTAGGTGTAGGTACTTTATCTTGTCAATCGTCTCCTGGGCATCAGTGAGAACAGGCTCAATGATCTTTTTTTCTTTTCTTTTTTTATCCGCAACAGGCTCAATGATCAACATCCTTCTTTTCTTGCATCTCCCCCCAAAAAGGAGGGGGAATTCTGAGCCCACACAGGATACATGACCGACACTGAGTACTGCAGCAGCGAGCGGGTTAGAACAATCGCGCAAGGAAATTCAAACCTAGCTCCAAGTGAGCAAGTTGATTACTGATATTCAAATACAACCACTGTGTCCTAGGGTGGTAGAACTGAAAAACTATGTGCCTAGAGATACTGAGGACTCGATGAGCCTGTGGTTTTGGATAGGGAAGAATGGCAAATATAATTCACAGAAGTTCATGTGGTGAAATTAGATTGTTGGGACATGGATTTAGTGATTGAGCTGTACAAATTGGGCAAGTTCAGAAAGTTTCTATAAATGTGGACGACTTGACGACGACAGCGAATAACCTTTGATTGTTTAGTGGAAACAAAGCGAACAACATTATTTCACCTCCTATACTTTTTTTACTAGAACCATGGTTTCTTAAACCTCAGGTACCCATGTTTTATTTCTTGTCACCGAGCCCATGAGGTATTCTTTGTTAACCTGTTTACTGGCGACTAATGCGGAGTATGAACAAACTTTATTTTAGCGGAACATGAGTGCCATAGCAAGTATTTCTTGGTTCATGTGTAACATCAGCTGAATCGTGTAATTATCTTTAATTTCTGGTTTTTGTGCAGGTGTCGTCTCCTACAGGTAATGTGGTGCAGTCGGTGAAGGGGACATCCGGCGACAAGTTTCAGTTTAGGGCCCCAAGTAGCGGAATGTACAAATTTTGTTTCCATAATCCTCACTCAACACCAGAGACTGTCTCCTTCTACATACATATCGGCCACATCCCCAATGAACATGACCTCGCCAAAGATGGTTTGTCCGATTCGTATCTAATTGTTAGCGTTACGCCAGTAGTAATGTCTTGTGTATTTGCCTATTTCACAGGGCCTAATGATTGATTGCTGTACAAATAGTAATACACCTTGGTTATGAAAGTCTGGTTCTATTTGAACCTTTTTATTCAAGAAAACATGCTTGAGGCCGATATAGATGAAGATTACTTTTGCAGTTCCTTTTGTGATCTTTACATTGTGGCTTGTTACAGAGCATTTGGACCCCATTAATGTTAAAATTGCTGAGTTGAGGGAGGCATTGGAATCTGTTACAGCGGAACAGAAGTACTTGAAAGCTCGCGATGCTCGCCATCGTCGCAGTAAGCTGTTTTCTTTTATTTGAGAATAAAAGTGGTGTATTGCATAACAATATATCAGAGGTTAACTACTCTTAGTAAAGCTGTTTTGTTGCAGTGTTACCTTATGATTAGGCAATGTCAACCACAGCAATGTTACAAATATTTGAATTCCCAAGAACATAGATTTTTATTGGTTGTCACTTCTGCTAACTTTAGCTGGACTGATTGAAACCTCAGCAACTAGGAAGCATTGACGTACTAAACTACTCTAGACTTAACAAAAACTTGACATGCAATGGGAATTAAAATACTTGACCAGTAATTTGTCCCACATAGCCCCTGAGAGACCTCTGCATCATATGTCCAGCAATTTGTAGATTTTTTGAAATACCGTTGACTCCATAAACTGATGAACCGAATGAAATGTAATGAAAAATGTCCCCTTGCATCCTAATGTTAACAAATGGGGGGTGGGGGCGAGGGAGTGGAGGAGACTTACTCTCATTGATCCTAAACTCTGTAATTTTAGTCACAGAGGTAGTTTTGTTCACCAACTCAATTGGCACATGAACTCTTTCGGAGCTTTTTCATTATTCAAACATGTTTTGAAGTGCATCTCCTGCCGAGTTCAGAAGATGTTCAGAGTGCACAAGCTTGCTCTGCTATTATGCTGAAAATTACTTCTTATTTTTTTGCTACAGTCATGGCTTTATGGAAATACTTTTAACCGATGCTTCCAAAAAAAATGTCCCCACTTTTTGTAGCAACAATGTCTCACTGATATGCCCATGTGTGTCAGCAAGCCAATGTATGAAAGGATCTATAGAGAGTTAATCTTGTTGCATTTTTATTTTTTTTTGTCAATGTTAAATCTTGTTGAATTAAACAACTTTAAGTTCATACCACCAGCCATTTCCCACCTTCAGTGAGACATTGTATCCTTTAGCAGAAGTCTTGACCATTTAACCTCTGGCAAATAGAGAGCTAAAACCTTGAAGCTGAACAGGAAATCCTTGGTACTTGGTAGTAAAGGGAGCTCGATCAAGAGCAAATAACAACGGAACCGAGCTTGAAAAAGATTAATGCTTGATTCATGTTGGCTTGGTTTCACCTCTACCTGGAGAGTGTCCCATGTGAAATCTAGATTTTTCCATGTCCTCATTCAAATGCTCTACATCATTGACTTTCTTCTTCATTGATTTGGTCTTCATTTATTAGTTTGTTTCGAGGTAGGCAATGTATTGGAGTGCTGATGTGTCCAAAATTGCCTGTTATACTCATCTTTTTGCATTTTGTGTTGTGGTGAATGGTGATAGTTGTTGGACAAATAGTCTTGTATCGGTTCCTTATTTTCCTTGTCTGTTTCTGCTGCAGCAAATGAGAGCACTCGGAAGCGTGTTATATTTTACACACTGGGAGAGTACATTTTGCTAGCTATCGCAAGTGCACTACAAGTCGTGTATATACGCCGCCTGTTCAGCAAGTCAGTAGGATACAACAGGGTCTGAGGCATGACATTGAAATTACGTTTCTTGCTGTTTTTATTTCATAGTCCAGAGAACAATATGGAAAAATTCTGGTCATTTGTTGAACCAAAGTTTTGCTAGTCTGAGAGAGTGTCGAAAAACAATGATGATGACTGTTTTTCCCTTCTTGCAATTTTCAACACCCCTGTTGACTGATGATGGGTTTCATAGACCTTACTTGCTGGTTCTAATGATGTGAACAATGCACCTTCAGTGTTGGTAAAAAAAAAAAAGTTGGAATTTTTTTGAAACGAACCTGAATATATGATCTCTAGAGATATCCAGACAGATTAATTTGCAATTGGTCAGATTTTGTGGAAGATTGAGAAACTTTTGTCCACTGGAATAGAATTTGGTTGCCCAGAAACTTGGGAATGATTCAATAGGTTTACTGGTCTAGTTAAAAACTCTCAAACCATTGTTATGCTGTATTTGACTGCATGACATAAACTACTGGCATAGCATGTGTTCATAGTTCATTCACTTTGTGTGAGGCTTATATTAGACCGCGCTTTGATGAGTGGGATGGTCCATTTTATACTGGAGCAATTAGCTTAGTTGGATATTGATAGTTGTTTGTAGCAATAGTATGTTTGAAGTAATGGTTCAAACAATTAGCTCAATCGGATATTTGGATATCAGTAGTTGTTTGATAGACTATTTTGATCCATCATTTTGGCTCAAGAATGAAGTGATTTTTTTCCTCTTTTTTTTTTTTTTTTGAAAAGCAAGAATGAAATGATTTGATCAAGCACCGTTTGATGTTCAATTCAGTGAATTTTTGGCTCGGATTGTTTAAAAATCAATCTCTAAAATGAATCAGGTCTGATCATTAAAATAGATCCGGTGTGTGTCTCACACAGAGTAATATGGGATGAATCAAGCATGTGATAAGTTAGGAATAATAATGTAATTGGGGAGGAGGAATAGTTTAGTCAGGTACGGGTAAGCCCGTATACCCCGACTGTCGGAAAAAAAAGTATTTTAATATCGTTGAGATTCCTTTTATAGCCACCGGTGGATTCTACACCGACAGCCATGTGAACCTACTCTGGATCTCATATACAAAATTCGAGCCGTTATATATATATATATATATATATATATATTTTAAATGATTGGGTTTGTGAAAAATGAGCTCAATTCGGTATGTGTATGTGTTCGATCCAATCAATCTTTCCATTTTTCATTCAGATTACAAGATCCTAAATTTTGAATGAAAAATAGGAAGATTGGATCGAGTACTTATACATGTCGGACTGAGCTGATTTTTCATAAGCCCACTTGAGAATTTTTTTTAAATTATTGAATGACTCAAATTTTTTGTACAGAACCCAAAGTATGCCTCACGTGACCGTCGGTGCAGAATCGGTAAGGTCATCGTCAGGGTCCGTAGCTTTGCCTTGGGGCTACCTAACAGATAATGATACGGAGACACGTGGACCGTCTGAAATCGTTGACCAAAAGCAGTGCGTGTCTGAATTTCCGCGAAATATTTCGTATATTTAATTTCAATTAACTCTAAAATAACGCATACTGCCACGCAATCATCGCTTTCGGATAAGATCCAACCAAATTACTCCAACCTTTTTAAAATGGGTGCTCTGTACTATTCTGCTGAAATTACTAAAACAACCCTACGACTTGGATTTAAGACGCCGGTCAAAGATCATTTGTAATCCGTGATAGGAGTACTAAATTGTCATCGATTGCATCTATGTAGGTGTATAATACAGTAATTTTGTTCTTTTTATAACTCCTCATACTCCACTTCCTTTTTTTTTCCTTCTTCATTTTCATAATTATACTTGCTTTCTAATCTTTCTTTTCGCTTTGTCAAAATTCTTTTTGGTGAAGAGCGGACCTAAGCGAAGAACACATGAATTATAGATGATCTTCTAATTGGATAAGAATAACACATGAATTATGGATGATCTTCTAATTGGATAAGAATGAAAGTTTCTAAATGATCTCTTCTTTTTTTTTTTGTCTTCAATGTTTTTCGAGTAAAAATCTAGTAATACTTTTTTAATTTGAGAGTGTTCTGTCTAAAAGCCCGGGAAGAATAGCAAACAGTTTTCCTTTAACAATCACGATTAAAGTCAATATATAAAATAAGTAAAAAAAAAAAAGGGGGAAAAATGTGAATAAGGTATATTGATATTCGTAACATATATATTTATATTTTTGTAATGGCCATGTGCAATAGAAATTTATTTTATTAGCATTATATGATCATTATGTAATGCCTATTAGCAAAATCAATAATATAAAACCTTAAAAAATAAAAAATAAAAATGTTGGTTCCATAGAGATGTTTAGTATGAGTATATTGTTAATATATTGTTAATATCTCAAATTGATCTCTATTATTTGTATTTCCATTATTAGTAAATCAGAAAGGATAATTCATATGCCCAATGCAGGAAAAATTATTCAATATCTTCGTGGCACCGTTACGTGGTGTCATAAACTCTATTTTCACCGCATATTTTATGATCTCTAAGATAATGTGTGTGTAGAGTTAGACAAAAATGTGGTGGATAAGAATTTGAGTCATCGTTACGTTAATCACTCCCAAAGAAGATAATGTTGATGGGTGTGTACAACATCAGATATTTGCACTCGCGCAAGAAACAAGGGCAATCTCGGGAATCGAAGTCCCTGCCTCAAGAAATCCATATGCAACATCTGTCTGTATATAGTGTATATATAAACCACCTTGGATTCGATCCTTCTCCATCTCTCTCTCTCTCTCTCTCTCTTCTTGTGTTTGTGAACTTGCAGAACCATCAATCCCTCTTTTTTTCTGATTCCCTTGTCATCAACAACCAGACCAAACGGAAAAATGCTGGCAGTGTTGGACAAATCGGTGGCCAAGTGCCCAGAGGCTCTACAGAGTCCGCACTCGGACTCAGTCTCTGCGCTGAGAGATGGGTTTCTGACCCAACACTTCTCGTCCGTACACTCTGGTTCGGTCACTGTCAATTTGGGTTCATCGGGCCTCATAGCCTACTCCATGGACAAACAGAGCCCTCTCCTCCCAAGGTTCAATTCCCATTCTCTTGATCTGCGTTTTTTTTTTCTTTGTCTTTTCAGTTTTTTCCTCTTGATCTGATCTGGGTATATTCTAGAATTGATGTACAAGTATTTGTGTTATTGTTATCATGTGGATACGGGTGATTGTAGATCTTGTTGACCTCCCTGCAAAATAGTCCACTACGAAAACACCGTACAATTTTCGGATAAATAATGTACTATTGTACGTAATAATCTTTTAAAATTCTTCAATTTAGTGTAAGAAATTCAAAAGATTATGTACAGAAGTTATTTATTTCTTGATCCGAAAATTGCGCGTTTTTTCTGCTGTGGATTATCTTTGCGGGACTGAGTAAGTACTTTTTTTGGTATCATGTTATCTGAATTTTGTGGGAAGTCTAGTTGTTGATACTCCCTCCGTGCCCCTCGAAATAGTCCACTACGAAAACACAGTGCAAGTTTCAGATAAATAAATAAATAAAGTATTATTGTACGTAATCTTTTAAATTTCTTTAATTTAGTGTAAGAAATTTAAAAGATTAAGTGCAGAAGTTATTTACTTTTTGATCCGAAAAGTTGCACATTTTTTATGCAGTGAGTGAGTACTTTTTGTGGGAAGTCTAGTTGTTGAGTCATGAGTGTTTGACTTCAAGTACCCAATAGCACTGTTTGTTCATTTCTTGATGTTTAGATTGAAAGGTTTATCCATATTTTGAATGATGGTTGATCAATATGTTGCCTTTAGTTTGTTTCTTCCTTTCTTCTCAAGTGTTTGTGGGATCAATTTGTCGGGTCGTGCCATAAGAATGATTACTGCAGCATGAGCCCTTTACTTGAGTAGTGGCACCAAAGGTGTATATAGAGTCCCAACATCCTCTTAGTCAGTGCCTAGCGGAGAACAATTATCAGATTGGATTTGTCGTAAAGTTGAGATTATTTCGCTTCCTTCCTTGTCAGAGAGGGACCCTTTAAGGAGCAGGGCTATTTCGGGGAAGAATACAATGCAGATTCGAATGTTCTGGTGGTCTTTTTTCTCATGTGTCACTGGTTACATTAAAGACAAAGTTGCTATTTGGGTAGGGGAAAAAATCTGTGCTGGGTTCAATTGATGTCATTTTTATTAGTTAATTTCCGCTGTTTTCTGGGGGGCCTTTCAATGTTCGTCACATTGAAATTATTCATCCACTATTCTCTATAGTATTGTGGAGATATTGCCATAGTAATGTATGCACTCTCTAGGAGAGTAGAATTAATTGTCCATATTCTAAGTTCACGTTCCAATTTCCATTTTGCACGATATAGTGATATACCATGACCCTATTGTAATTGATTTTTTGTTTGGAGATCGGAATGGGAAAAAAGATCTGTTTTACTTTTACATGGAACTGCTAGATTGTTATAATCTTTTATGGTGAAGATTACTTGAAATTCCACCTCTCCATTGTCAAGATTTAACAAGAAAATATGTCTCCTCAAATTTATTGGATACCACAAGGTCTTGTAATAAGCATCACTTTTATGTTGCCAGTTTTGCTAACAATTTTATCAATCTCCTCTATCAGGCTGTTTGCTGTCGTCGATGACATATTCTGCTTATTCCAAGGCCACATTGAGAATGTCGCTCATCTTAAGCAGCAATATGGCTTAAACAAGACGGCGAATGAAGTGATCATAGTCATAGAAGCTTATAGAACTCTAAGAGATAGAGGTCCATATCCTGCGGATCAGGTCCTGAGAGATTTTCACGGGAAGTTTGCATTTATTCTGTTTGACAGCTCTTCAAAAACTACTTTTGTAGCTGCAGTAAGTTAATCTCTCAGCCACTGTTTCATTTTCTTCTGAACTTGTTGATAAAACTAGTGATTAACATTTCTTTCTTCATCTAATGCAGGATGCTGATGGGAGTGTTCCCTTCTTCTGGGGAACCGATTGTGAAGAGCATCTTGTGTTTTCAGATGATGTAGATATTGTGAAGAAGGGCTGTGGCAAATCCTTTGCTCCATTCCCAAAAGGTATAGACAAATTCATATCAAATGGCCTTTGCCAAGAATTGACTTTTCTATGCGGCAGAGATTCTTGGGGAGTTTCCATAGTACTATAGTAGCATTTCTAGGTTCATGTGAATCCCATAATGTTGTCATTGGATCAAGGAATTTGGAGAGAGTTTTTGAGGGCATAGAAAAAGAGAAGGAAACATACCCTCAGGTTGGCAAGCAAAATCCCATGCTTTCTCTTTGCCATTGACAAATCATCCTTTTTCATCCAAACACAGCCTAAAACAACAGGGGAATGACACAAGAATTCGCCCGTAACCTCTGTAATGAGCTTTGAACTGAAGCTCTTGGATAGTGCATATAGGTATATGTGGACATTTCCCCATGTATTTCCATTCTTTTCCTCTTTACAACCTACTCATTTCTTGAGTGATTTTTGTTTACGGCTCAGTTATTTTGTTTTTCTTTCATCTGCATCATAGCAATTCTGATCAAAACTGGGTTGAACCATTTTTTTCTCTTTTTTGTATATTCTGTTTGTCAGCGCCAATTTCAGTGGGAGTTATGACTATGTGTTCTCTAGGTGACATTTATTTATATCGCGATTAGATTTATCTGTTCATCTCTTTTATTCTTTTCCTCAGGCTGTTTCTTTACAACCTCTGGTGGCTTGAGGAGTTTCGAGCACCCCCTTAATGAGTTGAAGCCAGTGCCGAGGGTTGACAGTTCAGGCCAGGTGTGCGGTGCAACTTTTAAGGTGGACGCAGAGTCTCGCAAGGAAACTGGAATGCCTAGAGTTGGGAGTGCTGCAAACTGGTCCCAAAACTACTAAAGCTCATAACCCCATTTCCTTTATGGAAGGCAGTTGTTATTACCATTACTTAGCTTTCCATGGACCTGCCCTCGTTTACCCTATTGTCTTTCATGTTTCCCTCTAGATGATCGCCGCTTTAATGGTTACAAAACTTGATGGTGCTAGGAAGTACTATGCAAACTAAGCTACCGGTGTTGCTTACTGTTTCAGTTTCTATTAAATGGAATAATCTCACTTTTGCATCGTGGCTCTCTGTACATTGGTTAACTGTTACTTTGATGCGCTGGTCTTTTTGCCTGGGGCGTAGCTTTGCCAATGGCTTCTTCCATGATATATGCACTAGAATATATGCATGTAAGTTGGAACGGAAAGGAAAATTAAGGCTTTCCTAGTTTGTTCTGCCTCTGATCTTGTAAGTTGTAACCAAGTCGGTTGCCCTGTAGCAGATTGGCAAGGGCTTCTCAAATCCGGTAAGAGTTGTTTGGTAGAATGTTGCCAACACAATTTTAGCTGCAAGAGGAAACTTTGACATACTGCAGTGGTTTGTAATTTCCCTTGCCAGCGTCAGGTTTTTTATTTGTTTGGCAAGAGCTGCGAAAAGTACACTTCAATAGCTTGCCGAATCCCTAACCAGAAAATAGAATTTGTTGCTGCATCACGACATGTGTCCGCTATATTGCGGTTTAAATATCTATGCTTGAAGCAGATTGACCAAGTGATTCAACGATTGGGATGTGTTACAAAAACGACTTTGCTGATGTCGGAGGAACTTATTTTGTGTGTTTGCAGGGGTAGAGGTAGGAGTTAACCTAGGATTTTAATTGTAGTTCAAAAACTTCGTGAAGCAGATTGACCAAGTGATTCAACTGGATATGTTACAAAAACGCGAATTTGCTGCCATTGGAGGAACTTATCCTTTCTTTGACAGGGTCGCGACAGGAATTAACATGGGTTTGTAATTGTGGTTCGACTCTCCATGAAGCAGATTGACCTATTGACTCAACAGTTGGGATATGTAACAAAGACGCGACCTTGCTGCCATCGGAGGAACTTATCCTTTCTCTGCCGGGGTAGGATTTTTATGTGGCGGGAGTGTCCGATTTCAAAGCGAGCGATGAATAGGATGAGAATGCATACTTCTTTTATTCCACTAATGACTTCTTAGAACTTGTGCTGAAATGCAGCTAGAGAACTATCAGTTCGAAACTGTTGTAGAGAAAAATCAACGAAGGGGAGTAGAACAAATCAAATGCTACTCCATTTATTAGTGCAAGAAGAAAAACAAAGGAAAACACGGAAGCAAACACTAGAATGTTGAGTTAAAATCAAGGTATAAAATGTCAAGCAAGAATTCTTGGACCCGCCCCTGTTCGCGACAAAGAAAGCGATAGAGATCACAATGCCTTCGCTTTCTATCTTTCTCACTCTTCATGTCTTCCTTTTTCATGTTCTAATTAAATCCGATCGTTTTTTGTTTATGCATGTTATTGATGATTCATTTTGCATTTCTCGATCGTGACTAGTGAACACATTGTTTCAAATTCCAATTACCATTATGCATTTGTAGTTTTTCTTTTGCATTTCTAAATTAAGAACTACTTGGGGGAAATAGAAATTAGCAATAAAAACTAATGGTAAGTCATGGAGGAGGCTTCCCAACAGTATGCACGGTGCAATTTGATTTATCAAAATTGACGAATAATGAGCCTAAAAATATGCAAATTCTACTACACAGTCCACAAAAATGAATGCTCATAAACCTCTTTCAAGGGAAACTTATTACTTTGTCTTGAAGCACCACTCGTAGCTTTTTACACCGTACATTTGTATGGAAGCTACCAAATACGGTGGCTCATAAACAAATGTGTCGTGGAGCTCCACGTGGTAGTGCTCAAAGAGCACTCAGCAATCACTCTCACCCAAGGGTATTTATAACTAGCATAAAAAATACTACAAAAATAAAATAGGGCAGTGATTTTCGAACCAAGAAATGCTATTAGTAATGATTCATACAATGATACTAGGTTATCTTGTTGCCCCATGTGCATTGTGTGGGCCATCATTATAGTGATCATTGGTGATAGCATTTCTATTTTTGAATCCACAAATCATTATCTGCACTCTTCACTCCATTTTTAGGGTTTATATAATAATTCGCAATAAAACTATGGGTACACGCACTTAAGAATCTTGCATAAAAGATCGGAGCCTCTCACTTTTTTTAAACATATTTTAAATATCCTTGTAAACAATTAGTTACGTCGGATATCGATAAATGCTTGATCGATGCTATGCCTGATTTGCTAACAGGAAATTGAGTATAGTATCGATCAAGTCTTTACCAATAACCAGCAGAGCTGATTTTTTATAGGACTTTTTAAAACAAAATTTTAAAAATTGAGCGAGTTCAATCATTTGTGTGAAACCTCTAAATGAGTCTCATAGAAAGCGGTGTACATCAAATGGTATACCCATAGCGGTGTACATCAAATGGTATACCCATAGCAGGCCTCAATAATTCGGAGGGTGCAAAAATCAATTCCAAAAGAATATCTTACCTCTTTTTAAAAATTTATTTTCCTTATTTATTTATTTATGGCGCTTTTACTGTCACGCAGTGCGGCGTGCAAGAACGTTAAAATCCAACGAGCTGGACCAAATTATGAGATGTTAACAATACACCAAACCTTAATCCGAACCCTAAACACGTGTCCTCGCCTTGTCTAAAATGGTCAAATCAAATCCCATCTCAATTTCCTAATGACGAAATTACCATTTCGTACAAACCTCATTCTTGGTCAACGCAAACTTCTGACCTTTCGTACCCCGCAGTTCCCCTCCTCTGCAACGTGTCTTCCTCTTTCCTTTATCAATAGGGTTCCTCTTTCTCTCTCTCTCTCTCTAGAATTTCATCAAACGGAGCGGCCCTCTCTCTCCTCCCGCTCCCCCGCTCCTGGCAATCTCTCTCTCTCTCTCTCTCTCTCTCTCTCTCTCTCTCTCTCTCCAGATATACATACACGAGCGCACATGTATCGAATTAATTATACCCTTGATTCTCTTCGTTGTCTCTGTTCACTGACCTCACACTCTAACCCCCTTCAACCCTAACCCTAATCCCCAAATCCTGCCCGGAAAAATCAATTCTTTACCCTCCATCTCCATATTTACCTCATCGCATCAAATGAAGGTCGCCAATTCGGACCAAAACCCAGTCCCAGACGAGGATCGCTCCGAACAAGTCTCCGAAAGCCCCGAAAAATCGGAACTTTCCGACCCCGATTCGACTGCCGAAGATCACGCCAATCACGGCGCCGTCCTCGATGTCTCCGGCAAAAACCTCGACTTTTCGGTGCCGAAGGGGTCAGAGGACTCGGTCGAGGGGTTATACGTGTACAAGAACGTGTTCAACTTGATTCCGAAGTGGATGGGGGGTTTGGGCCGGTTGAAGACGCTGAAGTTTTTCGGGAACGAGGTGAATTTGTTTCCGACGGAGTTTAGGAACTTGGTTGAGTTGGAATGCTTGCAGGTGAAGGTGAGTGCGACGCCGAGCGTGGGCGGGTTGGATTGGGGCAGGTTGAGGGGTTTGAAGGAGCTTGAGCTCTGTAAGGTGCCGCCGCGGCCGTCGGCGTTTCCTTTGTTGAGTGAGATCGCTGGGCTCAAGTGTTTGACGAAGCTCTCTGTTTGTCACTTCTCTATTAGGTAAAAGTGGTATTGGTTAGTGATGGTTATTGTTAAGTTATCTCTTGTGCTTCTCAATAATGTTAGGGTACAAATAGATGGTACTTTTATTGTTAGTATCTCTTGTGCTTCTCAATGATGTAGGGAACGAAGTTGTAGTTTAGATGCTTTTTTGGTATTGGGTCAAACTGTTGACCTGCTCGCTGCTGTGCCTCCGGGCTTCAAATGAGCCGAACCGTAAAGTGTTCAAGCTCAGACCAGTCGATACTAGAGCTCGAGCTCGGGTTGAGACCAAATTACCGCAGCTCGTTTGGTGTCGAGGTGTTCGAGCTCCGTTTGTTTACTAAACAAGTCGAGCTGCGACAAACGAGCAGTTACAACTAATCCAAGCTCCGCTCGTTTAGTGTCGAGGGGTTTGAGCTCAATTTCTTTAGTAAACAAGTCGAGCTGCGACAAATGAGACAGTTACATCTAACCCGAGCTCGGCTCGTTTTGTGTTGGGGTGTTCAAGCTCAATTGTTTACTAAACAAGTCGAGCCAAGTTTCAACTAACCCGAGTTCGGCTCGTTTACTAAACGAGCTTAAACTTGAGCTCAACTCATTTACTAAGGAGCCGAGCCGAACCCATTACGTGCTGGCCTCAAGCTGCTCGCGAATAGCTCGGTTCACTTGCAGCCTTGTGGGTGCGGGTGTAGGTGCTGTTTAGGGAATGTATTCGGATTGGACCCATTAAATCTCTACTTGAAGCATTCATGGATCCAGCAAAAGCATTATATTTCGTTTACATATTTCATCCACTTTGTGAAAACTGAAAATACCTTTTATTTCATGTAACATTGTAACTAGAGTTTAAAATTGGCGGTTTACTCATTTTGTAGCAGTTGACGATAAGTACAATTGTAGACTTGTAGTACTATCCGTTGGACACATCTCACACGATGCACCCTTATCCAGGTTCAATTGCAACTCCGGTTGCTTGATTTGTTTTGAAGAGTCTATGTAACATAGTTTCTCATAATAAGCCCGAACTCCAATGTTACATTGCACTTGTTTAATTTCATTTGGAGTAAAGAATTGGTCTGCTATTTATTACTCTATTTTTCACTGAGAGTATGAAGTAGATTGCCGAGTTGGACATATGAGCTCAAAAGGGTAAAAAGTAAATCTATTGCATGTTTATTCAAAATTCCGAAATTCTTATAGGAGCTTATCTTATTTGTCAGTTGGTAAACCAACTTTGTAGATGTTTTCTCTTCTTCAGCAAAAGAGTCTCATAATTTGGCTGGGGCTTGGCAGCTGGTGCTACTAGTAGTGGCGTTTGTTAGAAGAGGACTGAACTATCTAGTGGCTACTAAAAGATTAAAAGAACAAGGCAAGATTATCAACAAGCAGGGGTGGGTTTACTAGTAAATTAGGGGGTTCAAGCGAAAACCCCCGTGTTCAAAAAATGCATTAAATATCTAACTTTTTATGTATAAATTTATTTATTTTTACTGTTGTTGGCACTGGGTCGTTTGTGCATAGCCAAAAAGCTCAACAAAAGAAAATGAATTAGGTCAGATAACTTTATAAGAAAATATACACACATTTTTTTATATAGAGTTTAGTATTACAGAAATTTTCTTTATGATTTTGTCACCACTGAAATGAAGTCCTGGAGGCTCCCTGTCAACAAGTGGATCTAAAGAATGGAAGTTTGGAAAATAATCACTGTATAAGCTGCTTTTGGTAAGAGAGTGCAATGTAAGGACTTATATTGGAAGATTTTTTCTGTGCCTTCAGCTGTGATGGTGAACCCGATGTTCGTGATAAAAAAAGTAACTCGATACATCATTGATTGGAGAGTTAGGAGTATATGTCCATGAGAGGTTTTAAGGTGATTTGTGACGTTGTCCAGGATACACAAGTGATGGAAGGACAGAATGAACTTGAAGTTGTAGTATACTACTTGTAAGTTGTATCAGTTGCGCCCTGTTTCAATGTTGCAATGTACGGAGCCTAGGGTTTGTGGCTAAGATTTTTATGTAATAGTAATATAGAATAAAGGTCTTGGGCTTCTCATACTTAACTTTGTAACTTTAAGTGTATTGAAAGTGAAACTATGGAAAATCTAGTATACTGCTATGGAATGAGAAGTCTATATAGTTACTTTCGGTGAGAGCTTGGCTTTATCATGCCCTTGAATTTAATACCTTACCAACCTAGTTATGTCCATGTTACATTGTAATGTCAATGTCATGATGTTATCCCCATGTTACACTAGTAACGTACTAATTGGAATAGAAAATCAGTAATGCGGTCTCTAGCAATTGCAGATTTTTCTGACAAATTTAGTTCTCCCAGTCGTACATGGATGGATATCTCTGGATTGATTGTTTTTTAAGTTGGTAGTAAGATGAAGACCTCTAGATCCATTTTGCAAGAGTTTTGACTAAATATTTAGAAGTTAGTTGAAACACAGACATTGGATGATACCTGCTAGTCGATTAGTGGCATGTTGGGTGGTCGTTATACAACATGCATAGGTTTGACTGAAAGAGGAAACAAATATTTGAAGAGTTGTTATATATGTTATTTCATGTTTTTGAATCTTAGTGCGCTGCTTCTCTATATGTCCTTACTCTTTAGCTTTCCAGTGTTATTCCATACAAGTCCTACAAATTGAAGAGTAGTTATATATGTTGGGGAGGGATCTAGAGACAATACATTTGCCAACACTTTTAAAACTAAATCCCAGCCATTGATTTGGATGGCTCAGATTAAAAATTAAAAACCCACTCTCTCTCTCTCTCTCTCACGTGTTCTCCCCTCTCTCTGCCGTTCTCTCTCTCTAAGTACAGTATTATCGACAGATTCCACACTAAGAATCATTCTTGATCCGATTTCTTGGTGATTTCTTGTTTCATATTGAAGGTTACAGTGGCCGATAAAAAAATTGAAAGCCAACAAAAACGATTCTTCCTTCCAAACACGGTACCCTCATCGATTTCCGCTTAACTTTTCCCAGAAATTGCACTGAAGAAACAAAACCACAGTAATAAAATAAGCATATGGGGCTTCCTGTTGGTCTTTATTTGGCCTTATTCTATTCCAATTAAGTGATTGTTGCTCTGAAAAAAAAAACAAGCTTCGCAAGCTACAATTTGTGTAGGTTGGATTGACATAGGAGTCGTGACCTCCTCAATCTCCAACGTGGATATTTAATTTCAGGCGGCCGGCACTGGTTCTACCATCGGCAAGAATCGAGATGATGATGATGATCTACAGATTCAGAAACCCAACTACATTGACCCCGAAAAGCCCCAAATTTTTTACCATGGCGTCTGTGTTTTTGCGAGTGGTAGAGGGAGAGATAACAGATAGAGGACGGTCGAGAGAGGAGAACGGTAGAGAGTTCCATTCGTCGTCGGAGGCCAAAAGGTCAGCGCTAGTTGCTCATCGACGTGGGAGTTTTCCATGTGAAGGAAATAGCGTAGAGGGAGAGAGAACGGTAGAGACACTAGAGAGAGAGGAGAACACATGGAGAGGAGGAAGAGAGAGAGAGAGTTTAGGTTTGTAATTTTAAATCTGATCCATCCAAATCAATGATTGAGATTTAGTGTCAAATGTGTTGGCGCATGTATTGTCTTTAGATCCCTCCCCATATATGTTATTTCATCTTTTTGAATCTTTACTATCCTATATGGGGTTGATATATTGGTCTTGGGGGAATTTGTGATGTTCTTTCTGTTTTTTCCCTGCAGATACCTTCCTCCCGAAATTGGCTGCCTTAAAAGCTTGGAGTTTCTAGATCTTTCATTTAATAAGATAAGGAGCCTGCCAACTGAGATAACTTATTTGAATGCGTTGATATCATTGAAAGTCGCTAATAATAAGTTGGTGGAAATACCGTCTGGTTTGTCATCCTTGCAAAGATTGGAGATCTTGGACCTGTCAAACAATAGGTTGGCTTCTGTGGAATGTCTCGAACTTGGCTCAATGCATAACCTTCAGAAACTGAATCTTCAGGTAGATACTAACAACCATAACAAGGAAATATTATGCGAGGCATGCGACGGCCGTCCCTTTTAAAATTGCATACTGCCAGTATTCTCACAAATGGATTTTGATGGTTTAAGTTGTCTTGTTTGAAAATTTGAGTTCCATACAGAGAATTCATGGTCATTTTGAATGGCTTATATCTTGTGATCCCCTTTATTCCTGCTTTACTCAACTCACTCAGTGAGTACCGATTGTTTGGGCTTAGCATCAAGAATTTTGGTAATATGATGGTACAGCCGTATCCCAGCTTATGTCATTTAATGGTACAATTTATGCCTTTAATCCTGACTGATAGATGTCCTCCTACCTTTTGTGTTCGGCTTTATGGTACAGAATTCACATTGGAAGTTTGGTTTGTTCCTATGTTCCTTGCTAATATTGTTCTCATGTTCATGCAATTGTAAAGTGGTTAATTTCTATATTGAAGGTTCTGTTTGTGAAGTGGCATTTGTACTTCCAAAATTCCAGTATTGGTTTTCCTGCTCCAGTCTAATTCCCTTTCCCCCATGGCAGCTACTGAGTAGGTAGCTGCTGGGACTTCTTATTTACCCGCACAAATTCGGTGAAGTTTCATTTACTTTACCATTTTAGTTGGTGCCTGCATTTCTTGAAGCTATTTGTGTACTAAATTTCAGCCCCTTCATGTTGATGAATCTGCGTTTTAGTTGTTTATTTAGCCTTACCTTCCGTTCATCCTTGTCTCCATCTTTAGCCTTATCTGTTTGTTGGTGTCTTGATACTTAATAGTACAACAAGCTTCTCAGTTATTGTCAAATACCTTCATGGATAAGCTGCAATTTGGAGGGAAATGGAAAAGACACTTCCAATGATGAATTATTTAGTTCTGCTGTTGAGATGGATGTATTTGAAGAAAGCGTACAGGAAATTGACGACAAGATATCTCCAAAAGGTGATTCCTTTAAATTACTTGCTAAATTGCTTCTTTCTCCTTTCTCCTTCTCTTTCTTTATTATCTTTCTTTCTTTCTGCTTTATATAGAACCAGCTTCAACTAACTGTATCTTTGGTGCTAATTTAGGCTCCCCTGTTACGTCATCGAGCCATGTAACTGGATCCTCATCAAGCAGTCGCTGTTTTGCTGCAAGAAGGTCTAGGAAGGGATGGAAGCGGCGGTACTATTTACAACAGAGAGCTCGCCAAGAACGTTTAAACAATAGTAGGAAGTGGAAAGTTGGAGATCATGTGGAGTTGTCGACAGAAAAAGCAGCTGCCAAATGCAAACCTTGCAAACATTCTGTCCTTGCACCTCAGTCTCACACAGAAAATTCATCAGCCATTCCTGGTCCTGACAGTGACAATAAAGGACAGTCTGGAAAGACTGCATGTGAATTTGCTAGTGTTAAGGATGATGACATCAGTTCAAAAAATGAGTATGAGATTGATTATTGTGACTGTGTCCTGGTTAACTCGGTTGAAATATGTAAAGAGGGTGAAAATGACAGTACAGAATGTGATGCATCGCTAGATACTACATCTGATGGTGCTCGGTTGCAGGATGAATGCTCATCTTCGGCATTATGCAACAGTACTCCAAACTCAAAAAGGCATTCCGATAGGGATCTTGATAATCCCAAACCTAGCAAATCTCGGAGACCGATAGATGATCACTCTGATCTGTCATCCAAATATAGTAGCACATCATTTTGTAGCATTGATGACCATCTACCAGATGGCTTTTATGATGCAGGACGAGATCGGCCCTTCATGCCACTAAGGAGTTATGAGCAAACTCTGCATCTTGACTCGCGTGAAGTTATTCTTTTAGACAGGTAATTCTTTGTACTGTAAATGCTTATTTTTTATTTAGATCTTGCCTTCGACCATTATGGGATTGGGGATGGCAGGATCTAATAAGCATGGATACGGACATCGGCAACAACACAACATGACACAGGCATGGCAGTTATCGGAAAATTTGGACACTGACTGGTTGCTATAAAATATATTCAGGTTGTAGATGTATCTTATGAACATAGAAAAAAGTCACAAATAGTTCTATGAAACAAGGATATAAAAAGCAAATGGTATTTATATTGCCACTATGTGATATTTATCAATAACCACTCAAGTATTCATGAAACGGGTCGTCCATGTGATTTAAACTCTAGGCCAACTTCTAAGAATTGCATTTGACCTCCTAACGTGTCCTCAGCATTTTCCCAACCTCTCCTAGCATGTCCGACTCTTAGTTGCACAAAACGGGAGCGGGAGCGGGGGAAGATAGAAGCTCACAAGGTTGGGAGCTTGTACATATGAAATGAAAATAATTTAGCATAGAGTATTCACTTTAAAAGTAAAATCATTTTAGGAAGTAAAAATATGGGCTAAGTCCACCATAAGTCTAAGAAATGGGCAAGTGTTACAACATATGGTTTTCTTTTCAAGATATCATGAGCAATTAATAAAACCGAGTGATAAATTCCAGCTATTCTATACAAAGACCATACCAAAGCTCCCATCTTCGTAGGAGCAAGCTCCCATCTCGATGGGAGTGGGCTCCCATCAAGCTCCTCTCGGGAATGCAAAAGTGGGCTCCCAAGGTGGGAGCGACACCATTTTAGGAGCTCCCTGCTACTAAGGTCTGACTTAAAAATTATAAGAAGAAATCAGGGCAGATATTTAGGCATTTCTGAACGTTTCCAGAGATCTTGTCTCCAAGTTGGTGTCTAAAAAGAGAATGAGTAGGAGTAGACATGTCTATGCTTGTCAGGGTTGGATTCTTTAAAATCTTGGTGATTGTGTAATTGTTGCTTTCTTCAGGAGGAAAGATGAAGAGTTGGATGCCATTGCACTGAGTTCTCAGGCATTGATGTTTCATTTCAAGCAGAGCAGTGATACAACCAAAGAAAGAGAACAGTTTGCACTCGATGATTTGCAAATTGCATCGCTGCTTGCTCTTTTTGTATCTGACCACTTTGGGGGCAGTGATAAAAGTGGATTCATTGTGAAAACAAGAAAAGCTGTGTCCGGTTCGAACTATAGGAAGCCCTTTGTCTGTACCTGCCCAACTGGGAGCATTGACAGTAGTACAAAACCCTCTAAGCAGAGTTCAGACAGTGTAGAAGATATTGTTTTCGTTGATCTATGTGAAAAATCTCTTCATTCTGCAAAAGCAAGGCAAAAATCCGTTGTGGTTCCTATCGGGACACTCCAGTTTGGCGTATGTAGACATAGAGCGTTGCTTATGAAGGTGATTCTTTCACTGTGCTATTTGTTTCATATATAGTTTTAGACAGGTGTTCTATCACCTTGCTATTTATTTTTTTCCCTTGAGCTAACCTTATCACTTCTGCTCTAGTACCTTTGCGACAGAATGGAGCCTCATGTACCTTGTGAACTTGTTCGGGGCTATTTTGATTTCTCACCACATGCATGGAATATCGTTATTGTCAAGAGGGATGATGAATGGGTTCGCATGATAGTTGATGCCTGCCATCCACATGATATAAGAGAGGAAACAGATCCTGAATATTTTTGCAGGTAGATGCTTTTACTATTTTTCAGTTTAGTTTTCTTGTTTGTCTCCCTCATTAATTTGTGTACCATTTGAAAATATGTGAACGACTTGCACTCTTGTTGTGCTTGATCATATTATACGGGGCAGTTTCTGTTTTCTTTTTCTCTTTCTTTTCCCGAGGGAAGGGAAGAGGGGGATTTGACAATAAGAATATGTTATATCTGCTGTGATCTGTCCTCCCCTTGGATAATCACATTGTTGCTGCTTACTGGATAGGTGATGTCTACTTGTGACCATGTGTGCTTTAGCTGTAGTTTCTGATAGGGAAGTTTTCTGTTTCAGGTACATTCCTCTGAGCTGGATTAATGTTCCTAATGTGACAGATAGCATTGCTGGACCAATTTGTTCCTTTCCTTCTCTGTCTGCATGCGATGAAATAGAAAAGGCAGCTTCTAGTACTCTCTTCCGGTGTGACTTTGGATCAGTTGAGGCAATAGCAAAGGTGTGCGTTGCTAATTCTCACTTTAGTTTGCTATTTTTCTTGCTTCTTTCTTGAGATACAATTCAGTGCTTTCAAGACAAATTCTATTCTAATTATAACTATTACTTATATGGCGTTTAGTTTGAGATAACTGTTGTATTTGCATGTGCTTATCATCTCTATCTTTCACAGTGTTACCTGCATCGTGGTGTCAATGGAAGTGTACTTGTTACAGGGTGTGCCAATATTCATTCTTGATGCCATCCATTCTATATGTGGGTGTGTGGGGCATGTTTCTAACTAGTTCAATGCTGCAGGTGCGTACTCTAGAAACTGGTGGGATTTCTGCGGATGCGATTAGGAATTTCGAGTACAGTTGTTTAGGGGAGGTGAGGATTTTACGTGCTTTGAACAAGCACTCCTGCATTGTTGAAATGTATGGTCATCAGATATCTACCAAGTGGGTTCAATCGTTAGATGGAGATTCAGAGCAGCGGATATTGCAGTCTGCTATCGTGATGGAGTACATAAAAGGGGGTTCCTTAAAGGTGATTTTTCGTGATTAATTTTTAATTCTAATTTACCTTCAGTTGGTTCACCTTTAGTGTGGATATGATAATTCATTTAAGAACCACACCAGAAGCAAGGACCAAGGGAAGCTGTGATTTCTATTCTCAAACATGTATAATCCTCAGTTGCCTTTTTTTTCCCGGCAAGATAGTTCACTTGGCTTTTGATTTCTTTCTTCTAACAATTCCTGCCTGTTACGTACCAGAATTATGTAGAGAAGCTGTCTAGAGCTGGTGAGAAGCACGTCCGCGTGGATCTGGCATTGCATATTGCTAGAGATGTCGCATGTGCATTAGTGGAGCTGCATTCCAAACACATTATTCATCGCGACATAAAGAGCGAAAACATTTTGATTGATCTGGATAGGAGGAGGCCTGATGGAACGCCAGTTGTGAAGCTTTGTGATTTTGATAGAGCAGTACCCCTTCGTTCTTCCTTGCATTCATGCTGTATTGCACATGTAGGAGTACCTCCACCAAATGTTTGTGTTGGAACACCTCGTTGGATGGCTCCTGAGGTGTTTCAAGCAATGATTAAGCCTGACATGTATGGATTGGTGAGTTTCTTCTTCTACCGCTGCATAAACACGTTACTTTTGGATTTTGTTTTGTTTGTTGTTTGTTGCTATAAGTCCTTGCATCGTGAAATGTTAAGTGAGGGTTTGGACATACAACATAATAGTCATTGTGACTCGCCAGAATGCCTTGGAATGTTTGGCACTCAAGCTTTTCTTTGTTTTTTTGGCTGCAGGAAGTAGATATTTGGTCGTTTGGGTGCTTGCTATTGGAGTTGTTAACTTTGCAAGTCCCGTATTCAGGGTTGTCAGAATCACAAATTCATGATCTTTTACAGGTGCCTCTCTCTCTCTCTCTCTCTCTCTCTCTCTCTCTCTCTCTCTCGATCGATCGATCGATCGATCGAAAATGAATGTGACTTTTGTATGCTGGTGTTGGTTAGTGGGGTAAGGTTTGTGTTTTCTGGGATGGAAGGTGAGTGGATGCCTTCGGTGGCACTGGTGACGGGGATGAGGATTTTGGATGATGGAGTTTCGGTGGTTGTCGATCAAGTGCTCTGAGTTGGGTAATGTGGTTTGGTGGTCGAGATTGGAGCTGTGATGGGGGGATGAAGGGTGATGGTGCTGGGTTTAAAAAGTGTAGAATTTTGCTCGGAAGACTTGGAACCCTGTACACCCTATCTGGTAGTGGTGGGTTTTATATGGAGTGCTGAAATTTGATGTGTTTGCGTGTGTTTTGTATTTGTAGTATTCCAGTGGGGGAATGTGTTGTATGTGTAGTCAGTTGAGCATATAATATATGCATATAGTCGGGTTGGAATGAGGGCAGATAGGAGAAAATAGATAGCAGATTGTGCACGTTGGGCTACGACCCAAGCACACACAAAACTTCACAAGGAATAAAATCAATCACCAACAGAAAAGAAATGGACCAGCAGGTTTACAGGGTTCAGTAAGATTGCCTACGTCCATGGTCACATGGTTTTCACAACATCAGCTAGTAGGTTAATGACACTATAATTGAGCAGCTGGTGATGGGGTGATACCATCCATTGATGGTGGAGCGTGTGTGAAAGAGGGAGAACAGTAAGAAAGAGAGGGAAAGAGCTTGTGTGGAAAGGAGAAAGACGTACTTTTATGGATTTTTCTGTGTTTCATATCTCAGGCAGGGGCGTGAGACACGAGGTTTTTTTCTTGAGCAAAAAACATGATGGGGTTGACTCCCCCGTGGGAGCTATTTGGAATTTTCTTTTATAGTTTTTTGATATTCCTGAAATACTGAACCCGTTGCACCATTACTAATAATATTCTATAATTTAAGCAGATGGGGAAACGGCCACCTTTAACAGACAAACTGGAGGAGGCTTTGGGATCAGCAGATGACCCTGCAATGGCTCAATCTAGCACAGAACCTCGGATACCGGAGGTGGAATTAGAGACCACGAGATTTCTCGTTGATATATACAACAAATGCACCCAAAATAATCCAACGGATCGTCCAACGGCTAATAACCTCTACGATATGTTACTTTCTCGCACAAGCTCTTTCGTTGGTTCAAGAAGCTTGGAAAGAGAAGAGTAGAGTTGCCATCGAGTTAACCCTTTCCTATATTTTTGTAGCCCTAGGATGTTGAAGACTGACATCGTTAACCTTTTATTCCGGGTACCAAGTGTTTGGGTTTTCCCCGGAGTTAGTTGACGCTATTGTACCGGTCATTCCATGTATCAACTTAATTATTCTTTTTACGAGCTTTTTATTCAGGTTTCTCCATGTATCGTGTCCCTAATAAGATCTTTTGTTCGATTTCAATAGTCTAGGTATCTAAAAAATTATGTAGTCATCGATGTATTTCTCATTTGATGTAAGTAGATCTGATTAAAGTGCCAGAGCATTTTGAATTTTACAGATTATTAGTTGGCTTCAATAATTGATTTCAACAGCGAGTTTGTCGATCTTTACTTGATTCTGAGTTCCTCTGTTGTTTAGTATGGTTGCCGTTTCATCAATTTCAACATGTTGGCTAATGGCTTCTAAAATTGGCAAATATCAAATTCAGGATCATATTTGGTACTTGGTTTGGCATTTGCCAAATCCTGCAATGCCATCCAAAGAATCTCCGATACCTATTACTTTGGGACGTTCCGAGAGAATGATGTGTATTATGAAGAGGGCATTGGGATTTCGTCTCGACTAATCTCTATTTTTTTTTTTTTTGAATACAGTCAGTTCATTTCATAACAAAGCCCGAAGGCAATACAGATTTCATCAAAAAATACAAGAATGAGCCAAAACTACCCAGATTTTGACACAGGCACCCCCTGCAGAAGCAAGACCGGCGAAATCGCCAGATGAGAACCAATCTAGATCTAGATAATAGAGAATCCCAAACAGACCGGACCCCAGCTCAAACCCGAGAAGCGCATATGAAATCTGGATGGTTTCACAGTCGTGATACCAGCACCCGTTGGTGAACCTGCGGACGGTGCACCCACGGCTACTAAATACCACGCCCGAAAAACCCAATTAAAACCATCACCATTCCAGGAACACTGTTACCGGCGCAAGTCCGGCCACGGCGGCCATAAATGGCGTCCAAGCACCAGATCAACTAAACTAAAAAACTGGAAAAAACAAACCAACAGCCAAAGAAATACAGAGCAAGAACAAACGCATGCCGGGTGCAACATTGGGCCCCATCGTCACAACACGAATTTCTTTTAACAGAAGCTCAAACACCTACTACAAATTTTCAACATGTTGGCTAATGGCTGCTAAAATTTGGCAAATATCAAATTCAGGATCGTATTTGGTACTTGGTTTGGCATTTGTCAAATCCTGCAATGCCATCCAAAGAATCTCCGATACCTATTACTTTGGGACGTTTTGAGAGAATGATGTGTATTATGAAGAGGGCATTGGGATTTCGTCTCGACTAATCTCTTTGATGTATGCAGAAACCTTGTCCGATATAACATTGACAGGTTTTTTTTATTTTTTATTTTTGATCATTGAAACATTGATAGGTTACCAATATGGATTTGTGATTGGGCTGAAGTTTTACATTTTGCATTGAATAAAAATCTTCTCTGTACCACAGTTGTATGGACTGAATGGTGTATTTTGAGGGGCTTATATCGGTCTCACTCTGATGATTCAAGTTGTTTTTTTATAGACCTCAATATGTGGATTACTCATACAAAAGATAAATCAATCAATAGTGTGCATCATTCAAACACATTTGTCGTTGAACAATCGAACGCCCTGACTTTTGGACCATCCATATTTTTTCAATACAAATGTACTTCCATCAGACACTAAGTACAAAATCAATTTATTAGTTTTTTCGTGGATGATCCATACAAGAGATGACGTATATATTAAGTTTTCTATAACTAGCGGTTCAGATCATCACAATGGACCAAGAATTGCTCCGCACCACACCCCCGAATTGTTCAATGAGTGGATTGCAGGGAAGTTGATTTCTTTATTGTATTTTGGACAGAAATGTCGCATGTAAGATTAGGCATTTTGACTTTTTTAAAATGGCCTTTAGCAATAGTGATGATCACTATAAGATGGTGTGATAATATCATAATAACTCTCCTCTTCCCAGCCGAAAGGAAAAGATCATGGCAATCTTTTGGCTGCTTGGGAAAAGTAAGAGGGGTAGGGAATGAATGCCTCTTTTGACAACATTAACATATAGGCCAGTTATGATTTGACTAGATTAGATTCCGAACCATTTCCCTCGCTATATATATCTCTCGAGCAGTGCTACAGACATAGATATGCGGACTCACAAGTCCGCGAAAAATACATTTGAAGTCGTCCGACACATTCGGGCTGCGCAGGATATACGTTAGACGCTTACGCACATCGAATGACTTTACGCATCTGTGTCCGAAGTTGTGTTCAGAGATTCTATATCCGAAGCATATTCTATTTGTCTTATGGGTTGCTGAATTGTTAATACATGTATTGGTCACACATAACTAGAAAAGGCTATAAGGAAGAAGGGATAGCTACCCAGCAGAGACAGACTTAGTTAATGGGCTGCAGCTGCGTTGCTCCCCCACACCACACTGCCTTTTGTTGCCACCTTTCCCCCTTTCGGTTGTAGCCTATCCAGCTATCCTATATAATGTCACTCAGAGAGAGAGAGAGAGAGAGAGAGAGAGAGATGAACTTGGGGTTTGTACCCTATAAGGAGCCTAAAAAATTAAAGGCTAGATTTGTAAGCTAGGGTGGTCCAATTCTCAGGGAATGCAGAGAAAGGCTCGAATAACTGTTATTAGTAGACAAACACAAGGAGACTAATAGAGTGGTCCTGTCGTTTGCCTTCATCATAATTTACACTGCTTAAACACTGCAAAGCCAACAATTACTCTCTCTCTGCCATAATTTACGCTGCATAAACACTGCAGAGCCAAAAATCTCTCTCTCTCTCTCTCTCTCTCTCTCTCTCTCTCTCTCTCTCTCATTAATGGATACTATCTGCATCTTTTGGATGGAAGCCGAGGGCTGCAGCATGTAGAAGCGCTCAATCTCACCGTTTAAAAATATTTTGGACGGTCTGGATTTTAAAAGAATTTTTTCAATTTTTTTTAAAAATCGGAACCATTAATTGTCAAGATGAGCGATGAGATTGAGCACTACTACTCCCCCTAAGTCGCTTTTGGATGGGTTGATGCATTTGGACCACATGAGTGGTAGCCTAGTAACTCATGACTCACTCCCACAGAGTTTGGGTGACCAGGAGGTCACGGATTTGAGTCGTGCTAATGACGTTTTCTCAAACTTGGTCCTTCTACTATGGTCCATGCACTAGCCTTTGGTGGTGTTGCAGTTACTATGGTTTTTTGGTCTCTTCCGAGACTTCGACGCGGGTGTGGAATATCTTTGGTCACACCTACGGTAGGAATGCTATCTCAAGTACCCCCCTCCCTCACCCTTTTAAAAACCTACTAGAAAGCCTTGTCCTAGCCACACAAAAAACGGTAGATGCATTTGGTACACGGTAAATAAAAACCTACTGGAAAGCCTTGTCCAAGCTTTAAATAAAACGAAAATGACACAAATTCGAATACACTAGTATTTGTTTGTAATCATCCATTATCATGGGAGTCTCATATGTATCATGTGAGTTCAGACAGTTGTGTCCTTAGTATTGCTCCAAATAAAAATCTACTAGAACGACCTAAATGTTTAACGAGAAAATGGTAGTACGTAGTATTACCGTCCTTTTTTCATTGATGTGGAGCCCACAACTTCTCCACTCTAATACGCGTTACGAGACGATCAACCTAGCCCAAGATGCTTATGTTAGTTTTTTCCCAGTAGTGTGGCCCACTAGCCTCCACGTTTTGTGCATATGGGACTCCACCATCAGATAAGCCAATGAAGTGTTATGGTTCATTACGATAACTAATTAGAATTATAGATTAAGGAAAACTCTTGATAATGAAAGAGACCTTGATGGACTAGGTGTCTTTTAATAATTATCTCTAAGGCCCTCTTCTCTCCTCTATAAAAGGTAGAATACCTACCCCTTATTCCTACGGTTTTTCCATCAATTAAAGTACTGGGGTATCCTAGAATAGTAGAGACAGAGAGAAGAAGGTGAGCCAAGAATTAAGGTGTTTCTAATTAAGGGGTTTGCTGCTTCTAATCTCGATGGCCAACAAAGGTACGCTATTTATTGTTCTTGAGATGTGTTGAATTCAAGATCCTGTTATATCTGTTTTCCGCATAATAGATAAAATACAGATATATGATTTACAGTTGGTATCAGAGCATGGTTTTCTGAATCAATACATCTTGGAATTTACTCTTGTCAAACGTACCGCCATCTTGGAATTTAACCCTATTGTTAAACTCTAATTAATGTTACTCGGTACATATTTTGTTTATGTACGGCCTAATGTTTCGTCGTCAATATAGAACATGATTAAGATGATCTTTAGTTGTCTGATTATTGGATCCTATTTATACGTGGCTTCCTAAAGTCTTTTATTGTCATGTTAGGCTTGAATATCTACTTGCACTTGCTTTGAAACTGTAGATAATTACAATATTAAATGGAATATTTTATGCTACTGTATTATTTTCATTCGGATAGAAAATAACAGTTTCATATCATTCAATTGCTTTTTGATTGCCGTCATTAATTCACGGGCTGACAATTGAATATAATAGCATAATCTATTTACTGTTTTGTTAGTTGTTGATTCTACGATCAGTATCGAACGTGATCTCAACTCGGCGTTAGTTAATTTATTTCTAAGTTTACAAGAAAACCTTTGTTTCGGAAAAAGGGTTACAGCCATGGATTGATAATTAATTGGTAGATGGATTATTATATTGATTTTATGGTCCATTAATTTGCAGTTCACCATATGTTGATGCTAACATGAGGATTGTAATTGGGTAAACTTTGATCGAGATCAATTTATGGTAGATTGATTGAATCGTAATTTTTGATTCATGAACTATCATAATTACTGGATTGGAAAACATATACACATTATTTTTTTTTTAATGTATGTATGGATGTTGTTTTTGTTATGGCTATGGTCAGTGATAGAGATAAAGGTTATGATCGCATGCTTACAAAATTAATCTGTTTTGTCAGATTATGTTTTCTGCAATAATGTATGATTATTTTGAAGCATTTAATTGGGAAAGTTTTTCTATTACTGTGTTACTGTATATGTGAGAGTTATGGTTATATTGAAAGTCATTGAACAGATCCATCAATCACATAAAAAAATACTTAGTTGTATATTTTATTTTTCCGATAATTGTGATTGAATAAAAGAATGACATCAGCATAACTCGAATAACAGAATAGAGCATATCATTAGTTAGTTGAATAATCATAGGGATTACTAACTTGGTAGTCACCAAAGTGACCTAGGTTAGTGAAACTTATGAATATTAAACTACATTAAAGCTTTGTTAAAAGGGTAACAATTAAGTCAATGATATTCTCGAATTGCAGTCATGATTATAAGAATGGGACTAGGCCCAAAGGAGAGTCGCATTTAAATAGTCATGAACTGGGTAGGGTGAGTAGTTTATACAACTTAGCGGGTTAGGATTGGATATCCAAAGATAACATGACTAACTTGATAAGCTGTATAAATTATTTAGACCTACGTAGGTGATTATGTTGCACCTAATTAATGAGTGAACAATAGGTATGCCTAGGTTTCGCCCAAAGGAGGACCTAGGTGATGTCAATAGTTCATCATTATAAATGTTTATAATTCTCAAAGCTTTTATTAAGTATTGTCCTATTTTGTTTCCTGTTATAGTTCCTTATTTTACTGCACTAGAATATCTGAAGGCCGGGAAAGACTGCTTTAAATTTGCTAATAAGTCACTTGTAGATACGATTATGGTTGAGTTAACCACCATGAAATATGATGGTAGTCGTGGAGTTCAAGAGCACATCTTGAACATGTATGACAAAGCTGCAATGCTTGCAACCTTGGGAATTCAAGTGGATGAGTCTTTCCTTATTCAAGTTATACTCAACTCACTTCAGGCATAGTTTGACCCATTCAAAATTCACTGTAATGCCCACGAGAAAGAGTGGAGTTTGAATGAGCTAACAAACTTGTGTGTTCATGAGGAAGTGGGATTGAGAAAGGAAAGGCATCAAACTGCATTGGCAGTGACTCAAGTTGCTATGAAAGAAAAGGGTAAAGTGAGAAAATATTCACCAATGAAAGTCGATGAACCTGAGAAAAGTAGTCAGGCTCATAATGGTCTCACTGTCAAGGGTCACTTTTGTGGCTGTAAGGGACATGTGAAGGAGGACTGCAATAAACGTAAGGCTGGGTTCGAAAAGAAGTGTAATAATCTTTCTTTTGTATGTTACGAATCAAATCTTGCTGAAGTTCCTTCTAATACTTGGTGGATAGATTCTGGAGCTACGACTCACATTACGAATTCCTTGCAGGGATACCTTTTAACCTAGAAACCGGAGGAAAGTGAGAGATTTGTCTATTTAGGGAACCGTCTCAAGGCTAAAGTGGTAGCTGTTGGTAACTATCGCTTGGTTTTAGAGACGGGTCATCAGATAGATCTTGACGACACTTTTTATGTTCCCTCTATTTCCAGGAATTTGGTTTCTTTATCTAGATTAGATTGTTCTGGATATTCAGTTTCATTTGGTTGTCGAAAACTCAAATTAATGTTTAATTCAATAATGGTTGGTTCTGGTGATTTATATGATGGTTTATATAAAATTGCATTGAATCATGAGTTTGCACAATCATTAGTGACCCTGCATTCGGATGTTGGTTTAAAACGTGGTCCAATTGATGAAAAATCATTTACCCTGTGGCATAGACGATTGGGGCATATCTCTAAGGATAGAATTGACAGATTGGTGAAGAATGGAATTTTAGAAGACCTAAATTTCACTGATTTTGAAATTTGTGTGGATTGTATTAAGGGAAAGCAAACCAAACACACAAAGAAAGGTGCCACTAGAAGCAATGCACTTCTTGAGATAATCCACACTGATATTTGCGAAAGTCCTATTCCATGTTTTACTGGACAAAAATACTTTATCACCTTTATAGATGACTTCTCACGTTATGGTTACGTATATCTAATTCATGAAAAGTCTCAAGCCGTTGACATCCTTGAGGTGTACATTACTGAGGTCGAGAGACAATTAGATAGAAAGGTTAAAATAGTGAGGTCGGATAGAGGTGGTGAGTTTTATGGAAAATATGATGAGTCAGGCCAAAATCCTGGCCCATTTGCCAAACTGTTAGAAAAGCGAGGCATTCGTGCTCAATACACAATGCCTGGTACGCCACAGCAGAACGGTGTTGCTGAGAGGCGTAATCGTACACTTATGGATATGGTTAGAAGCATGATGAGTTTTTCAAATGTACCTGTTTCCTTGTGGAGTGAAGCATTAAAGACCGCTATGTATCTCTTAAATAGGGTTCCCAATAAGGCGATTCCAACTACTCCTTTTCAGTTGTGGGCTGGTAGGAACCCAGTTTAAGACATTTACATATTTGGGGTTATCCGGCGGAAGCTAGAATATATAATCCACAAGAGAAAAAGTTAGATTTTCGAACAATTTATGGATATTTTATTGGTTATCCAGAAAAGTCTAAGGGGTACAAATTTTACTGTCCTAACCATAGTACGAGCATAGTTGAAACCGGAAATGCGAAATTCCTAGAGAATGGCGAAAATAGTGGGAGTGAAAAATCAAGAAAGGTTAATTTTGATGAAGAAAGAGTTGATATCCCAACAATTCTTCCTCATCGAGAAGTTGTTATTCCTCAATCAATTGAGGAGAATGAACAACATGTAGGTAATGATTCTCCACTTCATGAGGATACCGCCATTGAAAGTATTGTAGAACCACCACAACCGGCAGTTCTGAGAAGATCTCAGAGGGAAAGAAAGTCTGCCATTTCAGATGATTATGTGGTGTATCTACAAGAATCGGATTTTGACATTGGGATTAAGAATGACCCGGTTTCGTTTTCACAAGCCATGAATAGTGATGATTCTAATAAATGGGTTGACGCTATGAGTGATGAGTTGAAATCAATGGACCAGAATAAAGTTTGGGATCTCGTTGAATTGCCTACTAATTGTAAGAAAGTTGGCTGTAAGTGGGTCTTTAAGACCAAGCGCGACGCAAAAGGCAATATCGAACGATTTAAGGCCAGACTTGTGGCCAAGGGTTTCACTCAGAAAGAAGGCGTTGACTATAAGGAGACCTTCTCTCCTGTGTCAAAGAAGGACTCACTTAGAATCATCTTGGCCCTAGTAGCTCATTATGACTTGGAGCTGCATCAGATGGATGTGAAAACCGCTTTTCTGAATGGTAGTTTGGATGAGGATATTTACATGGAGCAACCTGAAGGATTCGCAATAAAAGGGAAAGAGCATTTGGCATGCAAATTAAAGAGATCCATATATGGTCTTAAACAAGCTTCCAGGCAATGGTATTTAAGGTTTAACGATACCATTACCTCCTTCGGATTCAAAGAAAATGTTGTTGATCAATGTATATATCTGAAGGTTGGTGGGAGTAAGTTTATTATTTTAGTGCTATATGTGGATGATTTTTTGTTAGCCAGTAATGACCTTGGTTTAGTACATGAAATTAAGGGATATCTCTCGAAGAACTTTAAAATGGTTGATATGGGTGAAACAACTTATGTTATTGGCATAGAGATCTTTAGAGATCGATCTCGAGGACTGCTAGGACTGTCTCAGAAGAGGTATATTAATCGAGTTCTAAAGAGATTCAATATGCGGCTTTGCTCAATAAGTGATGCGCCCATTGTCAAGGGTGACAAATTTAATGAAAGCCAGTGCCCAAAGAATGACTTAGAATGAAAGCAAATGGATAAAATTCCATATGTATCAGCATTATGGAGTTTGATGTATGCCCAGACTTGCACTAGACTGGATATTAGTTTTGCAGTAGGAATGTTGGGCATATATCAAAGTAATCCAGGAATGGAAAATTGAAAAGCAGTGAATAAGGTTATGAGGAATCAAGGACTATATGCTTACTTATAGAAAATTGGATCATTTGACATGATTGGATACTCGGATTTAGATTTTGTTGGTTGTCTCGATAGCAGAAAGTAAATATTACGTTTATTTTTCTTTCTGTTAGATGCTGGAGTAACCTCATGAAATGTGTGAAGCATTCTATAGCTTACTGCTTCATACATAATGAAAACCGAGTTTGTGGCATGCTTTGAGGCCACATATCATGTTTATAGTTGCGGAACTTCATCTTTGGTCTTGGTGTTGTCGACTCAATTGTCAGACCGAATGAAGATTTATTGTGATAATTCCGCTATATTTTTATTCTCTAAGAATGTCAAGTATTTAAGTGATTCCAAGCACATGGAAGCAAAGTACTTGGTTGTTAGAGAATGAGTCCAGAAACAACAAGTGTCAATTTAAAATTGAGTACCACTCTTATGATTGTTGATCTATTAATGAAGGGATTGCCGCCAAAGACTTATAACATGTTTTCAGGATGAGTCTTTTAACAACCCTTGATTGAGTGGTCATAGTGCATGACACTGTTTAGCGCAAATAAAAGTTTGTTTCTGATTTTCCTGTTTCCAATTATGCGTGTACATATTATTTTGGATTATGTTCAACAGGAAATGTCTTGACAAGACAAATTACGGGGGCTTTGGGCATTACAGCCTAAATAATGATATTTTTCCTATTATGGACTTGGTTAGTGAAGGTTGTCAATGGTGTGGTGCATAGAAGGGAATATGACATGGTGCTATACAACCGCTATGACTCACATTGGTGGTCTGAATTAATCACAGTATTAAAGTTTCTAATTGGTTTGAACCTATTGGCTATTTTAAATCCGTGATCACGTGTCAAAGTTTTTAGTGTGGAGCCCACTCGAGTCTTTTTAAACAAAATGCATATTTTGAAGAAATATACTTTGCATCACAATCGGCTTGATGGGCCAAGTGGGAGAATGTTAGTTTTTTCCCAGTAGTGTGGCCCACTAGCCTCCACGTTTTGTGCATATGGGACTCCACCATCAGATAAGCCAATGAAGTGTTATGGTTCATTACGATAACTAATTAGAATTATAGATTAAGGAAAACTCTTGATAATGAAAGAGACCTTGATGGACTAGGTGTCTTTTAATAATTATCTCTAAGGCCCTCTTCTCTCCTCTATAAAAGGTAGAATACCTACCCCTTATTCCTACGGTTTTTCCATCAATTAAAGTACTGGGGTATCCTAGAATAGTAGAGACAGAGAGAAGAAGGTGAGCCAAGAATTAAGGTGTTTCTAATTAAGGGGTTTGCTGCTTCTAATCTCGATGGCCAACAAAGGTACGCTATTTATTGTTCTTGAGATGTGTTGAATTCAAGATCCTGTTATATCTGTTTTCCGCATAATAGATAAAATACAGATATATGATTTACAGCTTAAACCGAAGTTTCTAATAACTCATTCGCGTGTAAGCATAACATACACTGTCCCTATCGGGCCCTCTACGATCTCTTCCAAGCCTTTGCCCCTCTTCCATACAGTGACAGAGTCACGATTTTCCTATGGGAAAGTGGGCATGCATGATTTCCTGCCAATTGTTCATATCGTGCGTGCTGAATTTTCACATGGTATACTCTCCATAAATCACGACAAATTCTGCGGGTGCTACATCAATAATCATTTTTGTTGAAAGATAGAGAGGTGGTCGGCCCACGTAACGTGTGTTTCGACTACTATTAGCTGGGAGTACTACGCAACCCTGTCACATTGTACTCAGATTACCCCAAAAATAGTGAAACGCATGGTTTCAGGACTACTGTGCCTTTACAAACACCTGTTGATGCATGGAATTCCCTTTGTACCAAAAGCATATGTAGCTATGCATATGCTAAGCTATGAATCAATAGTGCAAAAGTTTCTGCTAGAATGCCGCGCTAGCTCTCCCGGAGGTTTGGGTTGCGCAGTCGGGTCCATTTAGTGGCCTAGCTGTAGAGCTGTTCCTCTGTTACAAAAAAAAAAAAAGTTTCTGTTAGAATCATACTTGGTGCTCTTCTTGTGGCACAAATTAATCCCACTTTTGATACACGAATGAGTTATTCATGAACATTATAGTTAGGAAAATACAGAAGGAGATATAAAACACACACAAAATAAAAATAAAAAATTTAATGCACACATTTAAACACAATAATACTAGATTTAACTAGGTGTACTTAATGCGGAATATGTTCCCTTTTGTATGTGCAACTGCGGCGAAATCACTATGTGAGACAACACCGGGAGACGAAAGCTAGGGAAGCGAATTCGAATGAGAATAGAAACCCCTGTCGTCCTAGCCGTAGACGATGGATACTAGCTAGCTAGCGCCAAGTATTCTGCCGGGAAAGTACAATCGCAAGAATCAAACCATAAGGCAAAATGATTTTATACAATGAAGATCAATATAATCACATCAAAATTTTTCCTATCCCTACAATGTAAAAAGTTACAGATCCATCAAATTAAAGTTCTAAAAATATGTTCAGCAGAAGTTGACTTCTTTCCTTTTTGGAAAAATATAAACGTTGACTTAGTGTCAATATTCTTTTTTGATAAGTCCGTATCTGCATTAGTGGGACCAATTATTAAGACAAATTTCATTAGCGTGAGCCCTTAGGGTTGGTCCGGTTGGTTGGTGAGTTTGTTCCCATACAATTAATCAGGATTCAATTTTTAGGATTAAGTCGAAAGAAAGTAGTAATTTCTAGTGAATCACCAATTTCGGAGTAGATGACCTACTTTTGACTGAACAGGGAAAGAGAGTAGTCGACATAACCAGCAGACACCCTTGATTGTCGAACCCAAAAAAGAAGAAGAGAGAAGCGGTTGTTTGGGGAACATAGGGATCAAGCAATGGGATATGTTTAGAGAATGAGAAATTTTTAAAACAGAATTATGAGAGAGAGAGAGAGAGAGAGAGAGATTCGTTAGAAAAGCAGATGATTCCATTTGGATCTTCCAAATCAACAAATAAAATCTTGAAAGTTAGAGCAAATCGGATCGTGATTTTTTTTCCTCTTAAACTACAAAAAAACGTTATTCCTCTATGTGATATAGGAGTATCAGTTATGTACCTAGTAATACCAAAAAAATGCCGTACATATATGCTCATATATTCCACGTAAAGCTTATAAACTAATTGAGTTCTCGTGTTTGTTCATCGAAAGCTCGTTTCAAATCGATGAACGCTGATTTTTTCCCCCTTAAAATACAAAATTTTCATAGCATTGTGTATCAAAACTCATAAATTTATTTGTGAAATTTATAACTTTTGTATGAAGATTCAAGCGTTTGCATGAAAATTCTTAACGTTTGTTTCAAAATTAATAATAACATCAAGACAAAAACTCATAACAAACGTCAAGGATTGGAATTAAGGTTACGAATTGCTATCCAAAAGTTGTAAGACATTTATGTTTGAATTTCTAGGCAAACTGGTATGAACTCAAGGCGATTCAAGGGTACATATAATACACACCTAAATATGGGTATGTATTATAGCATTTCTTTTTTAAAAATTCAAATTACTTGAGATCAGCTCGTGATCAATTCGATGAAAATTCCTTTGAGATTGGTAACAATTCAATCTTAAACATATTTCCAAAACTCATTAAGTTTTCCAACCACAGTTGAACAATTAATTGCTTGCCTCGTTTGTAAATCCTAATTTCTAGCTAGGGACAGAGCAGCATAAAAAATGGAAACTAAACCAAACCACTCGTCTTGAACCAAATCCATGGATTGATCAGACTGGATTGCTGGCTGGACGATTTGTTTCTCATCCCTCAAAATAATTGTGGACCTCAACCCGTCTGATGAGGCTAAGGATACGCCAATACGGGAAAAGAAAAAAATGGAAACAAAAGTCGATCGATGATATTTTGGGTATCCCAAAATTCAAGAAGAGTGGCAGAAGAAAGAAGCAAATTAAAACGTGAGGTGTTTAGATTTGCTGTTGCAGCTGCTACTCTATCAACGCGTGGTGTTTAGATTTGCTGTTGTAGCTGCTGCTCTATCCTCTTCTTCTGATGGCTTTAATAGGTTTTACCGGAATGAGTCTCAAGCTATTGGGTCTTTAAATAAGATCATGGAACTGATATCATGGTGATGATGAGGAAGTTATAAGCATAATCATGACTATGGAAGTTGAAGATGAGGAAAGGGCAAAGGTCCGACTTCCCAACATGATGATTGATCCTTGGGTATTTCTTTGGGGGTTATTTAACTTATTTTGCCTTGGTTTTGGGTTTTTTCTTTTGGGGTTTCGCCAACCAACTTCGGTTTGATTTTCTTCCCTCTTGGGGCCCTAGCGATAGTTGATTGTCGAAGTGAGGGGGTGCTTTTTGTGGGTATGGTCTTGCTCTGATTTAATGTCTTGTGCTTTGAGTTCCTTTAATTTTTGTAAATCATTTTCAAAGGTTAATTAAAAAAAATGATAAAAATCAAGAACTGTAAGGTACACAATTGCTCATTTATTGGCTTATTAACAAAAAAAAAGAGAGTAGAATTTTAAAAATTCACAAAATATTTTAGTGGGATCTAAGTTATACTTCACAAGTCATTTTCTGATTGGCTGTATTTTAATCAATTACTACTTGCGATGGTGCAGTTGGCAAACCAATCTGATGTAGAGTTATCCAAAAAATGGCAAGTCTGAAATGAATTGCTCTTTACCCTAAACAATTAACAGATGCTTAAAAAGGAACCCAATTGAGAGAGAGAGAGAGAGAGAGAAATGCTCCATTTTTATTTCTTTCCTTCTTTTTGTGTGAACCTTATGCAACACCTAAGAAACCATGCAAAATGGTCCCCTATATACTACACTGTCCCCATTCTTCTTTTGGCTCATGCTTTCTTCTTACTATACGTATAGAGAGAGAGAGAGAGAGAGAGAGAGAGAGAGAGAGAGAGAGAGAGGGTCCCCCATCCTCTCCAACCCTAAAGTTAATCAATTCTGTTACAATATTTAGAAGGGTCGGCTTCTCTGCACGCCCAAAATAGGACTACATCGTGCAGTGACCTTTACGATGATGTCCACAAAAAATGACTCAACCACTTGATTCAACGAAATTTGTCTGGGAGAAACACTGAAACCGTTTTCACAAAACAAAAGTATACCAATCAAGTAGTTTCCAATGTCCGATCAACTCGAACTTTTTCGTAGAAGTCTTATTGAATAATCTCGCCAGTATGAACAGTTCAGATCATCGAAAAAGGATTCGAACGAACCCGTGGAGCTCAAATTTCACTCCATAATCCCGAATGATCAATTTATAGAGACGCTTTCTTCTATTTAACCCTCACATCTAAACCTGCACTGCCCACCTGCATGGTGTTTAGTGGCGTGACAATATTCAATTTCACCAGGGGGACCACTTTCTGCATTAATATTATTTCGTAATATCAAATAAAATGGAAAAAAAAAAAATTTCCCACTTAAATTCCAATAAAAAAAACCCTAAATTCCCTTTTGATTCCTCTGCTTCGCACCTCTATTTATACCCATTCCACCCCCTCTATTCTAGGCGTGCTTCAGAAGATGGAGAAGAAGAAAAACACTTCCATAGGGGCTAGGGCTATAGAGCTAGGGTTTCCCCCTTTTTCCCCCACAGGGAGATTTAATTCCCTATTCCCTCCCATGGAGTGTGCACAGTTATCTTATCGTGCACCGCCATCGGTTGAAGCTGCCAGCATGATCTAAACATCTCTCCTTTGATTTTGAGAGAAGATCAGATCATATGGTAGCTTCACCTGTTGTTCGTGCCACGAAAAAGAAAAAAAAGAAACCCTAATTTCCAGACATACATACAGGCCCGTGAGTGTCTTCTCAATACATAAAATGGTATGTGGCCGATGTTCTTGTGCTCTCTATTGCAGTTTCATTGATTTGGGGTTTTATTGTTTTCTCTCTTTGTGTGTTTTTTCCCCCCCGTAATCTTACGCTGAAAATGTCAACGCAGATGGGTTGTTAAAATTTGGAGTGAGAAGAATTTTCGGATACCGGGCGCGGTTCGATGATTCCGAGATCACCTCGTACTCCTTGTTTTAGAGGGTATGGATATGGATCTCTCTTTTCATGTTACTGTTTTTCGATGTTGTAGGTTTATTTTATATGAAGTGTGAGAACGGATGTTCCTTCCGATAAAATTGGAATGATATAGAGAAGAACTTAGAGCGGATACTGAACACTACTTGGATCGAAATGGCTCTTGTAAATCACCAGTGGATGGAAAAGTGGGGATCTTGAACCTTTTGGTGTGGATTGTTACGAGATTTTCGTGTTTTTGTCGGCGAGAAACTTGAGATTTGAACTATGATTTATTACAAGGGGATTTTAGGAGGCAAAATGTATTCCAGAATAGATTTCATACCTACAGCAAATAAATTAGAGAGATTTTTTGGTCCTTTTTTTGTTTTTAATTTGAACTTCGATTTTGTGACCCTTGGCCTCATAAGTTTTGAGAAAAGGAGATTTAATCCTCAACATTTTACCGTCAACAGATGACGGTTTGTTTCTTTATGATTTAGGGATTTCATGAACCTGGTGGGATCTGAGAGAGAGAGAGAGAGAGAGAGAGAGAGGCTATGCCCAGTTTCCCAAATAGTGCTCTGAATCTGTCATCTGCTTTCCTTCTTGTTATCTTGGGATGAATGCTGCCGTACTGTAACGCCAGTTTATGTCTTTTCTTTTCCTTCGCACATTTTAATGGTTTTCATAGCTAATCAAGATCTCCCGAGAGAGAGAGAGAGAGAGAGAGAGAGAGAGAGACAAAAGATCTTGAAACCATTTGCAAGAAAACATTTGTTGAAAAAACGTCACTAGAAATCCCTCATGTCTTGTGATGGATCCCCCTAGATTGCTAATCCGCAAGAGCTCTCCCTGACTAGGGTTTTTCCTCTTTCGAAGGGATAGGGTTGAAATCTTTCCAACATCTAACATAGCTTCATGCAAGAGAAAAACATGAAGTTAGCATCTTGGCTTTCCATCCGGATGCTAATTAAATCAAAGTATCCGGATATGGTATTGGTGATATGACTATATATCGGTCCATTGAATTGTGTCGGCCAATATGTACATATAAATATCGGTCTTGAAACTCCCGAGGTGTCGAAAAAAATCCTGGTTTCCATCCAAATTCTAGAGTGGTCCTTGCAAGGCATATACAAGTACCGCATTTCCTTTAATAAAATGTTACTGTTGCTGGTTAAAAAAAAAATATCCCAGTACTGCAATTAATATGTCTATTGATCTTTCTATAAGGACATCTGCTATGATGAGAAAATAATAAAGGAAATTAAGAGCTTTTTTATTTTTCTTGATAACAGGGAATCTGAGATGACACTATCAACTGGGACAACTGGTTTGTCTCATGTGAAGAAGATATCCACAAAAGCATCTTGGCAGATTTTTGGTTGTGACTGGGGTTGGGGTGGTACCACTTCTTCTGCCTCTCCCATAGTGCTATTTGTCATTTGATCTTAGTACACCTTTTCTGAACATGTACTCCCCAAGTCCCAAGTTTTTCCCACTCTAAAGAGGAAAGGGTTAGGGGTGGAAGAAAAAAATAGAAGATAAATTGGACCCAAAAACAGGAAGAAAAAAAAAAAAAGGGACCAAATTGGTGATTCGGTTTGGTTTATGGAGGTAACCGAATTGGTCCGGTTTGATTTTTAGTTAAAACCGAAAGAATCGGTTTGGTCTGGTTCTCACCACCATCTGGTTAACAACTGTAAATTGTGCGACCACTGTTAGTTTATGTTTTTTTTGCATTTCATATCGTTATGATACAAATAAGAAGAATTTGTACAAGTAAAATAATTTCATTTTTCATTCTTATATATGTATGCATGGATGATTAATTTTGGATCCCGCGCAGTTGGAAAATCTCAATCTATAAAAGTATGAGGAACGTCAGAACTTATTCACTAGCTTTGTTGTGGTTACTCTTCAATTTTTTGTTGAGAAAAGATGAAGATTGTGGTAGATAATTTATACACTGAAATAGTTAATGAAAACTGAAGCAGCTATTGAGAGAATTAAGTTTGAGAAATCAAAAGCAAATTAATCATATTTTAGAGCATTTTTTTAGTACGGAAAAATAGTGTTACATAGCTTTGAAAAAAGGAATGCAAAATTGTGCTCTCCCTCCCCTTATGGATAGTTGAAAGTTTAGAGAGGAACCCTTTAGATCTGAAATATGATTATACATTCTGTAGAGAGAAATAGTTTATGGTGAAGCCCATTTGTAGAAACTAAAATGGACAAACATTGATGTCATTAGAACAATATTCCGGAACCGGGGACCCTAAAGTGCAAGGATGCATGTAGTGTGCGATCCAAGCCGTTCGAAAGTGTTCAAATTTGCTAAAAGTATCCTACAGGTAAGGTACTTTCTTACTTGTATGGATATTATGCAATACAGGGTTCCCGGTTCCATGTAAATTCCCACTTTATAGTTTCTACCTTCCTTTGGGCAACGATTATCCACAGTGCACACACCTTTCACATTCTCTCAGTATATAACCATGAAATAAAAACGTCAGTTACATTTATCTTCTGGATTTTTTCCAAAGGTACGTCTTTAAGTTTGTGTGTCATTGATGAATGTGAAAAGGAAAAAAGGAATCAATTTCTAGGGTTTGTTGCATGTGCCATTAGCTGCACACTTCCATTACAATGGCTTCTGTTGTGTTCAAAGAGCACTGATTTGAGGTTGAAATGTAAATGTTATGTGCTTTCTACAACCATTTATGTTGAGTCTGAACCGATTGTTTTCGGGTATGGGATCGAACCTTAAACCTTTTTAAGAGTGTTCTCGCACTTTCACAAACTCTCAATTCTACGTACTTATGTATAGCGATTGGACATCTTCGTAGTATATATATACTTTAGTACTCTTTTTCCGTCATCTTAGAACAACGACACCGATCATAGACGTAGCTCATATTGGGTGAACCACATAAATCTTGCGCTTCTTTTTGATAGTTGGAAAACCTGTGATGGGCCAAAATAGACAACTTGTGTACTTAAACACCACAAGTAGAGTGTTGATTTCCAACCAATCGTGATTAGCTCGGTTTGTTAGAACTCCTGCATCTTAGTAGGAGGTCAAAAATTCAAAAATTCCCACCAGGGTCAGTCCAAAGGTTTTTAATGCTCAAGGCCTAATAAAAAAAAGTGTGCCCTTGTAATACTTAATAATTTTTACAACAACAATCACAATACGAGAAAACCAAACTAATATAAAGTTCTACTAATCATTACATACGAAATACAAAATACAAAGTCTCCAAATAGGCAAATATCACTTGAATATTACTCATGTTGCAGTTCTAGAAGCAAAAGTATTAATTAAATTTGTATAATCCACATCTTTCACAAAGTCATTTTCAATTAAAAACACCGATAACCCGTTTAGTCTTTCTTGTGACGTGGTTGATCGAAAGTAATTTTTGATGAATTTCAACTTTGAAAAGTTTCTTTCTTCCATAACACTAATCGGTAGAGATTATGGGATGGTGGGTTAGGCACTTGGGCTTATGGAATGGTGGGTTGGGCTAACTAATTACCTTAAATTTGGCATTTTTTTCATTCTATTAAGCTTAAAAAGAGTCTTATGTACTCAAACTCAAGTAATAAAAATATTAGAGTGTCCCTAAAATTAGGAATTTTTAGAATGCCCAAGGCCAGGCCTCTTAGGCATTGGGGTTGGGTCGGCATTGCTTCCCACCTATGTATGTGTGGGTGTTGGGGCTATTAGTTGAGTCGGGCGGGCTTATAGAGATCGTGATTTCAGTTTGATACACTTTGATACTTGTATATATTTTCCTACCGCTCGTGATACTTGTTAGATTTCCAGCACATGTATGTTGTGCTTGGTAGTTGTGGCTGAAGAGTGAAGATCTTTTAAGGATTTGGGTCAAATTGAATTTTTTTGGATCATCAAAATTAATAAATCATTGTGGATTTTCTTCCCCAGCTTTGTGCTCCCTACATCTCGAAACTCCGAATCATTTGTTCTTGCACTGTCAATTCTCTTGGAATATCTGGTCCCTAATTATGGATTGGTGGCATGTTACGTTGGTATGTCCGAACTCGTTGTCTGATCTGGCTCTATGGTGGTTTGACTCCAGATTTCGGAATCTACAGAAAAATGTCTGGAAAGCGTCTTTTTTTGCCACTTTGTGGCTAGCTCGAAATGACTATGTGTTTAACAATGCTACCACGAGTGTTGAGGTGGTGGGGGAATTCATAAAAACGAGGGTCGCAATGTGGATGAAGTCCAAGCTCGCAATCAAGATTTATTCGGTAGAGGAGTTTAAGGTGTTTCTTGATGGTATTCGTAAAGCTCAAGTTGTAGCTCATGTTGAGGTGTTGAGTCCTTTCAACTTTTTGTTGGATGGGCTAGTTATATTCTCTTTCTTTTTGTAATCCCCTCGATGTACCCTTTCGAGCTTATACAAAAGTTTCGTTTGCCGAGAAAAAAAATGTTTACCGAACTTATAAGATGTGGCAAAATATAAAAATTTGTGAGATTGGGATGCAGTACTAGGTTTGGCCGTTTGGGGTTTGAGGCCGAGCACCCTCGATCCCAAAATACAATTCCTTTCTCCATATTTGGACGTAGGCAATTGTCGAACCACGTAAACACCGTAGTCTCTCTGTTTGTCTGTGAGCATTTAGTTTAATTATGGTTACAATATAAAGTACATAAACCCCGTTTCGCTAAACTTTTAGCAATTTTTGTCCTTATTTAATTTTATTTTTTTTGCATCTGTTAGTTTATACGTCAAACTTTTGTGGATTATGAATTCGCCTTGATGATAAAAAGTAAAAAAAAAATTACTTTTACCTAAATATTTTGAAAAATAACCACTTTTTAACCCAAAAAAGTCAAAAAAGTTGATTTTTTTTTTTGCTGAAATTAAAAGTGGTTATTTTCCAAAATATATGGGTTAAAGTATTTTTTTTTTTTAACTTTTTCGATTCATGTTGTGCTTACGACGTAAAGATGCACTCCCGGATGTAATAGCCCGAAGCATAGGGCTTGTAGTTGTTGGCAGAATAACTTGGTAAGACTGAGATCGATCCGCAGGTAACTCAAATATATATAGCTTGTTTGGATTGTAGGCTTTATGTAAGATTTTCGGCGTTTAAACGGCCAACTATCGATTTTGCTTTAGAAATTGAAAAACTATTATAAAAAGACTAGAAAAGAGGTTTGAACTTAGATAAAACAAACGGCAAGGTCTAGGAGCTCAAATTGCCCAATGACTTGGCCGTTTTAACCGTTTCTTTCTTACCACTCCAAGCCAAGATGTAGACAATCTTAACCGGAAGCACTCAACGTTAAAAGCCGAGCATAATCATGGTATTAGCTCGGAAATGACTTAATCTCATTTATAAGACATTTAACTCAAATGCCGGGAGCGTTTAAAGCCCCAAGCCCCGTGTGCAAAACTAAAGTTAAAACTCCGGGCAACACACAGTCAAAAAAGGAATATATTAACCCTTTGGTTTGGCCGAAAATTAGAGTTTAAGCCCTTACCTTACTAAAATCATGATCAAGTCATAGAAAAATCATTAAAACAACTAATTCATGGGAGAGAGATCATCCCATGACCAAGCCTAGAAGACTACTCAATCATAGTTACAAAACAAGACATAGCATAGAAGTAAGACAAGTTATTTAACCGTAGGAAAAGAAAATAAATTTGATATTAAGTAGAATCTAGTACGTAGCTATAATATTAATAAACGAGAAAACAATAAACGAACTAAACTTACTTGAGTTCTTAAAAAAATTACACTTGAGAAAAGCTTGAAAGCTTTGGAAATTTCCTAGAAAGCAAGAAAGACTAGGCCTAAATCTAACTAATGGTCCTCCTTTCCATAAAAGGCATACACCCATATATATCGGGCCTAAAGGATGGGTTACAAAGGACCAAAAGACCCCCAAAAATATCCCAAAAAACTTGCCAAAAGTGAAAACTTTTCATAAATGGAAAGTTGAAAAAGTTAACAAAAATCTGCAAAATTTCCAAACAATACCGGAACCAACATTTTTGGACAACTTCTGGACTGCCAGTACCGGTACTGGGGAATTCTCAGTACCGGTACTCGCTGGGCAAATTTTTTGGGCAACTTCACGGGCTCGCTCCGGACCCTCCGAACTAGAATTTGGGTATTCTTTGGACCGTTGAAAAGCTTGTTGAGTTGGCTTTCTAATCCAAGTGGTTTGAATCAAAAATAATTTGTACATCAAAAGTTATGACGATTTTATCCTCAGCTGATCAGAAGATGAATTGCTTTGGTAAAATCCTCATATGTCCTTCAATTCCCTTGACCCTTGGGCGACCCGAGCAACCTCCAATCCATCTCTTCGAGCACCATAATGGGGTGGCACGTGACCTTGAGTACTTGGTTGCACCCGGAGCATTCCTTAGCGTTCAAACGTGCCTAATTTATACGAATTACCTAAAATACACAAAAACCTACCTTACGTGCAATATCACATAAAAACGACAATATATATGTACAAACACAACATACTAGAAGACTTAAGCACCAAGAATATGCATTATTGGGTGCTTATCATGTTGACAAGAGTCAAGAGGAATCGAAAAACTAAAAAAGTGAAGCGCAAAACTAACAAACGCGAAAAAAATTCAAATAAGAACAACACCAAAAAAAAAAGTCCTGAAAGTCCTCAGTGGAACACCGTGTATCTCTCAGTTGCAAGAACCTAGCAAAGTTTGCGAATAAGTACATTTCTAACTCTCCATACATGAATCGACCAGAGACGGAATCAAGATTTTACTCTAAAAGTGGCGAAATGTATACTAAAAAAAATGCATTACAATATTAATAGTCACCGGCTCTAGAAAAAATTAAAATAACAAAAATTATTTGCTGATGGAGCATAAGAAAATATTAACTTTAATTTTGGGCATCGATAATGCTACTCCCCAAATTTATAATGTCACTCCCCAAATCCCTATATTGATTTTCCAAATTTATAATGCTACTCCACTGCACTCCCTTTTTGGAAGTGGTATTTTAAATTTGGGGAGTGACATTATAATTAAATTCTCTTAATTTTTTAGGCTAAGTTGTTTTAGGGTTAGAGTGTGAATTTTTTTTAATTACACATCATCATTTATATTGTTTCACTTTGGCAAATTAAATTTAGTTTTAGAATACTTTTTTGGGTCTCCTTTCTTGAAAAAAAAATAAAATATTTATGATTAGTATATAATAAAAATTAAGGAAAAAATCTAATATTAGCGAGACTATATAAGTTGGGATAAAAAAAATTCACATATAATAATTTCATTTTTTAATATTCTTGTCGTGGCGACCACCGCCACTAGACCTCCCTAGTTCCATCCTTAGAACCGACCATTCATGTACCAAGTGCATGTATCTATTATAGTGATGGGTAGAAAAAGGATCAAAAGAAGTGTATCATGCAAGCCCTTCATTTCCTTCATAAGTACATTTTGTAAGTGCCCTTTCCCACACATGTTATAAACATTCGACTACGATAAATTAGGGTTCTTGATTTTTACTAAGTTTGTCATTAGAATGCCACAATATATATTCGTCGGAACTCAATTTCGTAAAACATCAGATATACCGTAGAAGATGTGGCAGTCGTAATATAATTCGCTCATTATCTATCGGATGAGATTCATACTATAGAATTACATATTTCTAAGCATTAGTACGTCTGACAAATAAAACAGTGTTTTGATCAGTCTCTTCTGGTTTTCATTGATGCATTAATCTATCGAAATTCCTTCGGTGAAGAAAAATCTAATTCTGGGAATATGGAACGGAGCATATTTTCATAGTGAGAGAGAAACAAACCAAAGTAAAATACTGAAAATTTATGGCTTATAAGCAAAAATTCAGACTTGTTGTAATCTCTTTATTCAATGAAGTTTATAAATTTTCACTTTTCCAATAAAAACTGTGTTAATTTGTATGTACATTTTGCATATAGTTGTTGAAAAATAAGGGAATTTGATTGTCCAACATGAGCTATAGATGACTCCCTTGTCACATTGGCTGAGCAAGGCGCATATCTAGGATTGGTTCCCTGCTCCATAGTCAATCTGTTTCTTATTTGTCTCTTCGCGGGAGAGAGGTCGTCTCCGTCCTCAACCTCTACTTCTGACCAACTTAGGTGCAATCTCAGTTGGCCTGAATCTTTGCTGACTTCAAGTGTTTTTAATAGGCATGATCGCCCTCCTCCAGGCGCGACACTTCTAATATACCTTGAAAAAGCAATCCATGATTATCATTGAATAGATAGAATGCTATAGTAACAAAGAAACTGGGTTACCTACTGTTTAAAGTTAATCGAGCTTTCATGCATGGGCCAAGCACTAACCCAAAGGGCTAGCCCGGTACCTGCCAAGGGGTTGTTTGGTGTGGAATCTAGAGACCGCAGTCGCTGCCAGGCCACCCTATATACCTGTCCACCCCACGAACAAGAGCCCACTAAAAGGCCGGTTTGGATATAAAGCTATTTGTCACGGGCCGGGCTCGAACCGAAAGACTAGCCTTTTGGGCAAAGTTACCTTACTTGTTACATGACACATCCCAGTGCTATCCATTGCGAGATTGAGAGGCAGTGAGTGAGTCAGTGACAGAGAGCTTTCATTCTGATACTTGTGGCCCGATAACCGGAAATCCCGGCCATTAATGATTTCAGCATATAAAGAACAAAGAATGAAGCTATGAACTTTTTCCTACTCCTTTTTTCCCATTGTACAGGTCAATTGAGCATGTCTTGGGCTTCGAATTCGACTTGGAGTTTTCTTTTTTGGCTCAATAAATGGTTAGGAAGGGGCGACTAACGTATTGACCCGCTTTGAGCATGACTACAGGTGATCCTAACCACTGAAGAATTTTCGACTGGAGGTGCACTTGCGAGGTGCCCACATGCTGGAGGGGACAACCCATTACCACAATCACACAAGCAACGTTTGGTTCAAGAGGAGTACTACCAGAAAGTTGGTTCAAACTCACAACCACATGGAGAAGAGGAAGTAGAAGTTTCACCCCACCCCTTTGCTAACTCAGCTACCACTGTGGTACTTTCAACTTGTAGTTACAAAAGGTTGACAGTATTGAAACTTTTTCACCCCAGAGGCACTATTGCAAACCAATTAAGTGATCATTCTTTTGACATTATATTGATCCTAGCTTGTTCATTTCATTCTTTTTCCTCTTTTCAAGGTCTTTTCCCTATTTGTTTAGTGTTAACACATGTTGCGCGATTATAGAATTCTAGTTCTAGAAACATTCAACGAGATGCTCCGAAGGAAACTAAAGCTCTTGCTCTTATATAATCACTGATCTAGATTGTAAACACTGCAGCTGCACGAATCATCATCCAATATACAAAGTGGCCACTATCAAATCCCTATATTTTCCCTAACAGTAAAACATTACTCTTTTTACATTCTCCTTCAAAGCTGGTAATGGCCGTACACCAGACTCTCTATTAGCATGGGTATTCTTGCCAACTTGACTGCCACCACCACCATTCTCTTGCATATCTGGTTCCATGTAGAATCTGGCTCTAAATGCTGCTAAATGAGCATAATATGCAGGTGGCACTGCACATACATAGCAAAAAAATTCGTCACTGAGTTGATATATACTGAGACTAACAAAAAAGGGTTGAAATATAATATAATGGTTTCCGAGTATGATTTGAAATCAGATATGCTTAAAGTATTTTGGAGCATGGTTTGAAATCAAATCTGCAATGGGTATTTTGGACTTTCCGTTTGTAATTTATTCTATCAATCTTACTGCCAATGTTTTCAAATCAGGATACGTATCGTGTATCATTTTTTCTTTTGTATAGTTCATATCAAGATACATATCGTGTATCTTGACATACGTTTGCTCGAAGAGTAGGAGTTTCTATTGTGTAGTTGGACAATATTTTGAGAAAATGATGGCTCAGAACGTGTTTTGATAATTAATACTCGCTAAGGACATGCTAAGAACATTTGTTAATGTTGAAAATGTCTTTGTCGGATATTAATTATGAAAACACGTCCTTGGCCATCATTTTCCCCAATATTTTTGGAAGAGGGAGAATACTAAAGACAATAGTGGGAAGGAGAATATTTCTATTGCACTTGAACTTAAACCTTTTTTTTTTACTTGTTACAAAATGGTTAGAACTCATCCCTATTTGTACTACCCCATGGAAGAAGACTCTAGTACAAAAAAAATTTCATACAAGTTAAACTTTGGGGTAATTCTAGAATTACACATAAAACTAATTCTCACAAAAAACTCTAGATATTTCACAAGGGTATAGCATATTTTAGAGTTTCTAAAAACTAAATATTTATATCTTTTTCGATAATATCTTCATATTTGGGTTTTGTCAATTGGAACTTTGTGAAAATACTAAATTTAGTTTATGTTTCAACAACATTAATCATAATTAAAATATAATTAAGAAGTAGATACGACTAATAACACCAACAAACTATGCTTACATTTAAATAAAAAAATTAAGATGCAAAATTTCAAGTGTCTCAACTGGGGCCTATTACATTAAGGCTTTATGTTCCCTTTGCTAGGAAAAGAAAAGACAATACAATCTAAGTGTTCTATCAAAGGGCTTGAAAGATGCCATAATTAGATCAAACGGCTTAGATTAATGCATTTGGGGTTCCGCTTCTTGAAATAAGGTCCGACTTTTTTCAAATAAGTAATCGTAGGATACGTATAGAATTAGGATACATGCATAAATCGTAGGATATGCGGTCGTATCGTAGGATTTTTATACAAAAAGGATACATGATGGGATACGTATCATGTATTGTAGGTTTTTAATAAATATGCTTACTGCTGTTTCTACTTCCTCAAGAAGTATGATTTGAAATAAAGACTTACCAACTGAGACGGAGCGAGTGCACCTTGCATATGTGTAACACAGATTGTTTGTCAATGATTGAATTCCATCTGCTGTAAAATTGTTCTCATCCCACAAAACATGGTAATGAGCAGGCCGACTTGTACCCTGATACGTTATAGTCATAAATGAAGGAAACGAAATCAGTAGGTAACTTAGGAGTGGACTGCAGGAAGCAAATATCCCACATCTAGTTTGAAACACAAGGCAATTTTACGGACACAGGTCCGTGGGAAAAGTCAGTGATCAATCCAAGTATGTTTTTCCATTTACAGACAAGAAATGGAAGAAACCATCTTCTGATAGCGACAAAATCTACACACACATTCCTGATCCGAATTCAGCCTTAAGGTCCTTTTCCCAGGCCATGGATGGAAGCAAAGTTACACGATATCGGGAGCCAACGGCCCCAAATATTTTCTTGTTTCCCTTTTCGTAAAAATCTTGTGGTAGGGATTGCCAATTTTTAGCCTCTCCCAGCTGCGCCAAATGAGCCACATTCTAGGACTAGCAACTCCACAGTCAAAATTCAAGAGGTATTATCTTTCAAGATCAGGACGAAGATTTTGTTTGAGTACCAAATCATCTAGCTAATAAGAAGTAACAGTCCTTTTTATTCCACCTGAACTGTTGGTTTTTCCTCATTTCCCGTAAAGAAGAAACACGTTACTGACGTCTCTCGTCCTACCCTATATGAAGTAAAAAGGGTAATCAAAGTTTTCACCTGAATCCCGGCATGACTGCAGAGGTAGAAGTCAAATTCTGTTGGATGACAGATTTTAGAATCAACCACAGTGCCTGAGGAGAAGCAAATGCACAAATATTCAGATAGATTTAAAATGACACAAATATTCCATTTAGCGCAGCGATAGAACTCAGTTTTCAATGAAAATAACACTGTACCAGGTAAGATGTTTCCACTCTTGTCGGTGCTGCTACGGTCCCTATGATTGTTAGGAAATAATCTGGTGTGATGCCGTTTTTGCACCACAATGAAGGTCACCGGCGGTTGATAGTTTGGTTCTAATGAAGCACAAGCCTAAAAAGGAACCAAGGGATTGGGACCACAGAAATTTTTAATTTGTTTTACATCCGTATCAGGATAGTAGGCCAAACAAGATAAGATGAGACAAACCTTCCTAATTGCATCCAACTCGTAAAGCAGGACTTGATAAAACTGTCCTTCACTCACACCATCCCTGCTCGATTTATTCTCCAATTTAAAACATAAAATATATTGATGGAGAAAAGTTCACAACGTATACTGGATACATTAATATGCATTTGACAAACATAAATGATGCCTGAGCGTAAAGCCAAGTATCTTTGGAGACACCTAGTAAGCAAGCACAAAGTGCATGGCTAAATCTAATCCCTATGAACCATGTTTTGCAGCAATAAAATCACGTTAGAATCTTTGCACAAATAGTCTCTTTGAAAGGTTGTTTATGAGACGTTACAATCAGGCCCACATCTTTTCAGTGGCTACTGTCTAGGAACTTGACAGAAGAGAAAATGAAAATAGTGTCAATTATTTTAAAAGAGTTCTTTATAAGTGCAACCTTGTGACTGCCCGCATCAAGAGCGCTGGAAAGATACTCATCAGTCAATGCCAGTATGCAGTGTTATAAAGTGTACTAGGATAAAGAAGCATCAGATAGAACAATGCAATTCCAATTCCAATAAGTACATGATTACAGATTACTATAATTCTAACCTGTAAAATATAATCCTCAATGGCTTCTGCCCTGTTGCCTTACGAAATGACACCAGAAGATCCCTACCCAAACAGAAATTAATGTAAAAATAAGAGCCAGAAAAGAGATGAGAACAAGAATTTCTATGAAGAAACCCGTCAAAGAAAAAGAAATAAACCATACCTGATCATGCCACCACTAACTGTGCCTCGGACAGGATCATGCCAAGTTTTGTACAAGTCTTGTATGAGTTCCTGTCTATGAGCTTGAGCACAAACCAATCCAGCATACTTTGTGACTTCAGGCCAATCCTGAGAAGCTACTACCTACAATCACCACAAATCCATCACCAACCAAGGTCCTTGATGATAATCTCCAAGGCGTTAGAGGGATGTAATAACAATCAAATTTCCAGTTAAGGAACTATACAGCAGCTATTGAGGGACTGGAGTCTTCTCCATTCTCTGGGTGAGTCACGTCTGCTCCAAATATAATAGTTGGTATGTCACTAACTAACGGTATTCTACAGCTGATGGCATCCAAAAGAACTGTGTTTCGACCACCCATCTGCACCAACAATGTAAACTATTCCAATGTCAGTAACTAATAAATAATCTGTGCATGCTATAAGAAAGAATAACAAGCTCAGGAAAAGGACAGCTATCATGAATGACGGGAAAATTACGAAATACGGAAGGGTAATCCCCATTTCTCCCAAGCTGACAATTTCACCCAAAATTAATGGAACGAATTTATGGTATTAGATAACACTTTGCACAATCATAGCACACCTTAACATTGATTTTCAATGACACGTTAGCCAGGTATTGCTTGCTAATCTTGAAAACATGTTTTGTCAGACAGCATTGTGATATCAAACCAAGTTCGGTTTCACATATTCGCTTTATATCACCTGAAAATGGAGAATCAGTTCAAGTTCAAAACGTCAATTAAGGACTAAAATCTCCAATTTCAGACAACTTGAATTAAGCAAGGTCATACCATATAGGGATCCGTTGTTGTCTGGCAAAATAGCTAAAAGAAGCTCCAATTCTTTTCCTTTCAGTTTGTTCATGCTTGCATGATATACATGCTTCAATGCTTTCTCTACTTGCTCTGGCTTGGCATTGTAGATTGGAATCACAGGTTCTGGATTGAATTCCTGAAAACAGAAGATTACAACTCGACTCCAGCACAAAACCAGGAATTGTTTGATCTAAAGTAACATGGAACAGATGCGTTGCATACCATGCCAGACACTTGACACATTAGAGCCAGTTCATTACAAAACCCCCGAGCAACACTCTCTTGCACACTACGTGAGAAGTTGATGCATGCCCATCGGTTGACTGTCATCCCATTAATCATTTTCTGAAATCGACAGTGAGAGTTCAATAAGTGGATAATGCTAAGAATGAACAAACCACTGTGGTTGCACTCAAAAAACTTTGGAGCAAACTATGGGAGAAACTAAAGAGTAAGTTAGACACATAAATTGAATCGCAGTTGAGATTTTTTGTTGATTATGAAGGACATGGAACAATAAATGTATGTTGTAAATTTCCTAATAGAAGTTATATGACTCAACAAGAAAAGGGGAAACAAATTTAGCATTACCTTGTTCATCATATTCCACTGACCAACTTGAGGCAAACAATCCTTTTCCTTCCCAGTTTCATGATATTTCAGCTGCAGAGGAAGATGGTACTATTAGTAAAACACTCACTGACTCACACCTAGTTAAGAATTCATTTGAAGTATGATCTTACCCAAGGAGCAGGGAGTACTCGTGCCTCCACAGAAGCTAGTTTTTCGCTGATCTTGATTCCAAACTCATTAGCATATGGGTCTTGATCATAAGCATTGTGTTGGACCGTCTAAGAGCACAAAAGAGGAGAATCAGTTGCTCAAGCTTAGTCAACTTCCGAAAGAATCACTAAAGTGAAGTCGAGAAGAACCATGCTCTCTCTTTAACTGTACGAGGCCTTTGATTGGATATAGAAAATTCAGATTCTTTTTTTGATCCGCACAACAAGTTGTAAATATATTACAGCCGAATTGGTAATGTCATATTCTTCTAGAAGGTACTAATTTACATATGCATCAGCAAAGGACAAAACCAATTCAGTTAACATCTCTCAGACACCGAGGGGAACAGAAACTGCGGAAGCCAATCAGGACCGTAACACCAAAAGTCTACCTGCAATATGTCATTTTCTCGATCCCTTGGCCTCTGGCATGTGACTTTTAGAAGAGCCGTAATTTGCTTCTCATTCAACCTTTTGGTGTATCGCTGCCCCTCAACAATCTTACAGGCCTGGCAAAGGAATATGTTTAAGTACCACACAATATTTTTAGAAGGAGAATACAGTGAGTCAAATGGTAGAAATTCGAAACACGTAGTGAGCATTCACCTCCATAGGCAAATAGTTTGCCTTCTTCTGGTTTCCTACTTGAAGGCAAGGAAGATGTGTATGTTGAATTGTGAAGCCATACATTTCTTGAAAGTATTCTACTACTGACTTCATGGTTGAGTTGTCATCAACAGGAAAGCTGAAGGATATGACATTCAGTTTTCAGACATTTAGTAACAATCCTCAGGTTGCGTTTGGATCTTGGATTAGTGGAGGTAATTGCAGAGGAGAAAGAAAAACAAAGGGAAAAAAAGAAAAGAAATTCTCTTTGCAAATTGCTCACTTTCTTTACCTTTCATAAGGAACCACAAATTAAAGATTCAAGCACAGCCTTAGAGAAGAGAAACAAAATTGTAAATAGTTTGATTCAAGTTGAACATGCTAAAAGAACAAGAAGAAGGAAATTAATGATTAAAATAGCCCACAGCCTATATAGTATGTGGCTATCAAATAGCCTGAGCAATGAAACAGGATTTTTGCAGCAACTCCCATTAATCGCCAGTAAAATGACCTTTTTAATTTCATTACTTTAGTATAACCCCTTCTTTTTTTTGCATGGACTACAATACAAATTAGATAACTTAGAATCCAGAAGAAAATTATGTGCAGAGACATAGAGAGCTCACACTAGTTCTCTTGTGGGTTGAGAAGTTAATCCTGAAACCCGGTACTTTCTCCGGACATTACCCCTATGTGTTACTTCGACTTTCACTCCTCTAAGGCCCTTCTTGATCTGATACAGATTTCAAGGAAAATTCCAGATCAAATAAATTACGAGGTAAATAAATCTAGCCCATGCCACCAAAAACAGATCACTACCTTTACACGGTCAGCATCAGACAATGGCCTCGAGATCACATCTTTTCCTAGAAGCTGGGCAACAAACTCTATTACAGGGAGAGCCTCAATAAAGGCAGCACAAGCCATATCTGTAAGATGAGGTAAAAAGAGTGATCCGTCAAATTATTAAGAAGAAGAAGACTGATAACCACATAAATTTTTTGCACAACAAAATCAGAAGTACAGTAGCCTTACCAATATTAAGGGATAATCCCATCTGGGTAGGTCTAATACTCTGGTAGAATCCACACCATGATTCCAAACCCTCACCAAGCCTTTGTGGTTTCCGAATATCTGGTGAAACAAAGGATCTCCCGACAGGGCAGTACCTTTTAAAAGTGCATTATGTGGTTCACAAGATATCAGTTTGGGCTAATGGAATAGATAGAGTTCACTTTTTACATGTTCCCAAGTACATCAGAAATTATACCTTTTTGTTGACAGCTCCCTCAAGACAATGTCGAGAATTTGAAGAGCTTCTTGCGGAGCATCAACACGCTTACCCGCAAGAAATTGGCCCAAATGATGCATGTTTGCCCTTGCAACATACTTGATGACCACCTTGTACTCCCTCTCTTTTCTGGAAATTTGAACAAAGATTCAGTTGAAACAAGTTCCGTAGAATTACAAAAGACTATAGTTTCATTGCCATTTCAGATTTCGTTTTCCATAAAAATTCCCGGAAACTTGATTAATTGATCGATTTCAAATATTGCTTTTCAAGTATTCTTTTATGAAAAAGAACCCATTTTCAACGAGACGTCAAAATGACACTTCCCATTGTCGACAAAACTATTTTCACTCCTAGATAAACATAATTTCACCTATGAGTGTTTACATGTTCAAAGATAATTCCGAGATGTGTTTTGAAAACCTGATTCTGAGACAACAATGGAACAGTCGAGATTAACACTTTCGCATTTACGTGTGTTGTGATGTCTTGCATATATTCTCGAGAGTCCAGACTAATTTGTAAGGGTAACTGGGTAAGAACTAAGAACTCCAACCAGTATAGAGAGAATGGCAAAAATAATTACCACAAATCATATTTTGGTAAGAAAGAGCAATAAATTCTTACTTAGGACCATTGATTCCATCCTCTTCATCAGCAAGCTTAACGTTGAATTCCTTCCTAACAAAGGGCAGCCCACCGGCTGTGTAAAGACTCTTTCTACCATCATAAGCTGGCAATCTCTTCCCCAACTCAGATTCTTTGTACACTTTCACCAGTTCTGCTATGATAGCTCGGTTCACGGTTCTCGATACTACTTCTGGAGTTATGGTAACCTGTTTGAGAGTAACAGGACACAGCAATAAGAACAATTTAAAATACCCATAAATGCTAGTATTTAGCAAAGGACAAAGATAAAGCAGAAGACCTGTCCCAATTTTGTCTGCAAATTTTGTAGAAGAAAACAACACCCAAAAAAACTGAATAAAAAAATTAGTACGTTTGTAATATGTTTAACTGGTGTGTTTCTTAGTGGAAATCCAAGAAAGAAGATAGATGGCTTACATCATACTGGGTCAAGTCCTTGTTTGGTAACTCTGCAAAGAAATGGTTGGCCTTCACAACACATTTTGTTCCAAGTTGCCCAAACCCAGGCCTAGGAGCAAAATTCAAAGACTTTCTTGAACAAGGAAAACTCAAACCCATCTCCACTTCACATGAGTTGCCATTGCTCCCATTCTCAACTGACCCATTTGGTATATCAGCTTCCACATCTCCGGTCAGCTGGCCGGGACCCGCCTTATGCTCTCCGGTGCAAGGCCGCGAGCTGGGCCGCATAAAAACGTCAGCTTGGTCTGATTTCCGGCCGCCTCTCCTCCTCCTCCTACCTCTATTCCTTGAAGGAGGTGAGGTCTGGTTATGGAGTTTAGTGTTTTGGGGTTCTTGGGCTGGTGGGCCTTTTCCATTTTGGGCAGCTTTGGAGGGTTTCTGAACTTCATTCATGGTGTTTTGCAACTGGGGTTTGATCACAATGTGTTTTTCTGAGCCCTCTTTCATCTGCCTCATAGGCATGATGATGATGTGATGAACAGTTTTGCTTACTGAAACAGCTTTGCAAAGACCCCAAAGACTTGTTCAAAAGATATGTCCTTCACCAAATGGCACACTCAAACAGCTGTCTCCTTCCCAAATCTTCACTCTTTTGCCATTTTTAGTTGGTAAGGCTATTTTACAGGAAAACCAGAAACAGAAACAAGGAAATATGTCAGCAAAATGACCAAAAAAGAGCGAAAAGATACACATATGGAAACAAAGAAGACAATGCATCAAAGTTCCACACTCAAAATCAGAAGGGTACAGTTCAAAAAATCAGCATTCATTACTGTACCACAAGGCACACAACCATTACTTCTCCTAAGCAAAATAGAAAAACCAACCTCTCACATTTGATTCAACGACTCAACCAAACATACCCCACAACCAGAAACTAGTAATAAAATAGAAGAATCAAGTACCCATTAAAGCAAACAGATTCAAAGGAGAAAAACCCAAATTTTCTTCCCAGCAGAAATCACTTGTGGACTGGGAAAAGAAAACAAGTAGATAGAGACAAAAATTAGGCCATTGCCCCAAAAACAAACCCTCTTCGATACTTCTGTTGGAATTTCAAGACCCAATGACCATGGATCGCCAAGACAAGAACCTAGATACAGAAACAAATGTTTATTTAGTATTACATTCAGGTAGTGGAAATACCCAGAAGACAAAAGCATTATTTCACAGTGTCCCCAATCCAAAACAGAAGATCACAAAATAGAGGAAAAAGGCCAAGTTAATAAGACACAACAATCACATATACATACATATGTGGAAATGTGAAGCCAATATATGACTGCTCAAGAAGTGAATAAAAACACCTAGGAAAAAAACAAAAGGCCTATCCCTAAGTAATAAAGTATTCAAATGCAAGGGTAATGTAAGCTTTGAAAAGTGGCAGTAAAATCACCATCTCAAGAGATAACCCAATTTCACTGCTACATAGAAAGTGACTTGAGAAATGAAGATACACCCAAGAAAGGAACAAAGAAAAGAGTTGAACTCACCAACTTAACACAGTGACCTTCGAAACAGAGAAGGGCTTTTAAAGACCAAAAAAAGATGAGAGCTTGAATCCACCAAAGGAATCGGCTTTAATCGTAACCTCAGATTCAGAAAGTGGAGGTATAAAAGATGGGTCTGATAGTTTTGATAGCTTTAGTTAAAGTGCGCGTTGGCTGACTCGAACACCTCGTTTATAAAAAAAAAAAAAAGGTTTATTGATGGGTTGAAATTCAGACCGGAGCAAGGAGAGAGAGAGAGAGGGGAGAGAGGGGGCAGAGGATGATGATGATGATGAATCTTTATACACGCATGCAATTTGCTTTTGGTGCTTTCTTTATCACGTGTAAAAGGCTAGTAAAGGGCCTGCCCCTGTTTTTGCTTTTTCTGTTTTTTTTTTAAAAAAAAAACTTGTTCTGTTTCTCTGTTTCTCTCTCCTAAGCAAATCCCATCTCTCCAAGGCATAAACACCTCTCTCTCTCTCTCTCTCTCTCTCTCTCTCCTCAAACCTTGTTGGTTCTTCCCTCCTCCTCCCTTTGGGCTCTGGACTCGTGCCTCGGGGACTTTAATCTATGCAAATGGAGAGAGAGAGAGAGAGAAGAGAGAGGGGTATAGACTATAGTCCAAAAGAGCCCACAGTGGATTAATATTAAAAGCAATCATACACGGAAGAAGAATAATTCGAACTTGCAGTCCTCTTCCCTGCAGACATCTCAATACATGCTCTCTCCCTCTCTAGATTTTTCTCTCTCTATGAAGATTTTTACAGTATTTTTTTTTCTTTTGCTCTAGCCCCAAAATCAAAATTTTTGCACTCACCCGTTTTGTTTTGTTGATTGGGGAAGGTGTAACGGTCGACTGAGAAGCTGTATGCCGAACCGGGTCCGCTTTTTATGGGCCACAGCGTATGCCTCGTTTATGTTCTCAATTTTTGGACATATATTTTACACGAATTTCTTTACATCACTTTGAAATTTGTGTGAGTGACACGCATGGATGGTAGGGCATGCACACGAAGTTTGTCCAAGCCGAGAAATCATTCTTTGCTCTTCGGGCCATGTTTTCAGTAGCAATTTGTAGAAAAAAAAACGTAAGCGTTTTTAGCATGTTATTCACACAAATTAATAAGTTTTGACATCTTACCATCTTGTTCTAACTTGTCAACCAAAAAAAAAAAATGTTACAGTAACTTTAGCCACAAACTCATGTACAATTTATTCACAATCAAAAATAATTTGACATTTTTTCAATAATTTATTCACTGCCGAAACACCCGTTGATGTGTGAGAGTAATAGCTCAACAAACAGGGCCGGGATGGTTTGATGACGATCATATGTTTCGCGTACTACCGAGCTGATGGTGTGCTATCATATCTGATCTGATGTTCGCGAGATATGTTTTTAGTTTGGACAGTATGGGTCCAAAATCATTACAGTGATGGGAGATACACAGCAGAGATTAGGTGGGTTTTGAGTAGTGATGGTGTATAGTAACAATGTGGACTAAGGGTTAGGTGGGTCCTACTAAAACTGGTTCACAGGTGGGTCACCCACCTTGGCACGTGGACAAGACCCCGAACTTAGAAGAATTGCTCTCTCATGAGTTTTGGAAAATGATATTGACACTCTAAAAATTGATTAAGCACTCTAAAATCAGTGTAACTCTAAAGTCACTTTTCTTTGCTTGTTGGAGTACCTGCATCAATTTTTGGTTTCAGTTTTTAAAACCTCAGGGGTGCTATCAACTCAGTAGGTGTCATTCCGTACCGGTTATCCCACTAAAACGGTACGTACCGGTACCGGTGAGATACCGGATACCGTTAGGATGTATGGCAATAACTTTTAATTTTTGGGGAAATTACAATAAGCCCCCTTCAACTATACCTCGGTAACGAGTTGCCCCCTTCATCTTTTAACTCGGACACTTAACCCCCTTCATCTTTTATGGCGTGACACTTAACCCCCTGCCGTTAGTGAGCCGTTAACGGAATTGCTGAAATTACCAATTTACCCTCTTTGGGCTATTTTTGTTTCGTTTATAACTTTTCATAGGAAACTCTGTTTCAGCCTGTTCTTTTTTCAGAACTCTTGTTTTTTTCTCTATTTTATGGGTTTATAATAATTTTAGTATGGTTACTTTACGCTTTCTAAGGTTAGATAAAATAACCATACTAAAATTATACTAACCTTAGAAAGCGTAAAGTAACCATACTAAAATTATTATAGACTCAAAAAGTAGAGGAAAAAACAAGAGTTCTGAAAAAAGAACGGGCTGAAATAAAGTTTCCTAAGAAAAGTTATAAGCGAAACAAAAATAGCCCAAAGAGGGTAAATTGGTAATTTCAGCAATTCCGTTAACGGCTCACTAACGGCAGGGGGTTAAGTGTCACGCAATAAAAGATGAAGGGGGTTAAGTGTCCGAGTTAAAAGATGAAGGGGGCAACTCGTTACAGAGGTATAGTTGAAGGGGGCTTACTGTAATTTTCCCTTAATTTTTTGCATATCAAATAATTTAGTATAATGAATAATTTTATTTAAAAGCATTCTGGTACCGTCCGGTACTTCAAGAAGAAAATAAATTTAGACGTGATCTGGTACTGTTCGGTATTGACCCTTATCGTGCGGTATGGACCGTTACGTCGGCCTTTGAGTCGGAACGAAATTAGAGGTATAGAATGTCGGATTTGGTCAATATCAATATGTATCGGCCGATACAGTACGGGATTCAAAATCTTGATATGTACAGAGCTTTTCTTCGCCTTTAATTAGGCTCTATGCAAGTGGAATTGAGTCCCAAGATTAATCGAATGTGCACATAAGTTGCCCCGAATACTTGAAAATTGATGGGTTCAAAATCATCATAAGTGATGGGGAGAGACACAACAGAGATTTGGTGGGTTGTGAGTAGTAAGTAGTAGCATTATGGACTAAGAATTAGGTGGGTCCCTCTAAAACTGGGTTTATAAAGTGAGAAATTAATCGGGCTTAAGATGGTAAAACCATTGATTATGTTTTGGCGGTTGTGATTGGTTAGTGCTTTGGGGATCATTATCTGTTGACTGCTTTTTGGAACATAGGGTTGTGTTTGCGTGTGGTGGCCCCTACAGATGCTATCATGGTTCAATCTGAAATTCAAAGTACAATTAAGAATCATCAGTAAGACCAATTTCTTAAGGACACGTATATAAAGAAATCGTGATTAATACACAACAAATATCACATAAAGTCGCTCTAAATAAAATCTCGAACTCAAGTAATCACCAACCGATGACATTGAATGAAGTGGGATAACATGTCCCACTTTGTCGTCGTCTTGATGGAGATTTTTTACTTCGTGAGAAGCTGATCGTGTCGAAGGTATTTTCTTGTTTTACATCGTGTCTAATATTCAGTGGTTGGGACATGGTGGATAGAAGCATCAGATAATCTTTTCCATCTTTTCTGTTAATTTTCATTAATCCATTCATCCCCACTTTTTGTCTCTCATTTTAATTTAATCGGATAAAAAATCTGTTATATTTTAGATTTTCAATTAGTAATACTATATGCAATATGATTCTCATTCGATAAATCTTAATTAGTTCTATTAGACAATATATTTAAAATCACTTGAAAGGCTAAAACATTATAAACTACAAAGCATAATCAATTGAAAAGCATCACTAACTCGGAAAAAGACTAAAAAATGGGTACAAGGGATGATATTACAGAATACTTGGGTCCAAATCCAAACCAAGAACAGCCAAAGCATCCTGTTCGAGTTGAATTGCCTAGGCCATCAATGGATGCATAATGCTATAGTACGGGCCGATCCGATCGTTCATTTTGACAGTGAAAGATTTGGATTTTAAACTACATAATGGACAGTTCAAATTCTTAGGACCTGTCCGTGCCAAATGAATGGCCAGGTTGGCCGCGCACTATAGCACTCTCATTCCTTCCGGTCATCAATATACTTGGAGAAATATTATCAAGTGAATGAGGTTGAATTGATAATCAAAGTAGTACCCCCTCCGTTCCAAAAAGTTGGACAGTTTTGAGACTACGTGTCATTTTAGATCGTTTATATTTTTCAATTTTATAAAATTTAATGTGATTTTAAAAAATTTATTTAATGGAATTAATTAGTAAAATCTATCAAACGAGATGTCAAGATCCATCTTACTTATTTTTTTGACATTCACATCAAATAATATAAGCGATTGAAAATGACACACTATTTCAAAAGTGTCGAACTTTTTGGAACGGAGGGAGTACAGTGAGAGAGGGGACCACTTTTTAGTCAAGTGTTTTTTGAGAGAAAGAGACCCTAGTGTACGCCAAGATGTTCCGAAATCATTAGAAAGATCTCTGATCTGATGCACCAAGGCAAGGACTGTTTATCATATGGTCCATAGGAGACAATAAAATTAAAAATGTACCTACTACTACTACTTACTACCCTCTTGTGAATATGCCCACAAAAGTCCATCAATGCATTTAATGCACCGAATCATTACACCCACTTAGATATAGCTCAGGGGAAATTATTTTGTGCTCTAAAATCTGCCATCAATCATGTTACTATCACACACACAAATGAACTCACATCAGGCACGGGCCCACGAACACTGTGTGCACTCACATCAGGCATGAGACCCACACACACTGCACATGCTTGATGTGAGTGCAGTATGTGTGGCTATGTAATTAGAAAAATTCTAAAATTAGACTGATAATGATAGGTGTGTGAATGTGTATTAAAAGGTATAAAAATAAAAAGAAATATATATTTTTCTTGCATTCTAGTGTGCTTATCGTCAGCTCATTGGACTGACAATAGCAAAACCGAATTATGGATGACAACTATCTTAAGTCTTCTAAAAATATCAGAATGCTTTGTTCGGTTGCCTTTTCATTTTTGTTTTAGTTTTGGAAACCAATTATTACCTTACTTCTTTCCCCAATCATTACCCTATTTTTTCAATTATTTCTTTCTCATCTCTCTCTATCTCTCTCCAATCATTACCCCTATTTTCAATCATTACTTTATTTCTCTTTCCACCCACTACCAAAACTAAACTAAACTCTCAACCAAACACTACCGTTCACCTTTTTCTTCTTACATTTTCCAACTTTGAAGTCTTATGCCAAGAACTATTGAGGCTATGGGATTCCGTGAAACCCTTGTCGCGACGAACATCGGAGGGTTTGCACATATCATTGTGGAAGGTGAATCGTCCCAAATTGTTCTAGCTCTCTCCCAAGAAGGGAAAATTTTCTCTCATTGTAGTTCTATTGCTACATACTGTTTAGAACTCGCTATTATGTTCTCTTCTTGTTTTTTTGTTCATGTTAAACGTTCTAATAATAAGATAGCTCATTCACTAGCTAAGCAATTCCTATTAGGTGCTCGATCGTACGTTTGGAGGGTACCGGTCCTGTCTCCCAAACGATCCTCAATCTGGCCCTTGATGATGTTTGGTCTTCGGACCCTATTGTTACTTGAATAAAATACATCTATCTTTCCGTGAAAAAAAAAAATCTTATGCCAATCGTGAAAAAAAGAAAAGGAAAGAAGAAGAATTCTTATGCCAAATGCTATGCCAAAATGAAAATTCAACATTAAGAATATTGGCAAAATCGTCTCTTCAACTTTGTGTCGAATTTTTGTAAAGTCTTTTGCCAAACTTGCCAATGACGGCCGCCAGTGAGAGAGGTGATTACAAAGTGATACTGGCATTGTTCGTTTAACATATTTTCTTTGTTTTAATTTTGTTTTTCAATCAATACCTTATATCTTTCTCCAATCATTATCCTATTTCTCCAATTAAAAAAAAAGGTTCATTGTTATTTCTAATACATGAGAGCTAGGGTATTTGTCATTAAGGCAAACCTCATAGAGCATCAGTGAAATTTACTCGAAAAATAACGGCTTATTTACCTTTTTGGTCCCCAAAGTAATAACGAGTGGCCAATTTCGTCCTCAATCTAAACATTTGTCCAATTTCGTCCCCAAAGTTTAAAATGTGTGTCAATTTGGTCCCCAGTCTCAACGCTGTCCATTTAAGCTGTTAAATAAGGGGCTTTTTCGGGATTTCACCTACAAGTACCTAAAAAAGCTTAAAAATCTACCCAAATCTAACCCTAACCCAAGTTCTGATCAGCCCACCACCGCAGCTACCACCTCCCCCTCCTGTGCCTATTCCACCACCAAATCTCACCATGCCAAACCCACTTTCCCACCTTCAACGAAAACCACTTTGATTAAGGTTAAAAACCCTCAATCTGACTCCTTTATCCCTCAATTCAGTGTTCAAGATCCACGATTCAACCATTTAATCCAGCGATTTTGATTTTAGACACGCAAAATCGAACAATAGCCTTTGGAGGAGTGTGAAAATCATTTCAAAAAAAGTACCGTTATTGAACAAAATCTTGACAGCCACACGGGTACTAATCTTTCAACACCCCACTGTAAACAATCCCATACCCACCTTCCCCAATCACATTCTCATCACAAAACCCATTTTAGAATACTCTGCAAGCTCTCAACGTGCACCAATTAATGCCCCCACCCCAAATGCGACACCTTTTGCCCACACATCCCCACCTCTCCCCGCCTCCTCTGCCGCAGGCACGGCGGGCCGGGTAGAAAATTTGGTGGCCTTTCCCAACCTCCACGTGAATCCTCTGGTGCCCAATTAGCCTCTCGTCTTCTAATCGGTCGGGTTCTGTTACGGGTTTGGGGTTTTCTTTGAAGTGGATTTGTTTTTGTTGAGGTGGGTTTTCGATGTTGATATCATGGGCGACGTTTGGAAAAGTGGGTTTGGGATGGTGAGTGGTGGCGATTTTGATTTTGGAACCCAAAAAGTGGGGTTTGTATGTTGGGTGTGTTTTGGCTGAAATGTAAGAGAGAGGGAGAGGGAGAGAGAGAGAGAGGAGGGCAAGGGGTGAAATCCCGAAAAAGCCCTTTATTCTAACGGCCTAAATGGACGGCGTCTAGACTTGGGACCAAATTGACACACATTTTAAACTTTGGGGACAAAATTGGACAAATGTTTAGATTGGGGACGAAATTGGCCACTCGCTATTAGTTTGGGGACCAAAAAGGTAAATAAGCCGAAAAATAACTTTGGCAATATTATTTTGGTACCGACGGTACACTTGGTACACTTGCTCTCACCATTTCGAGAGAGAAAAGAGGGTGGGGGGATATGGGCTTATTTTGTTTTGATCCTGGGGTTTCTCTTTTATTTTTGAGAATAAAATTTTTATACTGTTGGTGTAAACATTTGTTTTCTTCAAATCAATTGCATCGCGACACGTGTCAAAACAGTGGTCCCAATTAATAAAACATGGCAACGTAGCGCAACGCAATTGATTTAGAGGAAACAAATGTTTACACCGGCGATGCAGAGAATTTATTCTTTTCCTTTTTTTCCTTTTTTTTTTTTAAAATTTTGCATTCCACTACATCTGGTATATAGTATGTCATATATTCATCATAGGTTAAAATAAGTGATGAGGGTGTAGAGCATGCGCATATCCGTTCCACTTTCTCAAATAAGTATTTAAAAAATAAGGAGCTATTTTCAAGCTTAAAAATAAAGGACTTGCAAAAATATTTTTTTAATTTTTTTGCAAGGTTTGATATCAAACAATATTCATATTGCATATTTTTTTATTTCAGTAAACCTACTATTTTTAAGCTTAAAAATTGCAAATAAGTATACTTATTTTTCAAGAACCAAAAGTGAAACGGGGTTATAAAATGGGTTTTCTTTTACTCAATTGAGCATAAAAAACCAACTAAAAAGCTTGCTTCCTAAAAGTTTGCAAGTTTGAATGTCGCAAAAGCCAAAACATTCCAAATCTTGGAGGCCACTGAAGGTTTTTCCGATCGTTAACTTTAACGCCATGAAATTTGTCGAGGTGCGCGCATGCTGGCACATATATCCAGTCATCAATAAAAAATAAAAATAAAAAGGAGGGGGGGCTTTCGTTGTTTTGTAATGAGGTTTTCGGAATTTGTTTCTCCATATATGGACAGGGGTATAAAATAATGTGGGCGTGGGTGGTGGGTAGGACTAAGGGCACATATTGTGGTTGATGAAAAACCAGAGGGATATTTGAGGTGAGTGGGGTATCGGTAGGGGGGTAGAGGCCCTAGAGGGGGGGTGGGGGGAGTCCCCCACGTAAACGCTTCCCCACGAGAGGAGAGTGCGTAGGGTGGGTCCAACTCCTCAAACACTACATTTGCATCTGTCTTTTTTCTTTTTCTCACGATGAGTTCAAAAGCTCTCTATAGTCTTGGATCACACAATGTCTCTTATGGGGCTCGAACTATATCCTCCCACAAAGAAAGGAACTGGAGACGCCGTTGGGCTACAAGCCTATTGGCATGTGCATCTGTCTGCAGTCGAAACAATGACTGGAAAGATGTGGTTGGAGTATTTGCAACCGACGGATGGTATTTTTAACGGCTTGTCTGCAATCCAAACAATGACTGCAAAGGTGCAGTTGGAGTATTCACAACCGACAGATGGTATTTTTAACGGTCGAGATTAAAAAAAAAACTCGGAGGGAAAAGTTTTTTGAAATCTAAACCGTTGAATGCAAAGATAAATAACTGTAATACAACTGCATGGGCTCTATGCAGTTGAACTGCAGAGAAACCGAGTCCTATGACAATACTCCAAACTCATTTTCGAAGCACCCAAAAAAAAAAGTCATATACACAATAATATCATTAGACCATCCCGTTAAAAACTCCATTGAAGAGGATTAAAAAAATGAATTAAGGGGATTTTACATTAAAAAAAATTAGAGGTTTAATATTCATTTTACGGACAGAGATACGAGTGATTTACATACTTAGGATGTTTGAACGTGTTGAATTTTCTTGTACATGTTATTCTCTTCGGAATATTCGAAGTAACTAGCTAGCTAGTTTAAATCATTGATGCGGGTTTGAACATGCCGAAAAAAAAGGAGTTGTTTAGAGAAGAAAGGAGGATTGAAATCTGGAAATCGAATAACATAATCGATGAAACTTGCACGTGATGGAAGAAGTATATGCGTCTAAAGTTGTATCATAATCGATGAAACTTACTCAACCCAATAACAACTTGCAAATTTATTTCACACCGACTTCTCCCATTTTAACTCTCCAATATGGTGCAATAATGAAATAATTTCACTCCTCGTGTTCTTTTGAGATTGTTACTCTTTGAACTTTATCTAGTACATATATTTGTTGAGGATTACATGCGTACCCAATAAAATAGTCGGGACACATATATACATAGAGCTTGGAGTATAATTTTTCTATATCTGGCCTTCTTCTTCCATTCTCAATTATCATTGCTCTCATATAAAATTTCTAGTGTCTCAAATATTCTCGAAAAACCGCTTTCAAGTTCGCGCTTGCTTTCATGCTCCTACTCCCGCACGTGTATTATTATGTTATAGCTCGACGCGCTCATTATCAGGCATTAATTTGAGTTGCCGCATTGAGCGGTAGACACCAACATTTGTACATTTGAATTAAATGCTCCATCAATCGTCGGGACGAAGCCCACCTGTGTCAATATAATTGGGTGATTCCAATTATTGGGGGGACATTTTGTGTAGTATATTTATGGTGTTTTTCCCTATGAAGTGCGTTTGGAACACGCCTATATGTCGACCACTATCTGTGTTTCTTTCTTTCTTTTTGTGTGTGAGCCAAAGTGGTAGCCTGTAGGGTATATTTGATGTTTTCGATGGTGAAAAATTTATAAATTTTTATTTGTGGTTGAAATGTTTTTAGTTGTTTTTGGTATTAAATAAGTTGTTGAGAAATGTTAAGGTGTTTTTGATAGTGAATAAGTTGATGGATTTGTGAGTAGACTTATTGTAGTAAAAAAAAAATTTTTGTTGACAACTTTTTTTTGTTAGTGGAAGCGAAATGGTAAAATATTGAAATTTTGTTGTTAGTAAAAACGAGTTGATAAAATGCGTTAAATTGTTATTATTTTTTGTTGGTGGAAACACTCCTCATTTCCCATAAAGAAACTTGGTTTTATTTGGCATCAATTGCTTGCCATAGCTTATAAAAAAAAAAATGAAAATTGATTTCTACACTCTCTTAATCGATGCAAATATTCATTTTTCCGTCTTTTAGCAAGTGAATTTACAAAACAGTCCCCGCATGCATAAACCATTTACAAATTTCAAGGATTGTTCCATAAATTCACGCGCTAAAATACGAAAAAGGATTATTTGCATCAATTAGGAGAGTTAAAATCAATTTCCTATTAAATTCACTTGTGTGGTTATATATCGGACGCCTTACAGTCCGGACCTCCCATTTTCTGATCGATTGGCAATGATCTGAGCCGCTCAATGTGATCAGAACGTGATTTTAAGGGTACAAAAAGAAATCAACAAAAAAATGATCGGGAAGGGCTTGATCCGAACAGTTTTTTATTGAACGATTCAGTAAAAAACTGCTCGGATCAAGCCTTTCCAGATTATTTTTTTTGCTGATTTCTCGCGGGTATCCTTAAAATCATGTTCTGAACATATTGAGCGGCTCGGATCATCGCAAATTGATCGGAAAATGAAAAATCCGGACTATAAGAAAATTCGGGCGAGTGGACTTGAAAACTACTCTGTGTATGTGTGTGTGTGTGTGTGTGTGTATATATATATATATATATATATATATATATATATATATATATATATATAAGTGGCGACTTCCTTGTCATATTAGGCCATAGACTTTACGTTGATAGAGTAGGAGACAAATAGAACAAAATGACATGAAATATATATCCTCACTCCTTATAGGTTGTGACGAACATAGACATAGGCAATAATATTCAAAATTAAGAGGAGACCACATTCTTTGTCTTAATATATATTTTTTTTGGGTACAGTGGAAAGATTATTACCTAGTTTCATCTGAGTAGCTAAATGTACCTAGGCGAAATGCCTAGCCAAATGGCTATATATCACGTTGGAGACGAAAAAATTTACTGAAAATAGCCAACAGGGCTCATTTCCCTAGCCTCTTGAACATGCTCTTAGAGTGACAGATAAGGATGACAAACCCCCCCCCCCCCCCCGGGCTGTTGGTTTAACCCAACCGTACCGAACCGATTGATGCGGTTTTAATTTAACGGAATTTTTAACTATGATTTTGGTTTTGGTTATTGATTTTAAAAAATCCGTCGGTTCGGTTACAGTATCAGTTTTATGTGATAACCAAACCAAACCAGAATATAATAACATAAATACTCTTATATATACACCCTTTAATAAGATGTTTCTACGTTACAATATCTCAAAAAGTCGGTCCTATTTTCGCTGCTGCTTTCGGAATATCTAATCCTCTTTACTTTTGGCACTCCTGGGCCTCATATATATTAGCAGCTGTAATAAGAATGCACGAGAAAAGAAACTAAACAGATGATCAGTTTTTAGGGTTCAAATTTGAGTACACTCTACCGTTATTGTTCATCTTCTATTTGCTTCTATTTCTCCCTTAAGTAGAATTACATCCTAACTGGTTCGTTTCCAAGATATTTCGTTTCACTAAAGTACACTCTACCGGTTTTTGTGAAAAACCAAACCAAACCAAACTGATAACCGTGGTTTTGGTTATGGGTTAGATAAAATGAAAACTGCCCGTTTTGGTTATAGTTTTGATTTTAGGTATATGTTTCGGTTTTGGTTTTGGTGTTGCTAATAACCAAACCAGGAGCGGAGCTATGTTGGCCCCATTGGCCCCAGCACCCTGAACTCCTAAGTTTTAAAAATTTTATTTTGTACTATATACCTGATTTTGAATATTATTGCTAATTATTTGTGTACAGTTACTTATAATCTTAATAATTTTGGTTTGTTGATAAAAAAATTGGTTATTCACATTCTCATTTCTCAATTTCATTTATAAATAAAAAATAAGCATGTGACAGTTGAAGTAATCTAAAGAAAAGCACAAAATGATTGCTATACTTTAACCTAGAATCATTTTAATGTACAAATAAAATGTATTGGTACCAAAAAAAAATTTACTGTATAATATAATAAATACACGTTCCGATAAAAAATACATTTTTACTAAGGACCCTCCGAAATCCAAATCCTGACTTCACCATTGAACCGAACCGAACCGAACCGAACTACACTGTTGCTATCCCGACCAGCTAGATATCAAATATAGAATTGAGGAAAAAAAGGGCAATAAAAGAAATAGATCACATAAGCTTCTTTTAATAGATAGATAGAGATAACCTAAAGAAAAGAAAAGGGTCTGTGGGCACGATTAACGTGCTGTGAGCTCATTATCAGGCCCACTTTAAATCCGATTATTTGATCCAAATTATTATTTTCTTAGTCTCCTCGAGTTTTTTTTTTAAATAACAGTCAATGACGTATTTTGATAACTAATATCCGCCAAGGACATTTTTAGCATTAATTATCAAATATTCTCAGCATATCCTCTGTGGGTATTAATTATCAAAATCCTGAGCCGTCATTTTCCCCCCTTCTTTTTTGTCAATCGAAAGACCAAACAAAATTCATTAATATCCGTCATACGGCATCTACAGATAATCCAATTATAGAGCAAGTCACACAACGACAACTGATAACCACCTAAAACAGAGAAACAAAAAATATACGTTGTTCCAAATCTGAGACGACTCCGTCAAACTCCAAAGCATAATTGAATACTCCAATATGGAGCCATGCCTAAAATACATGAATCGACAAACGTGAAGCACGTATTCAAACACTAGACAACCCTTCCCCAAATAGATTATCCAAGTAAAAGTTTAAGTTGATTAGACTACGTTAGAGTTTCAGAGGGGGAAAAAATACATAAATCGACAAACGTGGAGCACGTATTCAAACACTAGATAAACCTTCCTCGAGTAGGTTACCCAAGTAAAAGTTTAAGTTGATTAGACTACGTTAGAGTTTGTTTGGGGGGGGGGGGGGGGGGGGGGGGGGGTGTGGGGGGGGGGGGGGGGGGGGGGGGGGGGGGGGGGGGGCTGTGTGTGTTTGGACAGGGGCGCAGTTAGACGGGCATAATTCCTGTAACATGCTCAAATTTTTGGCCCAGTGGTAACATGTTGAATTATTTTAATTTTTTTTCAACTCAGGCAATATATCCAAGTGGTCCACACTCGATCATGGAATGGAGTTCCAAGGATCAAAATTGTTACTTTTTTAGAGCATGTCAAGAATATTAAATAATATGCTAAGAAAATAGGTTGACCGAATACCTTTTGATATAAAATTTCGGATCACATCTATGTTGGACTCGGGAAGGGCCAAGCAGAAGGGTTTTGTTATTTGCAAGGAAGATTTGTAGGGAACCACGTTAGGAAAAACGCATTTGGGTCCATTTCAGGTCCCATAAATTTTTGAATATTATCTTATGGGGCCTTGTAAAAAATCTGATCCAATGGATATCGGTAAATATTACTTTTGGATTCGCAGGGGCGAAACTGAGCCAAAATTTTTGTGAAACCCGAAATGGACCCAAACGAGTTTTTCCTTGCGTGATTCCTTGCAAATCTTCCTTGCGGAATGGCCCTAAATCCTTTTTAATTAATTATGCGTATGATTTACTATCTCAATTTGATAAGAACCCCACTATAGGTACCGACACACTACACATAATGACGGGCACACGGGGTCCACTCCAAGTGGAAGATTGAATCGAATACCTATATATATATATATATATATCAAATTGAGCTGATTTCTTATGAGGCCCATTCAAATTTGTTAAAAAAAAAATTATTGAACGATTCGAATTATCTATACAAGACCCGAAGAGGGGCCCGCATTCCCATCAATCTCCCGTCGGTGCTCTGGCCGTGGGTTCCCTTAGAGTTTTCGATTTGATAATTTGCTCTAATGAGCAGTCTTATGTGTAAACCATGTGGGGCGGCTAAAGTTTCCCTCCTAGGAACTTATGAAAATAGCAAGCTCTTAGAGCCCATTTTAATTATGATTCTCTTTCTTGGTGTGATTAATGTTCACTATTATTGAGGAATTATATTAATAATATGGAATGTTGGGAAGGATGAGAAGGGGTCATAATAGACACGAGCAAAAGTTTAGTCAAGAGAGTTGTAGGGGGTATGGGCCGTGTGCTTGAATGAATTAAATAAAGTGCATGTGGAATTCTCCCCATCATGAAACACAAAAGTACAAAACCATATGATTATTTATTTAATAATCAAAAGTTCGGATCAGTTTGCTCGTACCTCGACTAATTTCGAGGTCAAGTTGGTTGTCTCATTTCTCTCTCCAATGGTGACCTGAGTTCGAGTTCCATGAGGAGCATGTTTGGGGTTCAGGGCTATGGATAGCCAGCCTCTGAATCCCCTGTTGACTGACATACTAAAACTCCGCTAACGCCCGCTAATATATACCGTATGACAAAAAATTAATTTATTATTCGGCAAACTTTTCAATGGCACTGAGGTTTGGAATGTTTGGCCACCGTGAGATTCAAACATGCAACTTCATGAAGGATGAGCACTTATTAACTTTCTCATACCTATTTGGCCGAACTCGTGTTTAACACCAATCTATCATCACAATGAAAATAGACACGTGTGATTAGCACTAATCTCGATTGTGTAAGGATTTGGTTGTTTATGTTTTTGTTTTAGGTATTACTAAATGGACCTTGATGTTTGAAAAAAAATATACGGTTTACCCCTGGAATTTGTTAAACTACATCTTTTTTACTGTGTTCCATGCTATTTGACATTCTCTCGTGAAAAATTGAAATATATACTTCGACCTTTGGTAGTTTTCCTTCTTTTCCTCATGCTGAAATGTTCTTAAGAAATTGATGGTATCATAAATTCTTTTGATATAAATGTCTACCGTGTCCTGGTGACCATCCGGACCATTGACAACAACTCTTCCAAGGAGAGGAGATGCAAAGTGGTTATAACTAAGAAAAAGCAGGAGAATGCAGTATATTACTCCCTCTGTTCCAAAATGACTGTTCCGTTCGGTCTCCAATACAAATTTTAAATTGTTAATATTTTTCAATCTACAATGTTTTTAAAAATTTTAAAACCTTTGTATAATAGAACTAATTGAGATCTATCATATAAGATCCATATTGCACACAAAATTCATTATAGATTGAAAGATATTAACAATTTAAAATTTGCGTTGGAGACCGAATAGGACAGTCATTTTGGAACGGAGGGAGTACCATAAACTATAAGGAGTTCCATGAAATTGACAAAACCTTGGAGGAAGGATCATGTGATGTGATTATCCCTTTCTTTTTTGCTCTTCTATTTTAAATGGCGGCGACTACTCGCAGCCCCGTATTTTCTCCTATAGCCAGTTAAAAATTTTCAATTATACTTGGCAGTTAGTTACCGAAATTGAGATACATTTTTAGCATACAATTACCGAAATATAATATTTTTTTCAACAGCTATTTATCAAAAATGTATGTTCGGAAGTTATTTACCGAAGGTTTAACTTATTTCGATATGTAGTTACTGAAATATAATCTTGTTTTCAACAACTATTTACCGAAATGTTATGTATGATTTTGAACAACTACTTACCAAAAATGTAATGTGCTAAGGGAGAAAATACGGGGTTACGAATAGTCGCCCCTTTTAAATGACTTCTCAATTGCACGCGTGTGAGCATTTTGCTCTTCTTAAATTACTTTGAGATCAAACGTGTTTACTGCACCATGGGCACACAGGTGTAGTAAACAAATTTTTGGCGCATTTACTTTTTTAGTCCCCGATGTATGTAACAAGGGGAATAGAATTCTATTCCCCGACCTAGTTGTTTTGGTGGTCCAAATTAGGGTCATTATAGTCATTTTTCCTAGATATTATTAAATATGCTGGCTTCTAGATAATTCTTGATCTTGCAGGGTCATTCTGTCATCTTTAAAACTTTGACTAGCACTAAACTTACATACCACGTACCTCCAGTTTTATTTACTCCCGGAAATCACTTTTGACTATGATAGTACTAATCTTATGAAGAATGAGGCTCCTTTTGTCCAGCAATTGAACAAGCAATTTCTTTGGTTGTGTTCATTCCTTTTCATTTTCCAATACAACATTCTGGTATCTAGTTAATTTTCATTATTTTTAGTTTCTTCACCAAATTGTTTAAGTATAAGTACTTAAATTTCCTACCAAGGGAAAAGTACAAACCAACACTGCAGCTAGCCTTATCCATAAGTTGTAGAAATCAGCATTTGGATCTTACGCTCAAATTCACGTTTAGATCCTGACACGCCCACAAATATATAGTCGTTCACCCACTCCATACCGGCCGGGAGATATAGCTAATCCCGAACAGGGGATGTTGCCCAGCACCTCCTGCAAAGCGCGTGCCGAGCGGTCGATCTGGCCGTTCATCTCGGCACGGACAGCTAAAATTGAATCTGAGCACATACAAATTTGAATTGTCCACTGCTCGGTTAATATTCAAACCGTCGATTGCCGAGATGAGCAACTGAATCGACTACTATATATGCACCCACTTTGCAGGTAGGAATGGCAACGGGACGGGGCGGGGCGGGGCGGGTTTTTGCATACCCCGACCCGAAAATCATTACCCTCCCCCGCCCCCGCCCCGACCCCGACCTGGTTTTTTTGGGGTACCCCCGTCCCCGCCCCGATCGGGGAACGGGTTTACCCGCCCCTCCCCGCCTTGTAAAAATTTTAAAAAAATCAAACTATAAGTAAAAAATTAAAAAAATGCAAAATAAAAATAATCTAAAAAATAAAAGTTTTGAAATTATTTTGTGTCTTAATTTTGGTATCGCGGTTTTATCTAAACTTTTAATTGCAATCAGTATTTTAGATACTTCATTCCATTTCTCTATGTGTAGAATTTATTATAAATATTTGAAGAAAACTTTTTAAAAAATCCACTAAACACCAATAAATATCAATTTTTATTTCTTTTTAAAATTTAATTAGACTACTTGACAGTAAAGAGACATTGTTTTTTGGATTAATGCTAAAAAAATTAAAGGACATGTATATAAGTATATATACATATATAAATAAATACATATACATATACATATATAAATAAATAAATATACATAAATATACACACACACCGGGTCGGGGTCGGGTAATTTCGGGGCGGGTTTAGGAGCGGGGTACTTTCTCCCCGAACCCTACCCAAACCCGGGCGGATTTTGGAAATTTTACCCCGACCCGACCCGACCCCCGAAAATGGAGTGAAAAACTCACCCCATTCGGGGCGGGGCGGGGCGGGTTCGGGGCGGGACAGGTACACTTGCCATCCCTATTTGCAGGGATACTAGCTGATCCCTTATTGCTCAAAAAGGGGATACTAGCTGAAATTTTGGCTTCAACTGATGGAGGCAACTCTTCTACATCCACATGTTTACACATTTACAAAATAAACGCAAGCACAATACACACACTCACATTTGTGTTGAACAGAGTTGATCCTGATTTTTCAAGGACTTAAAGCGGAACATATAAAATGAGGCTTTTTTGTTGAACTGTTATAAGGGATTAAAAAAAAAAAAAGTGGGACGAGCATATAAAATTATAAAAAAAAATAAAATGGAGGTTCAAAATAGCCGCAACACAAATTTTAGCACAGACAAAACTTTTGCTGACCGATGTACTCCGACGGCTTGTTGCTTGACTTCTTATCTATCAGTCAAATTTCTGTAAAATTTATAATTTATTGTGTAACAACTCTCAGATTTGGGTGGATTCTCCTGGGCAGGTGGGGATCAAGTTGGAAAACTTCTGTCAATAAAGCAAATAGTGTTGAAGATGTGAGGACATTTAACTATCTTTTCCCTGTAAATCTAGCCAAATACTCCTAAAGGACTTTCATTGTCTTTAGGTGCGAAGAAGATTATGATGATGATGATGTAGCATGCCGGCCTTGTTTTGCCTGTTAAACGATATTTAATTCTAGTCTATAAATTTGACCCAAAATGTCCATCTCGTAGGGTTCGTTCAGCAAAAACATCTATCTGTATCAATAAGCAAGTCGATTGTATATCAGTAATCATAAATGATCGACCAAAGTTTGTTTTGAACTACGTTCTCCAAATCATATTTGGTGTCCATTTTTTTTCAAAAAACAATTTATTCTAACTTCTAGTTATTGAAGATCTACAAACTTGACTTTCTTCACCCATGATCTAGTCGTTGCGCTTCGGAAGATGAACCATTCGATCAAATTTTCTGCGGTGCGGTGCGCCGAGGCCGCACAAGGGGACACCCCCAACTCCATGCATGCAACTCTTGTCTGTTTTTACATTCCTTCTTTTTTGGTAAAATATTTGAAGATGGAGAAAATTGCCAGAAGTGGCAAATATTGTGGTGTTTGGTAAGTGTCGGTTTTAATTTCCTCCCAATAGTGAAAGTAAACTGAAAAAGGTCAGGTCCCCTGAGAGAGATGGTATACGGAAGACAGGGCTCGGCTTTGGGTAGAAAAATCCAGTGGCTGTAGGTCTCTTCAAACATAGTCTATAATATAACTGAGGTTTGCGAATCTTAACCACTCCAATATGTCAATTTGGGATCCTGATCAGATCCTGCAGCACTATAGGGTCATGTCCTGAGAGGAAGGGACTCGTGAAACGGTGACATTACGTGGCGCGCGTTGATGTGGTGTGTAATCCATTGACGTTACATGTGATTGTGTGTACATGGGACCGAGCTTGTCAACCGCTTAGAACTGCCGGCTCGATCTCGGAGCCCGCGTCAGACACACACGACCAAACACGAATGGATCGGCGGCAATACCTGATTAGCGCTCTTCGTATTAATACCTTTTCATAAGTACTTCTTCCCATTGTTAGAGTTTATTACGAGCTAGGGCTGTAAATGAGCTAAAAACTTGAGTTCGAGTTCGGCTCGAGTTTTAACGAGTAGAGCTTAGTCATTTACTGAATGAGACTTTTTAATGCCTCCCTTAACGAGTCAAGCTTTTGTCGAACGAGTCAAGCTCTACTTAACGAGCCGAAAACTCGAGCTCGGCTAGTAAACGAGCCGATCAAGCCAAGCGTTAACAAGCCCAGCTGAGCCGAACTCGCGAGCTGCTCGGTTCATTTACGGCCCTATTTCGAGTCCATCATTTTAGAATCTAAAGTCATTAAAACAGAATTATAATAGAGTTAAAATTTTAACTTATTCTTTTGTTTTACTTGTTCAGTCTGTAATTTTTTTTTTTAATATACTGCTCAATGGAATATAAAATAAACAAATTGGTGCATTATTAATTATTTACCTGTTCAAATAGTTTTCTTTTGAACACCCCTTTAAGTCATTATTTCAACTTTTGATGGGCAAAAATTTTGTCTTCTTCTTACCCTAATCTTTTCCAACTTTTATCACATTATTACACACGTCTGCATCAAAAAGGCACCAAAACAAAGCACTTTCATATGACCCAAAAGCAAAACGGTTAAACATCTACAAAATTCCGTTAGAGGCACGTTCCACGTTTCAAAATAAATACTTAAAAAATAAAAATTTATTTTTAAACTTTAAAAAAATGAATTTACGAAAATAATTTTTCAATTGTTTTTTTTTTTTTGCAGAGTTTGATAACTAGATCCATATTGCATATTTGTTTTTATTTCGGTAAGTATATTATCTTTAAGTTTGAAAATTGCAAATAAGTACTTATTTTTTAAGGAGTAATCTAGAAGATCTTAGTTCGTGCATACATGTTAAAAGACAGTGGAAGAGACGGTATTGGTTAGTGCAAGATGTGCGTAAACAGACCTGAAAGACCTAAGAAGTTACATTGGATTAATTAAAGGGGTTCTGACTGGCCGGAACCATTTTGTCAAAGGGTTCCTGGCCAAACCCACCGCTTGTCAAGCCCATTCCGCATAAGCCTCATTTTAAGTAAACTTCTGAAAATACCCCCGCCTTTTCGTCACTCATATGCGTCTCGTCTTCTGTTCTCTGTTCACGTTCTTCTTCCAAACTATTCATCTTCGTTGCGCCTCCTCCCGCCCTCCATCACTGCGTCGCATCATCGATCTACCCATCACTTATCTTCACCCCTACTCAATTTTGTCACGAGCAGGACCCCGAGGTGGTTCGAGTTCTGGAGCGACACCGTCGTGGACCGGCGGCGAAGGCACTCCAACTCCTTGTTGGAATCTCCCGAGCGGTACTTCGACATAACTCGATTGGAGCTGCTGGAGTGGGTGGAGGAGTACGTACGAAGGCCCAATCAGTTGCAACCCTAATCTTTGTGATGGAAAAAGCTTCAGTAGCGGGGGCTATGGAGTCGTTGGCGTCGGAGGTGGATGTGGTTCCAGTTCTTGGTCTCTCCGTCATTTGTTTTTTGTTTGTTTGTTTATTGATTTATGTCATTTGTTTTTGTTTTTTTTTATGTTTGTTTATTGATATATGGGGTGAATTATGAGGGTTTTTTTTTTATAATCGTTTTAGTGATAGTGATTCTGCTCATATGATTGAGGTTGGATGAGATTATGGCTATTTGTGTAATTTGGGGGTGTGAATTCTGCATATGCTCGTGTAAATTTTGGATTTAAAGCTATGAATATGTAGATCGGACTATTTTAGGGTGTGAAATTCTGCAAATGGATATGAATTCTGGAGGTGTAAATTCACACACCAAGGAATTCACACCCAAAATTTACACCAACAATTTACCTACAATTCACACCAAAAATCCACCCAAAATTCACACCATCATTTCACACGCAAACCTTGAATGGCCGATCAGAAAAAGTAAAAAAACAGCAACATAAATTCTGGATTGAGATCTTAGAAAGCTCAATATAGTACTCAAGAATGTTGTACTTCTAGTTTTTTTTGGGGTCATTTTTAGCTTACTTTATAAATTATCGGGATGATTTACGGGTGTGAATTGTGTATTTTTTGGTGTAAATTGATATGTGAATTTTAGGGACCTGAATTTTGTAAAGGTGTGAATTTTGCAAATGGTGTACTGGTGCCAAATTCACGCACTCAAGAATCCATACCAATAATTTACCCAGAATTTTGAGGGCGTGAATGATGCAAAGGGGTGTGAATTCTTGCAAATGAATGTCAATTCGGGGGTGTGAATTCTGCAAAGGAGAATGAATAATGATGTGAATTCTGCAAAGGGTGTGACTTTTTGGTGTGTGAATTCTGCGAAGTGTGAATTCTGTGGATGCGAGGGGTGTGATTTCTAGGAGTGTTGAAAAGTGACAAGGGTAAAATAGTAAAAACATTTTTAAAAAGGGATGAATGGATTAGCTCTACAAAAAGGAGTTTGCATGAAACCCTAAGAAAAAAATGGGACCCGTCAGGAATTTCCCGATTATTTCAAACTCACGCTTTATATCAACTTTCAGATGGTTTATTAGGCCCACCGCCCCTTCAAAATCCATGGGCCAATGATCTTTCAACAGGGGCCCCATGTAATTACCAAAAAAGGGCTCTCACACATGCACGCCTTTTCGTTTCGCAAGTGGGGTCCCTTGCGAAATTTAAAGCACTTTACTAACATTACCCATAATATGATTAATAATTATATAATTAATATAGCAATCTGTGATAATCTTAATGATTTTGATTTCATCTTGTCAAAAATTGAAGTTATTCTACATTGTGATGTAAACTTTTTTCAATTGCTTTCATAGATGAAAATAATCATACAGGTGCGTTGTGATTGTTGACAATAAAACAAAAGAATGTCCTAGACGGTATATTAATGTACTACTATGAATGCTAAACCATATAATGAGAACATTTTTGCATAATACTCCTCTTAAGTCGGCTCCCATCTGGCCAAAATTCTAACTCCGCCATTGACTTGACCCCACTCAATTGGATTTCTCACAAGGGCGTTGGATAGTTTACAGTAAAGTTTTACTATTTTAACCCCTCAAAAGAATTTGTAAATTTCTCCTACTTATTTCAAATGCATAGAAACCACATGCATTCTCCCTCTTTCAAGAGTTGATAGTATCACGAATGAGGTTATCATGTGAAATATAATGTCTTTGGGACCAATTATAGAGCAAACCTAGACTTATCAGTGTATATTATTTACCTTGTAATTAACCTCTTTATTCAGTTATTTTTAATTTAGTAAATTGAAAAAATATCTTGCGCATAGATCTACTTTCTGACCTCAGTAACAAAAAATTAATGGCTACGACCTTAGGGCTGGCGGTTGGTTTATTTTCATCGAATTTCGGGGTACCTGGGCAGGTTCAGGAATTATGAAAACTCGATCGGGGTCAAGTAGGGTTCGAGTTGATAGTATCCCACCCAGTTAGCCAATCCAAAATATTTTTCTATGTAAAATTATACTCACTCTATCCCGAATTTGTTATCCTAGTTAGCACTTTTTGCTGTACTAAAAAAATTGTTTCAATTGATAAGTAATGGGCAAAAAGTGATGAGTTTACTCCTTTACCTGGACTTTTGGAAATTATGTACATTCAATGATCAATGATGTTTTGAAGGATAAAAAGAAAAGAAAAAAATATGACAAGCGCAACGTGATATACATGTGTACATATCGATGTTTAATATATATATGATGCTTCCTTAGAATTTTCAAAAAGGGACTAATAAATTGGGACGAAAGGAGTATTTTTACTTTAACTATCATGAAACTCAAAATTTTTTATTTTTTTTTATCAGCAAAGAAAATTTTATTAATCACAGAATCGAAGTTACAAAAATTAAAAGGAAGCGAGAGAAGAGGAAATTTCTATATTTTAATATTATTATCGTTATGCTAAAAAACTTACAGTATATTCTTACCCTTATATTTTCACAATTATATAACTAATGTCCTTCATTTTACTTTAGGTTAATAACTTTTTTCTCATTTCTTACGGGTAGGGGTGGGGTTTACCTGGGCAGGTAAACCCGTTCTCCAACCAGGATGGGAACGGTAGCACCGAAAAATTATCCGATCGAGATCGGAAGGTAATTTTCAGGTCGGGGTACGACAAAACCCGTCTCCCCTGTGCCATTCCTATTTGCCTGCACGCATGCTAGTTTATATGCTATCAACACTTGTTGACAGGGACAAACAAGTGACTAATTTCCAAAAAAAAAAGGGAAAAGAAAAAGAAATGAAGCTTTTGGCTCTAGGGTTTGTGAAAAAAGCATTTTGCTAGCTTCCAATCCAACTCTCAATCATGGAGGTGAGTTATTCATATCATTTGCGTCAAAAGCGTGGGCATTTGCATTAAAAGTGATGTATTGTGAGAAATGACATGTCTCGTTAAGTGAAAAATAAGCACTTAAAAATAAGAATCTAAGCGGAACGAAGCCTGATCAGATGATAATTAATGGACACAAATGCAAAAAAGTATTACCGGTCAAAAAGGAAAAGGATAACGTTGGTCGTACTCGTCAAACTCCATATGCATAGTCCCATTATATATGGTCCCAAGAAACAAAGAGCTTTTGTCATCTCCAATGAAAATGTAAAGTGAAAGTGAAATCCTTTTTCAAGTTTTAAGCACACGCTTTTGACGCAGATGATATGAACAACTCACCTCCATGATTGAGAGTTGGATTGGAAGCTAGCAAAATGCTTTTTTCACAAACCCTAGAGCCAAAAGCTTCATTTCTTTTTCTTTTTCTTTTTTTTTTTGGTGTGGAAATTAGCAACTTGTTTGTCCCTGTCAACAAGTATTGATAGCATATATATAAACTAGCATGCGTGCGGGCAGATAGGAATGGCACAAGGGAGACGGGTTTTGTTGTATCCCGACCTAAAAATTACCTTTCGATCTCGATCGGGTAATTTTTCAGTGCTACCGTTCCCATCCTGGTTGGAGAGCGGGTTTACCTGCCCGTAAGAAATGAGAAAAAAGTTATTAACCTAAAGTAAAATGAAGGACATTAGTTATATAATTGTAAAAATATAAGGGTAAGAATATACTGTAAGTTTTTAAGTATAACGATAATAATATTAAAATATAGAAATTTCCTCTTCTCCCGCTTCCTTTTAATTTTTGTAACTTCGATTCTTTGATTAATAAAATTTTCTTTGCTGCTAAAAAAAAGTGATGTAAAATTATATGAGTGTACCCCTTAAAAGGGCGTACGATATGCACCTATTTATGGTTTATTTATTATATTTTAGTGTGTTTCGTAACTTTTGTTCTAGAAATTCATAACCTTTCAGCAATACGATTCGTAACATTTTCATTATGATTCATAACGTTTTGGTGTATCTCGTAACCTTTATACAATTCATAACTTTTTCGCAATACGATTCATAACATTTTCTCTACAATTCATAATATTTTAGGGGTACATATGATACGCATCCAAATAAGGGGTGTGTATTATTTCCCTTGTTTTAGTTAGTAGAACACACCCTGATACAACACAATAATTATTATTATTTTTATGCGTGTGTACATTTTCATGGTTACCATAACTTTGGGAAGTATGTGAAATTGAAACGCATGAGTTAGGAATATGGATACAAAAACATATCAAAAAATTAAAAGCAAGAGAAATGCTAAGTGCAAAGAAAATATGCAAAGAAAAGACCCTTAAAGTGTACATGAACGGTTCAGATGCATTGCAATCTTTATATCTAGCAGTCCTCTAAAAGCAATCACGCTGTTAGTTTGAATACAAGATTTGCGTAGTTGACGAAACCAAAGAACACATAAATCGCTGTTAGTTTGTTTCAACGTGATCTGTGTATATATATTTCAAAGGTTACATGTCTACAAAAAGGAAAAAAAAATTAGGTGGGTTTTACAGTACTACTACAAGGTTCCACACTCTGTAAGAATTATATATATTCATTTGTTTCTTTGTCCAGCAGTTTGAAAATGTAGTTTAGAAAATAAAATGAATTCTGAGGGTTTTCAAATTTTGAAATGGTTTGGATTACCCAGGTCTTCCCCATACAATGGCATGCTTTAGCTATTTGGGCTCCATTATAAACTGTATCTAGCTATTTGGGCTCCATTAATGGCAATTAATTCACACCTTAATTTTTTTTGGGTAACTTAATCCACACCTTTTCGGGTCTACTTTCGGTAAAAGTTAACAAGGCTATATATAACTTTTTTCTTGTTGGCCACAAGGAAGATTCAAATAGAGAATAAATTATTTAGACCGTCGGTATAAACATTTATTTTTTTTAAATTAATTATATTGCGTTACGTTCTTGTGACTATTTGCAGGGAATCATGCAAGGAAAAACGCATTTGAGTCCATTTTGGATTCTACAAAAATCTAGAACAATATCCATAAATTTTTTAATATTATTTTATGGGACCCTATAAAAAATCAGTTTTAATAGACATCAGTAAGTATTACTTTTGGATTCGTTAAGGCCAACCATGGGGCAAATCTTCTTTGCGATTAGGATTTTCGATTTGGGAACACTGGTTTGACGACGTTGAGCAATGTAATTGATTCAGAGAAAATAAATGTTAACACCGCTAGTGTATATAATTTATTCTCTAATTCAAATAATGGTTGATAATGTTTGTTTTCATGTAATTGATTCTCGCACTTTTTTTTTTAAACGTATTACTACTTGCACTCCTTTTTTATTTTATGCATGTGAATTTACAACAATGCCCTGTGATGAATTAAAAATCAGGCTTTTTACCACTAGGTACAGAAAATAAAAAGTATTTCCTACCAGGTCACCTCTAATTAATGAAACACCAAAACTCTATTAAACCCTAAAGCCTGAAAGTGGCTATACTCTAGGGTACCCTGTGAAAGTGTCCAAACTGTAGGGTATCCTACAAAAGTGCCTATACCATAAGATATCCTATAAAAATGCCTAAACTCTAGGGTTATCGATGAAAATGCCTAAATTGCTAAAATCCTATGATAGGAAAGTGTACCCTAAAACTCCCATGAAAGTGTCTAAACCTAAACCCTAGAGCTCTATGAAAGTGCATAAACTTAAACCCTAAGGTTTTAAGGTACCTTAAAATCTTAAGGTCACCCTTCCATTAATGATAAATGTATTTTGTAAAAAGTAGACCTAATGATAATTAAATATTCTATCTTACATTAAGGAGAAATACTTTTTATTTTCTGTACCTAGTGGTAATAATCTCTTAAAAAGCAGAAATACGGATATCATTTGATAATAAGGAGGGTGTAAAAATCATTTACCTATCCCTACACTTAGCAGCCAAACGATTGATTTCACTTATTCTTGCTTTTTGCAAGAATTCATATACAAAAAGTAGAATATATATTTTCGCGATAAATATCTAGCTATCTATTTTCATCTCAACTTTCGAAAGCCAACTGGAAAGGACAGAAAGGGTACATTATAGTTTTTTCTTTTCCAATATTTGTCCTATCCCTTTTTTTCCCTCCCAAAACTAAAAAAGCCCAACAAAAAGTTAGAAAGAGATTAAAGACAAGAAAAAGAAAGGTAAAAGAGGAATAAAAGGACATAATTTCCAACTTTAAACAGAGAAAATCATAGGGTCATCATGATTTTATGTCTTATTCATCTGTATGATCAATTCTTGGCTAGTACTTAATTGATTAAAGCAATTTGATATGAAGACAGCTTGATTAGACCATCTTTCCTGTAAGAAAAGTTTGATTTTGAGCTATATATGTTACATCCAATTAAAGAAGATAGTACTCTATCATCTCATCATTAAAAGGTTGAGTCTCACTCTTTTCCCCCCAAGGTGATTCCAATTACTATTATTTAGACCACTAGTGTAGCAATTGAGAATCATTGAATCATGCTACTTCTTTGGTTTGTGCTTATCGTATAGTAATTCAAAATGATTATTTAGAAGCGTTTCCAATTTGGGTTCTTTTTTCAAAAGTTTTTTTTCTTTAATTTTCAAATTTAAATATAATGAAAATGAAAAATAATTTTTTAATTTTTTTTCTCATCATATAAAAGATTTCAATGAAATTTATCAAATAAGATTCATATTGGTAGAAAAATTATTTGCATAAATACATGATTTTTGAGTTTGAAATTACCTTCCTTTTCCTAAAGTTCTTTTTTTGGGATACTGGAACGGCCTATAAAGGCTTTTTCTTTTTCAATCGCTAGGAGTATCATTCATGTATGAATTATAAAGTATTAACTCGGGATACAATATTAATTGTGAGAGTTCACAAAATAACCAAGCCAATAACTCAATCAATACAAAAGACAAGCTCGTCAAAAAAGAAAGAAAGAAAGAAAAAGTCACTCTAAGGAAAGAACACCCATATGCAAGGCAGAGAGATTCGAACTCTTCATTTCCTACTAGGCAGTTCCTGGTGAGGTGCAAGAGTTCTGGCCAACTGAGCTAGCCTAAGAAGTATGGAATGTCTAATTATGAAAGAAGCTTGAGATGCATGGGCTCTTCTTGTTTTTGTTTTTTTTGGTTGGAAAGTAGTAGATGTTCTGAAACTAGATTTTGAAATGTGCCTTTTGGCAAAGGCAATTCATTAGTCCTTTATTTCCTTTTCTTTTTTTGGTTTGACAATAAGAAGTATTCGGACAAATTTACGTACACCTCGCATTAGTCCTTTTATATATGCTATCTCAAACGCTTCCAATTAGGGTTGAATCGGGTTGCGAAATTTTGCCATCCTTAATTTGCATGGCACACAGATATCACCAATTTGACAAAATTGACGTCCCTCAAATAGCCAAGCAAGCCCAACTTGAAATAAGCCCAAAGTTGACACAACTCCCAATGGGCCGCTGACGTTGGTGATTAAAAAGTCATGGGCCACTAGCGTCTGGCCTACTGAAACAAGCCCATTTATAGCACAAGTTTTTTTTTAGTACCAAGCCTAACTGGAAATAAGCCCGAAGTTGACACACCTCCAAATTGGCCACTGACTTGTGTGATTAAAAAGGCATGGGCCACTCTACCTTCTGGCCTACTGAAACTAGCCCACTAACCCATCACTCCCGTCAGGAAATATTGCCCCATCACTTCACACGATCCCATTGCACCTATGTTGACCGAAGCTATTGTACCACCATGGGTGGGTAGTAGAAGCACATTGCACCGATGGTGCACATATCAACTCGCAAGGCCTACTTTCGGATTCCGCACAAATGATCCAAACTGTTCATTAATTTTTTAAAAAAATTGACATACTTAATAAAAATAACCTTAATTGGATAACTGCGAATGCTTGATCTAATGTACCAATATTTCATTTCAAAATATAAGATCCTGGATTCTGAATAAAAAAAAATTGAGATATTGGATCAAACTATTTTCACAAAGTCAATCTAATTTTTTTTAAAATTAATGAACTATTCAGATCATTTGTACAGAATAAGAAAAGTGAACTCCACGGGTTGTTCTGTGCACCATCGATGCAAAATGGGTTAGTATCCATAGAAATGTTGAAATCCTAATTGCTACAAGATAAGACCCCGTTTTCCTAAGATTCTTATTTTTACTTTATAAGACAAGTCATTCACTCACCATGTATCATCTATTGATTCAAAAAACAAGTAGTAGTACTACTTGTGTTAGCACTTACTTGATCTTGATAGAATTTAACGAACCCAATTGAGCCAAACCAGAGCTTTGAAAAATTTTAATGAGCCGAACTCGAATCAAGTTGTTCAGGCTCGAATAGAAGTCAAGCTGAAATCTAGCCAAACTAGTACCTTAACGAACCCAAGCTAAACTTAATAGGATTCGGCTTGTTTACAGCACTAAACACACCCTACTAACACAGTTTGGACAGATGATAATTTTTTCATAGGAAAATATGTACAAGTTAATTATGATTTACACATTCCACATGTGCGTACTTTTTTTAATATCAAAAAATGGTAGGAGGTTTCATTGTGAATCATACATAATAAACGAATACATAAAAAAGACAGTTATCACTTGCAAAGGGAGTCGATAACCAAACAAGAGGCTTAGCTTCCCAAGGATTGGGAAATCCTATAGGGCAAGGCCTTGTAAAGCACCCTATAGGGCATCCACGGGTCATCGATATTGACAATGAATGGTTGAGATATGATTTTTAATATGGATCATTAATTGATGAGATCGACAGCTACACGGGAGTGCACTACAGCACTCCCGGATCCACTTCCCAAGATCTAACACTAGAACCTCACAATTTCGATTTTCCAAACAGGCACTGGATGCACTCCGGTGAACCAACATCAGCACTAAACTCACAAACCAAACCGAAACCATTATTCGCCAAAGAATTATTCTAACCTCCATCAAAGGGTGTAGGATAATAGGTAAAATTTGATTTGATATATGAGGAAGGTGTATAGATATCGTATTTGAGAAAACTATAATCCGGGGTAGAGGTGACCGTTACAAACCCAATCGAGTGAAAAAACAGGAAACATGGATAAACAACTCCACAAAAAAAAATTGAAAAACAATAAAGCAATCTACCGGCTTCCTTCTCTTTTATTTGGTCGACAATCCGTCAAACCCAAACTCGTCGGAACTGGAAAAACCATATAAACAAACAGAAAGTATACACGCACATACAAGCTGTGCACAGATTTCGTTGTGAGGCCCACCACTGGTCCCACACAAATCATTCGAGTCGTTCGTTAAATGTAAAACATTTTTTCAAGGACTCTCGTAAAAAATAAGCTCAATCCGATACTTATAGGTACTCGATCCAACCACATAATTTTTCATTATCCGGAAATCTGAATGAAAAGTTAAATGGTTGGATGAAGCACTTATAGGTATCGGATTGTGCTTATTTTTTATGGAGACCCTTGAAAAAACATTTTACATTCAATGAATGCCTGAAATGATTTGTGTGGAATCCGTGGTGGGCCCCATAATAAAATATGTGCACAGATATCTGTGTGTAGCAGCTTTCATAAACAAATCCACCGGCTTGCACATGTGCGTGCTTGCATATGTCATCATTTTAGCTAATTAATTTACAATTGCTTTTGCTTTGATTGGCCCACTTTGACCACCAATCGTCTCCAATTTGGAAAGTGGCAATTTTCCATTGTTTTTCCTCCTTCGGCTTCTCCCAATTGGCCCTGTCGTGATCAACCTGTCATCTGCTCATTGGAAGTAGAAAATTACTTTGATCAGAATTTAGAGCATGTGCTTCGCTTTTTCTTTTGTCCAAACCCGAACGTTACCCAATTCATGGGCCAGATTCAGAAGTACAGCCGCTGGAGGTCGCAAAACAAGTTGTCGAGGTCTCTCTTTCTTCTTCTTTTCCAAGGAAGTTTCTTGGAAGTGAAAGCACAAACTGGCTTTGTTTCGCCGAGGTTCCTATATTTAAAATGCTTATTTTTTATTTTTTTATTTTACGAGAAAAATTATTCTTTCATAATAATATGATTATAGACCTACACAACTTTTCACTTGTCATAATATATTGAAGTAGATGGATGTTCCCAACATCATTCAAACATGTTGGGACCTTAACTTCGGTCTCGAGTTTTGATAAAAGTGCGATGAAATCCTTTATGGATATTGGTGACGCGGGGCAATGTTTTATCACACAGAGAACTCTCTCTCTTTTTTTTTTATGTGCGCTACAAAATTAAGTTAATGGAGCTCTATTTTTAAGGCTCCGTTTATTTGGGCGTAAAATATTTTTCATATTTTTTGGTGTTTAGTTGTGTAAAAAATGAGAAAAATTTAATTGGATGAAATTGATTTACTCTTAAATCTTTCGTAAGTTATGTTTCGAAATAAACCCACTGTTTTTTTACTGTAATTCTCACTACTTAGTTTCCTCGATCGTCAGTCCTGATTCACGTTCAATTCTAATATTCTCAGATCTCTCCACTATTTAACACCCCACTCTCTAGACTATTTTGTTGATTTTTAAAAATATTTTCAAGTGCCAACAAAATACAAAAAATAAAAATTTAAGGTTTATTTTCTGAAAAAATATTTTACATGAAAAAAATTTTATACCGAAACAAACAGAGCCTAAGTGAAAATATAATTTTATCCTCCTTAGGTACTTGTTGAACTTGGTGTTGGATAATGGAATTTGACCAAAGAGTATCCGGCTTTTGTAGCTTTATCTTAGATATTTTTAAAAATATTTTGGTAAAAGTAATTTTTTTTGAATTTTTCAATTCATCTTCTCGAGATGTATCAATAATTATAAAAATTATAAATACAAAATTAACAAATGCGTGAACAAGTCGTCATGACTTACGAGCTGGAGTCGTGCGTGAACCATGTGGACTACTGTTGAACTAGTACTATGTTTTCAAAAAGGGTAAATTGAGTAGGAGGACATACTACAATAGTTTTTACCATGATAAGGACATAAATATTTTCCTTTAAAGTCTAAAGGACATTATGTCCAAGATTTACAAATAGCCCCCCCAAAGTTGACCGGCGTTGACCAGCGTTGACCATCGTTGACCGGCGTTGACTAATGTTGACCGGCGTTGACCGGAGTTGACCGGAGTTGACTGGCGTTGACCGGCTTTGACCGGCGTTGACCAAAGTTGACCGGCGTTGAAAGTGCCTAAAACCTTAGGGTACCCTATGAAAGTGCCTAAAATCTTAGGGTACCCTATATATGAAAGTGCCTAAAACCCTAAGGTACCCTATGAAAGTGCCTAAACCGCTAAAACCCTATAATAGAAAAATGAACCCTAAAACCCTATAAAAGTGCCTAAAACCGTAGGGTACCCTATGAAAGTGTCTAAAATTTTAAGGTACCCTATATATGAAAGTGCCTAAAACTCTAGGGTACCCTATGAAAGTGCCTAAACCGCTAAAATCCTATAATAGGAAAATGAACCCTAAAACCCTATAAAAGTGCCTAAAACCTTAGGGTACCCTATGAAAGTGTCTAAAATCCTAGGGTACCCTATGAAAGTGCAACAAAATCAAAAAACACAAAAAAAGACATATTTTGTGTTAGCCAAACAAGGCCCTTGTCTCATTTAAAATCATTTAAATGAAAAAAGACATTTTTTGTGTTAGCCAAACAAGGCCCTTGTCTCATTAAAGGCAATTTGGTCTTTTCACGGACCTTAAACTCTAAAATATTTTCATTAATGGACTTTACACATCACTGAAACTTAAGCTGGACTAAATCTACTTTGGTACCTCTTCTTTTGGACTTTAGACTAATTTGCTGTTTCAAAAAATAAATAAATAAATCAAAACGGCACGGCAGACAGGGAAAGATTATTCAGTGCTTTAGTACCACCACGTGGTTCTTCAATCTTATTTTCCACCAAACAAATGTGTGTGGTTTTCATCCCAAAGTGTGTGAATCGTCCACAAATCTAAAAATGGCTAGCCCTGTTGGGTTTGGATTTTGAGAGAGATTTTTGAAATTAATAAGTGAAAAAAATAGGTAAAATTTACTTATTAAAAACCGTGCACAAAGATTTTGACTTATGAAATCCAAACGAACAAGCCTGACTTTGAGGCACTGCTGTGTAGTGCCCGGAGCATAGAATAATTACTTGGGAATTCATAATAGTGTCCAGGTTCATCCTCCCAAATCCACGGAAGAGAGGAGAATGGCTAATTCTCTATTTCTCTACCCGAATCCAATCCAATCACCTATATAAATCCCCTCACCTCTCAACCCTTCCCACCATCACCATAACTATACAGTCTAAACTGGACAAATTCAAAATTTTATCAAGATTTCATACCCTTCACCCAATTGGAATTACACTAACCGATTAAGTATTAACAAAGCCCAGAAACAACTTCAGCATTTCCCACCTCCAATGGCATCCATGGCCGCTCTTTCCACCCAAACCCCATCTCTCTCCTCCCACAAAACCCACAAACCCCAATACACCAAACCCACCAAAATCTCATTCTCTCCCAACCCAGACCCAAGAAAACACCAAAGAATCTCATGCGGGCTGATCGACCCAGATGGGGGAAAGCTCGTAAACCTCATAGTGAAGGAGCCCCACAGGTACGAGAAGAGGAGGAAAGCCCATTCCATGCCCAAGATTGAGCTGACCCGGATCGACCTGGAGTGGGTCCACGTGCTGAGCGAGGGGTGGGCCAGCCCGCTCCGTGGGTTCATGAGAGAGTCGGAGTTCCTCCAAACTCTTCATTTCAACTCGCTCCGAGTTGAGGGCGGCGTTGTGAACATGTCAGTGCCGATCGTTCTGGCTGTCAATGACGCGCAGAAGGGAAGGATTGGGGAGTCGAGTGCGGTGGCTCTTGTGGATTCCAGTGGCGTCACGGTGGCGGTTCTTAACAAGTAAGGGCATTTTGGTCACTTTCTATTTGGAATCAGTTTGGTTTGATATACTACTTGGGCATGCATATCTGAAATGGTAATGGGTATTTGATGGTTTTGGGTACCCATGATGTTTTTTTTACTCTCTAATGATGTCATGATGACTTGTGGAGTATATTGAGTCGACAAAGTGGAATGTGTGATAATCCAGCGTTCGAACTAGCTTACATGCACCCGTTTGACAACAATGCGAGTCCAAGTGTTTGCAAGTGTAGTGTGAGGTTCTAGATCTGGATTAGGTCACCTGTGTCTAGCCTCTAGTTCAGCTGTGGTTCGCACCTAGGTTCCTCGCTTGACTTGTACAAGGAAGCACGACTAAGAGACCACGCAAGCCGGCTATCAGGTCGTCCCTCCGAGGAGCAAGTCAGAAAGTGCAAAGAGGAGTAGGAAAGTACTAGGGTTTGTGGGTGGAAGAGAGTGGACCTCTTAGGGTTGCATCTTTTCCTTTATATAGGGTCTCCAGACTTGCTCCCCAAGCTGGGGCGTGTGCCAAGCATGCTTAGGTAACCGCCCCTGGCCTACATCAGCTTGACGTCAGTGATAACCGCTTCGAGTGACGTCATCCCCAGAGTGAGCACGCTTAGGTAACCGCCCTTGGCCTATGTCACGCTTGACGTCAGTGATAACCGCTTTGAGTGACGTCATCCCCAGAGTGAGCATGCTTAGGTAACCGCCCTTGGCCTACGTCACGCTTGACGTCAGTGATAACCGCTTCGAGTGACGTCATCCCCATCACTCTGGACGTCATCCCCGTCACTTTGGATAAGTTAGTTACGAGCACCAGGACAACCTGCCAAGGGAAACATGGCCGTGCCCAGTGGCCGAACACTGGGCTGACCGGTAGAGGGTCAGTCTTCTTTCTGTACGAATCAATAGCCCTCAACCGTCGGTCTGAACTCCGCCATGGTCGAACCCTGATACCCGAGCCTATAAGCCCATCCAGAGGTTTGACCCTTCTAGACAGGATTAAGGGGTTGGGCCCGGCCATTTACCGAGCGTAGTGACCTTGAGCGAACCGTCATATTCGGCCGACTGCAGAGTGTGTGTGGGTCCTTAGAGTGTTTGTCTGGGAGTTGAATCTGCGAGTATAACCCTTACTTGGTGTAATGCTCCCACTCGACCAACCTCGTTGAGTGAAAGTTTTGTTTGATACTCAATGAAGGTCATTTAGTTCTTAGGTTAGGTTGTTAAGAACTGTTTTTTTTTTTCAATGTAGGTTTTGGAGCTTAAGTTGTACTTATAAATTAGAAATAGTTCATGACATTTCTACTCCGTTCAAAATTTTCTTGAGCTGTAGGTTAGTCATGAATATCAAGAATATTGAGAAGTGCTTTAATGCAAAAGCTATGAAATTCTACATGATCCATCTACTAGTGAAAGACTGAAAGCATGACCAATCCAGACACATTTGAATTGAGCATCTAGAAGTGTTAGACTCCATTGCTTAATATGACCTTCTAATGACTTGACATACATGCCTTGATGTACCTTTGGTTTTGCCTTCGCTGAGTATCTGTAAGGCGGATGTTGCTTTTACTTTTCTAATGATCCTTGTTTTGCTTCTGGAATAATTAAGCTTCTGTTTGATGGTATGGGTCCAATGAGACATAGAACGGTCAGTTTGCAGTTAAGTTTTATCTTTGAACAAGTGTGATATTGATTTGATGTCATTTTATTCTGTACTGTATGGTAAGTTTGGTTAGTATGTAACATGTATTCTGCATTTGTTTGAGTTTGGCCTCAGAAAGCATAGTCCTTATGGAAATTCCTAGCTTAGAATGTCAAATATCTTTCACTTAACATGCAACTTGTTTTACAAAAAGAGCAACCTTTCAGCAGGTTGCGTTTTTGGTTGCTTTCTTCAATTTCATTTGTAGGAGAGATTCCTATCTTGGTTATTATGCACTCCCAAGAGATACTTGATAACAAGAGAACATGTAATGTAGCACAACGTTTTGATTCTGTTCTGAAACCTTTTTGATGAATGATTCACTTTCTAAAATGAGTTCGTTCAAGATGTGAAATTTCATGTTTTCTTGGTTTGCTGAAAACAATGTCCTCGCCCCATCCATTGCCGCTGGGATGTGTCTTTGATGCTCAGTTGCTCACTATGCTTTGGGTTTTACAAAGAGAAGAATTTACAAGCTGATAAAGAATGAATCTTGGAACTCCAAAGACTTTCTCAAGCTCTTGGATTGAGTTTTCCTCCAGATATTTTTAGCACTGAAGTTGCTGTTTATTTCATATTAAGCAGATTTAGTTTTATGGTTATAGCTCGTTGGTTACGATGCATTGGCAGTCGAACCCGCTTCCAGTCTAATCAGACATGTAGCTATTGCTCATTGGCAGGATAAATCACATAGCTGATTCACTAGTTGGGTGCCATAACTGTGTGACTAGATTGATATGTCCTGTTGATTTCTATGATTTATGGCATTTTCAACTAAATTGCCAGTGTTAACCTGTCATTAATTGTCAAATCCTTGGTTTCACTGCTTTTTAATGAACTTTTTTGCAATATGTGCGAGGTCTTATTTAGTTTATAACTCCTAAATCAATGGATTGCCTAGAGTTTCTTATATGTTCCCATTTTACACAATGAATTATTGCAGTATAGAGATTTACAAGCATAACAAAGAAGAACGAATAGCAAGAACTTGGGGCACTACTGCCCCTGGTTTACCTTATGTCGAGGAAGCCATAACCAATGCTGGAAACTGGTTGATTGGGGGTGATTTGGAGGTCATAGAGCCAATCAAGTACAACGATGGTCTTGATCGATACCGGCTCTCCCCTTCAGAACTCCGCGAGGAATTTACAAGGCGCAATGCTGATGCCGTGTTTGCTTTCCAGCTCCGGAATCCAGTGCACAATGGTCATGCTTTGTTGATGACAGACACGCGTCGCCGTCTTCTTGAGATGGGATATAAGAACCCTGTCCTTTTGCTTCATCCCTTGGGAGGATACACCAAGGCAGATGATGTTCCACTTAGTTGGCGGATGCAGCAGCATGAAAAGGTTTGTGTAACTTCTCCACCTTTTGTCAATCACCACATTTGTCCTTGGTTGGATTCAGTTAACTTGTGAAATCCAGGGTGGAGATCCAAGAAACAGAATACTAGGGGGCCAAGGGTTAACCTTGGCTTACTAACCCATGTCAACATTTTTCTTTCACGGTTTCGTCAGTTAGGTCATTTCTCCTGGTTTGGATGCGCAATTAAACGCGCATCACCAGGGGTGGAGATGCAATAATCAGAATATGGGTGTTTTTTCTAAGGTTCAATTCGGTGAATGGCATAATGTAATCCAGTTAGAGGTTTAGATATCCTACTAGGGACCCGTCACCCGTTAGGACTTAGGCGTTTTGGAAAACTCAGAAGCCTGTTTGGTTTAGTTTTAGTTTTTCTGTTCTACAACATAGGAAACCTGTCCGAGCAAAAAAAATCATAGGAAACCTGTATGTTTTCTGTTTTATTAACATAGGAAACTTGCTGGTGAGCAAGTTTCAAACTTGTTTTTCAGGCAACTTTTTAGAAAACTATGCATTTTGTAGAAAACCGCTGAAAAAACGTTCCAATTTTGGTCACAAACTGTTTGGTTAAAGAATTAATACAATGAGTATTGATTTTTCTTAATAATTGGACTCTTTCCTCAGGTACTTGAAGATGGGGTTCTTGATCCAGAGACTACGGTGGTTTCTATATTCCCATCACCAATGCACTATGCTGGCCCTACTGAGGTGCAGTGGCACGCGAAGGCTCGGATTAATGCTGGGGCCAACTTTTACATTGTGGGTCGAGACCCAGCTGGCATGAGCCATCCGGTTGAGAAAAGAGACTTGTATGATGCTGATCATGGAAAGAAGGTGCTGAGCATGGCTCCTGGATTGGAGAGGCTAAATATCCTGCCATTTAGGGTATACACACCATTCTAGCTGTTACTTTTAGAACATCAATAACTTTTTAAACTTTAGTTAGGAAATAGGCCCGATATTGTAACTATCCGATAGTCTCCCTCACGTGCACAACAGTGTTCGGCTTTGGAGATACAAGATAAGCATAATACACTAGAGAAAACTGCAAACAGACACTTGAATCCAGGACCTGTCATAATGTAGAAGGATAACTAAATAGAAAACTCATCAGATAGAACTCCAATAAGCCTAATTATGTAAATTTACCTGGTAGACAAAAGAGTAATGCTAACAATTTTACAGTTACATGCCCTTATTATCACTCATTCTCCAAATTGGTTAAGACCCAAATTGTTCATTGTTGATACTATTTTGTTCAACTGCAGGTGGCAGCTTATGATAAGACTCAGAGTAAGATGGCATTCTTTGATCCCTCTAGGCCTAATGATTTTCTCTTCATTTCGGGCACCAAGGTAAAATGCCTTTTCTCTAAGCATTGCAAACTTTTCTTAAGCCAGATAGACTAAACTAAAATTGTTAAAAAAAGAAAGACAAAGAAAGAAAACTATGAACGAGGAAATTCTCTACTTTTTTCTTTTTCCTTTATTAACACAACTGAAATCGAAACACCTGCACTACAAGTATAGCCATAATTCAAGCATGTGAGTTGTGACTCATCTGATTGATTGGTTGCTTTTGCAGATGCGAACGCTTGCTAAGAACGGGGAGAATCCTCCGGATGGATTTATGTGCCCCGGCGGTTGGAAAGTTTTGGTGGATTACTATGATAGTTTGGCTTCCGGTGTGAATGGCAAAGTTCCTGAACCAGTGCCTGCTTAGATTGTTTTGCTGCTTCAATCATGTATTGCACCCATTTTGGAGAAACTTCAACCCTTTTTATGAATCTCCAAACGTATCAATGTTCTGTTCTAAAGATTCTCTGTCCACCTCTGATGAATTATTTGAGGCACTGGTACAGACACACAAGTTTTTAGCCTCGACCCTGTAATTATAGATCCAAGGACAGTAATTATGCAAGTGCATTTGTGTGCACAATGTGTTATAGTGAATTTGTGTTTTTGAAAAAGCAAAAAACATTTTTGGGGTGTATCTGAATCTGTTGAGCATATGTTGCCTGAATGTAAATGGATTCCGGCTTGTTTGGCGAAGTGTTCCCCTGAGATCCTGAATGATCTTGGCAACTAGTCCATATTTTTTCATTGGTTTTTGCTCAAAGCATCGGCACTGGCATTCCTGGGTTTTCGATAGAGAGCCTGAGCAAGCTAGCTGTCATTTGTTGGTGTATTTGGAGAGCTGGGAACGATCGGGTTTTCCAAAAGTCACCCCCTACAGCCTCTTCGGTGGCAGTTTAAGCTGAGAGCCAACGGATGGAGATGTCCAGAGTCCTCTGTCCTGATTGCTCCTCGTCAGTGTCTAGTTCCAGGGCCTCCTCCCCAGTATCTCTTGGACTCCCCATCCATCAAACTCTGTTAAAATAGATTGCGATGCATCTTGGAAGGCGAGGTACCAGACGGGATTTGCAGGAATTGTAGTTTGCAGTCACACAAGCATGCTCTTAGATGGCAGAAGAGTTAACATATCAGCACCTTCAGAAGAGTTAAGCACAAGCATGCTCTTAGTTCACCTTCATTAAGTGCGTTCAACGGCAAAGTCTCTGCAACTCTCAGATATTCAAACATCTACATCTCATTGTGTCTTTGAGCTTGTTACGCCATGGGAATGTGGGGTAATTATACAAGATATTAGGTCTCTTGCATCTGAGCTTCTTTTCTCTATTTCATTTTACCCAATTCCAGCTGCTATAGAGGCATCATCTCTTCGCTCTGTTCCAGATTTACCAGCAGCAGAAAAGCATTCTGTATTGCATTACATTAAAATAAAGGAGGTTTTTAACGCGAGATTTAAAAACATATCTCTCTGCGGCACTGTTACTAAGTACTCAGTTAATCTTGATTCGATATTAAAAGTATCTTGGCTTTCTAGAGAAGCTAACGATACTGCTCATTGGTGGCATCTCCTAACCCTTGTTGGATGTTTTTTTTTTACCTGCTGCTGTTAACAGCAATTTTGTCTAAGGATTGTCCTGCTGTTCCTTAGTGGTTAGTATAAGATTTGGTCTGTTTAAAAAAAATTAAATTAAATTTGTATCTCTCTCAAATTATTACCCATATTTTCAATCATTACTCTATTTCTCTCTATACTCATTACCTATAAATCTAAATCCAAAATCCCAAAACGAACAAGTTTAAAAGATTTTGCCCGTGAAATAATAAAAGCAATCCCCTGTTTTGTAGTTCTAAGGGAGAAACAGTGTTTTCTTCCTGGACCTTTATTTATCTGGGTTTGATTAGAAAGGATTTTGGTAAAGAAAACCCCTATGATATGCAATCTGATGTAATCATGTGAAGGGCTAAATTCTACCATAAAAGGGTAAGTTTTCCATAAAAGGGTAAAGTGGACTTCCACCAACTTTCCTTTTGAAAAAGAAAAAGGGAAATGGAAGGGTCCAAGTTCCAAAAAAATGCAGTGCAATGCTATGATCAATGATGACCTTTAGCATTGGAAAAAAAGAACATCTCTCAGCCACGAGAATTCTTTTTGGTGCTGGGAGGGTACCAACTATTACGTGGTGTCTAAGCAGCTCATTCGGACCGTCTAAAAGTGTATTAGATAGCTCAGATTAAAATCTTCTCCCTCCTCTCACCCCACCACCCTTTCTCCTCTTTCTCTCTCCTTGTTATCTCTCCAAATCTGAACAGTCTAAAATCGAAATGAACGGCTCAGATACGCCGAACAAACACCACGTGATACCCACTTGGCACTGAGAAATTTCTCGCCAACTACAGTTAATCAAGAAAGCTCAAGCTTCAACACCACGCAATCTTGTAGAACTAGACCCACTCGTTCGCAAGACCTTATCAAAACCATAATTTCACACCCATTAAATATTAATCATGATAGGATAAAGAATATTTTATAGAGAAATTAGATATTCACACTCTCTTTTTGAACTTATTTTTTTTCTTGATTTTGCCTCAAAGACTGAGCAGAAGAGTGCGTGTGAAAGACTAAGGGGGTATTTGAGAGCCAACTTTTTTACTTTTCATTTTTTACTTTTTGCCTTTTTAACTTTTGGGATTATGATTAGAATGTATTTTGTATTTGGCAGAGTGTTTGGACGATATGTGCAGAATGCATTTTGCAGTAAAAATAGTGTTTGGAAGATATGGAATGAAAATGAATTATGGATTGATTTTTTACTATGTTGCCCCCCGTAATTCAAAAATTCTAACAGCAGGGACAATCTGCAGGGACAATCCGCAGGGACAACGTGTTTGGCCCCATTTTAGATCCCGAAAAAATCTAGAAAAATATTCATAAATTTTTGAATATTATTTCATGGGGCCCTGTAAAAAATCAGCTCCATCGGATATCGGTAAGTATTACTTTTGGATAAGTAGGGGTGAAACTGTCTTTTTGCCCCTACTTATCCAAAAGTAATACTTACTGATATCCGCTGGAGCTGATTTTTTACAGGGCCCCATGAAATAATATTCAAAAATTTATGGATATTTTTCTAGATTTTTTCGGGATTCAAAATGGGACCAAACACGTTGTCCCTGCGGATTGTCCCTGCGAAGTGTCTCTGCTCATAGCAGGACTGTTATTAATAATAGTGTATAATGTATATAAATAACGTTTGGGCTCAATTTATTTAAAATTTAATTCCGAAATTCTGCTATGTACATAAACTGGTGTCCCCTGTTTTTTTTAATTATATTTTTATTATTTCAATTATTGTTTGTTGTTACTTTTCCATCAAAATTATTTTTGAAAGTAACGGGAAAACCAAACAGTACAAGAAACGATGAAATTTATAAGGGTTTTGCTAGAAAATGCCTAGGGAGCATCACAGGAAGACAAAAGTAAATACTTTTTCCCATCTCTTCACCCCGTGTCAGACCCCCTCACACGGGTTCACTCTTACTATTACGAAAATACCACCGCTTGGGCAAAAAATATCCGAACCTATTTTATTTTTTCTTTATTTAATTAATACTAATGTTTATACTCTGTATCTTTTTTCTTTTTTATTTATTTAAAATTATTTTAGTATTCCAATTTTCAATCCGATTGAATTAGTGGAAAGATCTTATTTTTTTTATCATTTTATCTTTAATGGTCATTATGAAATTTTGAACTCGTAGAATCAAATATCTCTTAGGGCTAATCAAGGAAAGCGCTAAAGTCAAAATTTAATTATGGCCATTAAGGATAAAATGATTAGGAAACTAAAATCTTTCCATTGGTTCAAAAGGATTGAAATTTGGAACACTTATTTTTTTAACTATATTTTTAAATATATATAAACTATCATTTTTAAATATAGTTAAAAAATTAAGTTTTCCAAATTTCAACCCGTTGAACCAATGGAAAGATTTTACTTTCCTAATCATTTTATCCTTGATGGCCATAATTAAATTTTGATTTTAGGGCTCTCATTGATTAGCCCTAAGAGATATTTGATTCTACGAGTTCAAAATTTCATAATGACCATTAAAGATAAAATGATAAAAAAAAAAAAACAAGATCTTTCCACCAATGTAACCGGATTGAAAATTGGAACACCTAAACAATTTTAAATAAATAAAAAAGAAAAAAGATCCAGAGTATAAACATTAGTATTAAATAAATAAAGAAAAAATAAAATAGGTTCGGATATTTTTTGCCCAAGCGGGTTATTTTCGTAATAGTAGGAGCGGACCCGTGTGAGGGGGTCTGACACAGGGTGAAGAGATGGGAAAAAGTATTTACTTTTGTCTTCTTGTGGATGCCCACTGGGCATTTTCTAACAAAACCCAATTTATAATCTAAACATTACAACATTACAACACAAAATATTACTTAAAGCCGGATTAAACCAAATTACAGAAATTGAACAAACATATTACAAACTACAGTACAATACCAAATATTACAGAAGTTGGGATTAAAAAAAATTGGAATGGCTGGATGGGAAAACCATGGCAAAGTGGGAATTATCCGAAAAGATAGAGGGTAGCCTTGTCTTTTGGCATGGCTGGATGGGAAAATGGAAAAATGGAAATTCAAAAAGCTCCTTTTACTAGATTATTGGTTTTGTTTTAAAAACAAGAAATTGAAAAATCCATTTTACCTAAAATCCATTTTCCCTCCTCCTACCAAACACCCAAAATCCAAAAATGGGAATTGAAAAATGCAAAATCAGGCCTTCCAAACACCCCCTAACCAAAACTCAGATTAATACTCCATCCCATTTCCACCCTGGCTACCTCTACAAAGATGATCGAAATTTTTTTACGATGACTTTTTGTTTGATTGCTCGCGTGCGACAGTGCTCTGAAACAGCAACCCAACCTGGCCCACCTTAGGAATTTTCCCGTGCCATGCCGCTCTTGGAAGTGTCGTACTTGCGTTGTGCCTGTGCCGGCCTGAGCCGTTTAACACCTCCAATCTGAAACTTAAATCCTGAATGAAGATACGCATGCCTACGTCGGCATATTTGTACATGAAGACATAGAATAGAATATAGAATTGAAGGAGATATGATACTAGGTAGATTTGATTGGACGTTCTTCTTTGTCACGAAGTGTTTGTTTTCGTTCTTCTGGACTCTTTCTCCAGTGTGACCCATCAAACTGCGATCGCATTTACTAAAGAGCAGGGGTGAGCAGTCGCGTCATTTCAGGTTTCATGTTATTTCGAGTTCGTGTCAAAATATATATTAACACAAATTTTCAAATATTTTGATTTATTTAAAATCGTATCGTGTTCGGTTTGACAAGATTAAGACCCGTTTATTTTTTGGATAGTGATTTTGGCACTCCAAAAATTGATGGAGAGGCTCCAAAACTGCACTACTAAAGAGGTTCTCCGACTAATTGGAAGTCCAAATGAGGCGGGTTAATACTACTGGGTCTGTTACGGGTGAGTCGTGAATAAGTTGTTCACAGAGGCGGCAAATCTCACCAGTCCGTTTCGGCAATTAACGGTCCAGATTAAAAAAAAAAAACTTTTACAGAAAAATTCTTTTAAACTCTTATCTGGAAAAGTTCTTTTAAAATCCGGACACTTTTAGACGCTCAATTCTTCTACATAAAACTTTTTCTCGAAAACCTCCGTAAAACAGTTTTCTCTTAATCAACAACATTGCATAAGGAAAAATAATTTAATAATACATTTTTCATTTCTGAAATGGAATCCTCAAGAATCAGGTTACAATTCACATGAAATTTTGCCATCATTATTGTTGCAGATGATGGCGAGATTTCATATCTTCTAAAGTTGGATATATCATCGAATTATTAGTTGGGTAGTAATTTTGCCACACTCTTTTTTGATAATGTCATACCCTATAAGTGTATTTTTTAATGCAAAAATGTACTTGCAAGGTGTGGCATTATCAAAAAAGGGTGTGGCAATATCATTTCCCTATTAGTTTGGCCAATCAAGCAAAATAATCTTTGTGTCAAAACCTCAACGGGTTGGCCAGAAGATCTTGATCTGAGACTTAGGTGTTTGCTTTATCTTAAGATCTCAGGTTCAATTCTCATTGTCAACAACTCCTGGTCTTGGGGCCACCTCACCCCCACGCGTAAGCATGTGAAACGATTGTGGAAAAGACTGTTGGAATTAGTCCGAGGTGCGTGCAAACTGATCCAGGACATTCTGCATTATAAAAAAATTGAATAAAAAAAAAATCTCAGCGTCTAGGATTCTTCCCCTAGAACACTTTTAGAAAAGATCCTTTCTCTTTTTTTAGTGGACCTTTCTCAAACTCTTGAATATTCACTGGAAATGATTTTCGCACTCCAAATATTTTGATAACTACACACTTAACTATTTGTCTTTTACTTACACACTTAACTGTTTGTCTTTTACTCCTAGTGTTCAATATAAGCATAAAATAATTTTTCACACACAACAAAATTTGGAGTGTAATTATAAAAGAATGGAATGCCAAAATCATTTTCCAGACAAAAATTAGAGAATTAAAAAAAAAAAAAGAGCTCTCAGGTCCCAACATGTTTCATGTGAAAAAGGTGGAATGTCCTGAAAAAACATGACAACAGGCGTCCCACACCAATTAACACGCCGTCCAAACACGCCCTTATTATGTTCTGCGCCGCGCTTACAAAATACTAGCTGGCCCAGAAAAGGGCATTGTCACTCTAATCGAAATATTCCTCAAAAGATAAAATAAAATGCTAGTAGTATTAGTGATAGATTAAGAGGCCGGCAAAACATTAGCATATACAATCACCTGTGAGCTTTAATTTATTCACCAAATTTCTCTTCAATAAAATTTAAACCTATATTTTTTTTTTACCAAAATGAGGTCGTTCGCTTTAATTGGTCTTTTTCATAAGGCCGGCAAGAAATTAACTGAGTTACTTCAGCCGATATATTGCCAACCTTTGCCTTGAATAGAAGTGAGACCAGGAATTCTTTGTTCCCAAAATTGATATCTCCCTTTGTAATATATTCCCAATCGCATGATCGAATCGTTGAATATTAAAACACTTGCATCTTTAGAAAAACAAAAAAAAAAAAAACAAAAACAAATTTCAGGTGCTTATCGGGTACCATATGGCACCCAAGACCAATCACCATTTGTCATATCCACAAATTACTTAAAATACGCAGACAACAGTAATCAACGTTTACTATATAAACCAATCATATTCACGATGAGTATCATCACATGACGAATACCACATTTGTCAAAAAATCTCTCCAAATCTTAAGATAGGATCATATCTCTAAAATATTCAGGGTCAAGGATTTTAGGGTACAGAGAATATCCCAGCGTTGTGCTCCTATGAAATTAATGATGTCAAGAAAGATGTAAAGCGAAGGTTCCACCACATTACCTTTACTTGGTTCATCTATTTTTGGCTGAATGGTGTCCCCTTCTGAGGCTTATGCTTAAAGCAATATCAGAGTAGCATTAGCACTAATCAAGTACTTGAACACTCTGTCAATCTCAAGGGCTCAAGCTGTCCACTAAAGCTCAAAGCTAAATTGCATGTGAACATCATTATCACCATGGTACGAAATTTTACACCTTTTTTTTTTTTTGGGTATTATGCAATATTATACTTAGTAGATTGTGAGTTCTACACTCCATAAGAATCATACTAGTTGAAAAAATAGATTTTGCAGCCACTGTACTTGGACTCTGTGAAGTGTTCTGTGTTACAAATATTGCAGGGTTTGAGTGGCTGAACATGGTTAATGAGATGGGCAACAACAAATCATCGCAACAAGCCAACCACGGGGACGACATACGCGGAAGAAATCGAATAAATCGAGAAGGAGAGGGGAAAGATCTTCATGAAAAGGTTGAAGGGTTGTCTGCTGATAAACAACCGAAGGGTGGAGATCCGCCTGGGGCCAAACAAGCATCGGATGACAAAGGTTGGTTTTTCAGTGCTCTTAATTACTAGTAAATCTTACCTGACGCTTGGTGTATGGTTACCGAAACTATTTCACTCCAATAGATCATGTCGAACGGAAGGGAATGCGATTGGAAAGAACAAATAAGAGATTGATACGAATGTTCGAACAAGTCGAATTTGCTAGTTCTTTTTGTTGTCTTGGTCACTGATTCTAGCTTTTGTTTGTCCAGAGCAAGAAGAGACAAAGCTCACGCTTTCTTCGCAATCTACAGAAGTTCTTCCAATAGAATCCAGTGATGCAGCTAGTCAAGACAGCATAATCCAACCTGCTGCTTCGCCTGCAGGTATGAATTAACCATCTTGAGAAAGAAACAGAACCAAATTTGGAGGAGAATCTTTTGGTGACAAGTGAGTTTTTTTTGGTTCCAAAGAGCATACTCTCGCCTCGAGAATTACCTAACCAGAATGATATGGCAACGGCGTTACTAAAGCTTTAGGCTCCATTGACTAGATATCTTGCTTTGAAGTGATGAAATCAAAACTTGCCACATCGTTCTGTAAATCATCTCGATTTGATTTCTGTTGTTTGTACGGTGTTAGTGGCTCTTTCAGCTAACTTTTTAGTGTCTTTTTTGCACCGTCTTTTTTGGTTGATTTGGTTCAAATTTTAGCAATATAGGTCTCATTCAATCTGATCTAAGCCTTGCTTTACATTGTTTAGTCAGACGAAAGGAATCAGTAAAGCATAAAAATATAAACTAGAGGTGAAAAATTTTACTAAAGATGACATTAAAGACACTAGAAGACTATGTTTTGTTTTTTTCTCAACTCTAAAAGTTTGTCTTTTTTCGTCGTATTTGAACTATTTTCAACTTTGGGCTATACTATGCTTTTTCGATTCCTCTCATAAAGCCGAACAAGGTGACTTGAAAATTTGACTCAAACCCAACAAAAATTAAGAGAAAACAACAAAATAGATCGTGCCAAAAAGACGCCAAAAAGTTAGCCCAAACGGCCCTTACTCTTCTAGTTTACCTTAGGCCGAATTCGCATCATCATTGCTTTCAAAATGGGATCTTACACAAATACAACACATGATTTCATATGCGTTGAATCTGATTTTCGAAAGCATGCAACAGAGGAGGTAGAGGCAAGTAATTCAACTCCTGATACAGGATCTGAGTTACTAGGCTCGAGCATCACCGATGATCGACAAGAAACCGAAGCTAAAGATGAGGCGGAGAATGGGTTTGACAACAAATGCAGTGAAGCTATTTCTCTGGGAACTTCATCAAACAACATTGAAGAAGCTCCTCAAACACAAGACAAATCCATGCCTCTCTCTGAAAACAAAGACAAGATGGATGTATCCGAGAATGAGGACGCAAAGCAAGCAGTGAACGAATCCAATACCGATGAGGTCGATTCTTCTCAATCTGGATTAGTGATTGTTGATTCTGATAGCGGTAATGGAAAGGAAAACGTCGAAAATATAGAGTTAACTGAAACGACTGCTGTTATGGAAACAGTCCCAACAGAATTACCAGCCACGGAGGGCAACAATGAAGAAGAAGAAATGAAGGAGAAAGTAATCGAAGCAATAGAAAAACAAGAACATGACACTGGAACTTTCCCAAGTGCTGGTAATGAAGCAGAAGTTAGTGGTGCTGTTGAGCATAGAAAATCGCCGAGCTTTGATTTTGATCTCTCAACAGGAGCAAGGCCTGGAGAATCTGTTCAAACTCCATTGCTGCACCACAACAAGAATCGAACCGGAAGCCTGTCGATGTTCGATGGCTCTAATGGTGTAGAAAACCTGACACAGGATGAGGCGGTTTCCGCAGAAGAGAAAACCATTGAAGTTGCAAGGAGCGATTCGGATAGGTCAAGAGCAACTCTACTGAATTTCTTGAAGGAAGGAGAGGGGAAGGGAAATGTCGCGGTAGAACCTCAGAAACAAGATTGTGAAAAGAAAGGAGAGGAGGAATCTTGGACTGGAACAATTAAGGAAGTTGCATTAGCCGAGGAGAGTGGTAAGCCAAAGCCTCGGCCTTCCCTCTTGAAGAAATTCCTCTGTTGTGCAGCTGGAACCGACTAAAAGCCTTGCCGAAATACTAAGAAACTTTCTGCAGCTCCATTTTCCTCCAACGATATTTTGGTTTGTCTCGCTAGCTTTAAGCATTTTGGAATGGTTAGTAATTAGTATGAGTTTGCCAATTATGCATCTACCCGTTGAATTCTTTTTCCTCGTTTTCGTCGTATCATTTTGGTATTTTCATTGTTTGTTTGAGTAAAATCTGTATAAGTTGGGCAGCTGAACAGGAAATCATATTTTCGGTTGCTTCACTGCCTTTGATTGTAATGTTTGGTTATGCTGTTGTATACGCTGATACGAATCATTTATTTGATGAATGGTATTTCGAAAATCATGCGCAATCACAAGTTCAAGGATTATAGACTGCAGAAAGAGTACTCTCAAGGTTTGAGGCATTTTAGATTAGAAGTTGCAGATAGAATAAAAGGCCTCAGGTAGAGGCCAATCTTTTTCACCAAATACCAGAAAGATAATGCCAGAACAATGCAATAGTATCTTAGCAGAACAAACTCAATGCACAAGGATTAATCTTTCTTTGTCCCGACGAAAGACCAACAAAGATCTTTGTCATGACGGCCTGAAAGTTTTTACCAACAACCAATTTGGCGTCGTGGTGGCCTAAAAGGTTTGCGTGAGCTTAATTCAAACTGAGATAAGGAGGGCTGATCAAAGGAAGATTAATCTAGTTAGAATCATAGTACTCCGTTTTTTTCTTGAAAACATTCAAATTATTGAAGTTTGCTTGCCCAACGTTTTTAAAGAAAATCTAACACTCGGCCATCCAAGAATTTGAAATAAAAAATCGTCCTCCTAAAGATTATACACATGAAATTTAACGCAGTTGCATATTTTATGTTTTGATATGGGTATGGGGGTACAAGATTGTATCCATCTACAATCATATGTGTCAATTTGTTTTTAATTGTATAAGTTGTTTGAAATTATGTATAAAAGTTTTTGTAGTACTCGCTTTGTATTTGTATTATGTACCTTCAATCTGTGGTTTAAAAAAAAAAAAATGTTTGCCCACCTAATGTTAAAACGCTACATCTGTCCTGGAATCTACGTGCCCATTCGAGACTCAAAATTAGTACGGATTGAACAGACGGACCAAACGGATTGACCAATACTCTCTCAAGTAATCTCCAAGAGGTTCATACAACAATCAATCTCTCTACGGTTGAGTTGCCTCCAGTGGATTTCTAGAAAGGTAATCGGAAGGCTTGAAGATTCGAGGCGGCAGCAATCAAGCGCGAGGATTTGGCTATCGTTCTTGAGTCAATTGTGAGGATTCTCAATTGTATAGTAAGTTCGATTGTAACCGTACAAATGTTTTTTTATAGTGTTTTGATTCCTTCCGATGATTTTTTACCTATCTAGAGTTTTTCACGTATATCTGATGTTCATCGTATTTTTCTTACTTCCTGCTAATTGCTTGGTGATTGGTTGGGTAGTAACTAGGGTTTTTCAGTCTTTCACCGTGACAAATCGGATTCTGCCAACCACAAAAACAAATAGCTGCCGTCTACTAAATTCACGGAGACTCTCAGACTAGACATTAATTAGGCTAGTTTAAGGATTCAATAGGCTTGATTGATATAGTAAGAATAAATTAGACCGGAATTGAATAGCTAAGGGGATAAAAGTGTCTTGTTTATTTTGGCTCTGGTAATTGGACCTTGTAAATTTAGCTACCAAGACTGTTTTTTTTTTTTTCCGCAAGGTCGCAATAAACTAGTTGAGATTTGAGGCAATTTAGTCAATATATTGCCGACCTTTAACTTCAATGGAAGTAAGATTAGGAATTCTCTGTTTTCAAAACTTATGTCACCCTTTCTAATATATTTTCAGTCACATGAAAGATATTGTTGGACTATTAAAACACTACTTACATATTTAGGTTCTCATCTGGTACCACATGACGATGTCAAGTGGTGCCGAACACCAATCATCATTGGTCATACCCACAATGTGTGGTAAAACGAGCATTTGGATTCACTATATAAACCGATCATATTCGAGATGAGTATCATGACGAAACACGATGGTGCCAAGTGGTGCCCAACGCTAATCATCAGTGGTCATGCCCGAAATGTATAGTAAAACACAAACACAATAGTAATTCGCTTCAATAGATAAACCGATCATTTTCGAGATGCGTATCATCGCATGACGAATACCGTATCTGCTTGCGAAAATCTTTCAAATGTTTCGATAGGTTCATGTTGCAAAAGAGATAGAGAATCCCGTATCCTGCTCTTATAAAATTAATGATGATGTCGAGAGAATCTCGTATTGTGCTCCTATGAAATTGATGATGTCAAGAAAGATGTGAAGCAAAAGGTCCACCCAATCACCTTTATTGGTACTGGTTAAAATCTATTTTGGCTGAATGGTGTCCCCAGATGAGATTATGCTCAAAGCAATATTAGAGTATTTAACACTCTGGCAATCTCAGAGTTTCAAAATGTCCTCTGAAATTCAGAGCAGCTAATAGCATTTGATTATGTGAAACAACATTACCACCATGGAAAGTTTTCTACTAGGTAGATGGTATTTTTGAGTTCTAAACTCCAACAAAATCATACTTGTTTGTACAACAGATTTTGCAGCCAGCACTAGCAGTGTACTTTTACTCTCTAAAGTGTTGGTTTTTACAAAATATTGCAGGGTTTGAGTGGCTGAACATGGCATATGAGATAGGCAACAGCAATGTTTCTGGACTTAAAGGTATGATGCTTAATTTTAGTAGCCAAAATCTCAAAAGATAACAAGTAGATATCGTTCTAGTAAACAGATGGGATATATAGCATTCTAGTGAAGTATTTTGCTAGATCCCGTCATCTTGCTTTGAACAAACACAAGATAGAATCAACTGATTCTATGTTTCGTCTGTTCAAACCAAGATGTCACTGAGTTTCAAGCTTTCTTCACAATCTACAGAACTTCTTCCAATAGAACCCAGTGACACAACTGGTCAAGACAGCGCAATCCAAGACGCTGCTTCACCAAAAGATCATTGGAAAGAAACAGAATCAAATTTGGACAATCTGTGGGTAATAATAATAAGCAATGATCATCAAAATATGAAACAAACATCCACCAAAAGAGGTTGGTTTGACGTCGCTTTTTTTTCCCCAAGAGCCTACTCTCGTCTTTAGAATACATAACAAAAAAAAAAATTTCGACGATAAAATTTAGGAGAAGCTTATGGTACACACTTTTCAAAAAAATTCGGTGACACATAAATTTTGAAGTGACGAAATCAAGACGTACTACAACATTCATCATGTTTAAATTCTCTTCTGTTCTTATAGTGTTACTCTTCTAGTTTACCTTGGGGCAAATTTGCATCATCATTGCTTTTAAAAGTTGGTCTAATACAAGATCACCACCGGATTTCATACATTGACTTTGATTTTTCAAAACATGCAGCAGAGGCGGTAGAGGCAAGTAATTCAACTTGTCGTACAGAATCCGAGTTACTAGGCATGAGCATCAACGGTGATCGACAAGAAACTGAAACTAAAGAGGAGGTGGAGAATGGATTTTGCAGTGAAGTTGTTCCTACAGAGGTGAATTTCAGTAAGAATGGTTCCTCAAAACCAGCACAAGAAACAAGTTCTCTGGGAACTTCGTCAAACTCAAACACCTTTGAACAAGTTCCTCAAACACAAGACAAATCCATGACAGTGGAAAACAAGAAAACTGTTAAGCCCATATCGAGAAACGAGGACACCAAGCGAGCGGTGAACGAATCAAAGACCAATGGGGTCAGTTCTTCTCAATCTGAACTAATGATGGTTGGTTCTGATAGTGGAAATGGAAAGGAAAACGTCGAAAATGGAGAGTTAATAGAAATGACTCCTATAATGGAAACAGTCCAAACAGAATTACCTACCACAGAATGCAACAATGTAGAAGAAGCAGAACAAACAGAGGGGAAAATCATCGAAGGAACCAAAGAGGAAAAGGAAAATTTTCTGGATGTGGGAATCAGCATAGAAGCTATAGAAAAACCAGAACTGGACACTGGCATTTTCCAAGGTGCCGGTAATGAAGCAGTAGATATTGCTGTTGACGAGCTTAGCAAACCGCTGAGATTTATTAATTCTGATCTCTCAATGAAAGCAAAGTTGGAAGAATCTGATCAAGCTCCATTACTTCACCACAAGAAGACTCGAACCAGAAGCCTGTCGATGGTTTTTGCAGAAGAGAAAACCATAGATATTGCTGTTGATGAGCTTAGAAAATCTCTGAGATTTAATTTTGATCTCTCAATGGAAGCGAAGTCGGAAGAACCTGATCAAACTTCATCAGTGCAACACAAGAAGACTCGAACCAGAGGCCTGTCGATACCCAATGATGATGCTAGCTTTGGAAACGAGGTACAGAATCAGGCGGTTTCAGCAGAAGAGAAAACCATAGAAGTGGATAGAAGTGATTCGGATAAGTCAGGAGATCCGTTCCTGATTTTCTTGATGAAAGACGAGGAAAAGGGAAATGTCGCGGCAAAACCAAAGGAACAAGATTATGAAAACAAAGGGGTGGACGAATCTTGGACCGGAAGAATTGAGGAATTAGTTGCGGTAACGAAGGGAAAAGGGAAGCGTAATCCGCGACCCTCCCTCTTCACCTGCGTCTGTTGTGTTGTAATCAAGTAAAACACTCATCGAAAGATTACGCATGTTTTTGGTGCATGTTATGCGTAATTTTGGTTATGTTACCCGTACTTTTTGTTAGTTACGAAAAGTGTGTACCTTGAAACTTGAAAGTATATGGTACGCTTAATGTTAGAGGATGCTACGCATATTTTTGGTGCTCGTTGCGTGCGTTTTTGGCAAGCATGTTGGGAAAGATATGGAATCCACGTTCTGATTAAGAGGCCAAACTTTGATACCGTAGTCCATTTAACTGATTACCAAATTCCTTTAACTAAATGCAAAATTAACAAAATTAGGACACTAAAAGGTTTTGTTTGGAAATGTTTTTATTTTCAGTTTTTTATTTTTGTTTCCGATATTTTTTGAAACAGACACCTTAAACATGATTGTGTTACTGCTTTTGTTTACAAAATTTATAATCAATTCCACAAGTTTACGGAAATTCTAAAAGTACAAAAAATGCGTTTTCATTTGTTTTGAAAACACTTTCGACAGCTCGAAAAAGAAATAAATAAAAATTATTATGGTCACCAAACATGTTTTTTGTTTTTATTTTTTAATAAATAAACAAAAACGCATTTCTTGTTTTTCATAAACGAAAAACAAAAAACTGACAACTTTACCAAACAGAGCTAAGCATTCCTCAAAACAAAGAATAACATGTCTTAACCTCTGCAAGAGAGTGACAAATTGAGGGAGAGGTCTGCTAAACATTACTATCATACAATCCGTTGTGAGGTTAATTTACTTAGTGAATTTGTTTCCAATACAATTGAAGAATGATATTTGACCCAAATGAGGTGGCTCGTGTTAATTGGTCTTTTTTTTGTAAGGTTAGCTAATGTAGATCAAGTGGAGGCCCAATTTCATCATCAATTGGACGATCGATACCTCGGAAGTCCAAACGATGCTTAATTACACCTTACCTAATTTGGCACAATTTGGACGAGCTCCGATCGGGCCCAAACTTGGTGGGCTGACTTATTTTCGCAATGTGGTCAATACATACCACCCTAAGTCATGACTAATGACTAATACTGTAGTGTTTTTTTGGCCTAATTCCTTCGTTTATGCCTTCAACTTACCTTTTTTGCGGTTTTAGGAAAGTTTTAAATCGTTAATAACTCTTAGACCATAATTTCTTATTAGTTTTTTCTTTTTGGAAAAGTCCTATTTTTCTTTCTTGTTTTCAATTTTAGGAAAAGCCTCAAATGGTGAGACTTTTATTTTCTGACTTTATTTTTAGGGTTTAGAAGGTTTCGGGCCTATATAATGGTTGTAATCTTATGATTATGCAGTTTTTTATTAATAATATTCAAACTTTGTCTCTTTCTCTTGTGGACTCAAGTTTATTATTTGTTCGATTAGTGCGCAACTAATCTTTCTTGTTAATTCCTCTGCGTCATTGGCAATAAACTAATTGAGTCACTTCAATATTGCCGACCGTTAAACTTGTACAAAGTACAAATCACATTGTGTGAGAGTCCACGAAATAACCAAGCCAACAACTGAACCTACTGGATAAATAAGTCCATCAAAGAGACCACAATCACTATAAGTCTAACTCAACTACAAGCCTCATTAATGGGAGAAATAATCCCAACAAATACAAAGGAAGGAACAACAACACGTAGGTCGGAAGACTCGAACTTCTGAACTCCTAACTCCAACAAATACAATTGATCCTGGCGACTTAATTTATTTTTTAAAATAATGCACTAAATTAATCACATCTTTTCCTAAAAAACAACAAAGAGGGTGTTTCATTCCAAAATTTTGAGGGATTGATCCTGGCGACTTATTTTATTTTTTAAAATAATGCACTAAATTAATCACATCTTTTCCTAAAAAACAACAAAGAGGGTGTTTCATTCCAAAATTTTGAGGGTTATATGCTAGATATGGGTATTCTAATTTTGGCCTTTTCAGTCTGATTTGGGTTTTGCGTCTGTCCAGAAGAAGCATTCGGGTCTATACGTACGTATCACTCAAAAATTTTAGAGAAAATGACGGTGCAGGACGTGTTTTGATAATTAATACATTTTAAGGACATACTAAGAACATTTGTTAATAAACAAAATATCCTTAGCGGGTATTAATTATTAAAATACGTCCTTGGCCGTTGTTTTCCCAAAATTTTAAGTATCACATGTCTGAAATAACATGGGGCAAATTAAGGACTTCAAGTAGGGTCAGAGTAGATAAATGTCGAATACAAGACCAAAAAATTGTCACGTTGAAAAACGAAAGGACACAGGATCAACTGACCACGCTTAAATACCCACGCGAGTGTCTCGCTTCGAGGCCATATGTTCCCACGAATCCAAACCATTCCAGATTCAATCCGGTCATTAATTAAACGCTCCTTATAATGGGCGGCCGTGTTTGCGAGAACTTTTGGTGTGCAGCTTATGCTTCAGAGGCACCTCAAAAGTCAAATGTTGTGCTAGTTTTTGTTCCGTCTTCTTTCAAATAAGATTTTCAGCACATATGTGAACTTTTGACAAGTACTTTTACAGTTTACGCGGAGACAGAAAACACATTGGCCGGTCGGTTGGTGATCAGGTATGGGTGCTTGCACTCCAAACCTACCGCGTTGGGTCTGCATGGACTTGTTCAAACCTGACCTTTCTTTCTTTTGCCCCTATTTCGAGATTAAAGGATAAGTGTCATTGCTCACGTATCTCTGAGGGGGACTGTCGAATTAAATATGTCTTTTCACTTAGGGCGTGTATGAGAGCCTAATTATTTTGCATTTTGGATTGGGTGTTATTGGTTTCGGATTGTGGCCGTAATAGAGTATGAATCTTATAGAGTGTTTGGGAGATATGCGCAGAATAAATTTTGTAATAGAGTAGCGTTTGGGAAGATAATGCTCATAATAGATTATGAATGGGTATGTTGAGGATAATGCTCAAAATATATTATAAATTCGGGAAGATAATTCAAAAGTGTAGTTTTCAAAATGCAGGATGATGCTCAAAATAGATTATACAAGGCTGATTCTCAAATTGTGCCTCTAAAGTGTAGTTTTCAGAATGCATAGTGAGAGAATGCATTATCACAATTGAACTCCAAAATAGAAAAAATGGATAATGGGAATGGAAAATCCAGCTCCCGAGCAGTCTCTTAGTTTTAGATATTTCATAGTTTAGAAATTAAAATACGATAAGGAACTGAGAGTCGAAGAGTAGATCAATGCTAGTAGAGAGTACTAATTTAAGCAAAGGGTCTTTCTATTGACAGCCCATCCCACTAAACATTAATAAGTCAAAAAAATGACCAAAAAAAACACACACACTTCAATACATTTTTCACACTATTTAATACTACACTCTTACACATTTCAAACCTCCCCTGTTGTTATGGAATTCTTCAAACCACCTGACCAATCTTTTGACTACGTGTGAAATACTACAGGATATGGTCATTGCACACAGAACTCTGATGGGGACTGTCAAATTTATTAGGGGAATTTGCACTTACACTCCCTGTACTATCACTGATTTGCACATACACCCCTTATACTCTAAATTTAGGCACTTACACCCCTGTGCTTTGGACTGAAGTGCAACGGTTAGAAAATCCGTTAAAATGGATGGAAAGGCTACTGGCGGGAGATTTCCCTCCAAAATGAGGAAGAAAATGCCCAAAATACAGAGCATCCAAACCCCTTCCTTCTCCTAACCCACTCTCTCTCTCTTCTCTCAGAAGATGTCTTCTCAAACATCAAGAAGCCCATTAATTTCAAGCCAAAGGATGCATCCAATTTGCCGTTGCGGTTTGCTTGAAATTGATGGGCTTTTAATGTTTGAGAAGACATCTTCTGAGAGAAGAGAGAGGTGTTGTTCCACTTAACTTTTTCTTAATATTATGATTTTGTCTTTATTTGAATTTTTTCGCATTTGTTAATTTTGCGCCAAATTTTTATGATTTATCAATTCGTTTCGACGAGACAAATCGTAAAAGTAAATTTTTTTTTTTTACTTTTACCCAAATATTTTGGAAAATAACCACTTTTAAGTATAAAAAAAGGTCAAAAAGTGAGGCACAAAACTAACCACTTTTTTGGGTAAAAGTAAAAAAAATTTACTTTTCCAATTCGTCTTAACGAGACGAATCGGAAAACTAAAAAAGTAAGGCAAAAAACTAACAAAAGCAAAAAAAAATTCAAATAAGAAAAAAATCAAAAAAAGTGTTGTTAGCAGAACAGGGTCAAAGAGTGGGTTAGGGGAAGGGAGGGGTTTAGATGCTCTATTTTTGGGAAGGGGAGTTTGACGAGGCTTATAAATGGCTATCAGGGTTAGTTCAAGCTCTTTTTTCCCCTCATTTTGGAGGGAAGCCAGTAACTTTTCCATCCATCCATTTTAACGGATTTTCTAACAGTTGCATTTCAGTCCAAAGTACAGGGGATGTAAGTGCCTAAATTTGGAGCATAATGGGTGTATGTGCAAATTGGTGATAGTACGGAGGGTGTAAGTGCAAATTCCCCAATTTATTATCTTAGTTTTGGTTTTGGTTTTCAGCATGACTATCTCACCGCTCAATATCTCGCTGTCCGTCTTGGCAATCAGTAATCCAAACAGTCTAAAACGCTTTTGAACGGTAAAATTGAGAGCGGGAAAACAAGGGAAACGGTGAAGGTTGAACGGTGTGCAAAGAATTTGTGTTTGGTTTTCGGTATTTCATAATTAAGAGCATCCACACCTCTCTCTCTCTCTCTACTCCCTCCTTTAAACTAAAGTAGCAAGCCAACTCCCAAAAATACTCCTTCATCATCCTTTCTTATTAACTCTTTACTTTAACCAAATTTCAACAAATGCACAGTGCCTCGTGCAAAGTCCAGAGGAACTATTCATTTGCTACTTAGTATTTTAATATTTTTTGTTTCACTATTCAAGCTTATTTTAATGTTCACAATTATTTTAATATATTCATTGCACTGTGCACACTAGTCTTAGTATTAAAAAATATGGTAGAGAGTGAGTAGGGAGTGGTAATAAAGAGTCTGATGTTGTGTAATTGTGAAAAATTGAATAGTTAAAATAGAAAAGTAATTTTTAAGGTTGAGCGGTGTGCAAGAATGTAGTAGAAGCGTGGAGGCACTTAAAGGGTAAAGCCAAGTTAAGTAATTTAAAGTGACCACTTACCCAAAGTAACATAAAAATAGGGAAACTGTTAAGAAAAGAAACCGTGACAGCTAAGGTACTGTTTTCAATGGAAGCCTGGGGAAACGGTTGACCAATTCCTTCATTCAAAAAGTCCTTTCTACTCATATGCCAAACAAAATCTCCCAACTCCCAACCATTGATCTGTTAGTCAAAGCCAAGAATAACAACCAAAAATCATTAAATATCTTTTCCCGTTGAATAATTCTTTCCCAAAAATCATTAAATATCTTTTCCCATTGAATAATTTTTTCCCAAAAATCATTAAATTTCAAGTCAATATGCCTTGGCTAGCAAGGCTTAGTTGTCGATTGGAGTAATATTTTTTTCTAAATTAGTGAAGTTCAAAAAAATAAAAAAACGTAAAAGACACCTATAAATTTAAAAAGAAGCACCAGGCAAGTGAGGGAATGGCAGCATAGTAGGTCTTGGCACACTCTTATTTTGGGTCATATCTCGCCGTCAAAATAGTCATTAGTTAATGTTTGTGGACTCGTCAAACTGTCTTTAGTGCATGAAATTATATTGATTCATTTGTCTTGAAATTTATTCTCGAAATCATACTTAGCCGTCAGTGGCAAATCCAGGGAGGTTTGATTCGTTTGAATGTATACTTTTAGGGCGTCACTATTTGCGATCTTTTATTTTCTCCTATAGCCCGTTAAAAATTTTCAATTATACTCGACAGTTAGTTACCGAAATTGAGATACATTTTCAGCATCCAGTTACCGAAATATGATATTTTTTTCAACAACTATTTACCGAAAATGCATGTTTGGCAGTTGTTTACCGAAAGTTGAGCATATTTTCGACATGTAGTTACCGAGATATAATCTTATTTTCAACAGCTATTTACCGAAATGTTATTTATGATTTTCAAAGCCTACAAGATGTGTTAGAAAAAAGGTCGATACCTACTTTTATACAAGAATTTATGGACAAAACTGTAGAAACTCAATGAAGCATCTAGAGTTTATTAAAATTTCATAACTAACACCAAATATTTACGTAATTAGTAAAAAGGATTTGTAAACCCTTTTTCATTTTGGAGTCTCAAAACTCCTGTGCATGGTCTTCAATAAATTTCATATATTTATCTTTACCCACTCATTACTCTCAAAATCCAAACCGAACAAGAAAAACTACACAAGATGAAAATAAAGCAAATAATGAAGGGAAAATATTGATCGATATGAAAATATTGTTTCTTCCCAAATCTAAGGTTCCTTTAAACGAGAAATGGAGTACCCAAAAACAAAAATATGATTACCAAAGATCATATGGCCACATTTTTTGCGTTACAACAAGAATAAATCAAACAAATTAGGAATTAAGAACAGAGTAAACAAATTTCCTCTGTAGTTTTAGATCAGACGGTCATCATCATCTTCACAAATTCTTCAAAATTAACTTGACCATCACCATCCAGATCAGCCTCTTTGATCATCTGCTCCACCTCTTCATCGCTTAGTTTCTCCCCAAGGTTGATCATCACGTGCCTCAGCTGCACAAGATTAAATTAATCAAGAATGCAAAAATTTGAATAAATAAATTAAGTTTGAATTTCTTAGAGCCCCGGGTGGTAGCCTAGTGGTAAACAACTCACTCTCATAATATTTGGGTTCTAGAGGTAGCAAGTTCAAGACTTGCTAACCACGACCTTGGTGGTCCCACTAACCTTTGATGGGATGGTGAAAACCTATGATCGGTTGGTCCCCCGTAATGCCTGCCAAGGGAGGGTTTGGGTCGTAGTTGATCCATCACGGTGTTTGCCAGGGCTTTGTGAAATAGTCGATCTATCCCTCATCCACGAAAGATTATTAAGTGTTTGACACCAACAGAACCAAAACATCACTATACACATTGACGTGCAATCCATGAAAGAAAAAGTAGAATCTTTTTTTAGGTTCTTTTCTATTAGAGAAAGTCCAAATACAGTTGCGTTTCATGTTTTGGGCAGTGTTCACTGGCTTAGAAACAGGTTTTATGATGCAGTCCAACTGTAAAACAACTGTAGGAATATTGATTAAGAATTAATACATGTCATTAGTTTCGATATCACTAATTAATTAAATACATATACTTTTGTACCTCTCTGTTTTGCCTCACCCAATGCAATGGTGCATGATTATAAAATAAAATACAGAAACACCCCTCCTGGCAATGTTGATAATGTCAAAGGTCAAGGAACCTAGTTCACATTACTACCGACGTGATGTCAAACTCTCTCTCATCTTCAAAATATTGACCCAAAGTGGGACATCTGTGACGTACTTTTTTAAGTACTCCTATATCCTTACCTTTTTTTGGAAATACTAGGTGTGTCGGGTCAGTTTGTGCACACTTTGAACGAATCTTGTAGCTCCTCCTACAGTCATTTCACACGCTTACTCTCATTTTTAGAAACCCCGGGTCTCAGACTATGGTAGAGTCGGCCCTATCCAGGCTAACATATGCACCTTGACTAATCTTGGGAGAATTATCTCATATCCACTAGCAGAGAACTCAATTAAAAACGGAGCAAAATCCCATATGAACTGACCAGAAAGGATTTGATAGCACCTTGAAATTTTCAAGCGTAAGACACTTTAAGAGGGTCCGAATCCCTAAACATCATGTCTTGACCGCCAGGCCATGGGTTTATTCTGTCTAGTTACAGACTCGAGTGTAAAAGCATACAAACATTACAAACCATTTTGACCAGCTAATCACGAAAATAATTGGCATTAGTAACAACTTATATTGGTAGATGGAGAAAATAGTTAGTAAAAGTGTGGGCCATAGGCAAAATTACTTGGGATTAATTAGGTGGGCTTACCTCATTGGCTGATATGTAGCCATTTTGATCCTTGTCAAATACTTTGAATGCTTCTTTAAGCTCCTCTTCAGCATCGGTCTCCTAATAATATCAAAGAAATCATGTTTGAATAAGAGATAGATTTCGTATTTAGATTAGGGCTGCTCAAAAAATCCGGTGAACCGTGAAACCGGTCCGGACCGATCCGATCCGTACCTTTTGGATTTTGTCCGTGGATTAATGGTCCGGACACGGATTGAAAAATTAGAAAACCGTGACTCGCGATTCGGTCTACGGATTTTCATTACAAAACCGTGGATTAACCGAACCGGACCGTGAGATATTTATTTTATATAAATAATAAATAATAGATAAATATATAAATATATGTGTATTTATATAATTAATTGTTAGTAATGTTAAAACTTTTTTCTACCAATTTTAGTATTTTATCTTAATAATGGGATATAGTGTAGATGTATAAAATATATGGGGTAAATCGTAGTTTTTTTTTATATAAGTTACGGGTAATCCTAACTTAGTTTCATTAGTTCGTTTCTTTTCCAGTTTTCCTAATTTCCATTTTTTGTTCAAATCGCCGCCGCACCGTAGTCGCCACTACACCATTCTTACTTCTTCACCTCTTCCTCCTTCTCCTCTCTCTCTCTCCCTCTCTCTCTCTCTCTCTCTCTCTTCGTTTCTGCAAAGTAACAAGTATTTTTTGGTAGCCGGTGTTAAACTTAATTCTGAATGTAACATTCTTCACTTTTAGCGTGGATATAAGTTTTAAACTTATTTTTGCTAAAATCCGTGAACAAAACCGTAACCGATCCGTGAGTTACGGATTGGATTGAAACCGAACCGTAGGACTTTTGGTCCGGACACGGATTTCATTTTGTAAAAACCGTGACTAGCGGTTCGGTCCTCGGATTTCTAGAAATCCGAACCGAACCGGACCGCGAGCACCCCTAATTTAGATTACTTAGAATAGTAGAAAATTTGATTTCAATTTTCTAATTAGTATTCTTACCTTTATTTTATTGGCCATGAGGTTCAGAAACTCTTTGAATTCTATGGTGCCATTGCCATCGGCATCAACTTCTGTTATCATGTCTTCCAGCTCCTCTTCCGTTGGATTCTGGTCCAACGACCGGATCACCGTCGCCAGTTCCTCCACTGTTATGCAGCCTGTCCATTCAACCAGTTGTTAATGAGTAACTTATTCAGGTATCCTGGGATACAGTCGCGTGATGCCTAGCATTTTCCATCACCATGCATTCATTTTCCTCCTCGTATGCCCGGAGTGGTTTACAGACAAAAAACAAGACACAGTGTGTGTATGGATAAACTGTATAACAAAGTTATTTTTGTTGGCTATATTAGATCCAATTAGGCACGGACATGACGCGAAACAGGGCACAACACAGGGACAGGAATCGACAGGGACGGACAGGACACGGATAATAAACGTACCGAACTAGTTATGGCAAGAAGCATCTTAAGCACGGAAATAAACGGGTTGGGCCTGCAGCCTGGCACGGCACAACCCGTTTGACAGACGTACATGATTTCCTAGACATGGGTTTTGTTTTGAAGCAAGTTACTGTATTGGTAAAATTACTCATCGCGGCACGGAATCTCTGTAGCCGGTTTCTGTGTTTGTAGAATTACTCATGGAAAGCGTTGAATGTGAAACAGAGAGTTTGATATATACAGAGCAACACCCATGAATGTGTCTGTTTATATGTGTGTTGAGTGCATTTTTGGAATGTAAAAATGAGGAAGGATTAAAAGAAAGAATGCGTACCATCTCCATCCTTGTCAAACAGACTGAAAGCTTCTTGGAACTCAACAATCTGTCCTTCATTCAATACATCTGCCATGGTTCTTCTTGAGACTAAACAGAGGGATGATAAGATGGAAATTGAAAGTTTGAGAGAGAGAGAGAGAGAGAGAGAGAGAGAGAGAGGGTATAGCTCAATCCTAGGCTCCTAGCTGGGCTGGTGTAGTAGTATTTATGGGGATACGAAATACTTTCAAAATGTCTTAGGCTCCGTTTCAGAACACCTTTTTAAAAAATAAGTACTTATTTCACATTTTCAAACTCAAAAATAATATAAATGAAAAATAATTTTTCAATTTTTTTTGCACCGTATTAAAGATCTCAATGAGATCTATCAAACAAGATCCATAGTGATAGAAAAATTATTTGCGTAAGCACATGATTTTTGAGCTTGAAATTGCCTTCTTAAAAAATAAGTTCTTATTTTGGTTTCTGGAACGCACCCTTATTTAATTTGTCCAAGATTAGAATGAAGGGTCAAACTAAGCTTACACATGAGTTGGAACTGGATTCACATTGTACTGCTAGTAGAAACGGACACAAGTAATTAGAATCGAAATGTCATACTCCCTCCGTACGGTTTTAATTGTCCCTAGTTCTATTCTAACCGGCTAAAAACGGGTTATATCTTAGAATTCGTAATGAATTTTATATCAAATATGGATCTTTTTTGATAGATCTCGATTAGTTCTATAATACAATATATTCGAAATCACGTAAAACATTATAAATTGAAAGATATAATCGATTGAAAAATGGCACGAACTCCCAAAAAGGACTATTAAATCCGGACGGAGAGAGTATAATAAAGTCAAGGGTGCACATAAATTGATCCGGACATTTGGTTATCTAAAAAAAAAAAGTTAAGCTTGTGTCTAGAGCTGGTCCCATTATGAGGTTATCCAACGGCAAGTTCTTGCTCCCCTACTTATCAAAAAAAAAAATTTCTTGCTCCCCAAATCAAGTTTATGACAAACTCTGAGTATCAGTTTAGCTAAAATTCTATGACATATGCAATCTGTAACACAATCTTTAGGGTAAATTTCACTTACCTTTGCGAAAGTTTTTAGATTGTCAGAAAAAATAGAAAAAAATGTCAAGAGAGGTTTCTATCATTGTTATGTGCTCCAGCAGTTACAGTAATTAAGCAAGAAAGAAGAGTGGGGGGTGGTGGGTGGAAATTTAGTGTGAAAGACATGTAACATGTAGATCAACAAAATTAGAAATATGCAGAAAGTAACATGTAGATCAACAAAATTAGAAATATGCAGAAAGTAATAAAGTATAGAAAGTGTTTTTTTTAAATAGCAAAGTACAGTTTGGGTGCTAATTAAATTTTGAGGTATGTGAGGTATTATCTCCTAAAAAAATACTCCAAATTAACAAAGCAAAACTCCTGAGAATAATCATTCCCTTTTTTTTAGGATCATGCTATGGTGTTTCCGGTCATTTTGCGGACACCGTAATTTTTGGCATAACTTCACCATTATGAGCATAACTAAAACTCATTACAAGTATAACAGAACCCAAACAAGGCATAACCAAAGAATATCCAAAAAACCAACCATGGCATAACAAACAAGTTATGCCTTGTTATGATTCTGTTATGCTTGTAATGGGTTTTGGTTATACTCATAATAGTTTTGTTATGTCAAAAGTTACGGTGTCCCCAAAATAACCGAGACACCAAAGGCATTCCTTTTTTTTTGTATTCACATCTAACACATTTGACCCCTCCTTACCTTCTAGTAAAGTCACAATCTTTGCCTTCTGGCAAACGCCAAATAATTTAGTGCTAACCAAGGAAACCAAACCATACGTGACTCCATGCATTTGACCACTTTGTTTACATGTTTACAAATCCAATCAAGCTCTTTGCTCCTGTCACGTCCTGTGTCCATTTGGAAGAAACGTCTAAACTTATTATTGATCCAAGAAGAATTAATTTTCAAATGACCAATTTTTCTTTGAATATGTTCTCTCACTCTCTTGTTAGAGAAACGGATTTTAACTCTAACGGTGAAACTACTTGGCATGCTGCCATGCTCACTTTACGTCACCGATCTATTCATGTTCAGCGCACGCTAACGGACCTCTTATCCCTGCCGAATTATCATTTTTCTTGTAGAACAACTATTAGGGGTGCAGATAACTTTCAGTAGTGATTTAGCCCGGAGATGTGGGGGCGGAGCCCCCACGGTATTTGAAGGACTTGGGGTGTAATTTTCACATGGGATCCGACCTATTTTACTCTGCAGTTTGTATGTAATTAGGTTAACGTGTTTTTAGATAAAAACAGGAGAGAGACGAGAGAAAACGCAGGTCTCAAAGAGATTGCGAGAAGACTTGTACTCGTGATTCGATTTCATAATGGACTGGTATGGCTCCCATGGTTTTTCCTCACGTTGAAGTTTTTCACGTATATCTTGTGTTCTTTCTTTTCTTGTTCGTTACACACTATTTCTGTTTGCTGCTTGCGATTTTTATGATCCTAATTTTCAAGATCCGTAGGGCGTTGTGATTTGAACAAAGAGTTCAATTCCTAACAACAACTGATTTTATGGTGACCCAATCTCGCTCCTATTTACTCCGAACCCGAAACATGATGTAAGAGCTTGAACAAGTCCAATAACCCTTTTAGCTCAAAAATTCACCCACATTTGCCGATTAAAAAAAAAATACACCGACATTAAACATTCCTGCAGCCTACCTTAGTTAAAAAAACAAAAAAAACCTCCTGAAAACAGAGTTCAAACTAAATCAAGACAGCCTAAGCATGAGCTGAACACTCCCACCAAGAAGGGGCATACTTCAATAAATGTGCTTGGCTGTCCAAACGCGGCTTTTGTTCCTGCCACTAAGTACCTCGATCTCCAAGGGTAATGTGTGAATCCACCAATTTCTTAGAGCATTTTTAACCCGTCTCTAAAAATTCAAAATGTAGAATTAATGTGACATATTAAAGGGAGATTTTGTAATTTATTTTCACTTTTTGTATTTTATGAGAGAATATAGGAGAGACTCATCGTACTTTTAGAGATTTTGTTTCCAAAATGGAAGTAGGGTCTCCATATTTGGAGAACCAAAGGCAATTTGGAGACCCAAATCTCTAAAAGTACAATAAGTTTCTCCTATATTCTCCCATAAAATGCAAAAAGTGAGAATAAATTACAAAATCTCCTTCCAATATGTCACATCCATTCTCCATTTTGGACTTTTAGAGTTTGGTTGGAGATGCTCTTACATCAACGCTTAAACGGGGACAAAGGGTAGTTCTCGAAATGCTCACTTGTGAGGTACAATCCTCGGATTAATTGAGAGCTGAATCATCTTCAAAACGAAAAATATACTCCTATTTAGGATTAGTTGTTTATCATCCGAGTTTTCGTTAGGTTGAACTCAAGTAGCTTGTGTTGTGTTTGGATGACAACTTTGAAAATTTTGAAAAGAATTTTTAGGTTAATGATGGAGAGAGAAAGTAGGATAATAATTGAAGATATAGGTAATGAGTGAAGAGATATAGAGAGAGTAATGATTAGAAATATGAGTAATAAATATTTTTTGATTTGGAATTTTTTTTTCAAGTTATGATCCAAACAAGGCATTGATTTTTTAAGAGCATGATAAAGCCTATCAAGCTGGCCAGTGAATCGTTTTGAAAACTTTTATCTATAAGTTTAAAAAATGTGTTCGGACTTAATTTATTTGCAAATAACAGGCCAATCCCCAAAGAATTACTTTGGTTCCCAGTTAGCAAGCAATAAGATTAGTCTTCAAGTATTAGCAGAAGTGCACGTACGCTGACCCTAAGTTACTGGAGTAGTAAAAAACAAGAATAGAGGTCACATATAAGTGCGCGTAAGCTGACCCTCGAGTTTTCAGGAAACGAGAATAGAGGTCACATATGCAACAAAACAGAGGTCACATTCACAGAAGCAAGAAACTGCATGTGCTGGGTCATGGTCCACTAATTGGAATTCCAACCCCAAGAAGAAGGGCGGAAAACCAGAAACATACGACAGGAAATTCACAAAACGAGTCCAAGGCCTCAAGTTAATATGGCTTGTGACTTTTCTTTGTGGAATTAGCACGAGGGTAGGTGGACTATTGGAAAGGTTTTGCTGCCACAGGTCATGCCCAAAGAAAATTCTTGTGTTGGTTGCTCATTCTAAGCAGGGATGACAATTTTAACCCGTTCTATTCCGCTAATTTCGTCTCCGTTGGGGCAGATTCCGGTAAAATTTTAGTTCAGGTTGAGTTCCGAGAAAAGAAAGAGAAAAATATCGGTTTGGATTCAGGAGTTTGTACGCTTGAATCCATCCATCTTTCGCAAATAATTATTCTTGAAAAATTATACTCCCTCCATCCCTTTTTAAGTGTCCGTCCCTTTTGAAAAAAAATGCATTTGTTAGTTTTGCGTCAATACGAATCAATAAATCACAAAAATTGCTTAACTTTTCAATTCAAACCCACCCTAAATAAGGAATCAAGCTTTATTTAGTAATTAAATACCCATAACTATGCAGCCAAATAAGATTACTCCGTATTAAAACAAAAGAAAAGGCAAAAACAAAAACAAAAAATATAGAATAGTCAAGCTTAATTTAATAATTAAATACCCATGACTTGGCACTTTTCACACCTACCCATGACTATTATATGTTTTTTGTTTTTGCCTTTTCCTTTGTTTAATACAGAATAATCTTATTTGGCTGCATAGTTATAGGTATTTAATTACTAAATTAAACTTGATTCCTTATTTAGGGTGGGTTTGGATTGAAAAGTTAAGTAATTTTTGTGAACTTATTGATTCCTCTTGACGCAAAACTAACAAATGCGCTATTTTTCTTTTGAATAAAGACAAAAATTAAGTTATTAATTGACTTTTAAAGCCAAATCGAGTCTTAATCTTGTCTATGAGTATAATATTATGTTTTGCCAAAATGAGCCTTAATCTTGTTTTGCCAATATTCGTGCCAAAATGCACATTTTCAGCATTTTCATCTATTTTGGATGGAAAGTTAACGGAGGGTGTAAAATTGATGAGTTTTTAAATAGGTCAGGTGTTTTTTTGATAATTTTAAAAGGTCAGGTGCCTATATGTGATTTATGTGAAAGGTCAGGTGCTATTTTGAAATTTTCCCAAAAAGAAAAGAAAAGAAAAGAAAAAGAAAAAATGTCCTCGCCCCTCCTCTTTTTTTTATATCCATATTCTATTGAATACTTAATATTATTCCTTCGTGAACAAGAAAGAAACAATTCCCTTTTAAAAGCCTGGAGGCATTACAAAGATTCCACACAAGATATAGAAATGAATCAAAAGTACTAAAATCTAGATGCCCAGCCAGACTCAACGACAAACACTGCAAAAATAGACCAACGGGTTGGGCATAGGACCGGTCAAAGATTTGGTAGAAGTAAAAAATTCTTAGGAAAACCCAGCCCTAACCATTGACCTAAACAGGTGCACACCAAGTTTGTGCTGATTGGCATATGAATTCTGAGTAGTTTTTTCCAGACTGGTTTTATTCATTGTTTCCTTCTGGAGGGGTCCCAGTAATAAGGCAAGTGACCAGTTTTCATGAATAATCCTGCTGGAACCTCGAGCTTCTATTGTCACCAGAGCAACCACTGCCTCACCCCCCTTCAACTTCCATCAATGTCCAAGGAGTATAATATAATTTTGGTGGTTGGACTTGCTTCTAATGCGACATAATTAATGCATGAAATGATTAAAATGCTGCCAAGAATCTGTAACATATTATACCCTAAGAACTCATGTCAACCATTTAAGGGCACCTACTACATTACCGTATCACCAACTAATGAGAAATCTTCCAACATTATGGTGTAATTTGTAAGTGAGACAGATGGATGTCATGCCAACAATGTACTCCATATAACACCCAAAAGAACTCATGTCATCAAGCATTTACGGGCACCTACTTCATTACCGTATCACCAACTGACGAGAAATCGCACATTATGGCAGAGTTGAGAAAATAGTTATACAAGTTGAGAAAATACAATCATCTTATAGGCATATTTTACAGGTTTCTAAATTGCCAACGATTTAGAGGGTATCACGCGAGAAATGTCGATGCTGGCTTACCTCACGGAGATGAAATAAGAGGTCTCCTTCAGCTTTCTTTTCTTTTTTTTTCAGATAGGCATACCCTTTGGAACAATTCGATCCTTGAGCCACATGTAAATTGGCACAATAATAAAGTAAGTTGCGGCAATTGCACCAAGAATGAAGCGCAAGAAGAACATGAACGGATTTACAGGCTTTTCCACATCTTCTGCCTTCGGACCAAGCTGCACAAAATAATGAGAAATAAAAAGGGTCAAATACCAAGTCCATAAAAATCCTCCTCAATCTATGGTATCGAATATTCGAACTTGAAAACCTTTATACTGCGGGTAACAATTTTGCCCAAACAAACTCTAGAAAGGGCAGCTGCCTCCCATCATTGCTCCACAATTTCCCCACACGTCCAAACTCCAAAGAGACTGGGCACTTCTAAATTGAATATGCATCTCACAATCTCCGACATACTATGTGGACACTTCTGGTTATTATTTACTGACCTTATCAAATAGAAAAACTCCCGCCAACAGCATTGAAAGTAGTTAATCCAACTCCCTAACTTCTTAACTTCATCAAACACATAAATGACTATGAGTAAGGACTAAAACCACTGAAAAGGTTATCGGATGAGAGATCAAAACGAATAGGAACGGAAAAGTGAGGGCCAATGTTAACGTTTTAGCCCACACTGGTGACTGGTGAGAAAACCAAACGATGCTCTTTATTCATTGTAAGCTACCTGTTTAACAGTCTTTCAAGAGAATAAACAAAGCTGGGAAAAAATGTACACAGAAATTTATCTTCAAACCCATATATCTATACAGCAAGTCAGAACTCTAACATGGAGCTCATGAGAAAAATGACACTTCAAACGTTTCATCTAACCACACACTATTTAAGGCACAAGACCATGCCTAACTTATGCCATGAGGAAACGTAATGCAATTTTTTTCAGCAATCGTTTTTGGGAGTCTATTGTTGTCAGTTGTTGGGTTAGTTCCTGATTCTGCTTTGCTTGCGCTTCGCTAACTATTTTGAGGTTCGACGTGCCTCAGTAGCGCACTTGATATCTAGACAGGAGTATTACAGTGATTGGGGATGTAAACCCTAAGTTATAAATAGTTGCTATACAAAGCAACTGATGTAACTCTTGCATTCTCTAGTCTCTTCAGATACATAGTAAAATCTGGCAGGAGCTGTGGATGTACACAATTTCTCGTTTGGGGAACCATGTAAAATCTTTGTGTCTTGCGTTCTTTGATTCTTGCTTGATTGTTCTTCGCATATTGTGTGTGGTGTGGTTTGGCCGATTTCTCAACATCATTGTCAAAGATCTATTTATTGTGCCCTCGCCAAAAGATAATATTCACATACATTGCAACGATTTGGAAATGGCGCTTTATTCCCTTAGAGAGCATTTCTAACAAGTTTTAGGCAAGAAAAAATTATCTATCAGTCTCATGCGCTCAAATTAGTAACCACCTCATTCTCAAGCACCTGGCTGCCATATTACACTTGAGGTGATTATCACATAAGAAAAACCGCTGTCATGTTAGATAGCCTGGTATACATTATTTGTCGATTTCCCAATAGGTTAAGCTTTTCATACGAGTAGTGCTCTAAAAAGGTAGGACAGCTCCCATTACAGGAGGTCCTTCATTGACATCTTAAGATTTATGTATTAGAGTGTGAATCCTTTTGGACTTGCTTAAAGGTTTTATGTTACTGAAAATGGTTTTCGGGCTTATAAAACCGGAAGTACAGTTTCTGATATTTTTTAGGATGACAGGGTTTATATAAGACGAGGTCACGAGAAGCCTAATCATACGATAAAGCTCAACGCAGAAAACCATGAATCTGAGATGGACTTTCTTTTTTTGTAGTTACCCAAAATCTTTAAAAAAAAAAAAAAAACTGAGTCCAACAACCTACACTATTTGGTGGCACCTGACGTTAGACACAATAGTACATACTACAGTTCTAAATAAGGCGCACAAGCAGAAATGCAATAGTGCACAACATAGCGACTACAGATGCATGGTGAACAACAGAAGAGAAATGCCATCATTTAACCTCACACTGCAGTTAAATAGTAACAAAATCCAAAAAATGCCTATGCGTCAGACAAGTGTCTGTCAAATTAATAGTAAAAACTAAAACAACAAAAGTTCGCTTTAACCTATGAAAAGATTTCCTTGTACAATCTCTTGGGTAACAAAAATATTACCTGAAGGGGAGAGTCCCCCGTTAAAGGCTTCACACCTGTCACGGAGCAGCCCATAATAAGGCCGTGCCGGCGAACACCACGGTACCATTTGGGACCGATCCTTTTCAGTTGAACATCTTTGAAACCTGCCTTCTGAAACCATGCTATATACTCTTCCTCCTTTGGGAAAAGCATCCACAAATCAGCAAAAAAACGAGACAACCAAAAAGTCGGGTACACCGGACCAATTACACAGGCTTTTCCACCTATTTTCAGTACCCTGTATGCTTCCTTGATGCCACGCTGTGGATCTGGCCAGTACTCAATGCTGAAGTAGACACTCATATTAGATAACAAGTAAAATTGTAAACATTTGTCACATTAGCAGAGTCAAAACAATACTCCGATGTAAACATCAAAATTCATGAAGCATTCAACCTGAAATGGCAATTAAGAAAGTGCAAGATCATACCGCGTGAGCTGGATGTAGCTATTGAAGCCACCATGAGAGAGCAGTCTTAGTTAAACCTATTTCCCTAGGAAATCTCATCCATGGAACGAAAAATGGAAAAATTCAGCATTCTTACATGGTAAATAACGTATTTATACTTTTTCCCTTTCACGAACTCCACTTTCCCAAATGCCAAATCCAATTCTTATGAACCACTTCCCCAAATGCAAAATCCAGCCTCAGTGCAGGCATTTTCTTTCAGCAATGCTTAGGTTTAGAATAATTTCGTGGAAAGCTAATAAATTTATTGCCGGATTCTGGCACATGATACACATATTTTATGGTATATCCTAAAGCTGTGTTTGGATCCTAGATTGCGGGGGGATTTGTGGAAGGAAAAAAGAATAACATAGGGGGGTTCTACTTACTTTTTGCTAAGGGTCAAAGAATTGCAATCACCGAATACACCCATAGTCAAAAGCAAATCCAAGCCAGCCTCCAACTTCAACACTGAAAGTGTTCTCATGGATATATACTCTAATCTTGTGCATTTGTAATTGTAAAGATTCATATTTATCCTTGTCAAAGGGAAAACCCATTTAATCTTAGGCATTTAATGTTGTATCCAATCGTACTTGTATTTATGTTGACCAATATACACCAACGGATCAACCAAGAGAAACAAAATCTCTTTAGTCGTTACCTTCTCGGTTTCCCCCCAAGAAAATCCCTCCGCGAAGCCAACATCCAAGGTTTCAAACACAGCCCACCTGCCCTAACCCACGCATTCTACTTTGACGTTTTAATTACTTAAGTTGTCAGATTCATTCCTAGCAAATAAAAACACACAAAATTAGTTCACAACAAATGGTGTGCACTCTGTTAGGGACTGCAAAACTCAATCACAACATGTCGAGCATACATGACAAGGAACTCTAGGGTATTCCTTACCTTCCAGCAGAGATATATCTATCAGCATAATCAGTCGGGAACGGAAGATCCTCTGCATCACCCTCGATTATCTTGCATTCTTTCAAAGGCTCCTTCTGCTTTGCTTTGGCAAGCTGGTGCGGCGACTGGTCAAGAATCGTCACGTTTTTGGCATCAACATGCTTCACTATCCCAAGAGTAGTGAACCCAGTTCCCCCACCCACATCAACCACTCTCATCTTCCGGTCGTAGAGATCCGCAGGCTCGAGCGCCTCGTCGCGCATATCCTCAGTCCAATGCCCAGGGTTTATGACATGATCATACACTAGGGATAAGAACCTATAGAACCAAAATGCCTCTTTCTTGTGTTGTATAAACCTAGGCTGAGAAGCAGACCTTGAGGCAGTCAAACTGCATCTGGGTGCTAAAGTTTTCACATATGAAATCCTACCAAAAGAGACAATACCCTTATTGGGAAGGCACCCTCTATGGAAATTCGAACCTAGAAAAACTAACCCAGTTGGAGCTTTGCCACAGGTAAGTTTGAGATTTTCAGCACCATTAATCATTGAAGAAGCCATTGAACGACAAATATAGAGTAAACCTCCTTGAAATTACTGTGAATTGTTATCTGAAGCAAACCCACATGAGAATTGAGTGAAATTGAGATGGGTTTCGACAATATCAGTGGATCGGTACTGTGCAAGTTTGATGTGAGGTGAGTGAAAGGATATATGAAGGAAAAGAGGCTTACCGATTGAATGAAGTGAAAAAGGAGGTTGGGAGAAGTAGATTGACAGTGACTTGAGAGAAAATTTGTTGTAGACGAGAGGGAAATAGAGCTGTTTCTGTGCCTCCCCGAAGCTGATGGGTTCCTGGCTTACCGCTACCGCATGTTTGAGTTGAGCGTCTTGGTAAGGATTTGGGTGTCATTACCAATTTTGAAATTGGAAAATTTTCAAAATGACACCTGAACTTTGCACTAAATATCACAGAGACACTTAAATTTAAATTTATTTCAATTAAACACCTGTACTGACAAAATTCTCAAATTTAGACACTTGAACTTAAGTTTATTTCAATTAAACACATATACTAACAAAATTCCCAAATTTAGACCCCCGCCGTTATACTCCGTCCCAAAAATTGCTAACATTGCATCTCCAACCCGTTTAAGTTGCCCCATTGTACATATTTCCAACAACAGACGATGCACCCAAGCGAAATCCATCATTAGAAGTCAACCGAAACATGTGCAATGGGGCAATTTATATAGGTTGGAGATGCCATGTCAGCAATATTTAGGACGAAGTATAACGGCGGGAGTCTAAATTTGGGGATTTTGTTAGTACAGGTGTTTAATTGAAATAAACTTAAGTTCAGGTGTCTAAATTTAGGGATTTTGTTAGAACAGGTATTTAATTGAAATAAACTTAAGTTCAGGTGTCTCTATGACATTTGGTGCAAAGTTCAGATGCCATTTTGAAATTTTCCCTTTTAAATTTTCTGCTTTTAGTTTTGGCCTTTTTGGTAGGGGTGGGCATGCGTGACACGAAAAACAAAATAAATTCATATAATTGAGCTAAAAATAAACATTTTTATGGGTAATTCTATACATTGGACATTAGTTTGATGAACTGTCAACTAAAAAAAATAAAAATTTAGTGAAAAGTAAGACTTTTTGACATGACAACACAACCCGAAAATGACACGACCCGAATATGACATGAAGATTTGATAAGTTGGAAAATATTGTGGGATTTTATTAATAAGATTTTGATATATAACACGAAATTGACACGAAATTACCTATTACCCACCTCTACTTTTTGGGATGCCTTGTTTGGGGGGGGGGGGGGGGGGTTGTTTAATTTTATTATTGCTTTACCTTTATTCAAAAAAACAAAACTTTAATAATTTTGCGCCTAATTTTTATAGATTATTGATTCATCCCAGTTGTAGAAAATTTATTTTAGCACTATCCATTTTGCCATTTTCCACTACACGCCGGCACGAGAACCGAGACACATGGCTGGCTTTGAGTTCTCCGAGGGCCGACACAAACTGCAAATTTCTTTATCTCAATATGATGGCTAATTATTGGGTACCTTTAGAGTTGGGAATGACTTCGGTGTTCCCAGTCATTTTGGGGACACCGTAATTTTTAGCATAACAAAACCATTATAAGTATAACCAAAATTCATTACAAGTATAACAAAATCATAGCAAAGCATAACCAAAACCATAGCAAAGCATAACTTATTTGTTATGCCTTGGTTGGGTTTAGTTACGCCTTGGTTAATTTTTTGGATATTCTTTGGTTATGCCTTGTTTGGGTTCTGTTATGCTTATAATTGATTTTAGTTATACTCCTAATGGTAAAGTTATGCCAAAAATTACGGTGTCCCTAAAATGACCGGGGACACCATAGCATCATCCGAGTAACATGTGGCACTGTCATGTAGTGAAACCCAATAATAAAAGTGAATGACAATGTCATTACCGTATCATTTATAGCTACGTAAATGGAATAGTTGGGCGTATCACCTAAGCATTTTTTAAAAAAGAATGAAATCAACTACTCCATTACAATTATCCAAAAGCGTAAGGTAAAGAAAAACTTGATAATCATTTTCATTTCTTCATTTGTTCACAAGGTATTAATAAAGCATCACTCAAAATGCGTACGCCCCAATTCACTAATCTCTCGTTTTTCCTCCACAATCAGAGTTTTCCACTGCAATCCGTACCTTGTGTTGTTCTTTGGGTTAACCGTGGGTTGGCCGTGATCCAATCCTGCTGTGATCCAGTTTTGCTCTTACCCGCCAAGCTCATACCCGCCACCAAAATAGTTGTCTTTTGAGACCCATGCAGATTGTCACGCGTGAGCGAACGTCGAACAACAGGTGGCCAAACGGCCCACTCGGCTCCAACATGGCACCACCCGATCGCTCACGTCAGCCATCTAGGTCTATTGGGCCCGGGTGTTCACCCGTTTAGGGGCTTTATTGGGCTATGGGGCCTCTCCTTGTTAAGGTTAACCCATAAGGTTGGGCTAAGTGGCTTCCGTTCAATACAGCCCATTCGGACAAAAGATTGGAATTGACCATTTTATTTTTACGCGAAAATAAGGAAAATTTGCTTCCATCTAGACTTGTAGATGAGATTAACTTGTTTACAGTAGGGGTGTAAACTTGGTGTGGACTCCATCGACAGTTTATCGCAATAATTCGAATCTTTCATTTCGTAGAGTCTGCAGAGTAGTGTATATAAGAAAAAAATCAGTTCGACCCAACGTCGATAAATATATCAAAAATTATATTTTGGCTTATAAAATGGATGGCCTGGATTCTGTCAATAGTTTTTGAGTTGAAATGATTCAAAATGTTGACTTTATATACCAAAATTTAATTTTTGATATATATATGAATGTTGGAAAAAAAAAAACTAATTTTTTAATTATATACACTATTTTACAGACCCTACAAAAGGAACAGTTTAGATTATTTCGATAAATTATTGATGGAGCCCACACAAGGCGGGAAGTTTACACCCCGACTGTAAACAAGTTATCTCCTTGTGGATTACGTACGGTTCCCGTACTATTAATACAATAGTAAGTTAAAGAACTCATTTTAATTTGTGTTTAGGAGAAAAGTTGCCAAGAAGCTTAACCCAACGGCCTTTGACCCAATAGCATGCGGTGACAAGAGAGAGGAGGTTTAAGAATATAATTTCACGCCGATATATTAAAAAAAAAAAAAAAAAAGTTATGGGAAAAATAGTAAGTAGACTCCAGATCAACGTTTTTTTCTTTCTCAATACATTGAGAGAAGGTAAGAGATCACAATTATCACCGAGTAATTACTCGGTATTTTAGACTTTCTCGACATCTAACTTTGCTTCAATATCACTAAAAATGTTTACAATACATCTAACTTTGCTTCATAATCCAAGACTAGTTTATAAAGAAAAGTTAAATATTTCATATATGTCTTTACCAATTTCACATAAAGTTCATTTTTTACAAGCGTCCTAAACAACCCATTTTGAATAAAATGAGCAGTTTGGGTCAATTTTTTGAGACCTAAGATGAGTCAAAAATGCGTATGCACGCGATGTGTGTATCTGTGTGTATCTATGTGTATGTACCTCTAGCAAAGCTGTTTCAAAACATTCTCTAACTAACTTATCACTTCAATATGCCAAGTTATCAACCTCAATCCAAGAGGTGGGCAAAAAGTGAATCCCTTCTACTTATATATAAATGTGCAAAAAAGTGAGGCTATATATCAACAAGTCTAAAAATAAATAAACCAGATAGAAAAGAAAAGGAGTGAAAACTACTGCATCTGTGGATTAGAGGGTGGGGGAATATCGGGTTTTGTTGGATGTTGGGGGCACAATATCCGGCCCATTACGGGGATACACGTCCGGTGGGCCTTTCGGCAAGTCCGGGCCCGGTGGCGAGGGAATCGGCGGTCGCGGAGCATCTGGAGTCGGCGGCGACGGCAACGGTGGGCCCGGAAAATCTGGGCCGGGGTTCGGCCCAGGCGAAACCGGCGGAGGATCAGCCGGCGGAATTGGGTTGAATTCCGGAACATTCGGAGGCCCGGGAACCTCCGGCGGCATTGAAGGAGGATCTATTTGAGGCGGCGAAGGGAACTCCGGCGGGGCCGGGGGTTTCGACGGCTCGTCGGGCGGGTAATTGGGGACCCAGTGGGCTGAAATGGAGATGGGTCGTTTGGGGGTTTGACGAGCTTGGGGCATCTTTAGCAGTGAGAAGGCCTTGGTTTTGGCAGAGGACTGAAATGGGACTGGTACTTTGAAGTTGATGAGGTTTGATGAGATTGAAGAAGGGCCACTGGACATGGCGATGAAGCGTGCTAGACTCTTGGATAGGACCATGCATGAAAGTGGAAATTTATGAGAGAGAGAGAGAGAGAGAGAGAGAGAGAGAGAGAGAGGAGAGAGAGAGATATTGGTATATGTGGGTGCTGCAAACAGGGGAGTAGAAGCATGAAAAGAAAGAACTAGATTGCTGCAAATATGACACGTGTCATGGAGAAGACACCTGTACGACACGTGTTTGACCACCTGTCTGATTTTTTAAGGGTGGAGCTTGAATCACACGGCACGCACAAGGATTTGGGGGCTGCTGTCCCGAACTCAAGAACCTGATCTAAACCATTCATTTGAAAAATCTCTTTGCCTGCTATGTCCTTGCAAAAAGTCAACTCGATTAAACATCGATAACTTAGTAAACGAATCATCTACTCATCAGTGCTGTTGTCAATGTCTAAATATTAAGCCAAAAATTAAGTCAAAAAGAGTGATTGATTCACTAGGTTATCGATGTTCAATCGACCCAATTTTTATTCTAGTCCATAGTACGCGATAAGATCTTTCAAGTAAACGTTTCAGATCAAGTTTTTGGTTCCAAATGATGTTGTTTTGCTCCAGGATAACAACCCCCAAATCCCACGCACAAGGTGGGTGGGAGCCACACAGTGTAATTTACTCTTTCAATCTCTCCCTCCGAAAGTGGAGAGTTTATACTCAAACTAATAACAATTTAATCAACTGGGGCTAACCTAGTTGGCAATGATTTTTGCATCTCCCAAAAAAATTAAGAGTTTAAATGTCCCTATTTATATGTGGGTGTTCTTCTCTAAAAAAGATTCATTTCTTTTTTTATTTATTCCCTATGATGAACTCAGGACCAACCTAAGGATTTTTAGTGTCCAATGCCTAATAAAGAAAAGTGTGACCTTAAAGAGTTAATACTTAACAATTTTAACAGCAACAATTACAAATACGAGAAAGCCAAATCAATATAAAGTTCTACTAATCATTACATACGAACACAAAATATGAAATCGTCAAATTTTTGGGGTGGGTTTGGGGGAAACGATTTTGGAGAGGTGTTATTCGGTGGTTTGGGGGAAATGATTTTGAAAATTTAGTGAGTTGGGCACTTGGGCTTATGGGATTGTGGGTTGGGCTAACTCATTACCTCTAATTAGGCATTTTTTTCATTCTATTGGACTTAAAAAAAGTCCTACTCAAATTCAAATAGTAAAAATATTAAACTGCCCCTAAAAATTAAAATTTTTGGGGTGCCCAAGGCTCCTCTTGGGCCTTGGGGTTTGGCCAGCCTTGGATGGACTTACTTCTTATATCGGTTCAGTTATTGAATTTTGTTATCTTAAGAACTCTTACAAATGTAGTGTCTCAATTTGTACTTTGTACTCCTTTATACATATCGTAAATGATCTCTCTTCTATCAATTGTTAAAAAAATAAAACACTAATCATAATTTTCAAACCTCGCGATTGCCCCGTTGCGTCTGACGAGTTTGGCTTCTCTCTAATCCTAAGGGAATTGGAGGATCCTCCCATTCTAATCTAATAGCTAAGAATATAACACTAAACACTACCTCTCTAAAGGACATGAGAATGACCACAAGTAATTATTTACCCCCTCTCTCTCATTCACAGCGGCCATTGACAATTTTAATGAATCAGTTCTTTTAATGAACCAAAAAATTATCTATAGCACTAGAACATGTACACCCCGATATTCTCGAGATAAATTAGAATGGTGGGTTTGTACTTCTTGAGATTTCAAAAATAGATTGAAACTAAACTGAAAAAAAAAATAGATCAAAAAACACATTATGTGGAATTCAAAAACCAGATCCAAAAAGGCAATAGAAAAGTCCAAAGTATAAAGTTGGTTACTGATCGGCAACGAGATTTTCGCTCCGCAGAACCCACAAACTATGATTCTAATGTCTCGGTGGGAAAGAGGGTCATGTTGGAGGTTGGAGAAGTATGGTGGCGCCGGTATCCTTAATTTGTCGGCGAATTATGTGGGCAACAAAACGGTGGAGGCACAGAGGGATTCAGAGGGAATGGGCGGTGATGGCTAGTGGAGGGTTGGAAGGAAATGGAGGGTAGGGCCGGTGATCGATGGTTTCTCGAATAATGCAGGAGAAGTGAAATTATTTAGTGTTTTGCTAAATAACAAGGATTATGTGGCCATTAATGATCTTGGCCATTAAATTTTATAGTTGCCACGTGTCATCTTATTAATAGGACTTGAGAATCTTCCGATTCTCTTAGAATTGGAGAGGAGCCAAACTCGTGTCCGACGCTTTACTCCACTTTCTTTTCTTTTAGTTTTTTGTCTTATGGAAACAAAATTCAACACAAATTCGAGAGAGAGACAGAAAGAGAGATGGCTTTATATATGATTGTGTTTTTTTAAAACAAGTAATATGATTGTGTTTCACGCTCCACAAAATGTGTTAGTTTGATAGGGAACAAAGGCATGGGAAAAAGCTAGAAAGTAGAAACCAGAAAGAATGAGAGAGAGAGAGAGAGAGAGAGAGAGAGAGAGAGAGACAAAAGTACACAGCAAAGGGGAGGAAAGAATGACACCATTTTGTAAGAAGAATACTGCCCGAAGGTATGTCGGGGTAGCCATAAAAAAACGAATAATGCTATGGATACATCATTCTCGGTTACATTTAAATCATATCACTATAATATACGTGTAAATTCCATTCCATAATTAAATTTATGGGACTTACGTGTATGTAAAAGTTTTATAGTCGAATATGGCTGAGTGATGTGTCCATAAAATTCACTAAATACTTTGTTGTCTACTTAAATATATGGTGACAATTATTATGCGGTGAAAAAATGTCCAAAGCTCTTTTTTTTATATTTCCCTCTTTTTATTTCGAAACGAGGGCCCAAGCTCTTTTTTTTCAAAAGTGTTGAATATTCAATAATCCAAAAACATCTCACATACATGTGAAATCTATACATATTAGTGCATGTGGATTTCATATGTACGTTAGAAGTTGTGTCTAATATTATAGTATTTGAATTGTTGTGTTCCTAGCATTTTTACTTTTTTTTTTCTACCGCATATCAGTACGAGGTCTACGCATTTTGATCTTTGTTTCTCACAAGTCACAACGATGTGCGGTGAGAAAAAAGGGATTGGGAGTTGTTGTAATACGACAGATTCGACTGTCCTGTCCATCTCGATATGAATGGTTCAGATTTAATCCAAACTCCTGCAAATTTGAATTGTCCATTGTTCTGATGAAAATCCGAGTCGTCCACTGCCGAGATAAACAACCGAATTGGAGCCCGCACTACACGTGTAGGCCAAATATGAGCCCGAATAAGAGATTAAGCCAGAAAGAAGAACCGGAACCGCCGCATGACACCGAATAATTTTCCACCAACCCCTCTCTCCACCCCAAGATTTTTTTTTTTATATTTTTTTTGATCCGTCCACCCCAAGATTCCGTCCTCTACATTTCCCCCTCTAGTCAGGAGTTACAAAATCTTGCATACCTGAGAGAGAGAGAGAGAGAGTGAGAATCCCATTCCCCCCCTCCCCCAGTCTCACTACACACACAAGATTTGCTGTTGGCTCTTGGAATGGAGATTCAATAGACCAGGGTTGGTTTTTAATTGTTACCCACATCTGTACATGTATTTTTCACATATCGATAGATATAATTGGTGGGTCTGTATATGCAGATGGACATGCAATCCGATTCAGCCGTTCAGAGAAACCAGCCGCTTCGGTCGTCGTCGTCGTTGGCGGCGGCTGATACACGAGGGAAGCATCGAATTTCGGCTGATTTGAAGCGACTTGAGCAGGAAACTAGGTTCTTGGAGGTTAATTCGCTCTCCTACTTTGATGGGTTTTTTGAAGTTCTGGTTTCTAATATATGTTGATTTTCGCCTTGATGTGTTTGTTTTACCTATTTGATGATTGATTGTAGAGGGAAAGTTGGAGTCTTGAAGTGGGTTGGCATTTTTTTGTGAACGGTCAATTCTTTCTGATATTTGCTTTGTATTTGTTAGCGGAATTGCGAAAGAGAATCCATGTAGCCGACCTGAGTTGAATAGGAAACACGGCTAGGAAGGAGTGGGCCAGTGGTTATTCATGTATTGTGCTAATTAAGGGTTGAGTATGACAGCAATTATGTTCGTACTTTCAAATGGTCTGGGGGAATGTAGAGCTTCTAAAACTTGTATCAGATTAGTGGATAAGGATGATGTAGTTGCTGTTGAGACTTGAGAGTACGGCCAAACCAACAAACACACAACGCGCAAAGATAATCAAGTACAGAAAACTATAACACAAGACACTGAGATTGTTACGCGGTTTGCCAACTGTGTAGTTTAGTACATCCACGGCTCACACTAATTCCATTATGTAATTCGAATGAAAAGAGTACGAGATACATCGGTTGTTCGTATAGCAACTATTTATAAGCTAGGGTTTCAGCAAAGCAGGACCTTAATCGAGTCAGGCTTCATAAGCCCAATAGTTGCTTGTGCCAATTTAGAACTTTGCATCTTCCCAAAAATATTAGAATCTTGGAATAATCTTATAACTTATCCACGGTGTTAGTGAACACCAAGGGATGATCGGAAGATTGGCTATTTTTTTGTGGATTTTCCTTCCTAATATATTGGGTCTCGTTTTTTTTACAGAGTTTTTAAGGGGGCGCAAGGGTGACTTCTTCATGGACTACTGTTCCGATGATTTTGTGCTTCATAAGATAGCCGTTGTCTCTGTTAACCCCCTTGTTTGGGATTCTATACCCCTTGGTCCCGGTAACTCTTGAGTCATGCACGTGGCCTGTGCACCATTAAACCATTGTTCCCTTGGCTAAAGGTGCATATGTTCTCCAAATCTGATGATGCCACTTGTCCATTCTAGAATTTTTTGGTAAAATTGAATTTGCATGAGCAAAGTTACATGGGATAGTGTTAATGAAGGAAAATACAGAAACATTTGAAACAAAAGCAGAAATTATGGTGTGAAGGTAATGACCGGGAGAAAAAAAGAAAGTATTGAATGGATACAGAGATGTGGGATCTCGTTGAGATTTAGCTGCGGTCCTGTGGAAGCAGCATGTTGTCTTTTGTAATATGGCTAGGGAACTTCATATGGGTTTTGCTAATAGCAGTTACTAAAAAGGTTTTGAACCTTAATTACGAGGGGCTGATGGAAGATATAGGACTAATATAGCCAAGAAGTCACAATTACCAGATGACAAACTACTTAAATCGATTAGGAAAGAGACCAAAAATAAATTAGTAAGCTCAGTCAATGAAGTCCAAATGGAAGTAAATTCTGGGGGCTGTACCAAATGTTTCATCAGAAAAAATGTCCCCAACATAGCTGTATGTTCAGTTCTAATTTGAGCTTTTAACTCATCTGTATACAGTGGAAGTTTACTATGAATGGTTTAGCTTATGCTGAAATCTTAATTGGAAGCTCCCAAAATTTCGAGGGTAAATTGTTACGATTTGATGGTACCTACTTGAATGTTATTTTCCTCTATTTCTGAAGGTTTGAATTCAACGAATTGTGATGCTGAGTGAGATTTAGTGGTACCTTTTGTTTGCAAACCATGTTCATCAGTTCAATTAGGTCCATCAACATTAGTGAGGAATAAAGACTTAGCCATGTTGTTACCCTTGAAAACTCTGAATCTAATTTATGTAGACTCTTCTAAATCTATTTAAGCACCTGTGTTACCCCATTAGACACTTGCATCCTCTGATTTATATACTGATGATAGGTGAAGGAAAAGATGCTCACATCATCTAGAAAATACACATTTCAACCTCACCTGTACGGAGAATATAAATTTTCCTATTTTTCCTTGTTCCTAGAATCCTAGTGGATTTCATTTCTTATTTTTGGATGATCTATGACGTTTTTATCTAAGAAATATTGTACAAACATTACACTACAAGCAAGTGTTCTGAAGGTTTACCCACACCCATACCTAACTTTTAGAGTCCTATCTCCATATCATTGATATTTCACTTTAGGAAGATCAGACGCGTGAACATCTGTTGTACCAGAGTTCACATGTCATAGCTGTTAAGATCATGTATGCACATTCATGATGAAATACTATAGGAATCAGATATCCTGCAAGGAAAACTAGTTAAGTCAAATCCAACCAGTAATGAAAGCCCATTGCGAAACGGGTTATGAAAAGATAAGGCCTGTTGAGTGTAGTTTTGCAGTAGTACTATATCAGTACAAAAGTTTGATAGAATTCATCGGCCTAGGCTTGAGTCTGTATTTCCCACCGAAAGAGGAGATTTTCTTTTTTGTCTTGTAAACTGTCGACTGTGAAAAATCCTGGATTATGTCTTGTTGAGAACTTGGTATCCAACTAACCTGTCTGCTCTATATTCTTGAAGAACGTTAATCCTGGCATGATTGCTGTAGTAGTAACCATTTTACTTACTATCAAGTTGTGTTTTCGATGAAATGCTTCGATTAGACACTACAGATTTTTCTGGCACACAGATAATTTTTGTTTGTGGTAATTTCAGATATCCTTTTCCTTAACCTAACCCTTGATACAGGAAGAGCTGGAACAACTTGAAAAAACGGAGGCTGCCTCAGCTTTGTGCAAAGAGTAAGTACCTGAAAACATTTGCACTTACAAAATGATGTGTGACTGAATCTAGGACCATTAGGAATTCTCTTATTGTATCTAATTTACACATGCAGAATCATTGCTGTCGTCGAAACAAAACCAGATCCATTACTTCCAGTGTACGTCCTCTCTTCTATCACACTATCTACATTCATGTAAAATTACACCTTTCCATCAATCTTTGATGTCTGAAAGAATTCCTTTTTTTTGGCATGGCAGAACAAATGGCCCAACAGATCCTTCCTGGGATCGATGGTTTGAAGGACCGAAAAATTCACAGGGTTGTAGATGCTGTATTCTGTGACAGGTTTCCGATAAAGAATCAACTTCCCTTCACATATGTTGAAATCAAAAGGTATTTGGTAGCGTCCACATGGTAACCGCTTTTTTGGCAAATGTAAAATAAAACGATGCTCCTTTGTGCAGAAAACTACAGTTTTTCTTTGCTTATAAGAGTTGATAATGGAAGAAATGTTACAACTTGCTAGCAAGATCTTGTTATATTATCCTAATGTGGTTGACTCTTGCATTTTATATGTTATCCTCCTTTTGAGCAGAATATAGATTTTTTTTTCCTTTCTTTTCTCAACTGAGTTCTAGAAGATGAGCGTTTCCAAATCATCAAGATGAGGCCATAATAGGCCCCAAAATGGACCAATTATACACTGCAGTCCACTTAAGTGGACCGCTGAGAAGCCATGTCCTGAAAATAAAACCTCAATTGCCAAATCGCTTGACATGCAATGTACGCGAATCAAGATCCTCTCAATGTGTACATAATTTAATGGTACACGGAAGACACATCAATCTTCAATTCTTCAAATCCACAAAACACAGTAAACACATTTTTATGTTTCCATCTTTAGCTCGGTGCTTTTCCAGTGACTCGCTGAGTGATCCACCCCAAACCATCGTAAAGCCCCTCTCCGGTGAGGGCACAGCAAGCTTGAATGTGCCAATCATGGTTCTTGATGCTATGAAGGGAAAGGGCATCAGTTATCTCGGCGGGAGTCATCGCGTCCTTTATGTCTTGTTTGTTAGCGAAAATAAGTACAACAGAATTTTGAAGATCCTCGTGTGGGAGAAGCCGGAACAGTTCATCCTTCATAATGCCGATTCTGGCTCTATCTGTGCTGTCAATTACTACAATGACAGCGTGAGTACCACGATAGTATGTCGCCCATGATGTCCTAAGTCTGTCTTGTCCACCAAGATCCCAGACCTGATGAAGAAACATTACAAAGTTGGATTAAATCAAGTACCGCCCAGAGAGAAGATAATGAGGAAAACGGATTCAGAAGCCAAACCAAGATGAACTTCCAAAATTAAACATGATCAATGGAACACTTTCTTCAGTTGTTGGTCTAATAAGAAAAGAAATGGGCAGAAAATTTTGAATGAAAGAAGAAAAAAGTTTCAAGAACCAGAGTAGCTTGATTGAAATTAATTTGTTTATTTCAATATTTCTATGCATGGTACAACTCTAGATGGAGGATCATAACTCTGCATCCCACATTTACATTAAGCTATATCCAACTAAAATGCCCAAAAGAACTAGAGCTCAAACCATTATATATTTGTGAAATGCAGCATTGGCTTAGACAGCGTCCTAACATTCAATGAGCAGAGTACGGAATTGACATATATGGGCGTATCACTACTCAAAACCTTGCCTTTCGCAGAACACGCACTCTCATTTTAGTCAATTTGCAGTTGGAATCACTCTGGAGACATACAGTTTTTTACTGTCACTCGGTAAAAAAAATTCCAAAGGACTGCGTAGCAACCATTCACTACCGGAGAAAAGGTACAAGGCTTGTATATTGAGCCAGAATGTAACTCATCAGTTCAAGCTCTTAGCAACCATTCATTACTTGCCATTCCAAGGACAGCGTAGCGTCTTGATAAAATCTAAGTGGCTGAATGTTTACGGTCATAAAAGGCCCTCAATATCTAAGAATCCAGATCTCCACCTCTACAAAAGATGAAAAGGTGGAAAGCCTACAAGTCCAGGACCTTGATGGTCCTAGAATAGAGGATATAAAATTTCAGCAAGCCGGTGCTTCGGATATAAAAACCAACTGATACAGTCAAAATTACGCACAAATGATTCATCTAAGCTACAATCAGCTACATAACAACGCTATCCAGCAACCAAAAGCGAAAATTCCTTCAAAAAAATGTTTTGTAACAGCAATTCAAGTTTGATGCACAAATTAACACAGAATGAACCACAAAAGTCAAATGAGGGAAACAGAAATTTTCCAACCACCAACTGTGAAATTTTCACAATTATTGATTCTATTGAAGGTCTGTCTCTAAAGGCAATTTATGACTTTGAGACAATGATAGTTTATGGAAACATAGTATTTTAGTTCTATAGGTACTGGAGCAACATGGTGAATTATCTGAATCTTTATGGTCATATTCCAGGGACCAAATTTGTTTGGACGACATATTAACACCCCGAATGTAGAGACATAGGTTTGTTATTGGCTTTAGAAGTTGTCAAACTTAAAACTACAGCAAACAAACATCTCTTTCTTTCTTCCTTTTACATGGAAGAGTGGTGAAGAGACGGTTTAAGGGGCACAAAAAAATGCTCCCTGACATACGTACGCCATGTCCAATCTTCTCCTGTTTTCCCTAGAAAATCCCCTGGATATTGCAATCCTTCACAATGATGTGTCGTTGAAATTGTGAAGATAACTATGTGCAATGGAGGATCCAAAATTATGTTCAAGGGACCATCACATTAATAGCAACGCGTTATCCAAAAAGAAACTTAATTCAGGCTTTTACTACCAAAATTTTGAAGTGTCTACTAACATCGCATATCTTGATATTTTAAATTTTCTTGCCAGAATGAGATATACTCTGCATTCGTATCTAATTCCATTGTAAGCTATTCAAATCTAATTGGATATAGCAAAAGATAAAAGGGTTGTAATGCATAGAGGGCACATAATAAGCAGACCTCTTTCTGAAGCCATTGACCTGTCTGGCCATCCATGTGTATTACTTACTATTAATTGTATGACCTAATAAGCAGACCTATCGGTGGGAGGGTTGTTATTGTAGGGGTGCCATTGACCCATCCACGTGTGTTATCTACTTCGATAGGATGGCCACTTGTGAAGAAATCTATAGCTACTCTTCTTTCCAGGTTCGCAAAGCTACATACTTTGTCACCAACACTCCATCATACAATTTGCACCAGCGTTTGTTCAACAGTGGAATGGCCTTTACGAATGCCCACGTTATACAGCCTGGCATTCTTGTAATTTATTCAATTGCAAGTAATCACAATCAAAGTACATGCTAATCACATAAGGCCGTCCGTGCATGGACTATTCTTATCCATTCACCATAATTAGTTTCCATCTAACTTCTTTCTTTGTTACAAGGAACACTAAACAAATTCAAACATACAGGTGCAGGTGCAAACCAAGAAAGTACAAAGAACACAAAAGGTTGAAACACCATGGTGCAACTATCCCTACAATGTGCACTCCCAGAAGAAAGGGACCTCCCATTTCCCAACTATATTAGTGAGTCAAATCTCAACATAACGATACAAGCAAAAAAGAATGGTAAGAATGCAAACCTAAAATCAGCTATTGAAAATCCTCCACAAAACATGAAATATATAACTTAATAAAAATAGCACAAGTTCTCAAAGCCAGTAAAATACAAAAAGAAAGCCAAGAAATTAAGTCAAAAGGAGGCAATTGCAATCAGTAAGACGTTTGAGTGGAATAAACTTACCCATGAACCACAAGAAAATTAGGAAGAACCCCAGACAAAAAGAAAACCAAGGATAAAAGGTCCTATACAAGAACAATACTAAACCAATATAGGAAGAACCCCTATACTCCAACTATACTATACTCTATATTCCAAAAATATCCATAATGTCAACAAAATTAATCAAGCATGGGATTACAAACCCTCGACTCCCAACTATGCAAACGAGAAAGGAAAAGACTCAAAAACCTAAACACAAAATTAATCAAGCATGGGATTACAAACCCTCGACTCCCAACTATGCAAACGAGAAAGGGGATAAAAACCAAAATCCCTCTCCACCCCTCAAGAACTCTATCCGCCCTCCATCCCCACAAACAGGGGGATTAAAATCCGAAAATCCCGTCTTCGTCTACCCTCTCTAACCCCGAACCATTCTTGAATCAGCCCTACACTCCCCCGAACAACCAGTTTTATTAAATCTCAGAACTATCAAACCCAGTTCTTCTTTCAACAAAGCCTTCCAATTTCCCTAAATAATACAAACACTATGAACTCATCCATACCCAAAAAGTGCTAGCTTTTTTTTGTTGGACTGCCCCCTAACATTTGTAAAATTTCGGGGGCCTAAAGCGGCCGCGCCTCTAGCTTTAGCTCAGGGCGGCTGGCTCGTCAATTCACAACAATTAATTTTGCAAAAAAAACATGAACAATAACTAATGCCATTTCCACCCAATCGATATTCTTTAAAAACCCTCACGTTTAACCGTAGGGTGCTATACCCTCCCCCGTAATTTGAAAGGTCGTGTCTTACCACGTTGTCCAATCCAAAAAAAACGACTTTTGAGGAAAAACATGAAAAATTGGAATCAAGCCCCTCCTTCCCTAAAATTTATCGATAATTCTTCCGATTAAAAGATTAAGTCGGAAAAACCCTAAAATTGAAACGGATCTTGAATCTAAATAAAAGTTATAAAGCGGATGCGTCCGTAAAACAACTTGGATAAGAAAAAACGGACCTTGGATTAAACTATTGGGCGGAAAGGATCAACTTTTTCCCTATTTATTGAGGCTTTTGGTTTGATGGAGGGTAAAAAGTATACGTGGAAAAACCCTAAATTCGGACCAGATCTTACACAGAATCTAGAGGAGTGAATTTAATAATTTAGGGGCGATTTTGGTCCCCTTTTTTTTTTTTTTAAATACCTTTTCAAGTAATTTTAATAAAAATAATTATAGGGATTTAATAATTTTATTAGCGTTAACCAAAAAAAAAAAAAAAAGAATGACAAAACCATTTTCCTAATTTATTAGGGAGGTTTTTTTTGAAAGTTCGATGAATGATCAAAATATATGTATAATTTGCAAAAAAATGAGTTTTGCACCCTATTTTCTTTTAAAATGCAATTCTACAATTTCTTTTTTAATACTAGTACTTGTGTTATGTGTACTTTAATTAAGGGAGCAGAGTAAGAAAATCATTATTCTTAGGTTATGTTTGGATGACCGAAATTTTCAGTAATAATAAAAATATGATTATTATGAATATAATTATTATGAATTCTATTGACTAAAAATAGAAATATGATTAGTAGGAATTAAATTCCAAAACAATACTGTAGTTCTCTAGAAACTAATCAATTTTTTTTTACAAGATAGATATAGATTCTTCTAATTTGGAAAAAATGATTTTTTTTTTCAAATAAAAGATGCATTCTTTTTTAAGTTCTTGCTTTACAAATTGGACAATCTTTTTGACAATGAGAGTAACCATTAGGTTAATCGGAGCATAATAATATTAGTTGGAAAAAAAAAATCACATTTCCTTAAAACTCATTTGCGTCAATATAAATACTATTGCAATAATGTATTTGCTGATTGTCAATCAATATAAATTTAGATATGGTTGATATTCTCGACAAATTCTACATGAATAAACGATTTCAATCATCAAAGTGGCCTCACGTATGGGAGTCAAAAAATTCAAATTAAAGTAACTTTAGTGAAGATGATAGGTTCCTCAATGGATGATTATTTAATTTTGTTCCTTGAAACATTTGTATAATTTATTTCGTAAAATGACTTCTAATATTTTGTAATTTATCCTAAGAAAAGCAAAAATTTTCAATGTTGCAATTCTTAGGGTATTAATTATCAAAACAGTTTTACCGCATTTTCCCTTTTTTTTTTTTTTTATTGCGGGAGACCTTCTTTAATTTGGATTCCAGTTTGTGTGGGTGAGGAAAGCGGTTGGCCTGGCCCATTCAATCCGGCCCGTAACTCTGAGAATATTTAAGCCCATAGGAGTACTGGCTGTGTTCAAATTTTAGTTTCGTTTATGAAAGTTAAAGGGAAATCTGTAAGCACAAATCCGATCATAAAACAGAAAACCTCTATAAACCGTTGATAATTTCTTAATTTTTAACGTTTCTTATATGTGGAAATAAACATGTTTTTTTTCAATTGATTTTGATTGATTTAATTTTGTTCCCCTTTCCGAAACCTAATTTAGTATTAATTTTATATCGTATATATATGACTTCCTAAATAAGTTTTAAGTTCAAATTTTATTGGCTAAAGAAATGCCATAATTGATTCCATGATATGGGCATATATACTATAGAGTACATAATAATTGATTCCAAATTGACCAAAGTTTTTACAAAGAGCATTCCTCTCGCTTTTTTTTTTTTTTTTTGATTAGCAAAAGGAAGATACCCGTTCATGTTTACCAATGTTGGCTATTCCACACTGGAGCCGCTGACCACCACTCCGAATGAACAGTAATAACTGTGGTATCTATCTCATATTCGACTTATTCATTGAATCTCATATTCTCTCTATTTATCTCACTAGCTATTTGGGAAGGTTACAGTCAATAGAGTGAGAATTCTTGGTTATGTAAGCTTAAGGAAATTCTTATGTTAAGCACAAATTCTTGATTTATATTAGCTTACGAAAACTCTTATGTTAGGCTCCGTTTTGATAAGATTCTTATTTTTCTATACCTGGATGCAACTAATCATCAAATTACACCTATTGAATAACACATGTTGTGTTTAACTATTCTTTGAATTTGAAATTTTGATAAATAGATTTTGTTGGGAGGAGGGAATAATTTCCACTTAACGGTTATTTATAACCTCCTCTCACATGGGGTGAGATATACACATACACGAAACTCACCCCATGTGAGATGAAGTTAAAAATAACCGTTATATCAAAAACCAAAAAAATCATCAAAGTGCAATTTGATATTTCATTTAGACTATATTTAGAATATATTGCGCCGTGCCTTCAGGCATGGACATCCACTAGTTCACTATACGATGCAAAAAAATAAAATTAAACAGAACCATAATATGCACAAATATAGATGTGATGCGCGACTCGTTATTCTCATAGGTCAATGCTTCATTGGTTCCAAAGGTGAGAGCTGTGGAATACCGTGTTTGTTTTAAAAAAAAAACATATATATCCTTGTGGCGTGTTTAATTACATGCACCAAAATTTATGAGTCGATGATCCGATAAAGTGATAAAATCATGTTTGAACGTACGATGGGTTAAAAGTTAAAACATGTAGTTGAAGCCTTTGAACATTGTTTCACTTAAAGCATTAATTCTTGTGTAGTCATGACTTTTTTCCCAAGAGATCCCGGTTTTGTTGAACTCAGCCTCGGATCGATGAACTTCGTTTTAATGGACAGAAAGCCATAAACTCTTACCGTTTGACACGAAGGAAAAAAAAAAAAAAGAATTTTCGACTATGAGTACGTTTTTACATTATGTTGAAAAAAAAAAAAAAGAACTATATATGGGTACGTTTAGTCTTGAGATAAGGTTGTTAATTAGTCCAGTCTGGAAGCAAGACTAGGACATGTTTGAATGGATTGTCATATGCCCTTCTGCATGTGTGTGTTTCTTAAGCTACTTGATTATATTCAATTGATCAACTTTACAAACACTTTTTTCAGAAAATACCCAATCAAAACCCAATATATATGCATTTAAATTTCTGGACTTCTTGTGGAGGATAAATTCAAATTAATTCTTGACCCTTTTAACTGAACAAGTGAACGGGGGCATGTTGGAACTCGCGGGCTCGCGTTTAGTTAGATATACGATTGCGAACATTGATAAATGGTAAGCTGGGATTTTCAGAAGATTAATTGGTTGAGCGTTTGTTGCAGCTTAAGTGTCGCAGTTTAATTATGGGTTTCTCGACTTGAATATATGCGAATATGGTCGTTGCAACGTCTACATTTAGTAATAATTAATTCTTTGTGAAATTGTGAAACTTTCATTTTGCATCAATTGAGTTCCGCTTTCAATAATCAGCTGTTAGCTAGTGTGACTTGGGGTACGATTTGAGAGATATATATAGTATGTAGGTAAAAGAGTCTTTAGTACTTCTACTTTTTGTCAAGAGTTACGTTACTCAAAACCGCGTTAAGCTTTAGCATGATTTTGAGTGACACGGTACGTAAGTAACTTCCACCTTTTGTTAACGTTCGTCACTCGGAACCGCGTTAAGCTTAAACAAAACAATGACCATTTAGGATTTCAATGACTTCAACATATGTAGGTATGATTGACGTCAATCATACCTATTGTCTTTAAAAAAAACAAATGAGCCTAGGTCAAAGACACCTTGGATCAATTACTTACCACATCGAAGTGAAAACTCTTATATTTTTGGGTTGGAAAATGATTTTTTCACTCCCCTTTTATCCACTTGCACTCAATTTTCCTAACTATATTCATGTAAAAAAATTACCAAACTATTCTTAATTGTGAATTCACTTCTCATATAGGAAGGGCATTATTGCCATTTCACACGAATAAAGACAAGAAAATTGAGTGCAAGGGGATAAAAGGGGAGTGAAAAAATGAGTCTAGTCAAAGACACTTTGGATCGATTACGAACCCCATTGAAGTGAAAACTCTATTTTTGGGTGGAAATTGATTTTCTCACTATCCTCTTGCACTCAATTTTCTTGTTTATATTCATGTGAAATTACCAAACTAACTATTCTTTATTTTGAATTTTCACATAGTAAGGGCATTATTGCCATTTTACATGAATAAAGACAAAGAAAATGCGGAGAAAAGAGGAGTGCAAAAATGACAGAATCATTATTACTGTATGATTCGATATCGAAGTAATAAAACCATGTGTCAACTTACAATGTGTTAAACCCTCTTGAATTCTCTTTTCTTTCCTTTTTTTTTTTGGTTAAGTTACATGACTTTGCATTCTTATCCTGTCATCATGACTTTATATTCACAAGAAAGAGATCCCGATGTTGAATTCAGCCTAGCAGCTAGGATTAAATGGACTCTTGAGAAAGCCACAAGTCTTAGCATTTGACAAAAAATCAAAGTTCCGATTATGGGCTAGCTAGCTAGCTGGTAGTATAGTCATGATCAGATAAGCTTATCAGTCCAGTCTAGAAGATTAGATTAGATTAGGACATGTATGAGGAAGACACATTTGAGTACTGGTTTGCCATATTTATTTATACTAGCTAGGAGAGTACTACATAAAAAATATAAAAAAAAAAAAAACCACAGTACTACTTCTTCCGTCCCTTTTTAAGTGTTTTGCTTCGTAACTCTAACTTGTTAAAAAGACATCATTATTATACCCTTCACATCAACTTTTTCCTCCACTTTCCCTATTTACCCATCATCATTACACTTTTACTCACTAACTTTTCAAAATAGGATATACTTTTAGGGATAAAATAGATAATGCATCAACTTTTATCCACTAACTTTACAAAATGGACATTTATTGAGGGACAACCCAAAATGAAATATTGGACTATAAATAAGGGACTGAGGGAGTACTTTATAATCAATTTTGAGGACTTCTTGTGGAAGATAATTAATTAGTACAAATATCTTGACCATTTTAACTGAACAAGTCAACGGGGGCATATTGGGACAATGGAGATTTGTCAGGTACAGCTAGCTACATACCATTGACAGTAAATGGTAAATTAATTAAGCAGCTGAGATATTTAGAAGATTAGTTGAGTGTTTGTTAAGGCTTTAAGTGTCGCAGTTTATGGTTTTTCCGTGTTGAATATTCGTAGTGGATGGTAGAATACTGACCACCGGTCTTCAAACATGATTTGAGAGATATTGTACATAGGTAAAATAGCCTGAACCAAAACAATGACAATTTACGATTAATTTAATGACTCCTATATCGATTGGCATCAATAATAGTATCTACCGTCTTTAAGAATAAAAAAATTAGTGTAGGTCAAAGACACGTCGGATTGATTACTTACGACAATGACGTGAAGCTCTGATATTTGGATGGGAAATTATAGTTTTGCACTCCCGTTTTATCCTTTCGCATTTCTGTTCTTGTTTTTTATTCGTGAGAAATTGCCGAACAATCCTTATTTTTTGATTCACTTTTTCACATATGAATGGCATTGTTGTCATTTCGTGTTACAAGGAAACGACCACGCAAAGAGAAAAGAGGAGTGCGAAAATCTTTCAAAGCTCTCAAGAAAGAAACTAAACCAAAAAAAAAAAAAAAATCTATCTCCAAATGGGTCTTGTCTGGGGGGTATTAATGAGTCCATATTCAGCCCAACTTGGATTATGACTCAGCTGGACCACCACACTCTTTCCCCTCAAAAACAAAAAACAAGAAAACGAAAGGGAAAGGGGAAAAAAAATCACAAAGAGCCACAAAGATGGGTTGAAGTTCATAATTCGGTGGGCCCTTCATTACATAAGCCTTTGCCATAATAATCTGAGGGAAAGCCTTTGGATATATATATTACACTTCCAATTGATATATTCATTTGGAAGTGATGTTTACTTATATAATAATGTCTTTTTCCACAAATTAATCATCTGTGTGTGGTCTGAAAACTGAAAAATTATTCAGTGGTCTTGGGGAATTGGGACCCACAGGAATGTGCAGTGAAGAAGGGTCATTGTGCCACCACGTGTCGGTGCCTCAAAAACTGTTGAAAAATCAGGCCCAACATGAACGTGTGATGGAGAAGGGTGTTAGAGCATCACGTGGCGGTACCCCAATACCGTTGAATGATTACTCGAGAAAATTGACCTGAATTATCTATAAAATATATATATATATATATTGGGCCCCACAGGATTGCGTAATAGAGAAGGATGTTGGGCCACCACATGGCCGTGCACAACTAAATAATTAATCGAGAAAACATGAGCTGGATTATCTTCTTCCTTTTTTTTATCCGAGCTGGATTATCCTCAAGATGTCCATTATCAACCTATTGGGGCCAGCAGTACCCTGAAGCCCACAAATGGCCCACCAGTTTATCAATCTGGACATCTGCAACCCACCATGTATTAAAGTTTTTTTCTTCTTCTTTTGGATACAATGGAAATGAAATAAACAAACTAGAAACGCTCAAAAGTCACATTCCGCATGTTCGCCTCAAACAGCAGAATGACATGCGACACCATCTTGTCGTCTTGGTTGACACCCATAAAAGGCTTAAAAGCAGTGGTGTGATGCATTAAACAGTGACTACTGCATCATTGATAAGAAAACAAAACACAAAGGAAAAAAATATAAGGAAATTGGTTTTAAATTACAAGAATATCATTTTTTCTCTTCATGGGTAAAACAATGTATCAAAAAATTATAATTCCGTAAAAATTATCTATATATATATATATATATATATATATTCGAATAAGAAGGAGTACTAAAATGATTTTCCAAGTTGAACGAAAAAAAAGTCATTTTCCAAGCAATGATCCAACCACAATAATTCCTAGATAGAGTGTGTTTTGGTGTGGGGTGGGGTGGGGACAATGACAGCCATAGTGTAATGGACATGTAACTTTTTTGACATTTTATATCCAGCTGCTTTCCATCTTTTATGGGTTTTTTAGGAATAACTTTTACATTCTATTTTTTTAGATATATATTTTACAATTTGATTTTCAGCATTTAAAATGAAGCAAATAATTTTTAAAGTAAACTTGTATAGATTATGGAGTGCAATTATAAAAAATAGAGTGCAAAAATTATTTCCCTTTCCTTTATAAACTTAGGCCCCATTCCGCAAAGGTTTCAAATAAGTACTTATTTTTTAAATTAAAGGTCATATATTGTAAGAGAATGACCTGTCTCGTAAAGCGAAAAATAAGTACATAAAAAATTTAGTGGAACGGGGCCTACTTATTTTTCAAATGAATATTTAACTTTAAATTAAATGTGGTGTATTATGAAAGAATGATTTATCTCATAAAATGAAAAATAAATATTTAAAAAGTAAGAACCTTAACGAATCGAGACCTTATTTTCTTTAGTGAAACGGAACCTTATTTTCAATGGAAGTACAGGCTTCTTAGAATGGGCCGGTGATCCCAGGAAAGAGAAAAGAAATGGAAGTATAGGCCGGTTGTCATAAGTAAGTAAAGCCAACCATGGTTAAATAAACAAAAACAATCAGAAGTACTATGTTTATATTGCACATAATATACATACGATAATTACTGTCAAACTATCCAATGTGTAATCACCACTTTAATTAAGGCTGTTGATTTTGTCACTTTCTTTTTTATTAATGTCACTCCCCTGCAAGTGTATTTTTGCACCTCCAGAGGAGTGGTGTTAACAAAAAAAAAAGGGAGTGACAAAATCATTTCCCTTAATTAATTGTCATTGATATCTGGCATATCTTCTCCATTGCCATGTTATTGACAATCAAGAGAAAGAGAGACTAATATGGTTTTGTTGTAGCTATAATCCGACGTCACCTCCAATTATCGCTAACTACGTGCATATCAAGCATCGTGCGATACGTCTTTTTTCACTATAATTACATTATATTTACATCAATACCATCGTTGATAAGCATCATATTTGCATATTAAAGTCGTCAGCCCTCTCAACTCGTATCGTTGGTCACCTCCACAATATTATTCTGAAGTGTTTTTTTTCAACCGTTTACTGTATATTTTAGTTAATTTCAAACTATGTCACATGTTTTGAAGTGTCAATCTTATCCATGGCCTTCCATCGTATTTGTCGTACTTCGTTCATCCAAGAACTTGTCAAATATTTTAGTTCGTCCATTTTACTATATTTTGCTATCGACTATTGCCTCTACCACTGACTAAGATTTATCACGATATTTGTAAGGTTTTTATATATGTCTCGTACTTTCTTCATATAATCACTATTAAATGTTTGTGTTTTATTTCCAATAAACTGTCTTTGCAAAAATCAATATTGCATCTTAAGTTTAATAGTGTGAATTCCACATGGTCTGCTTTATCAAATGCTAACTTAATATAGTTTGGTCCTAATACGTACTTTTGATACAATGCTTTTCTGAATCTCACAAGATAATAGGTAGTGGCCGGCATCAATAGCGATATAACATACATGCATGAGATACCTCGTACTATCTCTTTTATAATACATTAAGTAGTAGACCTTGGACACTTTCTCAAACTAATAGGTGGAAAAAAACATTTTTTGTTCATTTCCTTTATATAACCGAAATTCATTTTTTATTTTACTCTGCAAAGTTTCAAACCAACTAATGAAACAAAGACCGTTTATCTTTGACTAGGACATGGGTATTGGCCTGGAAATGGGCCATGACTCATAGCCACACATTGCTTGCTTTTGTTGTCAAGACAAAGCCGCAAGGGGCAGAGGTCCCAACTATCAAATTCCGAGTCTGGACTGAATTCACTTTGTTTACCTTTGTAAGTGACTTATTTTTGTTGGAGGTGAATTTATTTTTATTTTTTTTTGGAGGACGGAGGAACAAGCTGCAGCCTGGCCCTAGGATTCAACTGCGCAACTCAAACCTCCAGGGAACTAGCATAGCCTCACCAGTTCCGAACCCCCAATGGAGAATCAAACCTGAGACCTTGAGGAGTACTCCCAAAGTTTGGGCATCTGCCCGAACCACTGGGCAACCCCTAGGTGTGTTGGAGGTGAACTTTGTTTAGCTTTTATCATAATATTGATTTTGTATTCATTTCAATCTGAAAAATAGTGAGGAAAAAGAATATGGGTTGATGATTAAATAGTGAGGAAAAACATCACTCCTATTTTTCTTCATAATATGCGTTGGAAACATTGGAAGTAAGCAAAAACTAAAGAAAGGGCTGAGACCCAAACAAAAGCGACACATTCGCGGCTAGCTACTTCTAATCTCAGTTCGGCGAACAATGAGGGTGATCGGAGTACCTTTTGGTCAGTCCCTAACTATCTCATACTGTCCCGAATATTGTTGCCTTCACGAAGAGTGTGATCTAGCTTTGCATCCTAACTTTGGCATCATCACTTTGCATTCTTCGGTTAGAACCCTAAAACGCGAATTTGTATTAGAAGAATAATTCTTGATGAGATTGGTAGGAAATCTTTAAAAAATTTCTTTCTTAAACGCAGCGAGTAGAATTAAGAGGCAGGAATTCAAACCCTGTTGGTGAGATTGGGTCTGCACCCAAATAAATAAATGGTCCTTTGACATTAGTAATAAGTTGTGAATTTAATTTCTATGAACCCCAAGAGCTAAGCCTGTAAGGTCTCAAGTTCAATTACTCTTATTAGTAACTATTAGGACTGCCTCACGGAGCCACTTGAGGACGAGCGGGGGCACACGCCCCCACTGAATACTTTTTTCTTTTCTTTTTTTTTTCCAAATTTTGTATTTTTTTTCTTCTGTAATTGGCTTCTTAAATTGTTCTTTGTTTAATCACTTTAATACATTTTGTATATATTTCATTCTCAACATTTTGTTTCCAATATTACAACAATTCCACTACACTTGCGAAGTGAGATGTTTAATGAATAAAAAGAGAGTCACCACTCACCATTTGAAACTCCTCATCAATACATAATGTCCAAATTTGTAAGTGGCTAAACTATGGGTTATATGCATTATACTTCATTAATTATTCACAATTTTAAAAATAATCTTTTCTTTGTCGATAGAACTCACAACGCGTGACGAAATAGAGGTTTAAGCATTTTATTTGAAAAGAAAAGCACATTTTTTCTGATTGGATCAAGATTACTGAATATTAACATTTTAGTTATTGTGTATCTAACTGCTATTAGAATTGGTCAACTCAGACAATTCAAACAACTGATTTGTTTTGATAGTTTATGAAATTACTACATTCCTTAGTAAATGTGTTAGCTTTTTTTTTAAATTAATTTTAGCACAAGCATTCTTTTATTATTTTGGGGTTGCTAATTATGATTTTTTTTTTGTTGAAGTTTGTTTAAAAGTTTGCCCCCACTATTGTTAATTCCTAGCGACACCACTGGCCTCACTCCATACGTAAGCACGTGAAACTAGAAGGGGCTATAGAGATTAGTTCAATGTGCGCACAAACTGACCCCAGACACACTACATTTCCGAAAAAGAAGGGTTTTAATTTCTTTGAAAACCTCAAACGGCAATTTTTGACATTCTTTTTAAAAAATTCTGTGAGAGAGATTTGGCACCTCATGAACTGTGTGCCCCATCACTATCAATGGGCCCTTTACCTACAAAGCCCACAAACATGGCCCATCATTTCGTCAGCCTCTACACTTTCTTCAACCCACAATACAATACAGTACACTTCACGAATAGAAAACAAATGAGAAAAAACAACGTTAACAAAGACACTGGCATTGGCCCCGTGGCACAAGTAAAATTTGAATTTTTAAATAAAGTACTTCCGTGTATGTATGAAATGTAAAGATCTCAAAAATAATTTCACGGACTTGCTTTGTTTATTTATTTTTAAACAAAATGGCACGAGGTTTTGTAATTTACCGAAATCAATACTGAAAGTGTAATTATTTTTACACTCTCTTTTTTTTCTTTTTATAAATGCATTCGTTTTCTTGTATTTGTCAGGAGTGAAAATTATTTCTCTTGTAAAATAATTAGGGTAAACTATAGTTAACCCCCTATAACTAAGCCTCGCGTGCACTTTATCCCATCTAACTTTTTTTTTTTGGCACTCAACCCCCTCTAACTAACTGAAATTCAAACGGTTATAACTTCTTTGTCCAAAATCGAAAACATGCAAATTATATATCGATTTCGAGGTCTTGAAGTCAGCTTTCTAATAACACCAAAATCACATCACGATTCAAAGCACACAGAAAGTTATGATCAAAAGAGTAAAGGCCGGTAGACAGAAAGACCGTTTTGATCATAACTTTCTGTGTGCTTTGAATCGTGATGTGATTTTGGTGTCATTAGAAAGCTGACTTCAAGACCTTGAAATCGATATATAATTTGTATGTTTTCGATTTTGGACGAAGAAGTTATGACCGTTTGAATTTCAGTTAGTTAGAGAGAGTTGAGAATCAAAAAAAAAGTTAGGGGGGGCAAAGTGCACATGAGGCTTAGTTAGAGGGAGTTAACTATAGTTTACCCAAATAATTAATGTAAATACAAAATGGTACTAATATTATTTATGATTGGGAGGTGAAAAGAGTGCCGTCATCTCACAATACCTATCCTTATCAAACACCTCAATGTCCTCATCACTCATTATCACCGTTTAATTTAATATTTAACACTTTTTAATGTCTAAAACAATAACTTTGTTGTTACCGATACAAACAAACAAAGCCTTATTATATTCTTGAATTCAGAAACCTATACAATTTATCAGCACCTCATCAATTTTTATTTTACTATTTTTTTGAAACGTCGCACCTCGTAATGAATGAGACAGTTTTTACTTTTATACGCTCTGCGTCGTTACTTTTACTTTTAACCTTTTTCTATGAACAAGGGTTTCTTTAAGATTTTTGACTTTTTCTTATTTTGTTTTTATTTAAATTTTTGTTGCGTTTGTTAATTTTGCGTTTAACTTTTATAGATTATTGATTCGTCTCATCAAGACGAATTGAAAAAGTTAAAAATTATGTCTTTTACCCAAATATTTTTTAAAATATCCAAATATTTTTTAAAATATCCAAGATAAGGTCCAAAAAATATGATTTTTTTTTTTTTTGGGCTTTATCTAGTTGCATATTACTGAAAATATTTGGATCCAAAAAGCTGGCTTTCTGGGTGTTTTGGGATTTATCAAATTGCATATATTTCAAAAATATTTGGATAAAAGTCATATTTTTTTACTTTTTCGATTCGTCTTTACGTGACGAGACGAATCAATAATTCACAAAGATTAATCGCAAAACTAACAAATACGAAAAAAAAAATTAAATAGATACAAAATAAGAAAAAAACCCAAAAATTCCGTAGCGGAACTTAGCCTAATAAGGGATGACCCGGATGAGTAGGCATTATAAATTGGGATTTCTAGAAGAAGAAGATTTGGCAGTGGAACTGACTTGGTATGAAATTTCCCCCAATAAAAATGACAAACGCTTTAATTCATCGGTCAGACTTCATTTACCATCTCTTTTGGAAATTGAGGTTGTTTGGTAAAGCTTTTGACGACGAATTTTGAAGTCACGACGAATTTTGAAGTAATGAGTGAAGATAGATATTGACAAAGAAAAAGAGAGAGATTCTTGAGAATCATGGAAAGAAAAAGAGATTTTGAGAACAAACCCGAATTCCTCTTTCTTCAAATATTGTGATTTAAGTAGAGAGTAGGCCTTGTTTGCATGTGCTCCCACAACAAAATTCATCTCGCGTTCAAAATTTTGATCCGAAGCATTTAATTTGTAGAGCTCGACGGGTAGATCGAATGCTTTTAAAGAGTCAAGTCGGTCGATTCGATGCGGGTAAACTACATGATCGAATGAAATTCATTTAGAATTCGATCTTGAAATTACATCGTTCTTTAGTTCGATAGCAATGTAGTTTTGGCACTGAAATAAAAATGTCGGGTCAATTTAAATTTCTACAATGATATTTTACTCGTTGTGTTTTACAGTGTGACGTTTAATTTTTGTTTTTTGTTCTTTGTTTGTTTGTTTTTTTTTTTGTTTTTTGTGTCAAAAATCTAATAAGAAAAACAGATGTACATAAGATACACATTAATTGTGACCGGTTTGGATTAAAAACAGTTCTCCCTTTATCTATTGGATTATCTCTAATCGTAATTAAGAAAAAGATTGACGATTAGTTAGCATTTAGTCGGTGAACTAATTCAATACACAAAGTAGGGGTGAGCATGGTCCGGATTGGTTCGGTTTCATACTAAACCAATAACCAAACCAATACTTATGGATTATGAATTTGGAGAACCAAACCAACCCACAAAAGGCATAAAACCAAACCAATCCAAACCATTTAATACGGTTCGGTTTCGGTTTTAAACCACGGTTTGCTTTGAACTAAGTTATTGTCTTCAAAAAATATTTAAAGTACTTAACATTATGAAGATAAATTTAAAAAAAATAAATATATTTAAACCAATTCCATTCAAATTATTAAAACATACTAATATTAACCAACTAATTAATAGTAGGAAACCAAAAATTGCCTCAAGTCTTAAACTAAGAAAATAAAATGCTGGTAAGTCACTTAAATGAACCAACTAAGAGCATCCACAGTGGAATAAGTAAAATAAAAAGTTGCTAAAGTTAACAATGTTTGTTTAAAAAAGTGCTCACATTGGAATAACCAAACTTAACAACCTCTTAGCAACTCATCAAATTTTGGCTTTTGAATAATCAAAACTAGCAACCTTTAGCCAATAACCAAATTTAGTGATCCCCATATTTTATCAATCAAATACACCCATCATTACACAAAAATCTTATCTCTCAACAACGTTTTCAAAAAATAATTATAAAAAACTATTTTTACTTTTCTTTTTAGAAATTTTTTCTAAAAAAAAAAAGTCTTTATATGAACTATTTTTAATTTTTTTTTTATGAAAACTGTTTCTTCAATTTTGTAAAAATTATTTTTAAAAAAAATTGTATTTACACAAAGCTATTTTTTTCACATTTTTTTTCATTAACTATTTTTTTATCCAACTGTTTTTTTTCTTCCAAAAATTGTTTAATTAACTCTTTTTTTTAAAAAACCAATATTTTTTTTTATAAAAACTATTTTTAACATGAACTAGTTTCTCAAAAACTAGTTTTTCAAAAGATTTACGTGAAATGAAAGGGGAAAATTTGGAGAAAACTCATGGAAGGAAGCAATGATTCCTTTGGTTTTGATTATGAGCAAAAAATAACCAATGTGAGACTTGACATTGTTAACTTTAGCAACCTCTAAATGGATAATCAAAATCTGATGTGGCATGATTTGATTATTCACTTTTGCTTATTCCGCTGTGGATTAGAGCATCCACAGCGGAATAAGCAAAAGTGAATAATCAAATCATGCCACATCAGATTTTGATTATCCATTTAGAGGTTGCTAAAGTTAACAATGTCAAGTCTCACATTGGTTATTTTTTGCCCATGATAAAAAACAATAGGACCATTGCTTCCTTCCATGAGTTTTCTCCAAATTTTCCTCTTCATTTCACGTAAATCTTTTGAAAAACTAGTTTATGTTAAAAACAATTTTTATAAAAAAAATATTTGTTCTTGAAAAAAAAGTTAATTAAACAGTTTTTGGAAGAAAAAAAACAGTTTAAGTTAAAAACAGTTGGATAAAAAAATAGTTAATGAAAAAAATGTGTAAAAAAACAGCTTTGTGTAAATACAATTTTTAAAAAAAAAAATTTTTTAAAATTTGAACAGTTTTTATTATAAAAAAAAGAGTTCATATAAAGACAGGTTTTTTTTTTAGAAAAAAGTTTCTGAAAAGAATAGTAGAATAGTTTTTTATAATTACTTTTTGAAAACATTGTTGAGAGACAAAATATTTTTGTGTAATGATGGGTGTACTTTATTGATAAAATATGGGGATCACTAAATTTGATTATTGGCTAAAGGTTGCTAGTTTTGATTATTCAAAAGCCAAAATTTGATGAGTTGCTAAAAGGTTGTTAAGTTTGGTTATTCCAATGTGAGCACTTTTTTGAACAAATATTGCTAACTTTGACAACTTTTTGTTTTGCTTATTCCACTGTGGATGCTCTAAGAATACCAACTACTAAACATCTTAAGATTGTTTAACCAAATAAAATGCCAAAAACAATTTCTAAAACTATTGAATTGAAATGAGGTAGCAAAAGGGCAATAGTAGCAACATGGTAGAAACCAACTTGTGATATCACTCTACATCAAGGTTCATATTATTATCTTGACAGTGAAGGAAAATTAAATATTGCAGTGAATTTAATGGAATCAATAAATTAATAAAGTAGTTGACTAAAAGCTCCCATATTTATTGGGTGAATCATAATTAATTTATATATATATATATATGTGTATGTATGTATTATACGGTTTGGATCGGTTTGGAACTATAACCGAAAACATGAATCCATAAACCAAACCATATAACGCGGTTTTTAATTTTTTTAAACCATGACCAAACCATACTACTAAAAATCCAAACCAAACCCTCCGGTTTGGATTGGTTTGGACTGGATTCGCAGTTTGACGGATTTTTTGCTCACTCCTAACACAAAGGTTGATTGGAGAGATTAAGGATTGATTACAAAATTTTCTTGTGCGTGACATCACTCCACACTACAATTCCTCAATTAATAATATTATCTTCTTTAATATATTTATTTGTAAGTTAAGGAATCTCATTAGTACTATAAATTTCCTACTGGAGCGTACGACAATGAGATTGTGATCGTTATTTTATGGTTCAGTTCGGTCTAGTTTTGGGCCGTGGTCCACAACAACAATCAGAATCATTCATTTTGTAAAGCTCGTCGAATATGTCATTCACACAAAAAATTAGCTTGATCGAGTATCAATAGGTATATGAATGAAATAGATTTGTACGAGAAAGATGCGATGACAAAAATTAAGTTGAAACTAACAATTGCCCATTTTTTTCTTGTACTAATACATTTCATTCATGTACCTATTGATGTTCTATCAAGCTAAATTTTTGCGTGTGACATACTCAATGAGCTCTACAATTAAAATGAACGATTCTGATTGTTGTTATGGGCCCGGGCCCACAACAATCCAAAGCTAGACCTTAAAATAACTGGACTGTAACTGACTCCATTATTGTAAGGTCTATGAATTAATAGAAGAGAACCAACATTAGCTCAGTTGGTCAAGAATCTTACATTTTTCTAGGAGGTCAAAAATTCGAATCTCTCTACCTGCACGTGGGTGTTCTTTGCTTTATATCTGTTAGAATTGTTTCTCCTGCTAATAGACTCGTACTTGAGTTAGGCATATAGTAATTGTGAAATTATTGGGGATCATTTTTCTCCCTACCGGGGCTAGTAATTGGGTTGGATTTTTAGGAATTGTAGAGTTGTTTACAGTTTCATATAATTCCTAGACTTGTATTCTCCTACCGTTTGACAAAAAAAGAAAAGTATTCTCCTACCGTTTGACAAAAAAAGAAAAAGAAAAAGAAAGACTTATTAAGAAAGGGCTTTTTTCTCTCTTTAGAATACTGCAATAGCAGTATCTTAATTCTTATGCAATTAAAATTGGGGTAGGCCACATTCCTCTGACATTTAAGTCTCAACTATTGGTTCTACAAATTATTGTTGTCACATCACAAAAAAATAATACAGTAATGAAAAAATTAAACCAAATATAATTCGAATTTTTTTGACTTGTACGAGGGAAAATATAATTTTATTCTATTTTTTTTGGATCAATTAGAATTGTCTCCCACTATCTATAATTTTCTTGAAAGATCCAATAAAAGTTTAAATCAAGCACTTGCAACTATCAAATGGAGTTGATTTTTCATAACGTCACTCGAAAAAATATTTTAAAATTAATGAACAATTTGAATTATTTGTATGAGACCCGTAAATGGGCCTTGCCGGTCTGTAGATGGTCGGTACATTCTCATCTGTACCTACAGTTTTATTGAAATGCAAGTGCATTAAAACTTTTGCTTATTAAAGAAGACACAGACCCATTTTTGGTGAATGCTTTTAAAACTTACAAACTCACCGAATACAAATAGGAACACATATTTTCTCATAGTATTTTTCAAAATACTTCTGCCAAAAAAGATTTAAAAACGATACGCAGGTACTCTTGGCTCCAAGCGGCTTTTCGTTTGTTTTGTTGTCTGTTTTTTGTTGTATTTCGTTTTTGTTTTTGTTTTCTCTGTATTTTTGGACCGTTAGTGTCCGCTTTTGTTGTAATATTTTCTTATATATATTATCTGTATTTTTTGGTTGATCGAAAAAGTTTCATTAGTGACCTCACAAAGGTAGGACTAGGATGGAGTCATAAGGCTTTGGAATAGATCCAGAGGTCCCAAAAGTCTAAAGCCCATAGACTAGTCCTAACAAACGAAGGACTTGGTAGGCCACCACACTTATCCAATAGGATTATATTCTCATTAAAGGGTTGATGAGGGTACCCAATTCTGAATCAATACCAAGACCACCCAAATATAGGTGTGCAACTTTTCAAAATGGTCCAGTCAGTGTGGTGTTAATCTACTTTTGTTTATGATCATAATAAATGAGCATTTTTTATATGATACAAACGAATCATCGAAGAATATACTCCCTCCGTTCCATATTGAGAGTCCACCATGAAAAGTCGTGCCATTTTTCAAATCAAAAAAGCAACTACTTCCGTGTATAATTTTTTGAATTTTTTCGCACCAAATTAAAGTACTAATCGAGATCTTTAATACAATGCGAAAAAATTTGAAAAATTATGCACGGAAGTAGTTAATTTTTTGATTTGAAAAGAGATAAGAGAAAGTTGGACCGTGATTTTGGAACGGAGGGAGTACTACAGGTCGAGAAAGACCTCAAGAAAAGTGTATGGGTTTTACTGGTGTTAGAGCCAGCTTGTGCGCATATTAACTAATTCTTGAAGAACGAGAAACAATATCCAAAACTTAATTTAATAGAGCAAAGCTCTGTGTGGATTGACTCTAAAGAACTTGATAGTACCGAGAGATTTCAAACATGACCTTTGAGATAGCAAACCTCTAAAACTTACGTCTTGACTACTAAATGTGAGGAAAAATGTCATTTGCCACTATTTATTTTTCCTTCTGCTATTTATTCAAGTTGCTCTTGCAATCCATTGCTGTTCTAGTACTCAATAATTCAAGACCAAAGCTTGTGACGTTGTTGGGAAACGTGATTAGTAGGTTGAATTTACCTATGGACTAAAAGGGCTTTTTTATTTTTCTTTTCACAAAAAATACGAAGAGAAATAAGTCCTTTTATCTCGTTTAGTCAGATAGGAAAACTCGGTTGCAGGATCACTATGAATCCGACTATCGGTACCGATCAATCAACCGATAGTGTACATATCTCATTGGGGGACCTGGGTTTCACAAAAGTAATCGATCCAAGCCGTTTATTGATTTTAGAATAATTTTTAGCCTATACGCTAAAAGATTCAGCTTGATCAGATAATTGTAAATACTTGGTCCAATCATACAACTTTTCATTTAAAATTCAAGATAATTGATGTTTTGAAATACATAAGCTGGACACTTGAATCGATCAAACATTTGCAACTCTCTGATGAGCTAATTTTCGAATTGATGAACAGCTCAGATTATTATGTTAGATCTAAAAAACTCACAATTCGATCTGTACATACTTGGTACAGGTTTAATCGGTACCCATGGTATTATACTTCTTTCTTTTCTTTTTTTGAAAATTATTATACTCCTTGAGTGGTAGGAATTATCCACTTGGATTTTGACATCTCATCTGCCAAGCAGCAATATACATAAAGATGGCCCCACTATCAATATCCATTTCTAAACCTGCTCAACTTTATAAAAAGTACCACTATTTAGGCAAAGCAAATCCCCTTCATGAGGAACCAAATTATCGCCTTAGAAAAAGAAAAAAAGAAAAAAACAGAGAAAAGGGGACGAAATTCCACATAAGTGTATTAATCAAATCAGGTCCTTTTGATTAGAAAGAAATGTATGCCATAAAGTGAAAATGAATCAAAGTGAAATAGAAGAAAAGATTTTCGGCTTTGTTTGGTTGGCAGTTTAGTTTAGTTTTGGTAATGGGTGGAGAGAGAAATAGGGTAATGAGTAATATTGGAGAGAGATAGAGAAAGATGAGAAAGTAATAATTTGAGAAATAGGATAATGATTAGAGAAAGAAATAGGGTAGTGATTGAAAAACTAAACTAAAATGGGAACCAAACACAAAAATTTATTTTCTTCTTCATATTTGATTAAAATGAAAAGTTTCCTAAGATTTTTGTAAGAAAAAATGCCTATAGTTACTAGCTTATCCTTAATATACAACATGCATCTAAGTAGGAAAGGAAAAAAAAAATTGTAGGCATAATGGTAAAAGTGTCATAAGAGGTGACAACTTTCACAAGAAAATAATTTTTTTTTTTGTATTTTTAGCAAAAAAGTGAGAGCCATGTAACCATGCTTAAATGAGTTGTACAATAAAATTTAGTTTCTAGTACTTTCTACCATTTTCATTGTAATCAAACACCAAAAAAATGTCTTTTTTTTTAATTTTTCTCTTTCTTGCATTTTCTATCATTTTCACTCTAATCAAACGAACCCTGAATTTTCACAAATTTGTCGTGGCCCTTATGACCTACCTAATCACTTCTTACATTTATCTATAGCACAATGATTTTCCTCTTCAATTCACCTAATCAACTGAATAATAAGAAAATTGAGAATTTTGTCACGAACCCAAATTTGGTCATAAATCTCGTATGCTCAAACATAATATTATTTATTTTTCTCATTATGTAAGGTAATTATCTTTCATTTGGTTAATTTGTACACGGTAACTCTCTAATTTCTACAAATCCAAAGGGCTAAGTTATTTGATGAAATTAAGTCCCAAAATATTGTGTTATTCGACAAATCTCGTCCCCAGTCCAACCAATTAAATGCAATCCATATCGGGACTACAAAATTCACAAGAATTTTTTTTTATTTTTAGCCTGACTCCAGCTAAGAACAAAGTTAAGATTAGAATTTATGCCCTTTATCCAAACCGAATTATGAAAAGGTTGGGAGTGGGGTCCCTAATGCAATCCTTAAAGTCTGCAACTTTGTCTAAAAGTCAGAAAAAGTTAGCATGGTGAACCAAAAGCCTATAACGAGCCCATGTTCCCAAAAGCCTCAAAAGAGGTGAAAAATGAGTACTGCTAAAGTAAATTCAATAATTCCAAGGAAAATCATGAAAAAGAAAATATACTAAAGTGCCATCAAGAGTCATGTCTCGTTAAAGTTGTAAAAAAAAATAAAAAGCAAACTCACAAATTAGTGACACATCTTTTACCTAAGGATTGTAATTAGGTTTCACTAATTGTTAGGCTTTTGCTTTCCATGATTCATCATAACCCAAAAGAGAGAGGTGGAAAAAGCATCCAACGATAATGTTTGAGGAAATAAATAAATGCAATTTGGATCCTCTCCGATTCATAAAAAGGGTAGGATGGTTTTAGTTCACGAGACTTTCGTGAGCTATTTTGAAGCCTTTTTTATTGATCAAAATCGTTTAGCTTCTGAAGCTTCTCGAGAACATTCTCCATGTAATAAATCATATTTCATTTGATATCGATCAATGTTATTTCGGGGCACCAATATCTCGAAAAAAAATTGAGTCATTGGATTGAAACTTTTTCAAGATCGATAGATGTGTTACAATCATGCGCTATAGATAATTAATAGCCTCAACCATGTTTTGGCTAAATATGGCTGAGGAAATGGCTCACATCAGATTCTGTGTGCAAAAATCTACTGTATTATGTTTTGAGTGCAACAACCAACTAATTTTGTGCATTAGCCGATCTTTATAGTTCCTACTTGACGATGATCCAATGGTTGTGATTGAATGAGACATATGATTGTTACTAGATAGCTGCCACACCACTGGAAAAACTTAGTCAAAATTTTGCCCAAGTAGTACTGTAACAGGTTAAAAAATAGATTTAGCTCAAGAAAATGGCCAAAACAATTGAATTTGCTCTTAGGAGATAGGTGAGGATGTGTTCCATTAATTAAAATAAATACTTACTATTTTTTAAATTAAAAATGTTGTATTATGAGAGAATGACTTACTTCGTATAACAGAAAATAAGTATTATCAAAAAATATAAAAAAATTAGCGGGGCGGGCCATAGTAAGGGAAAAGAAGGAGTAAATTCCTTTCCCTTTCTTTCTTTTAGTTAAGTTAAAGAAGAAAGTGGATTGATAGCAGGGAAAAAGGGACATATTGGCTTTCATCATTTTGATAATTGTGCATTTATCATAATTTTAAACCTGCCAGCCATTCACTTTTTTTTTTTTTAAATCAGAATGAGACCTTTACTTGTATCCATGGTGAAGATGAAGATTAGTCGAATTGTGAAGAATCACACAGCACATTTTACGAGTTCTCATATACAGACTTTATTTTTATTGTTGTAATATTGAGATTTTCCATGAATCCATTGTCGATCCACTTGAAAACAGGCATGGTAAAATTTTGCCTAATTAAATTAACTTGATGCATTTTCATTTTTCGTCAACTGCTTAATTACTTGATTTTTGTTACGATTTCATCCTGTTTTGATGATTCCGGCCATAAGAGGAATTTTGATTTTGAAAATCAGTCATTCTAAAGAAGTTAGGGCGTTACTAATGCCAAAACTGTTTTTGTTGGTACCAGAAATTATAATGTATAAAACCTCTATACCATATGCAAGGTACAATAATGTTTTTGGCACTAGAGCAGGTTGGGGCGGGTACCATATATGTAACTGCCCAATGGAATGGGAAATGTTGCCATGTAGTGCAGCTGATTCAGCCGTTCATCACAGCATGAACGGTTCGGATTTAATCCGAGCATCTCATATAAATCCAAGCCGTCCATTGTTCGATCAGATTACAATCCGAGCCTACACGTGTAGTGCGGGGGTGTTTACGCTAGTAATTAACTTATTTAGCATAATTTTTTGGTTTTGTCCTTATTTACTTTTTTTTTTTTTTTGGCTTTTTCTAGTTTTACGCCAAACTTTTATGTGATATTGGATCGTCTCGACGAGAGAAATTGGAAAAGTAAAATATTATGACTTTCACAAAAATATTTTGGGAAATATATATACAAGAAAGGCTTAAAAAGTCAGTTTTTGGACTTTTTCTTGGATATTTCCCAAAATATTTGTTTAAAAATCATAATTTTTTATTTTTTTGATTCTCTTTGATCAATCCCATATCACATAAAAATTTGTCGTATAATTAACAAACGCAAAAAAAAAAAAAAAAATTGAATAAAGACAATCAAAAAATTGTAGTTCACTCATCTATCTATATAATAAAACAAGGGAAAATTTCAAAATGGCACCTGAACTTTGTACCAAATGTCACAGAGACACTTGAACTTAAGTTTATTTCAATTAAACACCTGTACTAACAAAATTTTCAAATTTAGACACCTGAACTTAAATTTATTTCAATTAAACACATGTACTAACAAAATTTCCAAATTTAGATCCCCGCCGTTATACTCTGTCCCAAAAATTGCTGACATGGAATCTTCAACCTATTTAAGTTGCCCTATTGCACATGTTTCCAACAGATCGAGGACGATGCACCCGAAACCCATAGGCAGACTTTAGGTCTAGGGTTGAAAATATGAGCAATGGGGCAACTTAGACGGGTTGGAGATGCCATATTAACAATTTTTGGGACGGAGTATAACGGCGGGGGTTTAAATTTGGGGATTTTGTTAGTACATGTGTTTAATTGAAATAAACTTAAGTTCAGGTGTCTAAATTTGGAGATTTTGTTAGTACGGGTGTTTAATTAAAATAAATTTAAGTTCAGGTGTCGCTGAGAAGAGTCCTATAGTTGAAAATTTCTATTTTCAATCTTTCCTAACCTTTCTTATTCCAACTCTCTTTCGTTATGAAAAGATAGAAAGTACGTAATAAAATTTCATTGCTGAAAATAAGAGCGGGATTTTGAAATAAGAAATGCAAGCAATCTTTGAAACCTTGGCTCTCTCTCTCCGAAATAAGGCGCAATCTTCTCTAACTTTTTCTATCCCAACTCCTTTGTGCTATGGGAAGATAGAAAGTAATAAAATTTCATTTATAAAATTAGTGCAAGGTAGATCGTAAACTAAACAAAAGGGTAATAAATATTTTTATTTATCGGTTGATCAATTTCAATTTTTTGGGTGTGTATTTTTTTTTTTTTTGTAAACTAAACAAAAGGGTAAGAAAAAAAATATGTTTGATCCTAATTTAAGAAAAAATCTTCTCGTATAAATCAATTTCGTTGGCGGGGATGGTCAATAGTTTCGCAATTTATTTTAATTGTGTTCAAAACGCGTTACGTTACATACTCTAGTAAGTTAATAACTAGTGTGGATGAGACGGATAGAGGGAGTGTGCTGCGCAGCTCCGTGCTGCGCGGCCTCAAGTGCTGTCTTGCTGGCATCGGTTCGACGATCGGAGACGTCCACTGCGTAGAGCTCGTCGAATACTACAAATGTACCAAAAATCAACCCGATCAAATATCGTTAAGTGTCTCATCTGAACACATATAATTCAAAAAGAATGGATTTAGTGGTTTTGATCCAGTGTTTCATATCCATTAGGATTCTTTTTTTTTCAAGTTATATGTATTCCGATGAAGTACTTAACGATATTTGATCGGGTTGATTTTTGGTACACTTGTAGGATTCGACGAGCTCTACGCAGTGGACGTCTTCGATCGTCAAACCGATACCGGCAAGGCGGTGCCAAAGGCCGCGCAGCACACTGCGCAGCACACTCCTCCGGTCCGGATGAGACCGAGTTCACGAGACATTTTGTGGTAGTCCACTCAAGAGGGGGATAATTTTCAAGAAAGAGACAAACAACTGTGGGAAAGACCTTTGCTTGGGTAATCGTCAAGGACAATGATAAGATAAGCATGCAAAGAAACAGTCTAACCATAAATGAATGAGTAGCTGATCCAACTTTCCCTGTCCTAAAAGTAGTGCCCCCACCAAGGGCACCCTTTGGACTCTAATGCAAAAATGGAAACCCTAAACCGTCAAACTCCTTTGTACTACTGTACTACTCTTTAAGACACATCTACTGCTCTATTCACCACGCACGTTTCGGCAAGGTGGGTCAGTTGACCTTACTGGATAAAATTTCCCCACACAGAGAGTGTATAGATTTCTGGACATTTTGGTACTTTTGCCCCAAGATTCTCTCTCCCATTTATATCTTGCCCTTAGTAGTCTAAAAAATTACAAGCTTGCCCAACCCTTTATCCACTGTGGTCCCACCATCCCTTTCAAATTTCAATAGGTGTTACTTTTGCCCCAAGATTCACACTCTCTCTCTCTCGGAAAAAAATGGAGCCAGAACACTTTAAGTAGAGAGAGAAAAAAAAAAAAAAAAAAGTTCCAAAGTGCACGTGCCTATCTTCTTTTTTTTTTTTTTAAATGTACAATGCATTAAATCATAATTAAACGTTGATAATTCTAAACTCTTGGTTATAATTCCAAAAAAAAAAACCTAGATCAATTTGGGACAAAATCGATTAAAAACATGTATGATTGTGATTTCAATTTTTATTTTTTTTCTGTTTTTGGAATTGTACTATTGTAGCTAGATTCAGAAAATTGGTTGAGTTAGGAATTAATTGCATTATAGTTAAGTTTTTCCCCCAATGTTTCATACTACTAAAACTATGCACGAGTTTTTCTACGCTTCAATTTTCTTTATCAGTATCTAGTACTTGCATTGGCTTAATCTAATTTCAAACATGGATTGTGTGTACATTGAATGAGAGATTCTTTGATAGGTTAAAAATGAGACTATCGGAAATCGATTTCAAAATATAAAAAATAGTCAAGGTCAGTTGAAAATCAAACGATATGTGATGGATTGACATTTCTACCTTTTGTTTATGTATAAATAAAGAACATTTCTCTTTTTTGGGTACATTTTTTTAGTATCTCTATTATATAATATTACAGGGGTGTTTCTGTGAAAAACTTCATTGACAAATGGCATAGTTTAGAATGACTCTAAACACACTTGTTTATGTTTTACCCATTTGAAATCATGTTGCCCCAAAGATAACTTCGAATTTGAAAAATCCTTTTAGTTAGGGAGGGACCAAATCTATTTACCTACCTATCTCTCTCTTGAAAAACCTTTCCTTATCTCTTTTTTTATTCTAATAGTTGTGCACAACACGCGTTGATGCTAGTCATTGTGCATGTTGTCGATACTTGACTCTAGTGATACTAAATCCTAGATCCGCCCTTGCCAATGCTATGCAATTAAATTAAATTGATCTACTGCCCTAATCACCAGTGCTATGCAATTAAACTGTCATACTTATACTAGTAGCATATTAGGATCTGAGACTCTGAGTGATGAGTTGAATTAAATATGAAAACTACTCCCTTCGTTTCAAATTTATCGTTCCTTTTAGAAATTTTAACTATATAAAGTAGCTTAATTATTGCGACTTTGTTCGGTTAGAGTTTTGTGGGAGATTTTTTAGAGTAATGAGTGAAGAGATATAAATAGAGAAAATTTATTAAAAATTGTGCCCAGGTACAAGGCCCAAGAGGCAGGCCTTGGGCATCCAAAAAATTTCTAAATTTAAGTGCACTTCAATATTATTTGTTTGTAGTATAACACAAATGTTTTTGCTAGCTTAGTGGTAAGTTGATTTTAGTTTGTATGGAGTGTCTGAGTTGGAATCTCCTGGGCAGTTTTTGCTTTTAAAATGTTATTTCCCCAAAATAATTCTATTATAACTGTCACGTTTCGAAATCAAGTCAAGTAGAATTCAAGTCAACCACTTTGACCGCTGGTAACAAAGCAATTAACATGCATTATAAAGTCTAAAGTAGTTATATAAAGAAACATTTCTATTATTGTTGTTTTATTTTAAAAACACGTAGGGCACAACCCCACAATTGAGCCTTAGACCTCCAAATCCCTTGGGCCGACCTTGTCCATAAGATCACATGTTCTATTCCAATGGAGGTTAAACATTCAAATCTTGAAGTCCCTGATGGTTATACCCGATCGTTACCTTCATAGCCCCAAAATTATTCAAAATATATGCAAGCAGGTCCGAATATCCGGTTTTGAAAACAGTAATACTAGATTTACTCTCGACGTACCAAAATGATGGCATTGCCCCTGATATCACGTAATTGAACAAGTTCCAAGAGGACAGCAGAAAAATGTGGTGCTCTTTTTACCAACTAACCTTATCCCTAATCGAATTTAATCAGATTAAATTAAGACCTAAGGAAGATTATTAAGACTTCAACACAGGTTTAATAAAGAGGGACCAGTTTGAATAATTAACCGGACCCCGGAAACGCGGCGAGAGTCCATTGGAAGCATCACCCGACACGCACCGTCAAGAATATGTGGCGACGACGAATCGTCTGGCCCTGCTGGTTTCGTGCGCCACGTGCAGGAGCCGCACGCACAAACACCTAACCTAATCCTATCATGGGCGTCCGGACCAGCTCAATTAATCCCCTTCTAAGACCGGTCGAACGGAGTTCAACAACGCAGGGATTAGCGAATTTACCAAAAATTACTCTATTCCTTCCCTAATAAATGTTCAGCTCGCAATCCTAGATCTTTAAAATACTGTATGTATTTTTTTCGTCGAAAGATTCAATTTTTTTTTCACAACTAAAAAGAACTCATTAATTTATGTTGATTTGTGATTTTTTTTTACGGAAAAAATTGCATCTTTTTAAATGTATAGGTTTGTGTGCCGAATATTTATTCTGAAATTGAGGGAGTACTTTCTTACGACTTAACCCCAAGAATCAACAGAAAGGATAAAGGTACCAATTTTTTATCCGTATCAATGTGTACATACCAGTTTTTAGTCCCGAAAAATGGTCCAAGTTGCTTGTTTTGTTTCAAATACTCATTCTCCCTCCGTCCCCTTTTTAAAATCCAGTATTTCATTTTAGACCGTCCCTTAATAAGTGTTCATTTTGTAAAGTTAGTGGGTAAAAGTTGATACATTTTCTATTTTGCCCATAAAAGTAGATTCTATTTTGAAAAATTAGTGAGTAAAAATGTAATAATGATATCTCCATAGATGATAAGTAAGAAAAGTATAGGTAAAAATTGATATGAAATGTGTATGATGATATTTTCTTAATAAGTTGGAGTTACGAAGTGAGACACTTAAAAAGGGACAGAGGAAGTATTTGTTACGGGTTCGTGCAAAAAACGACTAAATCGGATATCAGTACGGGCGTTTATAATACATTCAACTTTGCTTTAAAATTTCATCAAAATGAGCTGCTCAGATCATTTTTCTTTCTTTTTGACCCAAAATTGGTGCGTGCGCGGGGTAGGTATTAGTACGTCTAACAATCAAACCCTGATCGATTGTGTAAGGAACTCTCACCTCCGAACGAGACGCACGCATAAAGCAAACTCCTTGGTGGTCCCAACGGACACCTGCCGTGCAGTAATTAGTTGGTGTGTGTTTTTGTGAAATTGACGATTGTGGTTCTTTATCTAAACTGTCGTCTTCTGTGTAGCAATTACTAGGAGTAGGACTGTAGGACCAACCGACCAAGGGCCCCTACCTAAACTTTCTGCCCGGAAAATTTATTCTTTTGTTTTTATCCGTCCCGGAAAATTTATTCGAGACCATGCCCAGAGTTTTTCTCATCTCAAGTTTTATAAGAACTCCGAAAGGTATAAAAATTTTAGATTAAGTCTAATATTAAAAAAATTCAGCAGAAAAAGGAAAAGTGTGCAATTGGTTTTTGAAAAGATCTCAGGAAATTAAGACCCCGTTCTGCTATGGTTTTTGTTTTTTCAGTACTTATTAGTCATTCTCTCATAATACATTACATTTATTTTACAAAATAACTATTTATTTTCTTTAGCTGAACAAAACCTGAAATACCTAAGAACAAACATTGAGAATGAGAACGTAAATTGAAAACAGAGATGCTATTAGTACAGAGAGAACATATGTTACAGCGTGCACATACCCTTTTTGGGCTTGTTTTGGGTCTCAAGAAAATGATCGGAATCGCTCATTTTGTTTCAAAAATTTTGATTACGGTCCCTACAAAAAAATAAGAACAATCCGATATCAGTTAGGGTGCCTATGAAATGTACAACTTTTTCCAAGAATTTAGGCTTGGATTCTAAAACAGAGTTTGATGTTTCATATACGCCTTTACCGATACTGAATTGAGTTTATTTTTTGCAAGAACCATAAACAAAGCATTTTAAACAAAATAAGCGATTCCGATCTGTTGAAATATGCCTTGAATTTGGGATGGTTAAGAAAGATATTTGACTTCCTAAATGATTTGTTTCCTTATTGGTTTAGACTTTGGGTACAAGGAATTTTGTTTGGCAAGTATTGATTTTAGGAAGGAATCTGTGGCTATAAGTATAGCCTTATTCTCTTCATTAGGTTTTGGACTTCTTGAGTGAATCCCTTTGGAGAGGCCCCTAGGGGGTCTCTCATGTTGAAGATTAGATATTAGGGTTTTGGTTTATGCTCTATTGGGTTCCACCTAGGGTTTTAGTATCCCTATCGGGTTCCGCCAGAGATTTGTCCCTAGATATCTGTTATTGGATGCTTCAACGAGAGTTACGGGTATAGCCGGCTCTGTGTGTTATCTTCCCGTTTATAGTGGATCCTCTTGCTCTTCTCCCGTGGACGTACCCAGTTTGGGGAACCACGTAAATCTTGTGTTCTTGTTTTTCGCTTATTGTTTTGTTTATATTCTCAATTTCGTTTTCGGCACAACAAATTGGTATCAGAGCTCCGGGTTTCAGTCTGAGGCTTTCGTTTTCCGCTGCGTATTGTGCAATTGGTAATCGTTTCAATGGCGACTCGTTATGAAGTTGAGATGTTTGTTCAACAAGGATTATTCAAGATTTTTTGTTGAAAGAGAAGTATAAAGTTTTGTCAAGAGTTTGAGGAGGAGATTACATTTACCGGTATACTCGTTCGGTAATTAACTCCGTGGGGAGTTTGAGCAGATCTTCGTGTGTATTCGGGAGGGATGCGTTGGGTGGGAGGTGTCCGTTGGAAGATAGAGGCTCAATTTGGAGGCATGTGCGACTGGGTTTCTTGAGTCGCGTTTACAAGGTCAAGCAGGCGTGCTTGAGCCTTGCTCGTTTGTGCCATTGGTGATTGCCCTGTGGGGGGCTTTTGGTGGAGATGAGCGATTGATGGAGAGGATTGCCTATAGTGTTGAGTTCGAGGGAATTCAAGTCAAGGTGGAGATTTGTTGAAATATGCCTTGAATTTGGGATGGTTAAGAAAGATATTTGACTTCCTAAATGATTTGTTTCCTTATTGGTTTAGACTTTGGGTACAAGGAATTTTGTTTGGGCAAGTATTGATTTTAGGAAGGATTCTGTGGCTATAAGTATAGCCTTATTCTCTTCATTAGGTTTTGGACTTCTTGAGTGAATCCCTTTGGAGAGGCCCCTAGGGGGTCTCTCATGTTGAAGATTAGATATTAGGGTTTTGGTTTATGCTCTATTGGGTTCCACCTAGGGTTTTAGTATCCCTATCGGGTTCCGCCAGAGATTTGTCCCTAGATATCTGTTATTGGATGCTTCAACGAGAGTTACGGGTATAGCCGGCTCTGTGTGTTATCTTCCCGTTTATAGTGGATCCTCTTGCTCTTCTCCTGTGGACGTACCCAGTTTGGGGAACCACGTAAATCTTGTGTTCTTATTTTTCGCTTGTTGTTTTGTTTATATTCTCAATTTCGTTTTCGGCACAACACGATCATTGTTTTGAAACCCAAAACAGGCTCAAAAAGGGTTTGTACGCGCAGGTCCATCATTATTTCTAAATTAAAATTTGAGAACGAAAATATTAAAAAAACGTTCAACTGTTACGAAAGAGGACGTGACCTAGGTAGGAACTGCTTGCAAGCAAGAGAGAGCATTATTGACAATGAACAGTCAAGAGAGAGAGAGAGAAAGTGCCGTATGGAAAAATCTCAAAAAAAAAGGGGGACGGCTTTACTGCAGTTTTGAAGGAAACTGCACGCTGTGCAGTTCTGCATTTTCAGTGCCCTTTTCGAGCCTTTCTTGATGATTGGAATCGTTCATATGATAGAACCCGACGATTACTTGTGATCATACCGAAAATCATGTTCATCATATTCTGATCAATATCCAATTGAAACACATTTCTCTTTGAAAAAGTGTACCATGCACACTGGATTAAACCCATCGTCAACCCTTATGTTTGAAGATAAACATGCTTCAATTGGATATTGATCAGAATCTGATGAACATGATTTCTGGTATGATCGAAGTAATTGTCAAGCTCTATTATATGAACGATTCCGATCATCGAGCAAGGCCAGAAAAAGGCACTGAAAATGCAGAACTGCACACCTTGCAGTTCCCTCCAAAACTGCAGTAAAGCCATCTCCAAACATAACCTTCTGCATCAAAGAGAAAGTGAGCGTCTGAGTCAAGACTCTGAAAAAATGTGGTTACCCGTTTTTTCATGTACGTAATTAGAGGATTACGCTAAGTTTTGCAAGAATTAAAAGAGACGACGAACCGCGATTCCGACATTTTTTTTGTCCATTGAAAGAAAACGGAATGCGACATTTTAAAGGTGACCAAAATGTCAATGTGGGACTTTTTTGTTACACTTGAGGCACGTTAATAGAGACTGTTCCGGGACGTTTTGTTTTGATGTCAAGCTGTATGGCAATTAAAATCAACGGCGTGCGATAACGGGATACGCATCAATCATGCGAGATCTGTGTTAATCGAGACGAGCTCAATAGACAAACATCCAAAAATAGCCTCGGAGGAGAAAAGATAAGCTAATGATTAAAAACCTGTATATACAGAAGACTAATAATCCGTTTTTGCAATTCATAAAATTTTATCCACAGACCTCTATTTTTTTGGACTTCGGGTTGGTGCTGTATAATGAGGTGTGCACCTTCAAGCTGTCGGATCGTGCATCCGACGATTCGGATCTCATCTCTACAACTAATGATTGAGAGCCGTTTATTGCTGAGATGAGATCTGAGCCGTCGGATGCACAATTTGACGGCTCGGAGGTGCTCAGCAGAGCACAACACCATCCCCCATTCTTCTTTTTTTGGGTGCTTCGAAAATAAATCGGTTGATAACTTGTACAAAATCTGAAGCTATTTTCGCATAATGTGAAGTAATTGTCATTAACATTTACAAGTACCTTTTGGAGTAATAAAATGAAAATGTAGTACAAATACCACTGTTTTGAATGGTAGTACTGTTTTCCTACAGACCGTCCAATGTTAGATCTTGTCATTGCAAACCCAAATTGAATGAGCAAAATACGTTAGGAATGATTTTTCCGCTCAATAAATGCTAAGTGCAATGAAGATGAGAAAAAAAAGACCCTTAAAGTGTACATAAACAGCACAGATTCATTGCACAGTGAATCTGAACTGTTCATGTACACTTTAAGGATTTTTTGTTTGCCCATTTTCTTTATTCCTAGTTCAGCCATTTGAGGAAACCTAAAATACTTCTGTATATAATTTTTAAAATATCTTCGCACTAGTTTGTTTGTTAGTACCCTCGGACAAGGGACAATATGAGTGTTGGCCTCATTCGAACTGTCCATACTTGGCATGGACAATTCAGATTTCTTCTTGGCTGAACAGATCTCAACCTTTTAGTTGAAATAAAATCTGAGTCTTCCATTGATGAGCATGAACGGCTTGGATGGAGCCAACACGCATTCTATCCCCTACGGGTATCTGGGTTCGAATGGAGCCAACACACATGCTATCCCCTAAGGGTAGCAGGGCCTAGATTGTTTACATTTTAGATTTCTCTCTTTGACACAAACTATTAATATATATAAAATTGACACAAAATTGACAAACACGATATATTTTTTTTGGATTATATGGCAAATGATCCTTAGGTCCCGTTCCAGAAACCATTTTAAAAAATAAGTCCTTTTTTTTGGAACTTCTTAAAGAAAAATGAGAAGGGTTGTTCCACAAAGACCAAATAAGGAGCTTATTTCACATTTTTAAACTAAAAAATAATACAAAATGAAAAATAAATTTTCAATTTTTTTCACCGTATTAGAGATCTATTAAACAAGATTCATATTGATAGGAAAATTATTCGCGTAAGCACATAATTTTTGAGCTTCAAATTGTCTTATTAAAAAATAAGTACTTATTCACCATGTTGTGGAACATGCCTTATTATTAGACAAAAAATACTCCTTCCGTTCCAAATTCTTGGTCCTTTACGATTTTAAGTGTAATTTTCAATTGCCTATACCTCTTAATGTATATTATTTATTATGTTTTTGAAAAATATTATTTTATAGAAATAATTGAAATCTATCAAACAAGATCTATATTACATGTTTTAAACAATATACATTGAGAGATATAGGCCATTGAAAATTGCACATAAAACCATAGAGGACCAAAAATTTGAAACGGAAGGAGTAAGTTCTTCAACCTGTTTTGAAACAGAGACTTAAGATTTTTTATTTTTTTTTGAAAAAACAGAGACTTAAGATTATTAGGCCAAACTACCGCTAAATTTGTAGAAACAGCGAAAAAATAAAAATGGGCTAGGATTATCTTACCTTGCACGATTTGGTTAGCCCCCAAATTTTTAATAAGTACATATTTTTTAAGAAGATAATTTCAAACTCAAAAATTATATACTTACGCAAATAATTTTTATATCAATATAGATATTGTTTAATAGATCTCATTAAAACCTTTAATATGGTGCAAAAAAAATTAAAAAAATATTTTTATTTATATTGTTTTTTAAATTTAAAAATGTGAAATAAGTATTTATTTTTAAGAATATGTTTTGAAACTGGGCCCAACTCCAAGTACGTTCCAAAATTTCTAACTTTCCAATTTGGGGCGATGCCACGGTCACAACAGACTAACGTTTTCGTTTCTGACACTCTCCCGAATCCACTTAAAGGGTAGTCGCGTAATTTCAACAACGACACTTATCCAATCAACTTCTCCAACGGTTGGTCCACGAAACACGTGTCTCGTCCCACCAAGGAGAAATTTTTGGGTACCGTACCGCGTGGGTATTGCGTTGCCGTGCCCAAGTGGTGCCCCAGCAGTTCATCCGGGCCGTTCAAAAGACCGTTGGATAGCCCAGATTGAAACTCTCTTTCTCTCTCTCTCCTCTCACCCCACCACTCTCTCTCTCTCTTACTCCTTTTTTTTTTTTCCAAATCCAAGCGTTTTAAAATCGAAATAGACGATCTGATCACGTGGTACCCACCCAGTAATAAAAAATACTAGCGATGTACTTTATTTTTGCTTGATAATTTAGCCGGTGTTCAGATCAACTCATGCACACCTCAATTAATTCGGCGAGACCAATTTCACTAGTCTATTGGTGGGGGTTCAAGAAAAATCAGAGCAAAACTTCTGTATAGATTGGCTCCAAAAAGTTACAGCACCTGAGACTTTAGAAGGGACCCGATTCGGACACGGACGTATCCAGAACCATTCCATCAATGGTTTTCACAAAGAAACAAATGTTTAGGTCCGTAACGTTTTGTTTTGAGGAATATATATGCGATATTATAAACTACAAGGTTCACACACTTCGAATGATTTTCGGACTGATATGTATCTAGACTCGTCTTCGTACCACTTTTGCTTTACGAGGTACTAGTGCTTGTCCATACCTTATGAAGTATAGTTATGTTCGAAACTATGCGTAAAATAAATATTTACACAAATTCACTTACATTTATATCGGAGCCACACATATTACACATCTAATTTGTTTGAGCCCAAAAAAAATGTAAATGTATGAATGTTTATTGTTGAATAATAATTGTTTGTGAATTATTTATGCCATGTCATACACTACCCGGAATCATTGTCCATGTCATCACCTCATCCGACTCCCCCTATATAAACTCCCGATAACCCAATCCGTAATTTTTACTCCTCAGTCCTCACACAGAAACTAAACACTACACGCCAAATCCAATAGCATAAAATTCTCTCTCTCTCTCTCTCTCTCTCTCTCTCTCACACACACACACCTGCCCCCACCGCCGGCACCCGGAAAATGAACAACCCGCCCCTGCGAACTAGAAATGACGCCGTCTCCCTCCACAGCCATCACGTCTTCCACGAAAAGTCCCAGTCGGAAACACAATAATCCTTTTCCATTTCCATCGTTTTTTCGAGGAATTTCTTCGATCCTTTTCCAAAGCAGAGAGTTTTTGCAATTTTTGATTCGGTATCTGTACCGGATTTATCATTTTCTTAATCGGTGATCGTCTTGTGATTTGAGATCGTGTTAGTTAATTGTTCAAAAATCCGAGAACTGAAAATTGCTTTAATCTTGCTCAGAGCGAGGGCTTTGAGAGAGAATTTGCATTTTTTAAATTTATTATTATGCAGTTTTGATTTTTGAAGACCTCACAAAAAACAGAGTCTCTTCAATATCTCTGAATCAAATGGAGCGGCACTGACTAAAAGAAAACAGCACACAGAAACGACGCCGTACAAGAATGCCTTTCCCGATGAAGATTCAACCTCTCGATCCTCAGTCCTACAGAGAATCCATCCGCAACGACGCCTCGGCGGCGGCGGCGTCGGCCAAGCCGGTGCTGAAGTCGCGCTTGAAGAAGCTCTTCGACGGTGTCCTGAAGACTTCGTCGGCGGCGGCGGATAAAACTCCCGCCGCCGGCGATCACGGGAACGACGGAGCGGTTGCGACCGAGTTCGAGCCGAGCTCGGTTTGCTTGGCGAAGATGGTGCAGAATTTCATAGAAGAGAGCAATGAGAAGCAATCGGCCGTCAAGTGCGGCCGTAACCGCTGCAATTGCTTCAACGGGAACAGTAACGACAGCTCCGATGACGAATTCGATGTCTTTAGTTGTTTCGGCGACTCGGTTACGGCCCCTTCGTCTGGCGATTCTCTGGATATGCTCAAGGTAAATCCTCGCCGTGAAATCAATTTACTACGGACACTACACGATAAACATTTTGAAAAATCTGCATCTTTCTGTAGAGTAATGTTTGGAATACAATCTGAAGACTAGAATATGATGTGCTTGTGTTGACATCTCATATCCACGTTATTTGCGGTTAGTCTGAAAAAAATCTGTTGGTTTCTGCAGGATTTGATTCCGTGTGCGAGTGTCGCCGAGAGAAACCTCTTGGCAGACACTTCGAAGATCGTCGAGAAGAACAAGGCTTGCAAGCGAAAGGATGATCTGAGGAAAATCGTCACCGACGGCCTCTTGCTCCTCGGTCACGACGCGTCAATCTGCAAATCGCGTTGGGAGAAATCTCCTTCCTTTCCCGCGGGTAATCCCCTCTCTCTTAGCTTAACTTTTGCGAATTCGATTAAAATTGATGCGATGCTTATTAAAAATGGATCGCATCAATTTTTATTTACATTCTGAATTTGATAAAAATAATACGGAAGAAGGAGGACGGGATGAAGGAATTCAAGCCAAAAGCATTAAGGTGGGAATTAGTTTGAAAAAGAATTTGAACGGAGAATGCGGCTTATATCCGATTTTAGGGAGTTCTGGGATCACCGGAAGGATCGAAACGACATTCGAAAGTGCTTGACTCTAGGTTTTAAAGCACTGATGAGTTACTTGCGTTATTGCACAGTTGGGCAGGCTTGCCTTTATTACGCTCACGAGCAAAATCTTTAAAACGGAAATCTAGTTATTTTGATTGAAATTCATTTGTGTATAATTTGATAAAAATACGGAGGTTGTCTCTGCGTATTATTTGTGGATTAATTTTAGGTGAATTTGATGGAAATTGTTACAATCTCCCATTTATTTACACGGCTGTTTAATTATACAGGGGAATATGAGTACATAGACGTGATCGTGGAAGGAGGAGAGAGAGTCCTTATCGACATCGATTTCCGATCCGAGTTCGAGATCGCTCGGTCGACCGGAGGATACAAATCGATCCTGCAGACCCTGCCGCACGTTTTCGTCGGCCGATCCGACCGGCTGCACCAGATCATTTCCGTTGTGTCGGAGGCGGCCAGGCAGAGCTTGAGGAAGAAAGGAATGCATATTCCGCCGTGGAGGAAGGCCGAGTACATGAGGTCCAAATGGCTTTCTCCCCACTCCAGAACCGCCTCTGTTGCTCCCCCAAACGATGCCGTCGTGGAGGTGAAGTCTTTCACCGTTGCTTGTGATTGTGGTTGCGTTGATTGTGAATGCGGTGATCTGGAACTCATTTTTAGCGAGAAAACGTCGTCGTGGGAGGAGATCGGCGCCGCCGGGAGCTCGACTGCGTCGGCGGTGCAGAATTCAGGTGAGGACAAGAAGTCCACGTGGCAGCCTCCGGCGATTGAACGGAAGTGCTGTGAGAAGAGAGGAACCAGGGTCGTTACCGGACTGGCTTCTCTACTCGGAGAGAGAGAATAAAAAGTTTTGGATTTTTTTTTGTTTTTGGAAATTTTTTTTCCAGGTACAAAAATGGAGTATATTTTGAAGAAAAAAATATATATATAACCAGGATTTCGGATAATCCGATAATCCTTTTTTCTCCGTTTTTTTTCCCCCTGGGATATGTAAGAATCTATTAGGCATCTATCATCGTTGCGCTAATGAATGTTAATCTAATATTGTTACGGAGAGAGACGTCGGGATTAATACCATAATGAACAGTTTCAATCAAAGAAATCGTACCCACGACATTGTAACTAACATAGGTAAAGTTAGCTTCACCAAACGTAAGATTCCGGTGAGGGTAAACGGAAACATTCCATCTCACAATTCTACCATGTCTATAATCGTTTGATGTCGATGAATTTTCACGTGCGACGTTCAAGACTTACTTTTATCGAGCGATTCTGAGTACAATTTGTATTCGAATTTTTGTGTACCAGCGTTGGTAAAATTTAATAACGGAAACAATTTAAAAGCAAGGGCTTTCTGTCTCCTCTGTTTCTTTGGAGGAAACACAGTGGGACATTTTATGGATTAAATTTCTTTGGAGTATTTATTATTTTATTTAAAATGTGTGAAAGTACAATATGAGAAATGAGAATATTTAGGATGGGTGCAGAGTTCTAAAAGTATGGGAGGGAAGGGGTAGATGACGGCAGGGGCTCGTGCCGTCTCGATTGCCGTTACAGTCACGTGACATATTCTCTGTTTCCTTCACTTTTCTTTTTTCTTTTCTTTTTTACGCCCTTTTATTGGAGTGCTGAAACTAGGTCTGGCTGTTTCAGATTCAGAGGCAGAGAGAGTGGGAGAGGTCCTTCTCGACAAATTATTCAATGCTACTTGGACACTGTCACGTAATGTCTCAGGCCTCTCATCCGTCACACATTTTTGTATAATAAGACTAAAAGTGTGAGAATTCTTCAAAGATGTGTGGTGGGGAGAGGTTTAGAGCACCACCATTTGATGCCCTAAGGGAGTTGAGTTTTGTTCACCCTCCACTTAAGAGGGTGAACATTACCCTCCTTCCTATTGATTGAAACGATATAGATCCCACCACAAAGTGATGCCATACTTACCAATAAGTGTATAGCAGGGTAAGCATGGCATTATTTTGTAGTGGGGTCCACACCATTACAACCAATGAGAGAGAAGGTAATGTTCACCCTCTTTCAAGGAGGGTGAACAAAATTGCACTCTGCCCTACGGGCATTGAATAATCTGTCCTCTTTTTTTTCTTTCATAAAAAGGAGTATTACGTTTTTGGAAAATTCTAAAATCAGCCCAACGGGCTAACAATAGTGAGTGTGTAAATGTGTATTAAAGAGTATAAAAAGTACACTGAAATACGTGTTTTGTTTGTCTTCAAGTGTGCTTATCGTCAGCCCAGTGGACTGACAATAGCAAGATCTTACATTTTTTTGGGTTTGGTTGGAAGTTAGTTTAGTTTAGTTTTGGTAGTGGGTAGAGAGAAAAATAGAGTAATGATTGAAGATATGGGTAATGATTGGAGAGAGATAGAAGAGATGAGAAAATAATAATTGGAGGAATAGGAAAATGATTGGAAAAAGAAATAGAATAATGATTGGTTTCCAAAACTAAAACTAAAGATAAAAGGGAAGCGAACAAAACCTTTGGTTGTGTTTGGTTGGGAGTTTAATTTAGTTTCGTTTTATGAGTGGGTGGAGAGAAAAATAGAGTAATGATTGAAAATATGGGTAATGATTGGAGAGAGATAGAGAGAGATGAGAAAGTAATAATTGAAAAAATAGGGTAATGATTGAGGAAAGAAGTAAGGTAATGATTGATTTTCAAAACTAAAACTAAACAGAAAAGATAACCGAACAAAGCCTTTATATTTTCATTTTCATGGGACCTTGGGAAGCTTCCCTGTTGGATCACCATTTCCAAAAGCAGTTTTGTCTTTGAGAGTTTTAAAGGAGAAAAAAGAAGAAGAGACGATTCTTGCACTGCATCTTTTTTTGAAAATATACTCAATATTTGTGTCTTTGATTCCTTAAAATTAATTCAACGCAATTGTCAAAGCATGAAAATTCTATATTGAAATTGATTTTCAAAACTGTTGACCAAAAAACAAAATTGATTTCCAAAAGTAAAACTATAAAATTTATTTTTCCATATCTTATCCAATTTTAGACCCTGGCCCATTTGATATAATTACTTGTGGTTGGTTTTGAAGGGTGAGGTAGTGTATTCTAGCTACTTAATTTATAGGCCCCGTTCCGTTAATATTTTTATTTTTTTAAATACCTATTTTCTATTTTACGAAATAGGTCATTTCATCAAAACATTCAATTAATTCCCAGCAAAAGTCCTAAATATTTTCCCATTTTGTTTGGAAAATTGTCCTGCTTAAATGAGAGTTTTGGAAAGGGGACTCCCTTGTTTTTGTGAAAATGTTTATTTGAAGAGAGGGACAGGTGGGAGGGGCATTGGGTCCAAGAAAAACAAAAGGCTCCAAAAAAAAAAAGCAAAGAATATTTTGACTTTATTGTGCCTTGTTCTTTTCACAATTCAAAAAGAATTTTTCAAAAAATTATCCCCAGATTCTCCCTACTTCCAACATTTCTCTCTCTATCTCTCTCCATTTATTACCCCTACTATTTTTCAAAAAAAATTTTAAACTCCAATCCAAACAAAGCGGTTTTTGTTGTCTCATCCTCTGGTTCTTGCAGATCCAGTCCATTTGCTCCGGACCAGTTGTCCATTTGGGTGCATTCGAACCGTTCAAGAGTGTTTTGGACGGCTCAGATTTAAAGAAAGAATTTTTGATTTTTTTTAAAAAAATACCCCTTTAAATTTGACCCGTCCAAAACATTTTTAGATGGCTCGGATGCACCAAATGAACCGAACTGATTCGGAGCAAATAGACTGGATCCGGCCCCAGATTTTGGGGGTTCTACAGCAAAGGATAAATTTGGGAAATTTTTCTTAAAGGAAGTAGATCTTCCCCGGTCCGTAATTTGAACTAAATGGAATAGATCCGCATCATTTATGGTTGTAATTAATGATTCAGATTTTCTCAAATACTATGACCGGTAGGGAATTCTGAGCTAATCCAAACCATAAAGTAACCCTATATCAATATATGATCTAGATTAGGATTGTTCCGTATAGTCAAAAACTTGGTCTGGAGAGAATCCTAACCCTTTTGGTTATGGTTCTAAACAACCCTCTAATTTATACTTTTAGACGATTAGTTTGGCTATATTTAAGCAGTCATGCTACTTGCACATACACTTTTACACATATCTTGCACATACATTTTTATGGGGCCCACCTCGGGTCCCACCAATATGATCCGAACCGCTCATTATTTTTAAAATAATTTTTTAAGAGTTCCTGTAAAAAATCAACTCGATAGAATATCAGTAATGGCTTTTTCAAAAATCATAGGGTGAAACAGTTTGATTCACACTACGATTTCTGAAAAAGCCCTTACCGATATCCTATCGAGTTGATTTTTTACAGAAACTCTTAAAAAAATTGTTTTAAAAATAATCAACGGTTCGGATCATATTGGTGGGACCCGAGGTGGGCCCCATAAAAGTGTATGTGCAAGATATGTGTGCAAATGTATGTGTCCTTAGCATTTTGATATTCCAGTTCTTTGTAATGATCCCATTTTATACGTGTCGCTGAGCTTTATCAATACAATCTTCTCACTTTTGACAAAAAAGGTAGATGATGAAATACTAATATTTTTCAGCAAAAGAAAACAAACAAGGAAAATTATCCAATTTTAAAACATGTTTCCATTTTTGAAAATGATAGAATTATCAAATGTATCCTCTCTCTTTTTTTCATTTTAAATTTGTGGCGACTGCAATTTTTTTCACCCTCCTTACAAATTTGAGGGTGAACATTACTCTCCATTTTATTGATTGAAATGGTGTAGGTCACACCCTTGCAATACACTTTTTGATAAGCATAACATCACTTTATGGTGGAATCCACGTTATTTAAACTAATAGGAAAATCTTGGTAATATTCATCCTTTTAAGTGGAAGGTAAACAAAACTCAACTTTTGAAATTGGCTGGACTTATTTGGATCAGAGACCCTAATATGAAGTGATCTAAAATGGTGGTTTAGATAGAAAAGAGGAGAAACTGAATGTATTTGGAAAATGATTGGTTTTCATTTCCCTGTTTTTCGCTATTTGTTTCATACAGTAAATTATTACTTTGTCTAGAGAGATCCTCTCATTTTATGATCCCTCGTGTGACGCTATGTAGGACTTTTCACCATTTTGTTTGATGATCTTATCCATTCATTTATAAGCTCAATGTGTATGTCAATCAGGTAAAAATTTATATCGACCGGACCTGGAGATCAACTTGAACGAAGCATATTTGTCATACGATAAATTGACGGCCATTAACCAATAAACCACTATTTTGTGTCACACGATGAATAACATGAGGAACTAGTATCTTGTACTTTTGCTATTATATTGGATTTCTTGCTTCTCTCAATCTAAAATAAAACCCTCATCTTTCTGGTTAGAAAGTAAAAATAAACAATACTAATAAGAACCAAACCCCACTCCAAGAACAAAAACCCAATCAGTTGGCTTATTTGAGCACATAGGCTCCTTCTCCATTGTTTAGTTATTCCAACACCCACTAATTTCTAAAATCCAAAAAATAATAATAATAATTTCCCCTTTTTTTAAAATTTTTGTGATGGTTATTTTAATTTATTTCACAATCATTGTGCTCTATATATCATACTATTGCATCTATATTTTCTATGCCAAGTGGGTAGGGTCGGTTACAAAGTTCTGATACTAATAATTAGAAATTGTGGGGTCTATTTCCCCAATTTTTTTCCCTTTAAATTTAGTGAATGTAGGGTCTCTCTTTCTTGTACAAAACCAAATAATAAAAGCAATTGCCCAAATTTTGACAATAATAATAATACCTTTATGAAAGCTACCATTCACCTACCCTCTTCCTCCTCCTCCTCCTCCTCCTCCTCCTCCTCCTCCTCTCTCTCTCTCTCTCTCTCTCTCTCTCTCTCTCTCTCTCTCTCTCTCTGTGTGTCTAAGTTGAGATATGATATTGAGAGCTGCTACAGCTACAGACAATCATGCACAGCAGCAGCGCACAACAGGGTTTTGCGTCCGTCTTGAGTTCAACAAAGATGATCGGAACCGCTCATTTTATTCAAAATATTTACTTTAGGGTCCCTGCAAAAAATTAGAATCAAATGTCAGTTAAGGTGCTTACGAAACATCCAATTTTGCTTCAGAATTAGGCCTAATTTTGAAGCAACCTAATTTTGAAGCAAAATTGGATGTTTCGTAAGCACCTTAACCGACATCTGATTGAGCTAATTTTTTGTAGGGACCCTAAACTAAACATTTTGAACAAAAAGAGTGGTTCCGATCATCTTTTCAGGATTCAAGACGGACACAAAACCCTGCTGTACGCGGCTGCTGTACATGTTTATCTGTACTGATATTGTTTCCGTATGATATTGGAATGGAGGTTGCTTGTGGGTTGTAATCTTGATTAAAACAGAGAGATTGCCAAGCCCACAAGAAACCCACAAATAGTGTGTTTGACACTGTTACTATTAATCAAGGGGCTTGTATTCAACCAGGGAAAGATTCATGATTTTTGTTTCGAGGTTGCGAGTTTTTTTTTGATCCGCGAGGTTGCGAGTTTGGGAATGGGAATTTTTGTTATTTCATGATTATTTACTAGGATTATATCCTCACTGTAATATTTGAGGTTTTGAGAATTCTTGAATCTTAGGAGTTCAATCGTCCCTCCACTCTCTCTCCTCTTAGATCAATTATTAATATACATATATATATATATATATTCTAGAATAAACGGTTAGGAGGGACAACTAGCGCAATGACTCTCCTTAGAGCATTTACAGTGGTATAATCAAAAGCAAAATGTTGCTAAGATTAATAACATTTGCTCAAAAAAGAGCTAATATTGGAATAACCAAACATAGTAACCTCTTAATAACTCATCAAATTTTAGCCATTGGATAATAAAAACTAGCAACTTTTTTTCAATAATCAAATTTAGTTATCCCCACATTTCTTCAATTAAGTACACCATCATTACATAAAAACCTTCTCTCTCTTCCATTTTCAATATGTTTTCAAGAAAAATACTTTTAAAAAAATTGTTTTTATTTTTTTCAAAAACAGTTTGTTTTTATTAAAACGTTTTTTACAAAAATTGTTCCTTTGAAACAAATTTTTTTTTAATTCAAAAATTATTTTTTTTAACTTATTCCCAAAATTTTTTTTTTAAATCAAAGTTTTCAAAAAACTATTTTCTCTTTTTCTAATAACCTATTTTTATTAGTTTAAAAACTACTATTTTTAAAAAATTATTTTTTATGTCACAATTTCTAGATTTTTATAAGTTGAAAGGGTGATGTGATAAATTTTGATTATTCAATTTTGATTGTACCATTGTGGACCTCTACATTGCTAACATTAGCAACCCCTTAAATGGATAATCAAAAGATAATGTGACAACTTTTGATTATTCCACGGTGGATGTTGTTAAACTTGCCCATATAAGTTCCTAACCGAGTAACCGTCATGAAATATTTGGCTGAAAGATGCTCTTGCAAAATATTTTCTTGTGTTGTGTTGTGCTTGGTATAAACTATAGAGTGTGAGAATTTCCACAACATATTTTTTGACGTACCAAGCAGGGTTTATATATATATATATATATATATATATGCGCGCGTGTGCAAAGTAAAATGAATATACAAATTTTTGAGTAAAAAATTAAGGTTAAAAGTGTTTGTTCATTAAAAGTTACATATGTTATAATAAAGGCCAGTTAATAATGAATAGTAAGGGAAAAAATGGTCGAAATTAAAATTAGAATATATTTTTCAAGTTATACTTTCAAACACTATTCTATTGCAAAATTTATTTTGTGCTCATGGTCCAAATATTTATACAGATTCTAACTTTACTCCAACTTTTACAATCTATATTATATATAGAATTAATCCAATACCCATTGATTAAAAAACTAATTCCAAACACCCTCAAATATGAATACTTGCTAAATTTTCTTCTATACTTTTTCTGGTAAGGTATGATGTTAGTAGGTTAATTGGTAAGATTATTACAAGATACGTTGACACTCCTCCATGAACTCGAATTAAAATATTTTGTGGTGTTACACGATTGTTGGAAAGATACTCAGATCATGACCCATTATGTCAATGGTGCCTCTCTCTGCAGGATACAAAAATTTATTGGTGCTTATACTAAATCTTCTTCAATTTTTTTTGATAAGAGATATGATATCGCGATCGGTAGGCTAAATATTGGTTAGAATATATAAGATATGTCGACACTTCTCCATCAGCTCGAGTTCAAATATTTTTGTGGTGTTACACGATTGTTGGACCAATTGCTCTTGGTTAGAGAAATACTAAGATTAGGACACATAATTATGTTGACATTTGTGCCTTGTTTAAACTAAAGACATAGGGCTTTTTCTTTGTAGTAAAATTTGACTGTTTCGTAGTTGTATCTAAATGATTTGGCAGACTGGGTGATGTCTAATTGATATGTTGTGAACGATTGTCTAGTTATAGAACTAAATCTTCCTTTTGCCGATAAAAAAAATACCATTGTCTAGTTCCTTCAGAAGACTCCGGTGACGGGAATAAGGCCAGCATTTGACGAGACCAGAGTGATCGATGAAATATCGCCGTGTCTGTTTGGACGTGAAATGTATAATTGTCTTCCTCTTCTCATGTCGTTTCTCTATTTATTTTTTCCCCTTAAAAATCCAACTAAGTGCGAGGGAAATCCAACTAAGTATGAGAGACCTGTCAATCTGAGTTGACTAGCCACATGGCCATCTGTGGCTGTATCTGTCAAACTGGGGGGGTCAGGATAAACCCGGGCGGACCAAAATCCGCCGTTTTTCCAACAGCTTCCAAATAAAAAAAAAACCCCTTAAAAAAAAACGGTCGAATTTTTTAGTGGCGATCACATTAAATTTTTGGGTCAAAAATTATTCAAGAATTTAAAAGAAATTACACACATGGTTCTAAATTTTGCGACTGTTTTTTTTAAATGCGTCTCATGGTTGGAGGGGCCGGGATTGGGCGGAAAACCCACTTGTTGAAAACTTTTATCCCACCCAAAAGATGGCAAAGATGAAAGATATTATTGTAGCTGGCTTCATGTTCGGCTAACAATACAAAAAGCCTTTGTATGCATCCGTTACAAATATATTCTCTAGCCGTTTGGAGACATGTGGTCCTATGTCTTTGGGCCCTTAATTTGCTTTTCACTTTCTTTTCTTTTCTTTCTCTTTTTACTTTTCCCTACTATATGCTACTTCCAACTGAACTGGAGGGATACTGTCGAATGGTATCCCTGCAAAGCAACGTCAAGCGGTCGATTCGGCTGTTTATTTCGTACACACGGTTTGGATTGAATTTGAGTACATAGATATATGAGCTGTCAATTGCTCGGCAAACATATGAATTGTTGATTGTCGAGATGAACGGTCAGATCGGCCACTCTGCACCCGCTTTACAAGAGTGCTTGCAGCCTCCCCTTAAATGCAACTTTGAGTTGAGGAACATGGGTGTTCTTTGATTGGGTAGTGAAATTATATCTTGGTGTTCTTTAATTATCATATCCATTTTGAATTGTAGGTTTCTTTAATCTTGCTTTAGTCATCCGATATTTATAATCAACATCTGATCAGACAATATCATAACCTACGTTTGTAGTTTTATCAAAATAAACTTTTGTAGTTTTATAAAAAAAAAAAATGTTAATTCTTCATATAGAATGTTATTCAAAAGTATCATCAAAATGAAATTTCTAGATTATTAACTTTCAAAAACTTAAGTAGTTAATAAACTACTTTCTCCCCATACTGGAAAATCTAAATAAATTCTTGAAAATAGTTTCAAAAAATCCATTTTAACCAAAATTTGAATTGAAGTACACGCACAATTTATTAACAACTCACTACATGTCATGAAAAAATGAATTACGAGAAATTTTCTTAAAGTACATACGATCGCATTATAGAGATGAAAACTAAATTAAATTTATTTCAACGTTTAGAGATGAGTTCACTCATTTTGTCGTTGATCAGGCTTAAGGAGTATCTAAATTTGCCGTTCAGAAAAAAAAGGAGTATATAAATTTGGAGGGTGTAGGGCTCCCGTGCCGGCCCGGATATCTTTGTACATGTGAATAGTGGGACATTTTTAGGGAGTATCCAAGATAGACAATTTTGGTGACAAAATTAAAGTCAAAAAAAGAGATTGGTGTAAGTTTACTCCGAAGAAATTAAAAAAAAAAAAACCTTGGAAGCAAATCATATTTGAGATTGACTAGGTGCAAAATATTTTCTTAGGTAGATAAATAAACAAACCTAGAGACTATGCAGAAAATCCGGTCGCGGATCAGGTATTTGAGTTTCTTAATTCAAATCGTCAATACCATGATTACGCAAACATGGCATGACTTTGATTTAAAGACAAGAAAAGAGTTGAATCAAGCATTCATAATTATTTTTGACAAAAAAACAAAAAAGATTAACTAGGACAAAACGCAACTATATGACTTTACGCAACAGTACTCTCTATGAATAGCACCGCTCCCGAGTCTAAATCTTGGCGCCCCCGCTCGCCAGCAGAAATTTGTGTAAAATAGCTGTGATAAGAGAGGCTTTGATTTAATTAAAATGGACAGCGCAATCGAAGGTTGTGGTTGATCTAATTTGTTCCGAATTAAAACAATATATACGTATCGATACCCACATTTCTTTTCACCCAAATAAATGAAATACAGAAGGGCCAGAGGCCCAATTTTCCTTTATCGAGAAACTCTCTTTCAAAATACTTTGGGTCTTCTAAGGTTCTTCCATAAATTACAAAAAATTAAAGAAAAGAGGGAATAAATTACTGAGATTTTTTTTTTTCAATATAGAGATACAGAAGTGGGTTGGAAATTTAAAGAAAATTTTATACTTAAGGTGCGTTTGAATATCATGACTTTTTGTCGTATTCGCTAATCATGTATCTGGATTTAGACACCGTGGAAATAAGCAAATAAGTTAGTGGATTGAATTTTAATTCAGACATAAATTATGCAAATAAAACAAGTCATGATAAGTTTATAACTAAACGTTGCCATAGAGAATTCTTTTCTCTAAGTTTTTGTTGGACCGCTTTTCTACCATTTCTAATAAAATGATCAATTGGTGTTACGGAGGGCATCATTTAAGTCTTTTATGACATTCGACATCGTACCCGTAAGTCTATTTTTAGAACGGTCGCAGGGAGTAACATTGTCAAAACAAGTCCTGGGCCGTCATTTTCCCAGGACATGCTAAGAATATTTGTTAATGAACAAAATGTCCTTGGCGGGTATTACTTATTAAAACAAGTCGTGGGCCGTCATTTTCCCTAACCAAATTCATGTGGGGCAATCCGGACCCAACAATTTTCTTTTTTGCGTAAAAGCATCTCTCATCTAATTATAAGTTGTTAGATTTGGCTTATCAATAGTTTGCCTCATGGTTTTGTTCATGTTGACATCAAATCCAAAAAAAAAAATGCCTTCAAATTTAAAATAGCTTCGCGGTCTTATGAATATATCTTTAATTCTTTATTCAATGTATAATGCCAAAAGTCATATGGTAGTTTGCAAATTAATTCAGTGATACATAGGGTAATGTTGATCGGATTATTGATCCAGATCAAGGCCCCAAAATAATTTTCATAAAAACCATAATTCACCAATTAGGGAGAGAGAGATAGAGACAAATCAAGTGACGTTTAATTACCTTCGCATATTAGGTAGGATCACCTTTGCATATTAGGTAGGATCAGACCAAGTAAATCAGAGATCCAAACCAACTACTATTTGCTACAAATGTTACCACTGTTAATCACCCCCACTGGCACAGAGTTGAAGAAGCTCGAAGAATTGTTGCTCGGACAAATTCATCCGTCGTCCACATCTATCGTAAAGCCAACCAAATTGCCGACTGCCTAGCTAGATTTGGATCGCAGCAGGATTAAGATTTAGCATGCTCTATCTCCATTTCTTTTAAAGCTAGGGAATTCGCCCCCTAGCCAATACCATGGGTGTTGGTCATCTTAGGATCTAGTCTACGACTCTTGTAGTCTTTTTGAATCTTTATGTATGCCGTTTTTCTGGCTTGTTGATTTTGATTGTCTAAGTTAATGCATAATTTTTCGCTTGGAAAAAAAGAAAGAATAATAAAATAATAATATCGATATCAACTTGGTTTTCATGGTTTTAGACCATAGTAATAAATTGCTTACATCTGAACCTCATCTAGTAGTTTGCTTCATCCAAATACAGGTTACAAAGATAAGGACGCAATACAGGCTATCCATAAGAAGATGATTTTGCAAATTAAGAGGAAATTTTAGAATCAACAAACTTAGCATCTTTAAGCGTGTGAAGCTGCTGAGGAGGGGTTGTAGGGATTAATCCGAAGTTCGCGCAAGCTGATTCGGGACACCATCCATTACCAAAAAAATAAAAATTCGAACAACCCATGCTAGATTGAACCACTCCTTCCTTTTTGAAGGACCGTGCTAATCCGGGTTGTTTCTAGATTGAAGGACCATGCTAAGAGAGAGAACTTATTGGTTGCATGAGGTCTTTCAATCTAGAAAACTGACAACAACCCGTGCTATGCATGACGCAGAGCACAGGCTAAATTCGAACAGTGGTGGTAGACATTACTATTCCATATGAGGACGTAAACTTTTGAATTTCTATTTTGGAGATAGAGTTGTTGATAACTTTTTCTTCTTCACAATGGCTTAAATTCTAAATGCAGATGGTTAATGGATAATATTTTGGATTTCAGATCAGTGAAATGTTTTTCCATTTACTAAGAATTTCAAAATTCAAGGAATTTTTGTTTGACAAATGGCAAGTGCAGCGGGCTTCCCATTAAAGAACCTCCCGCAATAAACCTTGCTCAAATTGTCAATTACACCGAATCAACAACACAAGGCTTTTTTCTAGGAAAAAAAATGAAAATTTATGGACAACTTAAAAATTAAATTCAGTCCTAATCCACGAGTCAATGAATAGTGGCAGATTATCAATTTCAAACCTTAAAATAGATCAAGTTGATCAGGTCAGTTAATATAGTACAAGGGAGACAAGATTATATCTCAAGATTAATGTATAACATCAGTTAAGAATCTTTAGGTAAGTAGTACATCTTTCATATATAGGATAAAAGGTAGGTTACCCATAAATCATTGCAGACTTGGAATTTTCTTTCTCTTTAAGGTTCTAGATTTTAAATCTCTTAAGTGCTATCAAACTTTATGCAGTCAATCCGTACGAAATTATGCCTCTCGACTTTAATAAGGTCCTTGATAATAGATAGTCGGATTGGTTCACCAGAGATAATAGATAGTCGGATTGGTTCATCAGGAATAATAAATAGTTGGATTGGTTTACCAGGGAAAAGAAAATGTTAGTACTAAAGGTGGGTTAGGTTTCATCCCATGATTTTTTTTGTTTAAAATTTTTGTGACTAAGGTGGTCCATAAATATCCCTCAGTTTTTTATTTCGTTTAGTTGGATTGTTGAGATAACAAAATAAATTTACTAAAACAAGGAATTAAAAAACTGAGAGAATCGAAATTTTGTAGTACTACTAAACATTACAACTTCCAACAACTTTAGGCTACCAACCAAAGAGAGAGAGAGATCTACAGTATTTGTTCAAAACAGTTTTGTCGTAATTGTGCATTTACCCTTTGAGATGATAATAGGTAGAGCAGTTTTTAGAATATATTAATCAATCTTGAGTGGTTTCGATGAGCGATGTACGGTAATGCAAAACACTCCTTCTCATGTGCAGATGTACGAGTTGAGGAGACGATGAAATTTGACTTGGAAAGCAGGGACTTAATCACATGAGATGAGGCCACCAAAGATTTAGCTCTGATATCAATTTTTTTTGATAGGCAGCTTTGATATCATGTTAGAAACATATATTGAAAAGAAGATTGTTTTTATTGATGTTTATAGAACATAAGCCTAACATGCTTTTATATAGGTTACAAGACTTGCTTACTAAAAAACCTAAATAAATTAAGGAAACATGCATAATGAGGAAAAATAATAAAACTATGTAAATGGTATGTAAACCCAGTTTTTGTGGTAAGCAAAAATGCGATTTTTGGATGAAAAATAGTAATAAAACTATCTCGTTTTTAGCAAATTCATCTTGCATATTTTTCAATCTATGGGTTCATATTCAATGGGAGTATCATGCTCCTATACCACTTGTGAGCCTGGCAGAAATTTTCCTTTTTTTACCTCGTGCTTGATTGTTTAAAAATTGCCACACCCATAAGAAAATTATGGTTCTGCCACGCTGGATATGTTTTTACATTGTAAAGCATGATTTCCCCCCCATTTTCCATGAGACAAACAGGCCACAAGAATTCAGGTTCTCTCTGGCCAATTAGTAGCAGATTCATTGAATCATATTTATCTTAAAACTTTTGACATCAAATGTGTGATTTATCTCAATCGTGTAGTTAGCGATCTTCAACCAACCTCACATTTTTTTTTTCCGATTGATTTACCACTCTCTTTTTTTTTTTTGGTAAAAGAAACGATTTACCACTCTTCTTCTTCTTCCTTCTTTCTTCTCGTTTTTCCAATTTTCTTTTTTGAAGGATATATAAGCACTGAAGGAGATGGAGGCTCAAAAATGGAGGTGAGCCCAAAATGGGCTGACACACCACGGACTGTACTCTTCTGTTGTTCCACCATGTGGGCTGTCAGTCCCCCCAAGCCTGTGAACAATTAGATTGTGGGCCATAAGACCATGGCCCCTACCACTGTAACAAAAAAAAAAAAAAGGGTCCATCGGTACTAGGCTACTGGGTACTAGTACTACAAAATACAAATGGTCCGAAGGATTTAGGCTGTTTACCATAGCTTGTGGGTGGTGATTTTAGATAGTTTTTCGGCTTATTTTTTGCTTTTACAGAAGAGTATGACTTTTGAACATAATTGTTTACTTTTTTCGATTACTTCCGTTGAGACGATTCCATAATAAACTAAATTGATATTGAACGAAGAAAAAAAAGAAGCAGCCCAATTGGCTTTTTAGGGAAAACTCACTTTAAATATCATGGACTTTTGAAAGTTGTTAAAGAGAAGTAAATAACATGAAGATAATACGCAAATTTAACCTAGCTCCTAGCCTAAGTCATGTAATTCGCATGTACGTGCATGAGTATAAAATAAGTGTCTTTTCAAAACATCCCGACCTATTACGCAAGAGTTGAAGCTGAAGGAAGTAACTAAGCTGCTCCTAGGGAGTGCATCTTTGTCTTCCTTTTTATTTTCAAAAAATGTTATTCCTTTGCTAATTTCTCCATATCACTGTAAAATCACTGGAAAAAAGAGAGTATGGAGTTGGGCCATGATGTCACCATACAAATCATTGGGTTCCACATAACTGCAAACTTGGGGTTTGGCTCAGTGATTGTGTAGCTAGCGTTCTATTGAAGCGTAAGATTTAGGGTTCGACTTTTATGGACATGAGATTGTCTCTCGTAGTAATCTAACTCATACTAACTTGAAGTGAAATTAGTACAGTTTGATCCGGTTTTTGACAAATCTTGCAACCAAATGGAGTTTTGAAAACTAAAATTGGACCAAACAACTAAACAAGTTCGGTTTGGTTTATTAGGTTTGGTCTGATTTACTTGGTTTATTCGATTTTTGGTATATCACGAAGTCCAATGAGTCGACAAATATGAACTGGTAGAATAGCTCATTGAAAAAACCAATTTAACCCACTTTAAAAAAAAAAAGAAAGGTCTAGTTTGATTAGGAAGCGTGTAGTAATATGAAAAAACTCTAAACTAACACCCATGAAATTGTTTTCTTAGATGCAAAATTTATCAAACCTAATTTTAAAAAGACGAAACTGACATATCATAATTCATAAGTGATGAGTGTTATAAGTTCACTTGGTAATTACTCGATATTGGATAAATCTTATAAGTTTCGGTTTGGGGGTACTCCCACCAACCAGAACCTAAAATTTTCTTTTCAAAATCATAAACCAAACCGAACTAGTAGCTCGGAAAAACAAAACAAAACAAAACCAAACCAAACCAATATCATTGATTGGTTTTTTTAGGTGGTTCGGTTTTGTCGGTTTTTATTTCACCCCTAAATTAATACTAACAACTAAAACTTTCTATTGTTTTGAAGAAAATGAAAAAAGTTTTTCCACACAACTATGGGCTTCAGCCCAAATCTGTTTGGACTTTGATTCTTACGGGCCGTGCTTTTGGAACTGCCCACTACCGGTACTTTACCAAATCTGTAGGAAGCAAAAGAGCACGCAGGTGGAAAGCGGAAAAAAATGCAGAAGAGGGATCAGAGCAAGCAGGGCGGAGCATCGGGCGGCGGCTCCGCCGCGCCGCCGGCGAAGAGAGGCCGCCCGTTCGGCAGCAGCAATAGCAACAACGCAAACGCCGCTGCCATAGCCGCCGTCGCCGCCGACACGCCCGCTCCTTCAACCCTCCTCGGCCCCTCTCTTCAACTCAGCTCCTCCTTCGCCGGTCAGTCCTGTCAAAACCCTAGCTTTTATGTTCTCCTTACAGTATCACCTGAAATGGGTCAGAAATCACGCATCAAGGCCGGTTTCTGTTAAGTCACATTATGCGTGTGCGGGAGCGGGAGCGTGAAAAATTCAGCCCAAAAGTAGTGAAATTTGCTAGAGCGAGAATTCAAAGCGGGATCGTAGAGGAAGGATTGTGAGTGGGAGCGCAGGGTCGGGGTTACTTGACCCAGATTTCGCGGTGACTGTGTAGCTTATGTGCTCGTGGACATAATAAATACGGTAAAGGTGTGACCTTTCCCCGTCTAAGGGTGTAAGTTTGTGGATCAACTGAAAATTAGGAGATTTTGTGTTCACCTTCTGCGGACAGTGCCTTGGCTTACCTGAAAACGCATTGCAAATTATGCTTTCATGGGTAATTGAATGCAAAAAAGTGTTGGGGTATTGGAGCATCTCCGACTACCGCCCTACCGCCAAATTTATAGATGCTAATTTCTTGTGAAAGCTTGTCTGGCAATATGACATCTCCATTCAGGTAAGTCAAGGCATTGTCAGCAAGAGATGACACAAAAACTCCGGATTTATTGTCCATCCACCAACTTCATGGGTAATTGAATGCAAAGAAGTGTGGTTGTATTAGGGCATATCTAGCCTTTCCTTTGAATTTAGAAATGCTAATTTCTTCTTATATTTTCGAAGGCGTTTTCTGGGCTCGCCTCGGGGCGTAGGGGCGGTGAGGCAATGTCAAAATGCCTCATGGCGTGAAAATTTAGGCAGTGAACCACAAAGGCAGTCGCCTTTTTTTTTTTTAGGCTTTTACGCCCCGATTAGGTGAGGCATAAGCCTCGGGAGAGAAATTTTCCTAGTCTAATTTTGGTTATTTCGAAATTCAAACCCCCCCCCCCCCCCCCCCCCCCCCCCCCCCCCCCCTCCCCTCTCTCTTTTTCTGCTGCCTTGTTGAAGTCGATTATCATGTAAAATCGTGCTCAGTTTTTCTAGTAGTTGTGCTCTTGTTACCTTTACTAAGTGACGAACTCATGCGCTTTGCTAATAACTAATATAGTGATAAGTTAATAAGATAAAAAGTTAATAACTTGTAAAGTGATCTTATAGGGTTTCTCAATTGGTTATTAACTGATAAGGTAAGTCATTAACTGATAATCTACTTTATGCTATCTTTTTGTATTAATCTATCTTTTATGAAATGCGCATTTTTTGTATTTTTAAGTTACTTTATTAATTTAATTATTAAAAAATCAAAAGGCTTACGGCTCAATGCCTCGGGGCATACGCCTCGCCCCATGGGGGTCAAGCACCTCGCCTTGCGCTTTCACCTTTGAAAACTTTGAATTTTCTTCTGAAAGCTTATTTGGCAATTTGACATCTCCATGTTGGACATTCAAAGTCTCAATCTCCAACCAAGGTGTAAAATTTGTGTTATATCGTTTTATTGAACTTCAACACCCATTCAATGGTTTTTTTTTTCCCTTAATGTATATTTTGACTTTGCATCACTCTTATTTGTCTTCAAATTTGACATGTGAAGCTTCATGTCAATTGCCAAGAAGATTTGACCTCCAATGTTGTAGCTTTTTGCAAAGGTCATTTATGATGAGTGGTGTGTTACATTGAACTTGGCATCATGGTTGGAGTTCCTCTTAGTTCATGGGGAATTGGATACTCGAGAAAAACAACTCAAATAGAAAATAATGGTGGTGGCCATAAGTACAATAGTCAGCTGTCTTAAGTAAAGGAAGTTGGACACTCTGGGTTTTTGCAGTCTATTAATTTTTTTTTTGGGTGGTATATAGTCCACTTGTCGACAAGATTGTCACAAAGCTTTGATGAGAAGTATTCTTGGTTGCCGTAGGCTAACATCTTAAAAGTTGGCCTCTCTATATCGAGTAAATTAAATAAGACCTATTGTTTTTTTTTTGGTTGTAAAAGGAAAAACCATTTTCTTGCATATATATGTGGCATTGAGGGGTTTTGTTGTTTTCACTATTGCCTATTGGAGAGCTTTTTTTGACCTTTTTCTCTTCTATAAGTTCCACTTTTGGACGCCTTCGATCAAGGCGGGTTTTTATTTTGTTGGGCTTTTAGATAAGGAGATTTGGGTTTTTCTCGTGCTTTAGAAAATAAGTTTAAGAAGCCCTGTGGAGTATGGAGATAGAAGTTTTTTATTTGGTGGGCTTTTACAGACTTTCTGATAAGAAGTAATTGTTCTTTTCACTTAATATTGTTGGGCTAATTGGAGCTAGCTCCTCTTTTGGCCAAATCTTTTGAGGTATATCCCCTTCCTAAAGATGGTAACCCAGCAAGTCCTCTTTTTCAAATGCAAGCAATGTCTGGTCACAATTTCCTAGCTGTAGTTGCATCCACTGTGGATGTTACAATACCGTAACTTGTGCCATATGTTCATCGAGAAAAAAGTATTACAGAACTGTTATCTTTTTGACATTGAGATCTCTAGGGATTTTTTTTGTGTTGCTCACTCATTGTTTGGCATCCTACATATGCTGTTGGCTAATACAAATGATAGGTGATCTTGCTTGCAAGTTGATGCCTGCAAGATGTAAAGTAACAAAGTGAGGCATTTATATTTACGCTAATCCATAGATGATTGATGCAAATTTCATTCTGGAAGCCTTTCATTGCTGTCATTATTTATCCAGATCAAAATAACAAAAGGATCGTCCTGGCTCTTCAAAGTGGATTAAAAAGTGAGCTGACATGGGCATTGAATACTCTCACTTTGCTTTCATTCAAGGAAAAGGATGAAGTGCGTAGAGATGCTACCACTCTTGCAAAAGTACCTGGGCTGCTTGATGCTATTCTCCAAGTTGTACGTGTGATTTTCAACTTCCTAACCTTATTTAAAAGTTTTATTGCCACAGCATTCTCTACAGATTTGTACTTTTCGTCCCTTTCTGTTGGTCCATTATGGGGAATCTAACTTTTTAAGGAGCCTAAATTATTGCATATTAAAATTTCAAACTTCCTGATGGTCCCATTTAGTTTGAAATTTTGAATCAATAGTGGTGCTGTTCTTCTTGATCCAAGGAGCAGTTACAACAATTCAAAAGAGTAGGGGAAAAAGCATAAATGTCATCAAATTTGCTCTTTGCCTTGTTGACGTGGACAGTCTTTGTTGGACAGCCAAAAGTTGAAAAATAGAGTAACACAGTGGGATGGTGGGATTACATAATATTAATTGCAATTGGAACAGATCGATGATTGGCGTGACATAGCCCTACCGAGGGAGTTTGTAAGAACAAGGCGCGTGAGATTGTTGGGTGCAAACTCTGTTGTGACGGGTTTTGGGAATGAATACAAGGGTTTAAGCTCAAATGATGTTCCCAATCCTGGGTGAGTCAGACATGATTATGATCTTTTAAGTAATCTTTGCAGTTTGCTGTGCTTATAGTTTGCCATATGGAGTTGGGACCTGAATTTTGGATGGTCTTCTGATGGCAGTGTTGGATTTGGTCCTACTACAGAGGCATCTCCACAGACCAGGACAACCAAAACTCATCCTACAGAGTGGTGGTTGAATGAAGATGGTGTGTTTAATCTGGATGAAGAAGGACGCATGGAGAAGCAACAATGTGCTGTTGCGGCTTCTAATATTATCCGCAACTTTTCATTCATGGTAGAATACGAAACAGTAATGGCCCAGCATCGTCATTGCTTGGAAACTGTCTTTCAGTGCATTGAAGACCACATTACAGGTTACAAGTTTAGCCACAATACGGAAAATCTGCTAAATTCCTTATTTGCGGTGCCTTAATAGGTCTTCATCATATTACTTTCATTTCTAATCATGTTTTTTTGTCCTACAAAGGATAAACAACGTAAATATTTCTTTTAGTTTTTTTTTTTTTTGTCGGTGATATCTTTGTGTATTGATATGTTTTAACTCATTCGAAAATCTGGGTAATTCTTAAAGGGGTCTTCTGACCCGATACACACTATAGGTGCCAAGAACAAAGCTGCTTAATCGGTCATTGCTGAACAGTGTGGAATATTGGTATTGTATTTTCCAATATTGTCGGAGAGTATTTTTTGTTGTCCACTGGCATTTCATTGGAAAATTCATGGGTTATGTGTTGTAAGTTTTATTTGCCAAAACAAGTGGAAACCTAATTCGTTTGTTTGATGATTATTTGTCATTGTATTGGGGTGGTCCTAGTTTATAGAAGATTGGTTTTTTTGGGGTTGGGGGTGGTCGCAAGTTCTTTAGTGTATGCAAGACCTAAGAAAGAGAACCTTAGATCTCGAAGTGCATAAACAAATTGGGAATGCAGGACAACATTTTAAGTGGCATGGCAATGATGCAAGCTACTGCCTACTAAAGCAGCTTTAGATTGGATTTTGTATGACATAAGATACCAAAGTTTTGCAGAACAATATTGTACAAGAGACCTATTCAATTGATGAAACGTCGCTGGGATATACATTGGAAGCCAAAGGCAATAACTCTGGGCCATCCTTTGATGTGGTGGGATGATCTGTGCGTGTGTGAAACTGAACTCATCCTGCTAAATGTCCTAACCATGAGGAGTTGGGCTTCATTTGGTTATTGTAGAACATTTTCTAAACTCAAAATATTATTTGTGGTTGGGGTAAACCTCGTTGTCTCAGGTTGGACTTGGGAGATGTTCCGTGAAGAGTCTTAAACTTGAAACATCGTCCTCTCCCCCAGTTGCCGCACAACCAGGGAGAACTAGGTTTAGGGATGCACTTTGAAATAATTTAAGGGGATAAGGAAACAGCAAAAGGAGAATCCATGAGTTGGGAACCTTTAAAATGCAAAACTAATGCCAAAAAAGAATGACTTTTATTATTAATGATGTAATTTGATATCTGTCACCAGCAATCTTGTCTTTAAAAACTTGGTTATTATGTTCCTGGACAGTACTCCAGGAACCCAGAAATGCTTCACTGCCATTGCTTGTCATTTTCAATCGTTTCAAAAATTCCTGCTCCGTAAACAAGTTCTATATGAGCCAAAACCAAGCTTCCAGATGAAGGAACGTATTTGGATTCTGAACAAAAGATTTTCACTGACATCATAAGCATCTAAGGAAATGTCTGCAGATGAGGAAATTTCTGCCTCGTTTAGTTTGAAGTTGACATTCTCTGCAAAGTGTATGGGTTAAAAATCTGGGGGTCCTGAAGTGAATGTTACTTTCTAGTTTCTTAGAATGCAAATGTTTCTAACAGTTCTCAATATTTGCAGAGGATGAGGAACTTGTCACAAATGCCCTTGAGACAGTTGCGAATTTGGTACCACTCGTTGATCTTCGAATCTTTAGTTCATCAAAGCCTTCATTCATCAAAATGACGTAAGAACTTGGACTTATTCTTGTGATGACGTCTACAATTTCAGAATTTCATTTCAAAACATAGAACAAAGATGTCTGCTTAATTGAGAATTTCCTCAACTGTTTTCTCCCAACTAGGGGTAAACGTGCAGTCCAAGCCATCATGGGGATGCTGGGATCTTCTGTCAGAACCTGGCACTGTGCAGCTGCAGACCTACTTGGGCGGTTAATATTAAATCCCGATAATGAACCTTTCATTCTTCCTTTTGGCCCACAGGTTTGAGATTTTCGCTCACATGTCCCCTTGTCAGACAATTGAATAGTTAAATTTAGCTTATTATTGTTTCCATGGAGTAGTTCCCTGAGGTTTTGTGGATTCTGCAGATTTATAAACGTTTAGTTGATCTGTTGAGCTTACCAGCTGTTGATGCACAAGCAGCCGCTGTTGTTGCACTTCATCATCTTGCAGAAGTTAACATGGACTGTCGTTTGAAGCTTGCTAGTGAACGATGGTGAATGAGGCTGAGTTTGGCCGGCTTATGGATTTTTTGTGTTTTTTTTTGTTTTCTAACATTTATTAGTTTTCTGTTGACATTGTCGTAATCAACAAAGTAAACAAATATGAGGCACATTTGAAAAGGCCCACTAACAACAAAAGAATCTTGAAAAGCTATAACTGTGAATCGAAAAAGTGAAAAGTTATTTGTCCTTTCTTAACTGCTTTCGATTTTGGCCATAACTTTCACTTTTTCAATTCCTCTCGTTGTGGCAAATCCGATGATGAAATTTTTCGTAAAAGCTAAAATAAGTTCATTAAGAAAGAAAATAAGCCATTATGTAAAAGCTAGTCTTTACTGTTCTTTTCAACATTGTCAACCTAAACTAGGGTTTCAGAAATAGTCTGTTGCCGAATTAGTCACACAATATAGTGAATTTCAGGGCAGTTGATCGTTTGCTGAAAGTGATTAAGACCCCACATCCAGTCCCAGAAATTTGCCGGAAAGCAGCAATGATACTGGAGAGCCTCGTCTCAGAACCACAGAACAAGAATCTACTTCTGGCTTATGAGAATGCCTTCGCGGAGATACTTCTCTCAGATGGGAAGTATTCGGATGCATTTGCCAGGATTTTGTATGAACTAACCTCTCGACCGAGCAACAAGGTGGCAGCAGCTCGTGGTATATGGGGTGGTATGTAACTCAAAACCTACCTCGGTCTGCAGATTTTGGTGATTTCGCACTTCACACAGCATTTGGAAATCTTGTAAGGTATTCAGTGGACATTTAGCTGTGAATATTATCTAGCCCGTAATCCTTGTAGTTCTTTGTACAATGTTCACAAATTGGTCCGTTTTAGCTGCATCCAAGTTCAATATCTGCGAATTATATTGCTGTGCTAAGTCTTTTTGTAATCTTTCGTGTTTTTTTTCTTTCTTTCCAAAACAAAAAACAAACGTTTGGAACCATCTGTCTCATCGAACTGGATTTTGGACTTATTTCCATATACAGAGTACTTGTCTCCCCGTAAAAGTTTAATCGTCGTAAAGAGTGTCTATTTACAATGGGAATGATGAACACATTCCTTTTGAACTCTGTGGTGCTTGGGTTACGAGTCCAACAAGCTGTACTTTAAAACCTGGTTTTGGTTTCGAATTCCTCTTCATTTTGATCTGTTCGCTTTTTTCAGTTTGTGAGCCACTTACTGGTTTGATTCAGTAAGGGAAAACAGCACAAGTCTGATAACCAATAACAAAAACTTGTACTCTCTCTCTCCCCCATTTTCTCCCTCCTAACAAGTATTGTTATCGCCAAAAAGTTTTTCTTTCCAACGGAGAACAAGGAGAAGCAGAGCTGAATGTATTATTGAGATCCATCTAGTAGGGAAAATACAGCTACTCAAAAAAGTAAGGGGTACCAAAGCCAGAACACACTTATGCCTTTGTTCATTGTTTCGGTTCATTGGAATGCTTACGTGCGGAGTCTATGCCATTTTCTGTAGACTTTGACCTGAACCAATTTTTTGTACTTCGACCAGAAAACATGTCGTTGGCAACAGATGTTTGTGGTCACTTTGAGTTGCCATTGTTGACTGGAGATTTGTTGCATTTGGAGGAAATACAAGGATGCTTACAGTTAACTGTGTTGGTTGTTGATATTTCTCCGAAAATTGGGTCGTGTGATGGTCTCTTGTCCCGAACGAAATACTCCATATGAATAAAGCTAACATTTTGTGACTCTGTCACCAATCGATACAAAAAATCTCTGAGTCGGTTTGACCGGTCTCTCTCTGAGTTTGTTTGACCGGTTTCCCTCACCCAAATCGGCCAAATTTTACTACTTGTAACGGGAGCTGATATTTAGCAGCATAGGTTATATGTATGTGGTTTTGGTGGAATATTCAGTTGCTTGGCAGTACAAGACTCCTCACTTCTTGTTCACAGCCAACGCCTTCTGTTCTTTGTGAGAGCTCACGGGGAAGGTTTGACATCTCAAGACATTATTGACCCCATAATAGTGTTTTACTACTACTTTTAAATAATAAAAAAACTTTGCTATCAACTAACGTAACGGGTTCCATATCCTCCAAAAATTGAGAGACTCAAGGGGTGGTGTACGAAATATTAAACAAAATATTATCTTTAGAAATATTAAACAAAGTACTTTGGTAGAAAACTATCTTTACGGGATAGAGAGATAATGGCTTTCTTTGGTTGAGAGTTTAATTTAGTTTAGTTTTGGTAATGGGTGGAGAGAGAAATAGGGTAATGATTGAAAATAGTCACTAATGACTGACGCCTAACTAAATTTGAACTTCACCTCTCCTTTTTGACTTGAGATCCTCTCACGTAACCCTCATTCACCATAATTCCACTACACGATACAAACCATTCAATTCGTAAGTCTAGGTTGATCGGATATGGTAAAAAACTCAGTCAAATGATATTTAGTCATAAGAGCGATGAACCATTCATTTCTCCTGTAACAATTACGCTTCGTTAGGTAGATACCAATGCCCATTCAATCTAATGTTCGAATAGATCATAACCATTTTAAGAGGCCTACAAAGTTGAATGACACGACTCATCAAGTGAAACTATAGCGATTTCATTTCACATCTCACAATCATATTAATAAGTGATTCGCAGTCACTTCTACTTATAATAAGGTCGAGTCCATAATGAGGTAATTAGGTGGGTTTTGGTCCTTCTAATTTGGAACTTTGGTTAACAAGTACTATTAATGAGTAATTAGGTGGGTTTTGGTCCTTCTAATTTGGACCTTTGGTTAACAAGTACTACTTTCTTTTTCTTTTCCTCTCTCTTTTCAACAAGGAGTACAATGCAATTTCGGCCCGAAAATGGACCCATTCCAAATATCAACCACTAAGTTTGGTCCAAGCTGTTATTTGGACCTGTTTGGGCCCTCTTTCGAGACAGTGCCAGCCCAACATAATGCCGGATCCCTCTATTGTACTACACAATACTATTTTTGGACTCACTCTTTCAAGAACCAGCAAGACTATCAACTCAATTTTAGAACACAACTCCACACACAACATTGTCAATTCGGAGTACTTTCATGCATATGGATCTATATGCATCGAGCAGCTCCGAACATAATAGCGTCCGAAGTTGGGTTTGTAGACGTTTTTTTTTGGTTAAAGAACACCTCACTTTCCAATAATTAAGAGGAAGCTATATATGGACTATGGTACACATGTCTGCGTTTGTTTTTTGACCCCCAAAGGCCAAAACCGGTTTGGGGACCATTCTCTAGAAACCCCATGGTGCACCCTCTCCCTTCCCACCCCCCCGCCCCCCCATCCCTCTCTCTCTCTGTCTCTCTCATAAGTTCAATGATTGTGTTTTTTTATTGAAGTAAACTTTTTGATTTTTTAGTCTCTCTCTCTCTCTCTCTCTCTCTCTCTCTCTCTCTCTCATATCATAAGTTCAATGATTATGTTTTTTGAACCAAAAACCGTGCAACCATTATATTTGGAACCAAAAACCGGTTTTGGGAATCTTTAGCCAAACAAAGCATCGTGTACCGTACTACGTATTTGATTTGGTAGAATTCTGAATAAAACTGTACAGTAGAAAAAAATAAAGTTAATGCACATTTAATTAGGTCGTTCAGTTGCGAATACTACGATTTGCTACATTTTACGATGCATACACAACACACTTTTTTGTGGTTCCATCAGTGACGGATTCTCTTGGTTGTTTGTTACGTCCTTAATTTTACGAGGTTTGTTCCGTATTATTTTGGTCAGACACAAATGGGTGTCGGTAATTAAGCACATAGTACGTGATTACAGATTATTTCAGCTAGCTACGTAATTACTTACGAATCATTTTGGATAAGCAAAGCAAAAGTATGAGCCAAACTTGTACTTTGGGTTTCTCCTTTTAATAATTATTAAGTGAAGCAATCAACAATTGAGTCAAATCAGTGTGGTTGATATGCATGGATTCTTGCACTCCAGCTCCTACCAGGAGTATTTCACAAGCCTTCATTGTTTCACAATTCACACCATCCACCGCCAAGACGTTTGACTCTTGCCTTCGTTTTAATTAGTCCACCCCAACTCGGGTGTGTTTGATAACCCTCTTGGAGGAGGGATTGGGTTTGTAAAGGCGAGGGGATTCCTAATACCTTGTTTGGCTGGCATTTGTGGAAGAGGACTAGCTGTCCCATGGGATTGTTAATCCCCTAAAATGGTGGTCGGTATTAGATATACCGGGGGTTACGAAAGAAAAGTCTAAAGTCTCACATCAATTCCCATCTCAATCCTAGCAAACATGTTATTTACAATCTTACAATCTAATCCTGTACAAAACAAACATGAATAAACGATTCATCTCCTCATTAATAATCTCACCTCATTACCAATCACAATCTTAATCCCACTTTATTACGAATCCCCCCAAAACAATATTTGTTATTAAACACGGTCGGGCAATAGGTTCTAGCCAACTAGGGACGTAGGGGTTTGTTTCCTTTTTAGGCCCATTTTGGATCCCCAAAAAATGATCGGAACCGCTCATTTTGTTTAAAATATTTTGTTTATGGACCTATAAAAAATAAGCTCAATCCGGTATCAATTAGAGTGTGTACGAAACGCTCAACTTTGTCCTAGAATTCAAGCTTGAATTCTAAAGCAAAGTTGGAAGTTTAGTAAATTTTCTTATCGATACTGGATTAAGCTTATTTTTTGAAAGGACCATTAGCAAAGTATTTTAAACAAAATGAGCGGCTCCGATCATTTATTTGAGACTCGAAACAGGCCCAAAAGACATATATACCTGATGTCATATATACGTGATGTATGTATATGAACATATGTACTCATAGACTTTCCGAAAAGAAAGGGAAAGAAAAAGACCACACACATAAAAAAAGAAAGGTAAAGAAAAAAACCACACGCATGAATTTATTGTTGAACAAGTTGCAGGATTGCATCCAAGAATTCATTGACCCACCAATCAACCGGTTTGACTGATAAGAGGGAACCGGCCACCAAACTGAGAGAGAGAGAGAGAGAGAGAGAGAGAGAGAGAGAAGCAAAATCCAGTTTGTTTGTTCAAAGGAATTAATACTCACGATAATGACCAATAAAACAAATCTTAATTTTCACGAGTGCAAGAACGGTTCACCTACAGGATCGAAAGGCATCTTCTTTTCTCTCCTTTTATTAATATAAATATATATATATAAGCAACATATTTTCTTTTATTTGTAGTACTATATCCAAATGAAAGGACAACTGACCTTTTATTTTTGTTTTTTCTGGAAGTCAACTTACAGCACGAGTCGAACCTGACCCACAAGTCATTGTTTGGGTCCAAACCACCCAGCTGTCTTCTTGGGTCCAAATCTAAAATCACCTATGCAGGTGCATGAGTAAGCGGGAGCAGGAGTAGGAGCAGGAGCGGGAGCGAGAGCGCAAAGTGCTTTAAAAAAACATTCCATCTTTTCGAAATTCATAAGAATGATAACTGAGATCGGAAGCGTACGTAGAACGAAGATTGGAAGCGGGAAAGAAAGATCTTTTCGGATGATTACGTCTAACCTAGGTTGAAATAATGTATGATGAAATTTGTTGGGAAAAAAAATGGTTGGAGAGGAAATCTCAAGATTGGGTCCCTCTACCACGTGTTTTGTCCGTGGTTTCAGGGCACTTTCACTTATGTGATCAACCATAAACTATGTTATGTTGACTCGAGTATGAGCTAGTGAGAGGCCTAAAAAATTAGGGATTAGTCTTATCAAATATATAACTAGTTTACCAAAATTGGTCAAAAAGGACATTTTTTTTTAAAATGCTTGTAAGCTATTTCGTAGAATAGAACGATATTACGTGAGATGTATGAGACTGATTAGAGTGTTAAAAATGTTATCTTAATTTAGTTTAAACCAATAATTACGCCCATACATATATAAATGTAGTCAAACAAGAAGCGTTCAATAATAAGTAAGGAAAACATATCCCGTCATCTTCGAGTAATTTTTCTTTTTTGGTGAAACGGAAATTCATCTTTGAGTATTTGATTTTTTTTGTAACGACGATGATTTTATCAGGGTCCAAAACCATTGAAATTTAATACTCCACTAATCATAATTTTAAGTAATTCCTAACATAGAAACAATGACAAACGCATCAATACATGCAATTACAATTCAGAGGTTGGAATAGTAGAATCTAGAGTTTTAATTTTAGAAAGATATCCCAAATAATCGGAACCAGGGGCCCTGCCATGCCCCAAGGTAAACTACGTATGCTGCTGTACCCGTGAAAACGGGCACTGTCCCGACTCCTGTAACGTGATATAAAACCGTTAATTTTGTAGAGCTCAACGGTGCAGAAGTAGAACAACCCTGTAAAAACTTAGACCAATAAGACATGTATAATAACCCTAACAAAGCTTTGCTAAGAGAGCTTTAGGCGGCTGTCGACATTTTCCAGCCTCTTCATTAATTAACTTGTCACGCAATGCCAAGGCCCCAGATAGAGAGCAACAATTGAATATGCAAAGCTGTCAAACCTTGTTGAAGCCTTTTCTGATCAACTTGTCTTTACGTTTCTTCTCATAATCACTGGGAAAAACAGCTGGTTCCATCTTGTGGACACTGCATCCATGTTTATTTCCCACAGAATGGGGCCTCGCCTCACATTGAAAGCACTTTCCTAATTAATGTTGATGGATGTCCGTTGGGCCCCACCCTTTTTTTTGGGGATAATATAGGGTGTTCAGGGTCAGCTTGCGTGCACCTCGGACTAACCCATTCACTCCCTTCCACAACCGTTTCATTTGGTAATGTAGGGTGTCTTGGGCCAGCTTGCGCGAACCCGGGAGTACTAATCCCTACTACACCCTATGGCCGTTTCACATGCTTACGCGTGGGGTGAGGTGACCCTAAGAGTTGTTGACAAGGAGAATCGAACTGGATCAGTTCTTAGAATAGAACAAACACTTAAATTTGGACCAAGACCACTCGACCAACTCTTTCGGGTTTTTGGGCCCCACCCTTCAATCTTTAATCACTGAAATCCATGTGGTTTGTCCTTGTACTTTAATGAAAAAGAGTATTAAAATTTCATGTATGGGATTGGAAAGAAGTAAGAGAAGATTTTCATATGGATATCCCATGTGAAGGGACAATTTGTCTCAATAATAGAGGATTCAATGTGAAGCTTCTTCACCCTTTTTGGGGAAAACTCAAAACTTTTAGGAATCAACAGGTATTCAATTGCTTGTGCTTCCAATATTTTTTCGAGCAATTATTAGTGCTTCTGGTAACCAACAGATCGCCACCACCTAATTTGGATCGCTTTTTATCTCCCAACCACCTAATAAAAATGCTCCCGGTAAATGATTGGGAGAGTATCATGACGTGGACGATGACTCCTGATACTCGAGGAGCGCTAAATATGATATTTGATGAACAAAGTTATTCGAACTCCACTAGTGGTTTTCCGATTCGTTAAAAACTCAGTGCGAGATCAATTTATTTCCTAACAAACTGATGCCACGTTGCTGAGCTTGTTTAAACTCGAACTTCCTACTGTTAGACTCATCGTGTAATTTTCCTTAAAAAAATCAAACCATTAATCAGAGCTATTTGATTAATAAATATACGAAATGACTTCTCTGCAGTTTGGGTTTGAATCGCAGAGATCGAGCAGTTGTATATCGACTGTCCAAATTTGTTACTCCACAACTTACTGGAAAGTTGAAGCACTAATTGATACATAATTGATGCCTTTGGCATTAGTGCTTGCATCCATACTTATTACCCTAACAATAATTTGCCGGCACTAATTAATTTATTGACAAAAGTTGATGTTTGTTAAATTAGTGCTTTCATCTAGTAAAATGTAGCAATTAATCAACCATTCTGGAGTGTATTAACCACAACAACTGTTCAACACTGAGAACCCAAAAAAGAAAATGAAAAAAGAAGAAAACAAAAGAAATGGCAAAGAAATGACTACTTTTTCTTCCCCAGAAACATACCACAATCCAATGTTGTGACCAAAAACAAATATGAAACCCCACCCTAATATAAAAATACCATAATAATGTAAAATTTTAAAAAAATTTATGAAGAAACAATTTGTGCCACTTTAGGCACATGAACAGGGAACTCATGAATCTCATCCATCCAAGGGTTCTTCTCCTTGGCCGGATCGACGGTCCTCAACGCTTTCCAGACAGCGCTGTTACACTTGAAGCCTGATCCGAATGCGATCTGCCACGTCCGATCCCCTCTCCTGATCCTCCCTTTCGCCTCGGTGTACGCCAGTTCGTACCACAACGAGCTGCTAGAAGTATTCCCGAATCGATACAGAGTCATTCTGGAAGGTTCCATATGCCACTCGCTCAAGTCCAAATTCTTCTCCAGTTCGTCCAGAACCGCCCTGCCTCCGGCATGAATACAAAAATGCTCGAACGCCAATTTGAAATCGGGAATGTACGGTTTGATTTTCATTTTGAGCACTTTTCGGGCAACAAGTGTCACGAAAAACAGGAGTTGTTCGGACATCGGGAGGACGAGAGGGCCTAGAGTCGTAATGTTGGTTTTTAGGGCTTCTCCTGCTACGGCCATTAGGTCTTTCGACAAGGCGACCCCGATTTTCTTGTCGTTGTCTTCTTCCTGGAAGACGCAGCCGTAGCACTTGTCGTCCGCGCCCTTGTGGGTGCGGACGGTATGAATGAGTTGGTACTTGGAGCGGCGGCGGTCGGAGGAGCGGTTGGAGAGGAGGATGGCAGCCCCGCCCATTCGGAAGAGGCAGTTTGACACTAGCATTGACCGGTTGTTGCCGAAGTACCAATTTAGGGTTATGTTCTCCATGCTTACTACCAAGGCGTACGAGTTGGGGTGCACCTGTAGTTGCACATGAGAATGGTTGTTAGTAAAACAACAAAATTCTGATTAAGTCACATGGTATGTGATTCTGTGTATGAAATGATTGAGATTTGATTGTTCCATATTTGGAAGGCATTTGAAAAGACTAATGTTTTCAACCTTTTTTTGTCGAGAGTGGTTTTCGCACGCTCGTACTTTATCAAGTAAAAGATTAAAAAATTAGTGCACTTTTGAAACAGAGGGGTGTAAAAATCAATTACGTATCTTTTTTCGATTTTTCACAAACAGTTTAAAGAAGGAAGTGAAAACAAGAGTAGATTTTCTGAAACATAACTCTTTCGTGAAAAAACTATTCACGAAAAAGTCACAAGTTTTCTTTAAAAAAAAACTACCAAATATGTAGAATTGCATAGCAAACATTCTTCCTAATAAACATGGCACTCTAGGTAAACCAAACTAATAATAGAATAAAGAAAAATGCGTATCAAACACAAAATGAGCGGTTCAGATTTAAATATTCTTTCGAAAACTCAGAGTATTCTTTGGGTCACCTTACGCGCACATATGTATTGATTTTACGGTGCGTGAAATTTTCTAAGTAACCTTTTCCAAATTGAAAACAGAGAAAAAACCCAAATCGAAACACATTGGACAAACCTGTAACATTTGTTTGGCAAGATCAATGGAGATCAACCCAGCACTACACCCCATCCCACCAAGATTGTAACTCAAGACATTCCCCCTCAACTTATAATGATTCACCACCATAGCCGAGAGCGACGGCGTCGGATTGAACAAGCTGCAATTCACAATCAGTATCCCAATGTCCTTGGGCTTCACCCCTGTCTTCTCCAACAACGCATCAATGGCTCCAAACATCACCATCTCCGCCTCCTTCCTCGCCTCCGCCATACACGGGTTTGGCGGCAACTCCAGAATCGCCTCCGGGAAGTACGTCTTCTGGCCCAGTCCGGACCTTTCTAGAATCTTCTTCTGGAAGGCCAGATTCTCCTCTGTGAAAGATGCTGCTTGGGCTGACCGCTCCATGAAAAGCTCCCGGGTGCACATACGTTCCGGGTCTGGTTTATAACAAGCGAAGTTTACGAGATAGACCTGTTAGGAAATACTCGTTAGAACACACCATCAAATTTAAAGGGTTGGGATCTTCGATGAAGTGTATGGACAAGCATTTGTATACGTAATAAAGTTCGTGTTTCTTCTGCTGACTCAACATCCTCTCCCGTGATGGTCCCGGATAATTCACATTTTTCTCACAATATAGTGTACTCTTTTACCGGTAGAAGTATCTTTATAGAATCCTCACTTGCGAAATACCTCACCGGGAGGATCTTTTTTTTTTTTGATCCGCACCGGGAGGATCCATTTCCAAAAAAATAGTGGCTATGTTCGTTTGGGTATTTTGATTTGATTTTGTTTTGTTTTCCAATCATTACCCTACTTCTTTTTCCAATCATTACCCTATTTCTCCAATTATTACTTTTTCATCTCTCTCTATCTCTCTCCAATCATTACCCCTATTTCTAATCATTACCCCACTTCTTTCTCCACCTACTATCAAAACTAAACTAAACTAAACTCTCAACCAAATAAACCGATCTTGAGACCATACTTGAATTATAAAATCTAAAAGAGTACGAGAAAACTTAGACTCCGTTCCAGAACACCTTCTTAAAAAATAAATACTTATTTTACATTTTCAAACTTAAAAATAATGTAAACGAAAAATAATTTTTTGATTTTTTTTTACACCTTATTAAAGATCTCATCGAGATCTTTCAAACAAGATTCATATTGCATATTTTTAGATTTCATTAAGCCCTTTATTTTTGATATTGAAATTGCCTTCTTAAAAAATAAGTACTTATTATTGGTTCTGAAACAGGGCCTTATAGTAGATCGAGACACACATCGAAAACTAAAAGGTACTAAGAAAACAACAATACCTTCCTGGGGCGGCTCATGAAGTACAACGTGGCTAGGAAAACCATGAGGGCGGAGCAGAGGACGACGGTGACGAGGTTGAACTTGAGGTGGGACCAGAGGTGGAGCACATCGTCGGGGGTGAGGGAGGAGAGGTGGAGGAGAGAAAGGATCAGGAGAGGAGTGATAAGGAGGTACATGGCGTGGGTGATCAGGTAGTGGTAGCCCAGTTTCACGTACTTGAGCTTGACCGATAAGAGGAAATTCGGGAGGGGGTTCGTTCTGGTTCTTGTTCCCTGCAGTCTGGTTTCTGGGTTCGAGTCGTTCTGATCCGCCATTGATTGAGGAACTAAATCGCACCAAAACCCAGTAATTTGGAGGTGTTAGGGATTATTTTCCCAACGTAGAGATTCAATTTGATGTTTCACCCAATGGGGTTTTTTTAAATATATATATGGAGGTTGGGAGTAATGCCAAGAGAAAATGGAAGAGAAGAGATTGGTTGAAGTTTGGAGAGAGAGAGAGAGAGAGAGAGAGAGAGAGAGAGATGGTTTTTGGAGGGATACAGAGGGGGAGAGTGCCAGGATTTAAAGGGGGAGGAGAGAGAATAGGAGGAGGAGGAGGAGATAGAGAGAGAGGAGGAGGGTGGGGGGTGCAACTACCCCAACGAACTTTTAATTGTGATGAAGTGTGAACAGAAATGGGGCATTTAATTTTTAGATAGACAGCCGGGAAGAAAGCGTGGGGGTTTTCGCGCTAACGTTAGTACTGCTAGTTTTTATGTGCGTTTGACTTAGTCACCCACTGCACTTGTGAGTTGTGAGAGTATGTGTGGTCAAACCCCGGGGTCTGCTGTGCACCTTTGCACAGCATTCACGTGCATCAATTTTCAATCGTTCGTCTGTGCATTGTACTGCCCAACGAACGGATCGGATGGTGCACAGTACCCACAACAGGCCCCTCGCTTTGTTATGTGTATTGGTTAATTTGGTTGTATGTTTGTAGCGTATGCGGGACTCAACATACTTGTGATTACAATAAGTTTGTTTGCATAGGCTTTTCAACACTGATCTTCCATAGATTCTTTTGTGGGGCCCATTTGGGATACCACAAAAATGATCCAACTACTTATTTTTTCTTCAATCGTTCTTTACACGGATCCATGTAAAAAATCAACTTAAATGGATATCGGTAACTACTTTTTTAGAATTCATTAGGTGAACCACGCAGTTTCGCCCTACAAATTCTAAAAAAATATTTACCGATATCTAATTGAGCTAATTTTTTCAGGAAACTTTAAAAGAATACTTTAAGAAAAAAGAGCGATTTAGATCATCTTTATAGGACCCCAAATGGACCCCGCAAAAAATATGTGTAAGATCTGTGTTGAAAAGTCTGCGTGCATAGCAGAATATATTGCTTGTGATTATATGTATTTGTTTATCCGATGATATGTGTACTCACCACGGTGCATAAATTGCTGCGCAGAGCCTATTTATTTAGGGTCATGCACAAATGAACCAAATCCTTCATTAATATTTAGGATTGTTAGTTGTGTAGTTACCTAAAATAATGGTGGAGGACCTCCATCTTTAGATTTTAGTATAGCAATAAAGGCTAAGTTGGGTTAAGTCCCTGGTTTTTTTCAGGAAACAAAGAGGCAAATGTCACACCATCCATGTACGGAGCATACAGAAAAATGAGAAACCACAACTGCCACATGCCAAGATGCTCTGCTGCCTGCAATTAGGTGAAAACACCAAAAATCCAAACGCCAGAAACAAATAGGGGTACTTAAATGTAGATCCTCCAATTAATCTAGTATAGGTTATGCATTCATCCCGTCCACTCTCTAATGGCATTTTTATTTTACTCCGCAACATAAATTTAGTGGCAGTGAAAGTGGTAGTGTTGATAGAGTAACTCTCCAAATTAAAAACGATGGGGATGGAGATTGCAGTCGATTTGGTTTGGGGCTGGTGTATGTTTTTTTGTTTTTCTGTTTTGTTTTTTCAGGTCCCGGAGGTTTGCTGTTGTTTGGGGTGCTTGGGGTTTTTGCAAGTGTTTTGGGGTTTTGGCTGGTGGTTGCTGATGGTGGAGGCGTGGATCTTTGGGGTTGTGGCTCGCAGCGACAGTGGCGGATCCGTTGCGGCGGTGATCGGGTGGTGGGCTGGTTTAGGGTTTTGGTTCTCTATGGTCTCGGTTTGGGCCTAGAAGTTAGGATTTCATTTTAGGTTTTGATTTTGGTTGGATTGGTTTCTTACCAACCATTGGGTTCCTTAGAGTTTTTCCTCCTGATTTGGGCTCAGCTTGTTGAGCTTAAATCAATTTCCTCCGTGTGATTAGGAGATGAGGGGCTTGGGTGGTCAAGCCGGTATATTCAAGCCCCTATATACCTCTATATTTTTGTGTTATGAGTTAATGAAAATTATTTTTGCTGATAAAAAAAAAACCGATTAAGTAACTCGTGCAAAACTTGAGTAGTTCTTAAATAGGGGAGCAATAGCACTTATCAAGAAGCGAGCTTTTAAGTACTTTTGCTCAATGATTAGCGAGGGGAGAGATTGCGAACAATGTAACACATGGAGTACAAGCGCGATGGATCAAAGGTCAGAGTGCTTCGGAAGTGGTGTGCAATTAATTATAAGATACTGGCAAAATTCTGTCGTACTGCTACAAGGTCAATCTTGTTCTATGGCACGATGTGTTAGGTTACTAAGAAATAACATACGAGTAAAATGCTCAAATAATTAAGAATGGTGATATGGATGTATTACTGAAATAGTATGTTGCCAACTTTTTCTCTCTTTTCATTGTTGTCTATTCTTGTACGACCATTTTCTCCGTTTAGTTGTCGGGAATGTTGTGTTAGAAATTGGTTCCCAAGAGAAGTAAAGTGAGGTGAAGTAATGAAAAAGAAACTCTTCATAAAATATTGCAGGAGAATAAGAATTTTATCCTTTTGGCAGGACTTCTTAATGGGAAAATTGAAGTTGTGTTTCTTACAACTTTTCTGGTAATTGAACAAGCAGAAAGTTATGTGAGATAAATAATACCATATCAGTATACGCAGCGGAAATATGATCAAACTAACCTCTAGCCATTGTTGTTCAAATTGAACACCGAACACGCACATATTAGATCTAGGTGTCTTCTAACCTATGCATGACTTGAGTGATGGATACCATAGGCTACATATCCATGCTAGGTTAGGGACCATCTATCTCTTTATAAAAACCTTATAGTTTCCTTCCATAAAAAAAACCAATTAAACTAGTATAATGATGTAGGTGGAAAAACCAAAAGCTTCTTAAAACCACCGCTTCATCATCAATGGAAGTGGACACTTCTATTAATCACAATGTGACTAAGTGGACTCTTAAATATTTCTTACAAGTTATATAGAAGAGTTGATTTTTTTCATCATTTCTGTACAACTGAACTAGGCTAAATTACTCTCTCTCTCTCTCTCTCTCTCTCTCTCTCTCTCTCTCTCTCTCTCTCTCTCTCTCTCTCATGGTGGTTATTAGTTGTTTTGTCAATAAAGATGTATAATAAGAACACATATACCAAGGGCCGTTCCAAAAAAAAAAAAACTAGATAACAAGGAAATGGACTAGCCAACTAGCTAGAATTTCACATTCATCGATAGCTTGAATTTTAATTTATTGCATTTCCAATGTTGAGCTCATAGACAATTTGATTTCCACACGATTTCCATTAACGGCCAAGCAAAACGAGTGGCAGCCCTTGATATATCGCTGTCCCAAACAATGCCCATTGTGAACCCATGTTGTACCATGGTGAAAGCTCCTTGTTCATCAATGGCGGCTTAATTGTCAAAAGGTCATGTAGCAGGTACAGCCCATGATAATTAATCCTACACGTACACAAGAGATGAAACGGTTGGGTTGACAATAATTATTAAAACGGTACGAAGCCAATCATCAAAATAGAAATGGTTGTAGCTAGTACTACAGCTCTCGATCGAAAGAATTGTTCTGGTCCACTGGACCGGAGAGAAGCCTTTCCCTACAGTAGAGCTCGGAACAACTGTGCGTGCACTAGGAAAGGGCATCAGAATAGAATAATGGTCGTAAATAGTTTGTGAGAATTTAGGTATTTCGTGGAAATCTGTTCTTTAATTTGTTTGGTAACAACAAAAAAATATGCACTTGTGATACCAATTTTCCTTTTATTTACTTCCTTGCAAATTCAGACATGGCATGTATGAGATCAAGCCTATTGACGACCCAAATCCAGACTTTTTCTTCTTCTTTTTCCTTCATGCATTTGGCTGATTTTCGGTATGGAGCATTCAGTTTTGTTTTTTGAAACAGCAAAAGATATTTATTAATCTTTATAAAAGATTACAAAGATTAAACAGATCAAGGGCACACCAATATGGAGCATTCAGTTCTACTCGATTGATTTTATTTTGAAAACGAAAACGGTTAGACATATAAGACATCGAAACTACTCGTAACATTGCAAACGAAACAGTTGCGTATATCAAACGGTTAGGTATATAAAACTAATTGCATGCAATGGGAACAAAACTACGGAACTGAAGACCCTATAGTGCAGGGCTGCGCTACTATAGAAAACCATTACTTGCGGCAAAAAAGAGAGAGGGGAAACATTCAAGCAGAGAGAGAGAGAGAGAGTGGACTACATAAATTCATCAGAAAGAAATATATATGTGCCATTTTATTTATTAGCGTCCCAAAAGTTTGACTGCTAAGGTTATTAACCATATATACACTAGGTAAATGAAAATCAACCACACAAACGTTTGACCAATTTTCCTTGTAAGTGTATTTAGTTTTAATTAATTGGTAAGTACACAATTCAAATATATATAGTATAACCTGGCTAGGACTACAAATGCATTCAAGGAAGTTAAATATTAAGCTGTAAGAATTTGACCTAATCACTAAAAAGTAATTAAGTAAACTTACTAAAACGTAAATATCGAGATCACAGTGTGTTTGACTTGTGGTAATTGTAACCGGAATTAGGTTTTTAAATATTTACAGTTCAGAGGGTCAGAATAGATGTCCATCACGTAAATATAATTTCCCAGACTATGGGTTATATAATTGTACTCCTTCTACGAGATGTGCAGTATTATTTATTCTAGGACATGTGTGAATTTTAATTCTCATATTTGATAAACGAAAAAAAAAATGTTGAGTCTTCATAAAATATTGTGATGATTCATCACTTACAGGCTTATGTTTTTAAGTGAGAGTTCATTCAGTCTATATTTGCCCCAAGTGCAGTTACACCCTAATGGGTTAGGCCTTGTGCAAGTATGGATGACTGCGCTCTTATGAATTTAATTTAAATTAACATAAATTTAGAAATTTTGTTCTTATTTAATTTAATTTTTTTTTGTATTTGTTAGTTTTGTGCCAAATTTTTGTGGTTATTGATTCGTCTCGACGAGAGAAATCGAAAAAGTAATTATATTTACTTTTACCCAAGTATTTTGATAAATAATTAACCACTTTTTAGGCAAAAAAGTGACTTTTTTGGTAAAAAAAGGTTATTTCTCAAAATACTTGGGTAAAAGTAAAAGTAAATTTTTTTACTTTTGCAATTCGTCTTGTCGAGACGGATTAAGAACCCAAAAAATTTGGCGCAAAACTAACAAATATGAAAAAAATTCAAATAAGAAAAAAACTTTCAAATTTAAATTAAATTTAAGTTAAGTTCATAAAAGAACAGTCACATCAAAAATGGATCATACATGATACTTTGGTACGAAAATTTGGCACGTATTTTACCAGTCATATCATAGAGTAATAAGATTAATTAGTAATAAACACATAGGCGAACATCACCTAGGATTGCAAACGAGCCAAACCGAGCCAAATTTAAAATGTTCAAAATTGTTTGTTAAATTTTTAATGAACTTAGGCTCAAGCTAAAAAAAATTGACAAGCTGACCTATCCTAAGTTTGAGCAGAGACCGAGCTTGTTCCTTAGTCATAAAGAGCAAAAAATATCATATGGAGTATTTCTTTTTGCATACATGTTCAAAGTTGTAAATAAAATTTTGCTTACGTACATAAATAAGTTCATATATATATATATATATATATATATATATATTTACAAAAATTATAGAGAATTAGTTTAGATATATAAAAGTATTTTTGGATTTAGTTTCCGCCTCTAGTTGTTTCGATTGTATCCGTATTTGTAAAGTTAACGTATACTGGTAGTAGCATGCGTTTGTTCTCTATATACCTATATAATTAGCTCATTTGTGTAGTAAATGAGAAATGTTTTTTTGCACACTCCTATTTATTAATCACTGCCTCCTTTTTGTTTTTAGAACTTATGTAATTTTGTTCTCTCAAGAAATTAAAATAGCATGTGATTTCATCAAAACAACTAAATAATACGAAAATCATTTCTGACATATATAAGTAATACGTATAGCCCATAAAAAAAAATTATCCGGTCCGCAGAATAATAAATTTAGAAGAATGTCTTTAACAAATATCGAAATTATTATTCAGATTTTTTTATAAAAAAAAAAACTAATTGGCCCTCTTCATCTCGATCCATACTTTGAATGGATGTCGAATGACAGAGGCCTTATACTAATTTCTGTCCCTCTTAATAATAAATGCTTGTAACCTCCAACAAAGAACCGCCATACCAACTGGCAGAAATTAAGAAAGAATACTCCTAGAACGTATGATGGGGCCCAAACAAAGGAGCTGGAGAAGTACTAGACAAGAAATTCAAAATCCACACGAAACCCACCTCTCACCCTTTCTCTTTCTTTTCCAAACAAATCATACACCTGTCATTAATCAATTAATTATTTAGCAAATTAATGCAATTTGGAGAAGCAATGCTATTTTTATTTTTATTTTTTTCCATTCTTTGAGTGCTCCATATATAGTCCTAAGTTTAAGGAGCTACCCCTAAATTATGGGTCCAAGTTCTAGAGTTTGATAATTTAAATCTATTAATTATATATCTCCTATAATAAATATAAGGTCAGTGGCCTAAAATTTGATACATAAAGGACCAGGCTAGTAGGCCTCTTGGCTGGCATTTGTTGGGCTAAACAGGTGGAGCATTTAGTTCAACCTTTGCGGGGATACAGGGTAAGGTGGACGATTTTGGTTGTTTATTGATAAAGATTTTTGGGGACGTTGTTGCCTAGTAGAACTACTGTATGTAACTTATCGCCTTGAAGCTTAGGTTGCGTGCATTTTTCATCGGGTTATCGCCTTGTCATCCTTCACCATGTTATCCATCGCCCACGATATAAGTGGAAGCGATTGTTTGTGTGCTTAGTCCATGGTTTTTTTTTTATGCAACATGATAGTTTTGTATATAATATTCTTGTCGGTATAACAGCTACGCACACCGTTTTTATATCGAGATTTTTGTTTTTGTTAGTGAAATATTTTTGATCCGCGTTAGTGAATTATATGTGATGTATACAAATTTAACCCAAATATAATACAAAATGAAAAGACAGGGTCAAAAAGACACTAAGAAGTTAGTCGGAGATGTTTATTCATTTTGGGTCTTAAAAATTGAAGTAATTAATTAGCCATCCTATTTGGCCTACTTATTTAGGTGTCCATCCTATAGACTTTAAATACTTATGTTTCTATCCTCAAAATCTATTATTACCCATTATAACCCTGTATATTAATATATATATATATATATATATAGTGTATTTCTATTCTATTTTTTGGGTTTCCTGATATTTTCGTTTCCTTTCAAACAGGACTACCCCTACAATTTCTCCATTACTAACAGAATCCCATCCCGATCGTTTTTCCTATATCTAGGAAGCCCATCCCACAATTTCAAACAGTACTCATCCTATAATACCTCCATTTCAAACAGATTTCGGATTAGTTCCTAATATATCGTTCACTCCACCGATCGTGAATTTGAGTTTTAAACTTCCAACAAACTATCTCGGATATACTCCATTTCAAACAGATTTAGGATTAGTTCCTAATTTCTCGTCCACTCCCCCATTCGTGAATTTGAGTTTCAAACTTCCAACAAAGTAGTTTTTTGGTCCTATATATAACGACATGCAATTTCAGACGATTTGTGCTGGGAGAAACTATTTGAAATTGGGAGAAAGCATTTGAAATTGGGAGAAAGACTTCTTCTTTTACCAGGTATGAAATCCCCCAACCTTTGTAGTTGATTATTTTCCTCCTCCGTTTGTTTCTTATAGCACAGTTTACGAGCTTTTCGTCCTCCACTGCGATGTCGATGCCATTGGTGGAATTGTAGCTGTCCATGAACACCCGATCGACCGTCGCCGTCGCTGACGGGATGGTGGTGGTTGGTGCTGTTTTACTATGTTGTTCAAACATGGTGGTCAGGGATGAGTGATTAGGGGTTCCTCTGCCATTTCTGTACGTAGGAGGGAGAGTGAGAGTGAGAGATGTCTAAACCAAAGTACAATCTACCAGTTATTTTTTGTTTCTCGTATGTTTTTTTTTGTCATGTTATTTAATTGATCATGTTTTCTATATATTCCACGATCAAAATTTATAATGCTCAAAACTTACCAAGTTTGAAATCTACATTATTCAAGTTTTGATAGCATCGTTATACATTCACCATTTTTGGTCGTTTGTTATCTTCCTTTTGTCATGTTACTAAACCCTCACCATTTGTGCCGATGTAGCAGCACCCGTGCAACATGATTGGTTAGCATCAAACTCACTTGTATCATAGCATATCAGTTATTTTTTTCCGTCTGGTGGTTAAAACTTCCTTAATGTATTATGTTTACTATATGCATATCATTAATCTATCATGTTTATTTAAATGTACCCAGTGTAACCCGACTTAAATACTACTATTTAAAATAGGATCATATTTATATCTTGACGTATCAAACCCATCACATTCAGCTGACACATTTGTTGTATTTTATTTTGCAATGGCAGTACACATTTGCAATGGAGGGTGGATTGATATTGGCTTGTAGGTACAATGAGAAGTTTGCCGCCATAATGATTAACAGAGGAATGAATTTTGGACAGGTGGTGCATAAGATATGCAGCAAGTGGAGTGATCTCGATCCAGAATCGATCATGTTGAGTTACTCACTCATTGGCAGTGAAAACATAGTTTTGGACAATGACGAGGATCTGGGGGCATTGTTTGGGATTGTACAGACTGCAGGGATTGAGGATATTGAAGTTCTTGTTCGAGATGCAACACAAGAACTCGGTATGGGAGAGGGTAGGAATGGAGCGAATATCAACTTGCTTGGGTCAATTGGACCAATAGGGTCACAGTCCATTGGTTCAGGTGTGGGAACACAAGTCGAGGCCTGTGACATGGTCATACCGTCATTTTTCACTCATGAAAAAAGGGTGCTTAAGTCTGCTCAATGGGCAGAAGGGATCACCAATGTTGGACAGAGATTTGAAGGAGGTGTTAGTCAATTTCGTCAAGTACTTCGCAAATACGCGATTGAGAGGGGCATTGAATATGTATTGGCCAAGAATGACAAGGAGCGCGTGACGGCTCAATGCAAGTATAGGGTGGAAGGGCCCTGTAAATGGGAAGTGCATGGCAGGGTTTGTAAGGCTAATGGTTTTTTCTTCGTCAGGAGATTAAATATTTTCCATAATTGTGGTCATGTTTTGAGGACTCCCAAGAACCCGCGCGCCACATCAGAATTAATTGGCAGTTTGGTTGTTGAGGATGTGCGTGCCAAATCCAAGAAGAGGCCTGTTGATGTGGTTACGGATATGAAGAAGGATTATGGGCTTGATGTAACTTACCACCAAGCATGGTGGGGGGTTGAAAAGGCAAGGGGTGATGTGTTTGGCGATTATGAGATGTCATTCTCTAGTCTGAAGTGGTATGTTAGTGCAGCAAAGAGTACGAATCCAGGCAGTCATATAGAGTTGGAGATTGATGAGGAAACGAAACGTTTCAAGAGGTTGTTCGTTGCATTTGGAGCGTGTATCAGTGGGTTCAATCACTGTCGGCCCTTGCTGTTTCTGGATGGTACGCATCTAAAAGGCAGGCAGAGGGGTCATTTGCTTGCTGCAACCGGGAAGGATGGCAACCAAGGTACGATTAATTTAGTTTTTTCGTCCTAATCTCATTTGTATCAAATAAGTCATGATGATCATTATTCCATATCAATAAAGAACTCATCTATATTACATTACAGAATAATAACAAAGTAGTTGTAATTCCGAAATAAACAACCATTACATGTAGGAATCACTGTAAAAAAAATTAATAATGGAAAATTGGCATACAACAGAAAATATGACAAAATCTTGTGAATACTTCCACCAAATCAATACGCTTATTCTTTAACGAATACTTCCACATTATCATATCACTTATTCATTATGGTATAACAGTTGTGTTATTATGTGTGTTTGGGACAGGTATATTTCCGCTATGTTATGCTGTTGTCGATTCAGAAAATCACGAGAACTGGTTATGGTTCCTCAAACATTTGCATTCTATTCTCGCAGCTGATAGAGGGATCACTTTTGTATCCGATCGGAACCAAGGTTTGCTGGAAGCAGTGAGGATGGTATTTCCAAACTCATGCCATGGATATTGTCTGTTCCATTTGAAATGGAACCTAAGACACCATCTTCGGGGTACACAACCTGGGTTTAAAGCATATTTGGTTAATTTGATGCTTAGGTGTGCTTATGCGCCTACTCGGGAGTTGTTTTATGATAATATGCGTAATTTGATAGCATACGGTGGCAATCGAGTGAATGGGTTCCTTTCAAATTTACAGCCACAACACTGGGCCAATGCATTCTTTCCCGGTCAGCGTTATGGAGAAATGTATTCACACGTTGCTGAATCTTTCAATTCGTGGATTGAGGAGGAACGTTACCTTCCGATCAAACCCCTTGTGGACGCCATCCGGGTCAAGGTAATGAATCTTATTGTTGAAAGGAGGGAAATTGCAAGCAAGTGGGCTGGAAAGATATGCCCCCAGATGGACAAGAGATTGACGGATTGCTTCTATGACTCTAGGACTTGGGTGGTCAGTGAATCAGGGTATGGTGTTTATGAGGTGCACGCACAGCCTACTGTTACTGTTGATATTGGGAATCGCAGCTGCTCATGTAAACAGTGGCAGCAGGATGGCTTCCCATGTTGCCATGCCGTTGGAACGATTACCTCTAGCGGCAAATACCTTGTTGACTATGTTGATCCATACTATTATTCGCAAACATTTCGTGATTCGTACTCATACTCAATCTCCCCTATTCCTACTGTGTGGATGCCCCAACGACCAATCGATGAAGATGTTGTCCTGCCTCCTTTGAGCAAGAAACCCCCTGGTAGGCCTAAGAAAAAACGTATACCATCTAGGGGGGAGCCCACAGAACAGATTAAATGTGGGAGGTGTCACAAGTTTGGCAACCATAACCGAAAAACGTGCAAAGAAGCTATGTATTGCTGATATGCATTATAGGGATAATCCCTACTCCGTAGGTCATTTTATTTCAATCGTTGTTAGAACTTAGTTTTATGAGTGGTTTTCTCGTATGTTTTGTCCTAGACCATGTTTTCCTGCTAATAAATGGTGGCATGTTGCTTGAATAAATGGTGGCAGGTTTTGTCCCTGTCCTTTTGGAGATTCTCTTATGTTCATTGTTTATTGGCTTCATTTTTTTCAGATGTTTCTGTAATCAATATGTAGATATTATGATTGGATAGTCTCGTATGTTTTGTCCGTAGACCATGTGGTCCTGACTAACTTTCCAAATTTTTCATGACAATTTCTGAATATCATTGGCATGATTATGTCATGATTATTTCGTAGTGAAGTATGAACAAAACTTGTGCTTTTGGAGATGGTTTCATTTTTTTCAGATGCTTCTGTAATCAATATGCAGACATTATGATTAGATAGTTGATCATTTTTATACCATTGTCATGACAACTTACCAAATTTTTCATGACAATTTCTGAATATCATTGGCATGATTATGTCATGATTGTTTCATAGTGAAGTATGAACCAAACTTGTGCTTTTGGAGATGGTTTCATTTTTTTTCAGATGCTTCTGTAATCAATATGCAGACATTATGATTAGATAGTAGATCATTTTCATACCATTGTCATGACAACTTTCCAAATTTTTCATGACAAAATTTGAATCTCATTGGCATGATTATGTCTGTCATGATTGTTTCACAGTGAAGTACGAAACAGAACTTGTGGAATTTTACACCATGATAGTGACAATATTTTGAACTTATGGAATCTTTATCTTGTATTCAAGGCAATACATTTATAATAAAACTATCATGAGATTATGTTCTCATCAATTTGACATGAAACAGTATGCAGAATAAAGAGACAATATCGCCAATTTTAACAAGTGCTACCCTTCATAAGTGATTTCGGAAATGATTCTAATGAAATAATTTTTTGATTTGTATTAAAATACACTAACTGTTTACGTCTTTAAAAGTTGAAAGTTTAACCTGTCTTCCAATCATTTCAATATTTACGTACAACGGACAGAGTGTGAAGAGAAATTACACCATGAACAAGAACATATATAACTTGGTCAAACAAAATCATGACCAAATTTCTAACCCCATATGCCATTTGAACTGTTCTACACAACATGCCATTATAAAAAATTAGAATAATCCAGGTAACCAATGAAACTTGCCAAAATCCCAACCTTGCTATTAATACTATATTCATATGTCTGAATTGACCATCTAACAAAATAATCCCAAACAACCTTCAACCGATTCACATTCTTAAAGATGTCAAAAAATGGTAGGCATCAAGTTAGGCTTGGCATTGTACCAAAAACTACTACAAACTTTTAGCATGCCGCTCCACTCCAACATAATGTCGCATTAGGGACTAATTTGCCATTTCCATTTCAAAATCCTCCAAATGTTTTTCCAATGTCCATGAACAACGGTCATCATTCAGGAACGCATGCAACATGTTGGACCGCATCTTACGGCATTCTCCTGTTGGAAACTTCAACGCAATGGACTCATTTCGCATGTGCTGGCGAATAATGTAGCAGACTATAACACCGCAGTCTAGGCTGGAACCAAAAAAAAAAAAAAAGATCGAATCAGTAATCACGTGGGTTTCGCGCAAGTAGCATACGTGGACACATTAGGTGAAACACTCACCTACTATCTCCCTGTTGGGGGCTAGTCTCAACCTGTTCGATACTTTGGCAGTCTTGTGTACAAAGCAGTCCCAGTGTTTTGCTCTTCCAGTAAGTCTCCAATTGATGTTTCTGACACACGGCAACAAAAAAGAACAATTACAAGCTAATTTATCGTGTTCAGTATCATAAAACTTAATTAATGAGAACCAAGTATACCAATTGCACCGCAACCTCACAATTACTGTCCACACCAGTCCTCGGCCTTTTCGAATTGTAGAACTTCCAACTCCCTTCCTCAGTATCAAGTATAAGCAATGTCCAATGAAACCCGTGGTGGATCGGAAACAGCAAGTATCGATAGGATCTGGTTTTAGGCATCATTTTTCCAAGTAGTACAAGGCGTTCTTCAGGGGTCTTCTCCCCAAGTAGACCCTGAACCCAACAAAAAAAAAGTTACTGATTGTTTTGTGATTATATCACGATTAAATTCAAAAGCATCGTAATAAGATTGTCACAACTCACCAAGAAGGTCCAGCTGAATACGTACGACATCTCATTATTCATTTGGGTCCCATCACCTTGTATGTCACTGGCTCTCCTCTGCTGCTCCAAAAAAAGTACCTCGGAATACGCATCAATAACCTGATATATTCCTCATTTGTCATCCAACAATCATGATCAATTCATAATTAATTGATCCATGTGAAATATATCCTTAGATTACTTACATTGCCGGACATGGCAGATTCTTCAATCAATTGCCTGATATCTTCAACCCAAATGTTACTCCCTAATTCTGAACCAGTCCAGATGCACGAGCTACACACAACAATCAAAACATTATCATATATATACCTAAACATATGATTAACAAATTTATTCAAGTTTTTAGAGAAATAATTACTTGCTATATGCTTCTGTCCAAATCTGGGTTAGCTTCTCTTTGTCCTCCTTTAGCATATGACGATATACCTTGTTCGTTTTGAGACCCCTTATTGGATCAGGCTTCTTAAAAACTTGTTTCGGACCTAGGATGATATTGTCAACATCAACCACACCTTCGTTCCCCACTTCTTGATCAGACTTAACTGATCTAGTCATGTGTCTTTGTCGTTTACTGGGGTACACATAATTATCATTTTTGGTTCCTTTCCGCACCTTCGCTTTAAGGTCCTTAACCATGGAACGTTGTCGCTCCTCCTTTGACATTGGCCTCGAAAGTTGCGTGACCGAGTGAACTACTGCCTCATGAAGCTCATCCGACAGTTGATTGTTCTCAGCCATTAGCTTCAAGATTGTTTCATGCATGCTGACAATTTTATCTTCCATAGTCTGTATGTCTCTTGCATGTGTTTCATCTTTCCATTTCATCTGATCCTTCAATAGTGTTATGTGTTCACGGAGATCGAAAACCAGTTGCGCCTTTTTAGAATCGATGGCTTCTTCGTTTGAGTCATCCTTGTTCTGCTTGGTGATATCCAAAACTGTTTTATTAGTCCGGTCATTATCTTTTTCATGAGTGTTGGCTAAGCAAGAAATTTCTTCGTCCCATTTACGTCCTGCCGGTGATAACCCATCATTTCCTATGGGGGAGCATGGCGCATCCTCAGACGATAGTGAATCTTGCACAATATCTACAATGACAGGTGCCTCTCCAACCACAGTCCGATTGACACTTGCATCCCTCTGAATAACCTATAAATATGGAAATACGCATAAAAAGAGTAAAATGTAGTACCATCAAATCGGTGGAGTAATTATTCTGACGACAATGTATCATAGGCATATTAACCGTGAATGAAAAAATAAATGGTGATTTTACTCATAGATCAATGATGAAACATTCATGCAAAATAGATGATTTATTTGCCAATCATACAATGCAAATTTGTCATTTTAACTATTTTTAACAGCCTACATGATCAATTTACCCACATATGATGATAAACATATACCGCACATATTATGGTCCGCAAAATTCACCATGATTATGAAAAAATCCACGTCTTATGTTGAGTTTGGTAATAGTACCATGAATTCAGGTCATACAATCCTTAAAAATATATCATGCCATCACGGTCCAACTACTTAGTCATGTACAATACTCATCACAGACCGACAAATTTACAATAAGAATGCCAAATACTTTAACTAATTTCCACCATGAATGTATGAATATTTAAAAGATGGCATACACACCTGACTAGGCTTGAGGTTCTTCAACCCACCAATTTTATTGAATTTTGTCACCATGGCTGGAATACTCCATTTGATGATTCCTACAGGGTTGTCTGAATGAAGAGCCTTCACCACATTTGTACGTTCACAGATCCAATACTACAAAACACACATACATGGTACACTAATAATTCACAATCCTCAATAATTCCAAAACCAAACCAAATAAAGCTTACAAACTTACCAGCAGCGCAGTAACACAGCCCTTCACTCTCCTTGGTTGTTGGTGTTTTTTCCTTATCGATGACATGAGTTTATCTAATATGGCTCTCTTCCAATCATACGACTTCATCCTTTCAAAATCCTCGACAATTTGCAGGTAGGCCCAACTAACTGTAGTAGCAGTAGGGAAGAACAATGCATGGCAGAGGTGCAAACAAAGCAACCTCGCAACATCTTCCACGTCTTCCTTACTACTCCCCGATGCATACTCAAACATCTTGTCTTTTAGTGATTTACTTGTAAACCTGTCATCGTTGATCTTACGTCTTCCAGCCATCTTCACATCCTCTTTGCAGCAGTATTTGATCTTGACGTATTCGGTCCCGCATGATATGCCAAATATCTGACCAATGTCATCCCGTGTTATGCCCACTAGTTCATTTCCGAGGCGAAATTTATTTGTGGCCGAATCATATGCATTGATTATTTCGATAATCATTTTATCACTCTTCCTACAGTGTCTAGGTGAGAGATTGTCCTTAAGAATTGCCTCGAAAATACCCCAAAATGGAGTGGTCATCAATACTTCTTTGTGACGATCGCTCAATTTCAATTCTTTAATCAACGGTATTACGCCTCCAAGACTTGACCTGAATGCTGTCTCCCGAACTTTCCCCTCATTCATCCTTGACTTACCAATCTTGACCCTCCCTTTAACATTACCAGATTTGGTACGCTTTGATGATGATGCCTGAACATTTGGTGTGTTCTTTTCAACATTCAATACAGCAAATGGATGACTCATTTTGGTATTCAGTGGTGTACCTGCAATACCAAAAAAAAACACCATGTAAATGGTTTATCCTAGTCACGTAAAACTGTCATAAAGTAGTTGCAATCTTATTGACTACCCCATTTTTCCATATCATTCATGATACAATAATATTATGCAATTCTCAGCCATTATACGCAACGTTTCCTTTATGAATGTGTCATGATATGTATGTAACTTGATCATGTTAAAATATTTAACCCATGCTCTTACCATGTCTTGACGGACGTGCCATTCCAATCTTGACCCTCCCTGTACCATTACCAGATTTGGTATGCATCCTTGAGGATGGCCGAACATTCGGTGTAATACACCCAATATTCAATTCAGCAAATGGTAACCTCATTATGGTCTTGGGTGTCGTACCTCCTACAATAATAAAAATTTTACCATGAGAATCTGTCATTCTAGGCTTGTACAAATGTAAGAATCTCAACAAATACCCCATCTTTAAACCTCATTTATGCTACAATTTGAATGTGTCATTATTATGTATGCCAATTTGTTGGGACATGATACAATATGCTACTTGATCATGTAGAAACATTAGTGAATTTACCGTGAAATATTTCACGACAAAATTAACAAATTTCCAAATACCATCTGGATGTGCCATGATTTATATGTCAATTTATTTGCTAAGATACATGATGCATTTCACATAGTGATCATGTTAGGCCCTTTTTTAGGTACCATACTATTCACGACAACAATTGCGTAACTATTTGAGAGCCTTATCAATTGAACTTAAAAACACACATGAATCATGACCATAATTGTCCTTAAGGTAATTGAACTTAGGAATCCCTGTACAATTCAACTTAACAATCCTCATCAAACATGACAAAACAATCCTCTTACCTTCTACATCCCATGAAATATCCCCACGGTGATGTGTCTTACCCTTCGAGGAAGGAATTTGATCAACCTTTGAATATCTTGTCCTTAACGTAGTCCCCGATGTGACCTTTCTAGGGGTACCTCCTGCAATAATGAATAGTGACCATCATTATATTGGATAAAATAGTTTACCATGTATTCAACACAACCATATATTCTCCCAACCTTTCATTTCGACCCACAAGGGAACTGTAAACCAAAATCATGAAAATAATAGGATGGCAAACCTTATGTTAAAGCAGCAAAGATGATCAATTGTCTGTTAAAAATTTAACATGATCAATACTATAATGCACTGCTAACCCATCATCTGAAACACATCAATTATCATGACCACATAAATTACCATACAAACCATGACACAATCATAAAGCATCAGCATAGAAAACCTTACACAAGGGGATTTCATAAACAACCAACCCTCACTGTGCACTCTTTTGTTCAATATGAGCAAAAATCTTCTTCATAAGTCAAAGATAAACTTCATAGCAAGTCATGACAAAAATCGCTAACATGTTCTACAAGATGCAACTTGATCATGTTAAAATTATAGAAGATTTCGAAACACACATACCGAAACCACAACAAATGTTATTTGTTATTTGAGATAAACCTTAAAAATGAAAAACGACCATACACATAGTATAAAAGGACGAAGAGCGGGGCTGCGGGGGGAGATATTTTTATTCTTTCCAGTAGGTTTCTTACGGACGAAACAACAAAAGAGGGGCGGTGATATCTTCTTCGGCAGTACTGTATTCAGACGGAAAAATACAAAGAACGGGGGCTACCGATAACAGTAAACGAAGCTTTTGTTCCGAATTTGTTTACTTTCTGTCCGGGTTTTTCCTTAAAGTTTTGATGATTTGTTCAATTACTCGCACTTCATTAACTTGATTTAGTTTCAGTTCTTTATTACATGACAAAATCGGGTAACATACAAACACATATTCCGAAATCTTGTCAATATATGGTGAAATCGAAACACACCCGCAAGTCATGACAAAATCCGCGAGAACAACAATATACAGAAAAACCCATGAATGTAGAAGAGAAATCGCAACTTACTAGTTTTAGCCATTGTTTTTTCGATCAGGGTTTCCGATCAGAGTTGTCGGAATGGTTGGGTGGCAGAGTGTACTTCATGATTTTTGAGCAAAACAACTTCAAAAGAGGGGTTTTCGTCCCAAGGTATCCTTCACTCCGCCAGAACGGGATGTAACGCTGACGAGATGGCCGAACGAACAGGACCTGTCGTCCTTCTTTTCCGATTCACCTTTCTTCTCTTTCTGCCGTCCTTTTCCGGTTTCCACAGTTTTCCTTTTTCTTAGCTTTTTGAACGAAGAGTTTATATGGGGATTGGAAAGAGTGGGTTTGTATTTGGGATGGAATGGGACCATGGCAAAAAAAGTTGCCGTGTATATATGGATAATAATTATCTACAACTAATGCTAATCAAAACAGGACTATCCCCAATCTTAATCAAAACAGGACTTCCCCCAAACAAGTATTTTCAGTTAGTTATCTAATATATATCTATCACATTTATTTAGTGAAAAACAATGGTAAATAAAATATAAAGGGTAATATGGGTATTATTTAAATTTCAGGATGGGAACATAAGCTTTTAAACCCTCCAGGACTAGGACATAAGTATATACACAGGAGAGGACTCCTAATTAAGTTCCCCTTAAAAATTTTGCCTCTAATAAATTTTTTCTATCTCTCAAAAATCTCTCTCAAAATCAAAAACCGAACAAGGTCGGCCTTTTTAACTAAGTTGGTACTTGGTAGGGTCGCCAATTTAGCTTTTAGCCCATTAATTTACTTGCCACAAATGCTCCTCCGATCCTCACCCAATTTTCGTTCAGTTATGGGGCAAGCTGCTTACGCGGGAGCTCGAAGTTGACTTGGTCTTGGTCGTGGTGCGACTACACGTAGGACTGATAAAGTCAAAAGACTCCAAACCATTTCAAACAAGGGGACGGTCAAAAAAATATTTTGATAATTAATATCCGTCAAGAATATGCTGAGAACATTTATTAATGCGAAAAATGTTCTTGGATGGTATTAATTATTAAAATACGTTTTGGGCCGTCATTTTCCCTTCAAACAATATCCCAACTTCGAACCTAACTAAATTATAGAAGCGTTAAAGACACAAATATCGAGACGCTATGTCACGGTACATTGATAAAGGCGCACATGCATCGAATGATTTCGAAAATATTTCCAAGTCATTCCATTTCTAAGTCAGTAGAAAGGGCATAAGACAGAATGAGACTCATCAGGATTTTTCTAGCTTTTTGTATTTATCGTTCCTTTTTATGCAATAGAGCTGAAAACAATGTGGGGTGGAATCTCGGACACAACTAGTTAACACGATTCGAACCCAATTCAAATTTAGAGGATTTCAATTGATTGCCTTTTGACACGAACAAAAAATGTGGAACGAATCAACTACATAAAACATAAACGGGATGAATACGGTTTAAACTTGCATAACTCGAAAAAAAAAAAAAACCACACAGATTGAGTTTGATCATGTCAATCCGTTACCCAAAATGATACAGTAACAATTGAAAGTTTCAAATGGCTATTTTACTCCTTTTGACTAAAAAATTTGGTTGGGCCACCATTAATGTAGCATGTCTCGCAACAAATGTTCTCCTGATACATTGTCGTTCAGAGTTATGGGACAAGTTGCTCATAGTTGACTTGGTCTTGGTGCCAGTACATGCCAGGGAGAGGGGAAAGAAGAAGCAGCTAAAATATCATAAAGTCTACCCTCAACGCTTCCCCGCCACTCTCAATTTCACCATCCAAATTCAGATTTAAAAAAAAACTCTTTCAGGGAGGAGGAGTTAACTCCTCGCTGGAAGAATTCTTTTAAAATCCAGACCATTGATTGTCGAGACAAATGGTGAGATTGAGCATCGCGGTGGCAGGAGCGGTGAAACATAGCGCTGGGTAGCACCACTATTGGCTTGAACCACAGGTAGTTCTTCACGCCAAATTAAAAAACCTTGCTAAGGGAGAGGGTTGGGGTTCTCGGAACCCAGATAAACAAAGCCACAACTAACTTGGTTTGGGAGGTGGCGACAAGGCCTTGTTCGTTTTGGGGTTTTGAGGGAGCTTTTTGAGAGTAATGAATGGAGAGGGAGATAGAGAAAATTTATTGAAAACCGTGCCCAGAAGATTTGAGTCCCCCAGACGAACATGTGACCGGGTTCATGTTAAAGTGGGCCGGAGTCTTTGAACCAGCTGCACATACATGGCCAGACTTGGGTTTAAATAAGCAGCCAGCAGAGCCAAAACTGTGGAGAATGGATTCTTGGGTGATGGCCCAAGCCACTCAATTTCAACCCTATCTAATCCCAGACCCAAAACACCGTTCATCATCAACCTTAGGGTTCATGAGTATGGACCGGAGCGCGAAAATAAGTCAGCCCACCAAGTTTGGGCCTATTCCGAGCTCGTCTAAATTTAGCCAATTTGGGTAGTCCGAAATTAAACACCGTTTGGATTTCCGGAGCTTGGCTCGGTCCAGCTGATCATGAAATTGGGCCTCCACGTGTTCTACATCATACCAAGCCTCACATGACAATTAGGCAGGGAAATAAATATCATGTTCAACAAATTACCAACATAGGAAATTTCCTAACACATCGTATATTTCTCAGGAGACTTGAGGGATGGAAATAAATTTCATGTTTGACAAAATACCAAATATCAATATAGAAAGTTAGTAACGTATCGTGTATTTGAGTGCCTACGAGCTCCCAACTACGAATCGATTAGGATAAATTGATCATCTCTGCGCTTCCATTTTAACGTCGCCCCAGAAAGCAAAATTTCTGTATACTCTTCCTCCTCCCATTCGTACCAGGGAGGGGAGACCAGACTTTCTTCAAGCACAACAGCACCAATACCCAAAGTTCGACATGGGAACAAAAACTCCGAGGGCACTTTTCGTCCAGATTTGTACTCCAAAACGACATCGTAACTGCCCTGTTGCAGTAGCAAAACCTCATTCTTTGTACCACACAATGGCACCAAATCGCGGACAGAGTCAAGTCTTTCAACAGTGGGTATTCTGAACCACCTCGTCCAAGATGCCTCGTCCCCATATTTCGTCATCACTAATATCTCAACACCGCTCCCCTCACGCATAACCATAGAAAGACATCCATCCAAAACTCCCAAACCAAGAACTTCTAAATTGTACTTTCCCCTTCCCGTTCCCTCCTGACGAGGCATTGGCACCTTCACAAGTTCATTCATCGGAGGATCAAAGTAAAAAATAAAGTAAGTTAGCCTATAGTCTTTGTATTCAGTAACCAACCAATGCAGACGTTCATTGACTGTAGTCCCCGACTGTACTATTCCCATGTTTTGTGGGAAGGGAATTTCCGTCCAAACTCTATTTTTGAAGCTTCCAGCCATGACGACTTTGTCAAGGTTCGTTCTATACCAAAGATTTGCAACCGCAAGTACTACCTTGTAATCGTCAGTGGATGAGTCGTAACAAAGGCCCGAAACAGTTTTATAAGGGTAGCGACGACTCAAGCGCTGATGTGAAATTACTTTCCTGTTGCATCCTGTTAAAGGATTCCACAAGAACAAGTCCTCCCAGACATTTAACAGCAGCAGCCCATTACACGAACCCCTGATTGTCACGACACTACGCAGCCTTCCGTCCATCACTGGGATGGAGTCCATCAATGGTTTCAAGTCCGTCAATGGTTCAGGTTCAGGGAGCTCCGTTACTGAAGCTTCATCGTCTATCAAGCAGACGGGAAAACTCCCATGATATTTACGAATGGCCACAATTTTCCGTCGTTGAATTGAAAGATTGAATTTGGGATCGGATATCAAAGCACACCAAGATTTGGACACGCACCTGAATCGGAGAAGAGACTTAACTGGTGTCCGAGAGAGAATGTTCAGAATGATATCATACGGAATGTGGAGCAACAGGGTTACTGTTTTTGCTTGGAATTTCTCGTTCCTCTGGTTTGGGCTTCCGAGCTCCATCATCTTCCTTGGGTAACTGTTTAAAGGATGGCCATTAGAGATAAAAAATAATAATAATAATACTAGGGTTTTAATTCGTGTACCAAAAGCAAAACTAATACATACAAGTTATGCTTCTTGAGACTTACCAACAAAAAAAAAAAACAAGTTTTGCTTCTTGAACGGCATACTGTTTGTCGTAATGCTAGTGTATACTATACGAAAATCGAACTCTGATTATGAGGTTTTACGATTTTTTGGACACCATTAACATGCAAGAAGTGGCGCTGGTTCTTCATCATCGAACACAAGGAGAGAGGTTTTGCAGGGAGAGAGTGACGTATACACAATATCACCAATGCGAGACGAAAGAAGACAAAATAACATTGGGAAATAGGACACAAATGGAAAAGGATGAAAGTCAAAAACGCCAATGTTATAAAAGTCGCTAAGCGCTAGTCGGGCGGTCGGCCATCTTCGAGCGATTAAACTGAGTAATCGGCAATTAATCAGTGCATATTAATTAGTAAGTGGCGATTAATCGTTAGTCGGACCTAATCGAATAGACCCCGCTAGCGATTAATTCCTTTTTTTAGAACACTGGAAAACGCATGAAAGTAAAATTAAATGAACAGCTACCTAATCAAGGGGCTCAATTGGAAAAATCAAGCCAAAAAATTGGCAACCAAGAAATTGAGTTTCATGCTCCTTTATTGCGGTTTGTGGATATGCAAGTATGATTTGTTCGATCTTCAACTAATTACGAGACTAGCTAATTCAACAAGTTGTAGCTAACATGTCTGGATGATAAATCCGAGAATTATTGCCCTTGAGCATTGCTTGCTCAACATAACTCATATCCATTTTCATTCCGAATCTTTTGGATCAAATTCAACTAAAAAGAGAGAAGTCCCAAAACTTGAGCTAGATGGGTGAATTTCGTTTGGCCCACTCGTCAGGTAAGTGAGTAAAACCGGACATTGATTCAGTGTCGGCTCCAGAATTTCATGGCAAGAAGTTCATAAAAATAGTTCAATTCTACTACTATTAAATGATATCGTACCAAAAGATTTCAAAATACACAAAGATACTACTTGTACTATATGCCCTCAATCAGTTTGAACCGGTGCATGATAACTTCATTATTAGCACTAAGGAAAACATCTTCTTCAACGCACACAACTAAGAAAACATTCGTTCACAAATATCTGACTAAACAACTAATTCCTCCATACTCTAACCCTTAAATCATATTGCGTATCAAGTTACTATCCATCGAAAATATAAATGACTTTTTATTTAGTTAGAATAGAACGAGAGAAAGGAATTGAAGTATTGAACATCATAAGAACCAAGGGAAACCAGTTCTCATCAAGGACAAAGCAAATTATAAAGAACCAATATTTTACATAGGTGAAACCTAATACTCTAAATAACTAAGGTTATGAATTTCGTACCATACCGGCAGGTACTTACTGCCAGGGCTTTGCAAAACCTCTGGACCCTTCCGTGTTAACTCTAACACCTCACTAACTCCGCTAATATATACAATATTGGCCAAAAAAAGGAACATTCAAAAATCAAATCCTATAGATACAATGAGAGAGAGAGTACCATACTTTCTGGAGCAAAGAGCACTATGAGTCCCTGCAGTGGATCATGGAGAGGAAGAGAGAGAAGAGTCGTGGGCTGACCGGTTACTGGAAAATCGCAGCGGAGAACTTCCAATTCATTACGCTTCGTTTTGTGCTTTATTTTCGTAGTTATGAACGGGGGCTGTGGTTGGGCTGATCCGTGGGCTGTTTTGGGCTACTGGATACATATCATTTATTGGGCTGGGCATTTAAAAAGGGGCTTAAAACAAAGGAAAAATGACGGTCCAGGACGTGTTTTGATAATTAATATCCATCAATGACATTTTCAGTATTAACAAATGTTTTCAGTATATCCTTGGTGGGTATTAATTATCAAAATATGTCATTGGTCTTCATTTTCCCTAAAACGAAACTCCCAATAAGGAATGGGCAAATGTTAACCAACGCTCGCCGTACACAAGTTAAAGGTGCAATAAATATGAATTTTTTTGTAAAATTTTAATATCATCATTATCTAAAAGAAGACGATAGGGCATTTTATCTTCCCTTTTCCATTCATCTTCCCTTTTCCTAGACCATTTTGTTTTTATCTAAAATTCATTCACTTTTCTATCGTCGAATGTTGTAAAGACCAGCGCTAGCTGATCTGCTAATTATTTGCCTAATTACGTGGCTCAAAATTTTAATCTCAAGTTATACAATAATTGGTCAGAATCACTTATATATCATTTGACATTTCTATTATTTCCCAATTTATTTTTTTGTTTTGTCCTTATTTAAAAAAAAAATCCTAACTTGAATGAGTCCATGTTTGTTGTGGATCCTCACTTGTTCGCATGTATTTTGTTAAAAAAGTACTAATAATAGGGCAGTTCACGGTATATTTTTATTTGTCTTTAGGCTAATGCCAAAATATGATCACTTGTTTCTATTAAAAATACTCTCTCTGTCCCAATTTGTTCCACCTACTTTGACTTTAAAGAAATTTAAGGAAAAATTATACTTACATTGACTTTTGATCAATTTTACCATTTTATCCTTTTTTGAAAATATTACTAAAATTTTGTAAAAAAAAATAATTGAACCCAACAAATTCAAAATGTAGTGTTGAGGAAATGGATTGTCTTGAATAATGGAAATTTTCGAACTAAATCCCGAAAATGTAGTGTAGTAAATAGGGCGAGCTCACCCTAATTCTCTTCTTTGCCATAAAGTAATGATCAACTTGAGCCATTAAGCTTTCTTGTTTGCATTTGACTTAGTAATTGTTTTGCTCATCTAACCATATGATAAAGATTACAAAAAGAGAGAAACTATTGCACAATATGGTTAACCTTAGGGTATTGTTTCTTTCACAAAGAACAAAGAAAATGAAAGTGGACATGCAAATCTACCTATTAGTGTCTTGAATTGGCCCAAGGATTAGATCCACCAAATATGTTCCAAAGTTGAGCGAAAAGTATTAAATAACAACTTATTGCTTATTATACTCGTTATCTTGAGACCACAAGTTTACTTATCAAAAGAAGAGCCCTCCTATAATTTATGCAAAAAACGATCGAAATGCGGTTATTTCTTGCAACTCCACTTGAACTCTGATGGATAAAGGCTGAGTTTCCTTCCAATGTTTTCAAGGTTGCCATAACTAGCTCAAACGACTTACAATGCGTTTGGGATTTCGCTTCTTAGTAAATTATGATTACTTATTTAAGATACATACCGAATCAGAATACACACATGCATCGTAGAATATGTTATCGCTAGATATCTTTATAGAAGGGATACAAGGTGGGATGTGTATAATTTTTTAAAGTAGATTTTTATATAGGTGAACATTCAAAAATCAAATCCTATAGATACAATCAGAGAGAGAGAGAGAGAGAGAGAGAGAGATCAGGGCGGATAGTGGAGAGGAAGAGAGAGAAGCGTCGTGGGCTTCGTTTTGTGCTTATTTTCGGAGTTATGCAGGTGGGCTGTGGTTGGGCTGATCATTGGGCTGTTTTGGGCTACTGGATGAATAACATTTATTGGGCTGGGCATTTCAAAAGGGGTCTTAAACGAACTCTCAATAATAAGGAATAGAATGTTAACCAATGCCCGCGAACACAAATTAGGGTCCAATAAATATTAAATATTTTTCCACATCTTAATGTCATTTTCTAAAATAAGAAGATAGGACATTTCATTTTCCCTTTTCCATTCGTCTCCATTTCACGTGGGTACAAGTTAATGTGCAATAAATATTAAATATTTTCCAACAATTTTATTGTCATTTTCTAAAAGAAGAAGGTAGGGCATTTCATCTTCCCTTTTTCCATTTGTCTCCATTTCGTCTTCCCTTTTCCGGGACCATTTTATTTTTTATCTAAAATTCATTCGCTTTTCTTTCATCCAATGTGCACTGGATGCTTAATTTCCACGTTATCCTTCCTTATTTTTCTCTTGTTTATTTATTATTGTTATTATTATTTTTGCATTTTTAGTTCTTTAAAAAAGACAATTTGACTTTTTGGTTCTTTAATTAGGCTAATGCCAAAATATCACTTGTTTCTATTAAAAATACGAAACATATATACCATTTCTGCCGAGGAATGGGTTGTCTTCAATAGTGAAAATTTTTGGACAAAATCCCGGAAATGTAGTGGAAACAGCGCGAGCTCGCCCCAATTCTCTTCTTTGCCATAAAGTAATCGACTTGAGCCATTGAGCTTTCTTGTTTGCATTTGAATTAGTATGATAAAGATTATAAGAAGAGAAAACTATTGCAATGGTTAACCTTAGCGTTTTGTTTGTTTCACAAAGAACAAAGAAAATGAAAGTGACATGCAAATCTAGCTATTAGTGTCATGATTAGATCCCACCAAATATGTTCAAATATTAAATAATAACTTGTTGCTTATTATACTCGTTAGTTTTGATACCACAAGTTTGTTTACCTCTATATCATGAGAAATTTTTGGGTTCCGGGTAGATACCACGCAGTGCCCGTTCCCTTTTTCTCTCTCCAAATTCAAGCAGTCCAAAATCGAAATGAACAGTTCGGATGTGCCAAGCGAGCACCACGTGGTACCTATCTGCCGCTCAAAAATTTCTCCTGCATCATATATATGATTTTAGAGGTGAGGTGAATTCAATTAACCACAGCCAAAAGTAACTTTTTTTTGCTTTCTCTAATTGATTGGATGATTGGGACATGAAAGAGGTAGTGGTTGCAGATTTTCCGCAATTCCCTAATTCTTTTAGGGGCTGGGGCCAGACCCAGACATTTTTTTGAAAACATTTAATATGGAGAGAAATATAAAAATTTAGTTTTTGGAATTTTTTCAGCAGATCGTAAAGCTACTTTTTTTTTGAAGTTGTGATCAATCTTAGCAAATGTGCGTATGCTTTCTTGAGTAAGTAGCATAAAGATATCGGGGTTTGTATAACTTAAAATTTAATTGCAAGAAATAGAAAAAATAAAAATAAGTTGTTGAAATGTTCTGACTACATGGCTCATTCTCAATGAAATTTGTTTTTCTTTTCTCCACTTCATAGAATTCCAAAATTTAACTGTCAAAAGTCGGGAAAAACCTTTCGAACTTTCACTTCTACTAAAATTTCTACATTTAACAAAATCGACAAGGGATAATACCATTGATTGGAACACAATTTGTTTTTTGCTCTTGCTTCCGTGAATAGCATGAGTAAACGCGTATTAGCTTGCTACATATAGTAAGCAAGTGTATATTACTGGAAATAGAAAGAAGCTTTCTAGGTCCAAAAAAAAAAAATCGAACTTCCTCTTATGTTCACACTTGATTGCTAGTATTTTGCTAAAATCTATGCATTCAATTTTAAATCAAAAACTGATGATGGGTAAATACCATCAACGATAACATGAATTTTCCCATGCTGATGATATATAGCATGCATGTGCATAGCTCGGATACTAGGTTTTTTTTTTTTTTTTTTTTTCTTTTTTGGTCAAACGGAAGTTTAATAAAATTTAAGGAAGTGAGTATCACATTAAGCGTACAACCAAAGGATTGGGCACTTGAGCATAAGAGTTTGTTATATAAAAAGAACATGTAATAAAATTGACGGGACCATATTTTTTTTTGATAAACTGACGGGACCATCTAATTCCCCTATCTTATTCGTTACCTAAATGGCGCTCAACCACGTCGTTTCAGTTATTGAATTAATTACCTTCTTTAGTCTAATGACGACAAATAAATCATCATTCTAATCAAGTCATGATTGCATGCAATAATCAAGTTGAACATGGGCGATGGGCCCACTTTCTCACCTCGCCAAATGTCTTGTCCTCCTGCTTAATAAGTTAATAACTAGTTCTTGTGCTCATCTTCTTAGGAACAAAACAATACCTGCCTCGATTTTCGGAGCCGTTAATTAATTTTTTTTGCAAAAATATTTTAATTATTTGAAGACAATTAAACTTTATAAGCTGGGGAATTTAATTAGTAATTAGGAACTTTGTAAATGCACTTTAGTCTGATTAGATCTCAAGGGAAATAAGCTGGTTTAGAAATATATTGATTTCAGTGAAAAGAAAAAAAAATAAAACAAAGCTTCTATAATAAGGGATTGGATTTCAGTGTTCGACTAGCTATTGGTCCGCAACAATGTCTTCAATCTGAAAGTATTGTCCTTTCATACCAGTTGTCGAAGAGGGAATGGAAGGGCGATACTTCCAGATTGATGTTACTAATATCTTCTTTTTAATTTTATATGGTAGTAAGCAGCTTGTCTTTTACCGTAAGAAAAAAGAAAAGAAAAAAAGACCATGTCGTCATGCATTACACTAAAAAATCTACTATTTCTAGTAATCAAATGGGGTCGAGGGCCTGTTTGGACCACTAATAGAAGAGATTAAGATTTTCATGTCAACTCAACCTAAGAAAGGTAAAATAATAGAGGCAAACCCATAATTATTAATGCCTAAATCAGTCTTATTCAATCATTCAATGGGTCATTAAGGTTAGTAGAGTAGAAAATTGTCATAAGTAGAAAGAAAATTATTCCACGCCGGCCCCGCGCGCACCACTTTGCCGTAGGCCTCTCGGTCTTCCAAAATTTTTGTTTCGGTATTTTTATTCGTCTTAAAAAAAATAATTTAAATTCACGTTATATTTTTGGATTAATTAATCGTCCCGATGACAAGAGTCTGAAAACTAAAGACAATAACGACCAAATTAAGAGCAAAAAAAAAATTCAACAATGACGAAAAAGGTTTGAAACTGTTGTCTTTGTTGTCGCCTTAGGGCATGTACAGCAGAGTGGGTAAACCCACCTTCTTAGTTATTTTACCTAATCAAAACCATCAAAGCAAGCTGCACCAGTCTCGGTAAACACAGAGGTATTTTTCCTTTTAGGAAACAAAAATACTAACAGTAGAGACAATCTGCAGAGAACCACGCAGAGACAAATGCGTTTGGCCCCATTTCGAGTCCCGAAAAAATCTAGAAAAATATCCATAAATTTTTGAATATTATTTTATGGAGCCCTGTAAAAAATCAACTCCAGTGGATATCGATAAACATTACTTTTGGATTCGTAGGGGCGAAACTGCTCAGTTCGCCCCTACGAATCCAAAAGTAATACTTATCGATATCCACTGGAGTTGATTTTTTACAGGGCTCCATAAAATAATATTCAAAAATTTATGGATATTTTTCTAGATTTTTTCGGGACCCGAAATGGGGCCAAACGCATTTGTCTCTGCGTGGTTCTCTGCGAATTGTCTCTGTGCGTAGCAGAGCTCGTTAGGAAAATGCTCTGTAAATCTAGTGAGGTACTGTTAAAAAGCAAACCATTAAAATATTATTATTTCTTTCTCCCTTTCCTATCACTCTCTCTGTCTCTCTCTACCCCTCTTTGTCTCTCTTTTTTACTAATATATTTTATAAGGATAAATAGGTATAATAGAGAGAATTAGTGTGGGGTTGATAAAAATTTGAGTATGTAAAATGAAAAAAGTAAATTATTGGGTAGATAAAATACATTTTGTTGGTGTACATGCTCTTAAACGAACTCCGAAATTCAGGATGATTCCAAAGAAAGGACATGCATTGGTGTCTCGTTCGGGGAAGTGTTTTCGTGCGAACCTGTACTTTAAATTGCATTAAAACAAAGATATATAGACAAAATGGGTGCCCATTGACACACACCCCACTTTGCTTTAAAGTGCAAATTAATTAAACTGATGAAATATTTAATTTTAGTGCTTATTCGTGCCTACGGCACTATTCACCTTTTGATGACATTTTTGTAATATATTTGTAAGAGTGTGGTATTTTCTTAAAAGAATTAAAAAGCACACATCAATGCTTGGATCATATAAATTTCAGCCCTTCTTTTAACTTGTGTTTTATTAGATAGATATAATAAACCTTTTTATACATATTTTGACCCTCCAAATTTATTCCACGTCCGCATGCGTTGGGATGAGTACGTGTACGTTGAGATACTTTTGGTTTAACAACTTATACGTATTATTATTATTATATTATATAAAACAGTATAGTAGAATTTAGAAAGCTCTAGACCGTATCTCGCTCTATGACTGAAAAAATAATGTGATCAACACTTCTATGACACTTGTTAACATGCAATTATTAAAAAAAAAAAAAACTTGACCAAAAAAACAATTTCTTTAAAACTGAACGTATCCTCAACATGTCAGCTTCCTTTTTTTTATTTTTGGTTTGTCAGAAAATTCAACACGTCAGCATCCTACATTTTAAAAACATCACACATTTGCGTTTTCATATGGTGTCGTATTCATTTTCAAAAACCGTGCTACCATATCACATACAAATCGTTCATATTAACTTGCTTGACTTTTGGCGTAAGGTGTTCCGGGCCTTCCAGCTTGGTTCTCTGATCAGTGCAGCGTTCAAGTTTTTGGGTCTTGGTTGTGGTTTTGGTTTTGGGCTCGGCCCTTTTGGGTTCAGTTGTAGGGTTTGATGTGCATAAGGTGTGGGGTTTCGGTTGGCATTTTGTCTTTCTTTGGGTTTGTTTTTCGGGTGGCTTTTTGTTGGTGTGCCCAACATCCATATAATCTTTGTATCATTTTTAAAGATTAATAAAAAATTTGCTTAGCACAAAAAAAAAAAAAAAGTTGCTTGACGTTTACCTTAAAGAATGTGAATTTGTCATTAACTCAATTTGGTAATCAACAGATGTTGAGGTTCTGTTTGGGCCACTAAAAACAAGAAATGGTTTACCCTCTTCACACAAAAAAAAAAAAAACTTAAGAAAAGGATCCGACAAAAAAAATTTTAGAAAACTATGATGGAGACAAAAGTACTAGTACTACAAAGTTTTAGGGTACCAAAACCTCCATATATAGTTCATTCATAGCATCATCAACAAGTAGTCCGGGAGTATTACCACGTGATGCTCTGACCACTTTACAATCATACATTCTCGTGGGTTCTACCACTAAGTGTGTATATATGAACCCCAAAGTGTGTTCTGGAGCACAGCGTGTCGGTGCTCCTAGACTACTAATTAAATATATAATTACTCATTGAATTTAAGACTTTTAAGATTAATTTGGAAAACAAATATTTTTTTTTTGTAAACTGAAGTTTAATTATATCCACGTATACGTACCCCATACAAAATATCCAGAGAATTCTAGTCACACAATCAACGATGACATTTTGCACCAAAGCAAGTTTTATAAGAGGTTGTTCTACTATCATTTCTTCAAGAGATTTCTTCACATCACCTCACAAGTCACCATAAACTTCCTGTCGACTATAAGAATTACAAGTTAGGCTATGTCACATGATGCAGATGTGCGAGTATATGCGAACGTATACGAACGTGAAAGCTTCTTTTGAAAATATCTTGATTAAACTTTTGAAAAAATTCTCAAAGAGACCAAACTGAGAGCGCCAACATACGTAGTGCGAGAATCCCGGAATTGCAAGTGAAAGCGAAAAGTACTGCTAGCTAGACAAAGGATACACGCACACAGTAATATATAATATGATCCTAGCTGCAGGTTCTCAAAGGGTTCAATGACCAGCCTGTTCATATTCTATCGGTTCAGAGCTATAATTGGTATTGCGATCACTTTAAGCCTCTCAAAATCTTTGAACTTTTGGGATCCCTCGTATTTTTTTTTAATCTTTTATAATAGTCCAACAAAAAGACTTTTCATTTTTAATTTTTGCTTTAAGCTCCTTCAGAGCCGGTTCTGATTTCTACCTTAACGACTAGTAAAGTAGGAGTATATATGTAGTTTCGAAACTGATGTCTACTTGAGCCGACTTTTTAAATTTTGCCGACACAATATTGCATAGGGAAACGATAATTAATGTCAAACTATCTTTGTCTTACGAAACACTGGGAAAGCTGATTGATGAATTTTCCAATCAAGGAAAAAGTTGGTTTGACATCAAGGAAAAAAGAAAAATCTAAGAGCATCCACACCACTGTTGCTAGTTCTTACTCAAAGTTAATACTAATAAAGAGCAAAACGGGAGAAAGTCTCTTGCATCAACCTCTTGTCCTTCCTCTTTGCTTTGCAATTTGTTTACCTTTGCTACGGTGCCTCTTTAGAACAAACGAGGCACTATTCATCGTACTATATTATTTTACTGGAGTATTTAATTTGTACCCCACCAATGAGTCTTTTGTTTTCTTTTTTAAATCGGATGTCCGAGCCAGCTTGTGCTCTTCGATTAATTTTGGGGCCCTGAAGGTAACGTCCAGACATAACTCAGTGCTCTAATTTTCAATTCGTTTGAACTGGTGCGAAGATCTTATTTATTTTTTATCATTTTATCTTAAAGTGTCATAATTATTTTTTGTCTATAGAGCTCTCATAGTTTTTGCTTTACATGATCCAAAATAAAGAGCAGAAACTTGATTATGAAAACCTCAGAGACAAAAATTAATTATGATTCTTTAGAATAAAATGATCAAAAAAATAAGATTTTCACACCAGTTCAAATGAATAAAAAATTAAAGTATTTTATTTTTTTAATAGATCACTACAGAGTAAGGATTATGTTTGAGAAAAGATAAAAAAAACATTTCAATATTATTTTGAGAGAAGAAGGAAATAATATATTAATAGACCATAAGTTAGAATAGTGAGTCTAATGCAGCATGTATTTTAAAAGTGATTAGCTAAAGTAATAAAGTGACATTTTAAGGTTTAATTTGGTCTGAAATTTAAAGAGACTGATGCAGATGCTCTTACTAGTTACTACAAGCAACAGCGGAGCCAACAATCCCAGGTCCATTTTTTGAGTTATTTAAGTTTATATAGGGTTTTTTTATGAAAATATCTTGCAAACTATTTTTTATGAAAATATCCGTAAAACTATCAGTTTTTTTTTCTACTTCATCATCAAACTACGAAAACGACCTATTTCATCCTCCAACTATATATCCAATTCCCACCTATTGAGTCCAAATATTCCTAACTCCATCCACTAATTTGGATGGAAAACTCACCACATGAACTTTTTGAAGGGCAAAAATGAAATTTAACCTTTATTATTTCCAAAATCGAATAAACCCTCCTAAGCAATTCATTTTTAAATTTTGGTTTGACATGGAATTGGAATCATGAATCTTTCTCGCTATATCTCCAAAAATTTTAATTAACACGGTTTAATTAGTTTGTTGGGTTATTAATAGGAAACTAATTTTCGCGCTCCACTTTTAACGTGAAGTTACTAGTAATTTCATGAACAAAGTAGAGCGCAATCAGCAAAAAGAGGAGCGCAAATGTCACACAGCAATGGTGCAACGTTTCGTTCCAGCCGAATGTGTGTTACATAATATAAAGAGATGAGTTTCCGTCCAAATTTTAAATCAAAAATGCTAGAGGCACATCGGTGTGGCACACTTCAGCCACGCCCCTCTCACATACAGGAGGGCCCACTGGTATGTGAGAGATGTGTGGTTGAGGTGTGCCACACCTGATATACCCCTAGCACCTCTCTTTTTTAAATGGAGGTTGACGGCGGGCCGGGTCTAATGAGTGTAATTAATTGAATATTATTTGTAAGGGTCTGTTCAAAATAATTGATGTATGGGACATTTGAGTTGAGATCTTGGGTATATTTGAAACTTTCCCAACAGAACTATACGTACCATCATTACGTACAAGAAAAATTACATGGGGTGATGAAACGATTGGCAATACAGAAACTAACATACGAGGAATGATTCTGAAGCATCGCATTTATGTATACGTTATGTTATTGGCATGGGGAGAATATAGAAACTATGTTATGTTACGTTATGTATATGTTACGTTTTTAAGGCAAGGCTTTTTGTAGGTGTTGCGGTTTTTGTCCGTTTTGGTTGTAGGTAGTTTAGCTAGGGTGCTGGCTTTGGTTGTGTTCTCCGTTGTTTTCTGCTTTGGTTTGGTTTTGTCTTTTCTCTGTTGTTGTAGGTGCTTGTTAGTTGTGTAACGCCCCGACTTTTCGGAAGCAAAATAAAATAATTCTTTAGGAAAATTTTGCTAAATAAATATGATTTTCCAAAATAGATGTTTAGCTATAGCAATCTCACGAAAATTTACTGATTCAAATACATTAACTTCAGAGCTGATTCTAGGCTTGACACGAATCCCGAATATACTTGATCTCCATTTCTGATATTCTTCCCGCATTGAACTGCACCATCATTGAATCCTGCACCCTCTGGCAAATTGATCGCCGAAGCAAATGATTTGCCAGGATACGAACGTATCCGTGAGTGATAAATCACCCAGTAGAATAATCCAACCCAACCACCCCTCTTACTTTACAATTAGCAGATACAAAACAATATTGAATCGAAAAGCCAAACAAAGATTTCATACATGAACCAATTTATTACTATCCACTAACCTTATGTGAGATCTAAGAATCTCATCCACGAGATCCTTTCCTCCCATACCGCTAACTATGATCGTGTCATGGAAAATCCCCCCCTTGTTTGTCCTGCACACGGGGTTCTAAATGAATTCATCTAAGTTATGTACCTCGTATGAATTCATTTAGGAACATAACAGGGGGCACGATTACCCTTTGGAACGTTCCATGGCGTACCATACATTAGGGTCGTCACCATTTCTAAGCCACTAACTATGACCGTGTCATGGAGAATCCCCCTTGCTGGCCTTGCAAGGCACGATTACCCTTTGGAACTTCCCATGGCGTACCATACGTTAGGGTCACCAAAATATCATCACTGGACCCCGCAGGTCACCCTTATCATCACTGGGCCCCGCAAGTCACCCTTAAATCAAATCCACAATCTCACGACTTCAACACTTTACCATTTTTCCATCAACTTAGCATCGTCTAGATGAAATCTATTCGCATACCACCCCATGTCTCTAGGGTCCAATCTAACAGTCAAATCAAATGTCGGTGCAGTATACAATCAAATCAAATAGTAATTTAAAACAAATAATAAGCAATGCAATGAATCAGATATCGGTGCAATATACAATTAAACCAAATAATAATTAAAACAATAACGAGCAATGTAATCACACAATTTCTAATAAATGAGCCGTTGCCCTTATTCTTATATGGCCATGTTGTCACTAATAAAGTAGAACTTTTATATAAATTTTAATAGAATATTTTCTAAGCTCTCATTAATTATTTCTAAGTAAATGGATTAATTAAAAAATTAATTAAATACATTAATTAGATGAAAATATTGAAATAATTAACATAACCCTAATAAGAGTCCTAAAGGTCCTATGTCACCAGTTGAGTGTCAAAAAGTTGGGTTCCGAGGGTCGCGGAATTAATTTTAAATGAAGACGTTAATTAAAGTGGCCGATAGTGAAGTAAATAGATAATAAATAATTTACTATTAAAAATATGTTGAGAATAACATAGTTTCATCTTTGGAATGTACGGAGTCTAAATAAAATTATTCGGACATTAATAAAAAGGTTTATAAGGTCGTAAAGTAATTTTGATTGAAATTACTTTAAAAATAATAATAAATAGTGAATTAAATAAAATAAATATTTAATTTAACAAGTTACCATCTATGAGATGCAAGGAGTTTATAAAAATTTAGTTTGAGTGTTAAAGTCTTGGTTGAAAGGTCGTAATCAATTTTCGTTTGTAAATTTTGAACGATAACTAATAAATAATTAAATAAATAGATAATTAAATAAAAAAATATGTCCTTAACAAGTTATGATCTTTGAGGTGTGAAAAGTCTAGGAAAAAATAGTTCGGGGGTCAAAAACCAAGTTTAGAAGGTCGCAAAACGTTTTCGATCCAAAACAGTCCAAACCGCAAGGTTGGACCGAGTTGACCTTGCGGCCCGCAAGGTCAGAGACCTGGTTCTTGCGTCTGGAAAGCCCGAAGGTTGCGGCCGCAAACTCTCTAACAGATTCGATTTTTTTTTTTTGTTTTGGCTCGATTTCGATGCATGGAATCGTTCGGGGTATGGGGTTAAGCATAATAACATTAAATATACTTAGAGGGAGGGTTGGAATGGATTATAATACCTTAATTCGGATCGAATTGATTTTAATTCGAAACTTGGAATTTGGAGAAGACAACTTCGGATTTTTCGATCGGGGAACCTTGGGGCCGAATTGGATGGTGCTTATGGATGCTTGGGGTTGTAGGAGGTGATTGGAACGTGGGAATTGGGTTTCGGTTGAGCGTAACTAGGAAACCCACTTTTCTCTCTCTTTCTTTCTCTCTCTAGAACTCCATAGCTTGGAGCGTGAATCTCTCCTGTTTTTCTCTCCTTTCTGGACAGGTGGGGCGTGGTAAATTTCGTGGTGTGCTCTAGAGTCGACGTACTAGGGTATATATAGGAGAATTTAAAGAGTTTCGATTAAAAATGGATTTAAAGAAGTTGTATTCCATAAGGCTTCGGGATGGACGAATTTGGGGCTAGATACGCAGAGGAAAGAAGTAGAAATCGAGTAGGAGAGTGAGAGTTATCAGGAATTACATGAATGTAATTTAGAAGAATTAAAAGTAGAATAATAAAGACTAAATTAATTTTATTATTACAAACGATACTCTTTAAATGGAGGTTGACGGCGGGCCGGGTCTAATGAGTGTAATTAATTGATTATTGTTTGTATGGGTCTGTTCAAAATAATTGATGTGTGGGACATTTGAGTTGAGCTCTTGGGTATATATATTTGAAACTTTCCCAACAGAACTATACGTGCCATCATTACGTACAAGAAAAATTACATGGAGTGACGAAACGATTGGCAATACAGAAACTAACATACAAGGAATGATTCTGAAGCATCGCATTTATGTATACGTTATGTTATTGGCATGGGGAGAATATAGAAATTATGTTATGTTACGTTATGTATACGTTATGTTTTTTAGGCGAGGTTTTTTGTAGGTGTTGCGGTTTTTGTCCGTTTTGGTTGTAGGTAGTTTAGCTAGGTGCTAACTTTGGTTGTATTCTTTGTTGTTTTCTGCTTTGGTTTGGTTTTGGCGTTTCTCTGTTGTTGTAGGTGCTTGTTGGTTGGTTTTTTTAGATTTGGAGGTGTTTTGGTAGCTACGTTCAAGAGTTTCTTTCCGGTGGTTCTTTTTGTTTTGGTGGGCGCTTGTTTTCCTTCTATGGGTCGAGGGTGGTAGCTGTCATTGTGCCTTTAGTCCGTTTAATCTTTTGTATATATTTTTTAAGGATTAATGAATTTCAATTACTGAGAAAAAAAAAGAATATACTAGAAATAATTTAAGGTATAGGAGGAGGCAAGCACATAGCAAAACCCTTAGGTCACTAGAGAAGGAAATTATTGGAAATGCAAGGAAATTTGACATATTTGCTCTGTTTTTGAGGTAGGGATCCTGCAGTGGACTAATGCACTACGGACTTATAGGGTACTTCAGTGATATCTTTTGAGATCTCGTCATTACGATTCGAATCATTTACTAAATCTATCAGAACTTGTGGTACTACTTATGGCCGCTTAGTTTGTTTTTCGATCAGCTTATGGCCAGTTAGCTCAAAATAGGCTTCAAGAGTGGAGACTCTGTCCTTGAAATATTGTTCCGGATGATTCCTCCTTAGTCACATGACCCCTGAAAAATTAACATGTGTACATTGTATTTGATACGAATAGCTATGTTATATGGAGTCAATGAGGCAAGTGGTGTCGATTGCCAACGTAACAGGATTTCACAAAATTCTTTAGTACTACTATTTTTTTTTTAATTTCAAATTACGTAGACCTGTCACCTCTACATTTTTTTATACAAAAACTAAATATTAACACTTCAATATTAGTGGACTCTGAGCTATAAAACACGGGTGATTTTTAAATGATTTTGGACGTAAACAGAGATTTAATCACAATTTGTTTTGAACAAAATGCTTTACTAGGGTGCCTAATTTAGGGTTTATTTTACAAAATATAACTTGAAGGATTTTAAGATCACAGATTACCTGAAGGTTTCATACTTGTGTTCCACTAAGAGGTACTTACTTGAAAGGTAACGTATTATAAGATAATGACTTGTTTCGTAAAACGAAAATAAGTACTTAAAAAATAAGAATTTTAGCGGGATTGGGTATAAGCGACTTATATATACTCCGTAGTATATATTTCAGAATGTTGTAGGTTATGGCTTAAAATAAGAGGTCAACTTGTAGCGATTGGACATGATTACGTATGACTTTCATAGGTTTGAATGTACCAATTATTCTACCACCACACCCAATCACACACTCACACTCACAATAAGGGTGGAGCCCACACATACTACACCCCCAGTGTATGAGACCCACCCTTGTTGTGAGTATGGGTGTATGAATGAGTGTGATGTTAGAAGTTTCCTTGAATGTACACTAGTACTAGCATTTTACTTTAAATATTTTAGGCTTCTACAATGAATGGCTAGACAAAGTAGAATAAAGGCTAGAGATGTTTACGGCCGGAGGTTCATCTCCTAGTTGTGTTCTGGTAAGCGCAGAGAGTCAGCAATTAGAGCATTGCTAGAGACAACGTAATGAGTCTCTAGGAATGTTCAATATGCGTTGATTTCACGAATTTACTATGAAACTCACATTCGTCGAAACAGAGTACAACATGTTCGGAGTTGCCACATTCACGTTGGTCCCACAAATGAAATTCACTATCCAAGCTATGTTCGAGATTCGTCTGATGCAAAGTAAACCCCTCTGAGATATTATGAAACTCATACTCATAAGAGAACATGTAAGTGCCGTTGATCAGTTTGTAAAGAAATTTTTCAGTACTTGGTGGGTATATCTCACGTGTTACCTGTTTGGTACATTCGGATTGTTTAATATAATTTTGGACGGCTCGGATTAAAATCATATCTCTCCTCTCACCCCAACACTCTCTTTTTTTTTTTTCTCTAAATCCGAGCCATCTAAAAATATAATGGATAGTTCGAATGCACCAAGCAGGCACCACGTGGTACCCACCTGGAATTGAAATTTTTTCCCAGTTTCTATGTTTAGTTTGAGAATTGACAAGCAGATGGTGAAACAAACATTGAGAAAATTCAACTGCAATAGTACTGAGTGAGAAAGAAAAAGACAAAAAGAAAAAGGAAGAAAGATTATTCAACTTTGAGGATTTTCATGATCAAAGGCTTGCTCAGGTAGATCAAATCCAGTTATGAGTTCCCTATACCAGAGTAACAGCAAAAAGATTCCCCACTGTACAAGTTTACTATGGTATCCCCCCAAACTATCAAGTGAATTATGACAAAAATAACTTCCAAGCTAAGTCACATAATGGTAGATGAGCGCGAGCATGATGATGTCCTAAAACTTTTCAAAAATTCTTGAATGAAAAAATTGAGAGCCTGAGTGAAGACTATTTTGAAGGATTATGTGGCTAAACTTAATTCTAATCCCGTTCAATTCCCATCATTGTGCCAAGAAAAGGCTAAATCCTCAAACCCAACTCTCAACTCCTCCCAATGAACCCCCTCAACCTCAACATCCACCCCACCTCCACCCTCAACCACCTTCACCACCACCATCACCAACTCCGTTGCCACCACCAAAATTTCAAATACCAAAATTAACCTCCCCTTCAACAACAACCCAGAACCCCTACCACCCTTCCCTAAATCTCTCTCCACAATATACCCCAATCTCCCCCCCACCTCCTCCACCCTCTCCTCAACCACCTCCACCGACCCCTTCGCCGTAAACCTCCTCTCTCTCTCCCCGCAGCACGTCTTTTCAAACAACCCGGACAAATTCAGCCCGGACGACATCGAAATAATATCAAACGCATTCAAGGACGTTGTCTTTCCAACCTTAGACCCCCCAAATGGCTGTATCTTGAAATGGGCAGGCAATGACATCGATTTCCTAAACCAAACATGACCCATCAACGCTTCGACGCTCATCCGGGTATCCGGGTTCGGGTCGAGCAACTGGGAGATTAAAGACCTCACCCGACCCGAAACCCAGTTGGGAAATTGATATTCTCGCCGGCAGATTTTTTTATACATGGTTGCGAGGTTCGAGTCGTCGAAGGGGAGGTAACCGGAGAGGAAAAGGAATAAAATGACTCCGCATGACCAGGCGTCGGCCTTGGCGCCGTCGTACCCGTCCACGCCGCCTCGCCGGAAGACCTCCGGCGCGGCGTAGGCTGGGGTGCCGCAGGCGGTGCGGAGGAGGATCTGGCTGGAGGTGCGGTGGAGGTCGGGGAGGGCGGAGAGTCCGAAGTCGGAGATTTTGAGGGTTTTCTCCTGGTGGTCGAGGAGGAGGTTCTGGGGCTTGATGTCGCGGTGGGCGACGCCGTTCTGGTGGCAGAAGTGGAGGGCGGAGATGAGCTGCTCGAAGTAGCGGCGGGCGGTGGGCTCGGTGAAGCGGCCGCGCCTCGAGAGCTTGGTCTGGAGGTCGCCGCACGGGGCGAGGTCCATGACGAGGTAGATGCGAGATTTCGTTGCCATGACCTCGTGGATCTTGAGGATGTTGGGGTGGGGTTTGAGGCGCTGCATGGCGTGGATTTCGTGAAGGATGCGGGGTTCCATGGCTGACGCGAGCTCGGGGGTTTTGGGCTTTTGGATGACTTTGATGGCTACTGATGATGGTGATGAAGTGGTGGCAGCCGATCCCAATTGATTAGAACACAAAACTCGGTTTGGTTCGGCTTGGTTTACTGGTGTAGCGGTGGGGGCGAGGCGGTGGGCGTGGTAGACTTTGGCGAAGCTGCCTTTGCCGAGGAGGCGGCCTAGTTTGTATTTGCCAAGAATGATTCCGTTGGTGGGTGTGGTGGTGGTGGGGGAGGGAGGTGATACTGGTGAGGCGCGCCGGTTTTCCATAGCCGGGCGGCGGCGGCCGTTGAGTAGAGAGAGAGAGAGAGGAGGAGGAGGAAGAGAAAACGGAGTGAATGAATGGCAGGGGAATTTGGAGTTTGTTTGGTTTTATATATAGGGAAGGGAAGTGGTGGGGGTTTAATTGGACATGAGCTGTCATATTTTTCAAAAGGGTGTACTAGTAGCCTAGTAGGACTCTTCTTGAATTACCAATTTTACCCTCAGTTCCATCCAAGTTCCCTACAATTTTGTTATTTGGTCACGCTAACGACAACCCAATGAGACGTCAATAACATACGAAGAATGAAAAAAGTCATAAATTTTGATGCATTTTAAGTTTAATATTTTCCAAAATACTCTAAAACGTAAAGTATAATGAGAACACTTTTCATTATGATTTTATATCATTTTTCTACCTTATTAACAATCGATTGAGTTGTCTTTAGCATAATAAAAAAACGTTTCATGAAGCTCTCGCTCTTTTATCTTCTTCAAATGGAGGACGCCATATTTCTAAGTGCAAAGGTTTTTCACACTTATTTCATATACTTGCATGTATTTATTTTTTATTTATTTATGAGAATTTGTGGTGTTATCACTTTGTTTGTTTATATTAAAAATTTACATGAATAAGATTTTGTAACAATACAAATGCTGAAAAAAAGGGGTGAAAAAATCAATTTGCGTTCTTTGAGTCCTCATGCAAAATTTACAGCTTCTTGTCTGAATCGATAAACCAAGGCTTTAGCGAATATATATATATATATATATATATACACAAAAATCCTTATAAGGGCGTTCTTAACTTGTTAAGGTAAAGACCTCCCCTTTTCCAATCGAATTTCGATGATCGAAGCTGCTCAATATCTTCAGAACGTGATTTTAAGGATACTTACGAGAAATTGGCAAAAAAATGTTCGGGAAGGGCACGATCGGATCATTTTTTGATCCGGTCGAGCCCTTCCAGTCATTTTATTTGCTGATTTTCACAAAGAATCCTTAAAATCACGTTCTGAAGACATTGAACTGCTCGGATCATCGAAATTTAGTCGGAAAAGGAGAGAAAAAGGGACGTCCTTATCTTAACTAAAATATCGGCACAAATATATTTATTTTCCTATTTAACAACTCTTTTCTACCCCAAACGTGATTGTTTGAAGTGTCAAGTTGCTATAAAATGAATTCGAACAACTTGTGACGGGGACTTTGTGTTGACTTTACTAGGGAAATTAGGAATTTGAAGTAAAATATGACTCATAAAAGGAAAAAAATTATTTATCTCCTCCCTAGAAGGACTTAACCAAGTTGCGCGTTGCTAAAAGGATTTGAAAAGAAACGCAATGGCGATTGCCTACCTAGCTATCCAATCCTCACACTCAACATAAATTGATGATAAGCACAACGAAAAACCCTACTTTTCATACGAAATGCGAGCCTCATGCTCTATTGGCACATATTGCGTTAGAAAAATCACAATTTTCAAATCAGACTAAAATTGAGTTCGGATAAATTTCACGGCTGAGCCAACATCTCCATTCGGGAGCCCAAACTAAAAGGGAAAAAATGGAAAAAAAATAACTCATCGGCCCGACTATCTCTGTCCCTCGGTATGCTCCCGGTCGAAAGTAAAAAGAAAAAGAGATATTATTCGGAAATATTGGTAAGCTATTACCAAAGCTGAAACCTTTGCAAAATCATAGAAAACCAAACAAAGAAATTAAAGAGTAAGAAACCTCCCTAAATCCAACCCAAAGCACCGGCAAGCCGACTCTTAAACAATACAACTGGATTCATGTACCGAGCCATATACTCGCAGTACCAAATGGTCCAAATAGTACTGCCGTCGTCCCAAAATAAATGTCTAGTTTCCAAAACAACAACAACAACATAATTAATGTAGTCCCCAATTATTAGAGTATCGGCGGGAGAGGATTGGAAACAGACCAAACTTTCGGCAATATGCACAATGTGGCTGCTCTAAAAAAGCTACTGAAACAGTAGCCCCCTATACCTATTTTGCTGCGGAAACATGCCCCCAAATCAAAGCCGAATGACATCAGAGAGGGCCTGCTTAAATATTTTATACGTTTTCTACAAGAAAAATTTTCAACTTTTTTTATAAATTAAAAGAACTCATGGATATCTAGTAAATTGTTGAAAACAGTTTGAATTTTTCTTGGAAAATTCGTATTATTTTTAAGTTCTCATTTTGCAGATCAGACATTTATTTTGGAATGGAAGGAGTACTCTTTTGGTTCTAGAAAAATCGTCATTTATTTTACTACTTGATTTTCCCTCTTGTGTGCCACCATGCATGTGCAATAATACAACTATTCTTTTCTGTTCTCTTTCTCATTTTTTTAATTTCATCGCTGTTTTCTTCTATTATCAGTTTAAATATCTTTCCTCAATAGACAAAACTGAGATGATTTTTTACCTTTTCTTAATTCAAAAGATGCCTTGACAATATTATCCCACCCCGGTGGATTAAATAACCTGTCAATTCCTACTTTTTGCCCAAAGGGATCACATTATCAAATTTTGCATTTATATACTAGTAGATTTCTTCATTATTACTTCCTTGATGGCCCACTAAAGAGAATTTTTCGGGTGCCGAACAGGTATCACGTGGCAATGTTAGGCGAAACGTGTTTTCGATGGTCCAGAGTTATTCCCTTGATCTCTCTCCTCACCCTCCAACTCTTTTCTCTTTTTCTCTCTCTAAAATCCAGATCATCTAAAAAATATTTAAATAGTTGGATTCGTCGACGGCTGCTACTTGCCCGGTACCAAAAACTTCTCCCCATTAAGATACAATTTGACAAAGTTGGCGACAACTTGGAATAGGAAAAGCATCCGTTCGTCAATTAACTAGCAACCATGCATCAACAAGTCTGACCGCCAGATACTTTGTAAAACACCACCTACTTGGGTTTTCATTTGTTAGGCCCGGGAAAACTTGCGTGAGTAGGGCAGCAAACGAGTCGAGCTGAGTCAAAAAATTTTGTATTCGAGCTCGAGCACGAGCTCTGCTTAGCGGTGAGCAAGCCGAGCTCGATTCATTTACTAAATGAGCTTGCTAAAGCTACTTTTTGAGCCGAGCTCAACACTATATTTCAAAAAGACAGTTCATGTAGCTCATGATTATTGAACTAGTTTCTATGAACAACTATGTTAATCAAGCTTTACAACATCTGAAAAATGCCAATTTTTTGGCATAAATGTCTTAAAAATTACACCGGGTAGGCATGACACCCATTCTGTCTTGTTATATGGTCAAAGTTCACCCACTTTATTACGTATAGGTTCTGCCTAGTCTTCTTATTAGATATTTTTCATTCTGACTTTTACCTTATAAGACTTTTGCGTTACTTTTGTACTTCCTCCGTCCGGATTTAATTGTCCCTAGTTCTATTCTACGGCTAAAAAATGGGTTATATCTTAGAATCCGTAATGAATTTCATATCGAATATGGATCTTGTTTGATAGATCTCGATTAGTTCTATAATACAATATGTTCGAAATCACGTAAAAAATTATAAATTGGAAGATATAATCGATTGAAAAATGGCATGAACTCCCAAAAATGACTATTAAATCCGGACGGAGGGAGTATTATGCTTTTGTGAATAATTGATTCGTCTCAATAAGAGTATTCAAAAAGTACAAAACTATGACCAACAACTTTACTATTGAAAATTTTTACTAAATTTATATTATTTTTATCTTTATTGAATTTTTTTACAAAAGTACATAAATTTTTACCACCTTTTAGATTTTTTTTGCCCAAACAAAACTAGAGTAACTCTGAGAAATTTGATAGACAACATTAACAAAAGTTTATATGCGACAAATCCTATGAAAAGAATACCCCACAAAAGTTCATACAAATTCCACTCTTTCTTGTCATTTTTGGTACAATAAGTCTACGTACACTCTTACCGACCACTCATTTCTCACCTGAGCATGGCGTCGACACATGTGAGAGAGAGGTAATCAGAAAGTGGTTAGTAGGTGGGTACGTAGCATTGTTGTTTTTTCGTAAAATAAAAAAAGGGGCAGTTTCGTCATGGAGGAAAAAAAAAAAAAAAACTTTCCCTCTCTCTGGCGAGTTGAATCTCTGTTCGGGTGGTTGCTGGCTGCCAACGCGAGCTTCGAGGACCCTCTATAGTTTCGGAAAAATTATTGAATGGTGGTTGTTTGTCCTGTGGCACACGGCAGTTTTCAGGTGACGGCTAAAAGTTACCCACGTGGCATATTTTTATTAATATGTTTTTAACACCGAAGAGGTCAGACACCGTAGAGGCTAGGCTAGAAACGCCCGCGTGCTGAAATTCATATACATGGCTGGAAACAGACAAAGAGACGCGGTTGAATAATACTCGTCCGTCCAATTGAGGGCTTTATTTGGAAGGTTGACTTTTTAGGGCATTTTTTAAGAAAAAAAAGAACAGTGCAGAGAATTTGAGACCAAGTGTTACACTTACCTTACGGACAGGTGTTAAGTGAGCGGGCCGGCACGGGAATGGCGGGTTTAATAAGAGGCGCGGCACGACACGACACGACAGGGTGCATTTGACGAGTTGGGTTGGATTGTCGCGCCACAAGTTGATTATATTTTTGGAGTTTTATAAGCCCTTCTTAGGCCGGCAGAGGCATGACATGTTTAAAAATAGGCAAGGCGCAACACAATAGAGTATATTGGTGAGTTGAGTTGGATTGTCATCACATGAAATAAGTGGCACAAGCACAATAAAAGAAGAGACGGACGGGTGTACTGTTATTGAATCAGCACATATAAGATTGGCTCATTACGTTTAATTAATTATGTAATAATGGGATTAGTTCTTTTTCTCTCTTTAATCTTTTCCGCAAAAGAACGAAAGAATGGCGTTCATTTCACTTCGCTATGGAATATGGAAGTTGAGTACTCTTAGAATTTTAATTGATTCCAAAGTTAATAGGTAGGTGGGTAATCATTTCGAAGTTAATCGGTAATCTTTGATTTTATGTTTATTTCTATTCCACTCATTTAAAATAAAGTGGGCTCCATGAGTTAGTACTCAGCCAATAAGGAGGTGAGGTAATGTTCACCCACTTTTTATATGAATGCACAAAATTGGACTCATTTTCTCAATGATATGAAGTATTTTGACAAAATATACTGTCTTGCATTAATTGCAGTATGTTAAAATTTCTAAATTTTCAGAGAAAACGCAAATAATTGATAGTTTTTTTTTTTTTGTTTTTGTCAGGCGATATACATCAGCAGGGGTTAGTAAATTGATAGTGAAGTAATTGTAAATCAGATCGATGTACTAAACTATGATACAGCTCTTGCTTATTTCTTCTAATGTATTATAGTACTGAAATAATTTAAGTTATCAATAAAGTGATTGTTTTCTTTTGATTTATTGTCTTTATATATGTGTAACTATTGGAGCTTTCTTTGTTTCAACCATGGAAAGAAGTTAATTATATTTTCGGGACTTTATCGGTCCTTATTAGGCACACGGCACTAATTCGGCACGATTAATAAATGGACCGACACAATGTGAACATGCTTAGACGTGAAATTTAATATGTTGAGGTGCTTAGAATATTCGGACATCAGCTCCAGCAAAAGCAGATACTCCACTTGCATGTATTGGCCATTTGATTAGAAAAATAAAAGAAAAACCATATGGGTTTCTTTAAACCAAGGTGTTTATTTGGTTTTCTCGCTCTTAGTGTTAGAGAGGAACTGGTAGGGCAAGCTTTAACATTCTTTTGCAACTGCAATCCTCAACACGCTTAATGCTCATGGAGTATCGTCACATGGTGCTCTATGGACTTTTTCCATCACATACGAGCTCTATCACTGAATCTAAATGTGTGGTTTCCACATCAATGTGTGGTGGAGAAGGACATTGGAACACTATATAACAGTATTCCAAAAGAACGAAATAGTTACTCCAATAGTGCGTATGGAACCGTCGAAGAAGTTCTTTTCACAATGCGCACTCCGCAGCCACTGCTCCTATGGTTTTGGTAACTACGAACCTCTCTCGAATGCTACAAAACTCATCCTGTTGGAGCTTAGCATCAAGGGCACAACTCAGGAAAATCAAAATTGCTCTGTAGTGAGGGCAGAATTGGTCCAGATTCAAATCCTCTATCCAAAGTCCAAATCGGAGCCAGTCTAAACACAATGTAATACAGGACCTCAAAGATTGGAGGGTCAAAAAGTAAAGCGCAGCTTAAGATTGGAGGGTTAAAAGTAAAGCGCGGCTCAAAGTGGTAAGGACCGAAAATGACCCTCTCAAACGAGAAATTTTTTTAATGCTGGTGGGTACCACGTCACTTGGCTGATGTGGTGCCCAAGCGGGCACATTTGAGCCGTCTAAAAATGTATTGGACGGTCCAAATGGAAATACTCTCTCTCCTCTTTCTCTCACTTTTTTTCTCTCTCCAAATCTGAGCCGTTCAAAACCGAAATGGACGGCCCGGATGCATCAAGCGGAACCACGTGGTACTCGCTCAGTACTCAAAATTTTCTCCGAACGAGAAAAGAAAGGGAGTTGCGTCAAAAAAAAAAAACACGAGAGAGGGAGAGGTGCTATTGGTACAGATTTACCAACGCGTACAAATCCTTTTCGGGCCTGTTTTGGGTCTCAAAAAATAGATCGAAGCCGCTCATTTTTTTTCAAAAATATATTGTTTACGGCCCCTGCAAAAGATAGGGTCGATCTGTTGTTGATTAGGGCGCCTACGAAATGTTTAACTTCGTGCCTGAATTCAGGCCTGAATTCTAAAGAAAAACTTATATTTCGTAAATGCCGTTACTGATACTGGATTGAACTTATCTTTTGTAAGGACCATAAACAAAGTATTTTAAACATAATGAGAGGCACCGATCATTTTGTTGAGATCCAAAACAAGCCCAAAAAGAATTTGTATGCGTTGGTACTGTACCATTATCATTTTTGGAGTGAGAGAGATTGAACCAAATCCCACTAGCACGAGAACTGCTTTTACAGAGACAATTAGAGTTAATGGAGACCGCAAAATCTAAGCTCAAGGAGCCCACCATGGTCAATTTCTATCAGTAGTCTCTTTGATCGATGTTAATGATAATGATATCCAACTGGTTTCAAAAAAACATTACAGTTGTAACTGAGCAGTATTCGTAGGCTACTTGTCTTCTTTCTTTTTCCTTTTTTGTGGGTTTAAAACTAGGGAAAATTATTAGTTGTTGGTGGTGCTCTAAGAAACCTCTGCCATCACAAATTCACGTGGAGCCTAGCACCATATATGCAGTTCACACGTGAATGTATGGTGGTACATAGAGGGCCCTAGAGCACCACGTGGCGGTGTTTTCTAAGGGCCTCTATCACCACACATTCATGTCGGGCCCGAAATTACGGCCTTGTTCTCTTTAGCTCTTTTTGGGTCTTATGTCTTTATTCAAAAAAAATTGCAAACTTTTGTACATTATTAATTCTTCTCGGCAAGAAAAATCAGAAAACCCACATTTTAAAAAATTTTAACAATATATATTTTTTAAAATATCCAAGATAACACCCAAAAAATCAATTTTTGGGGGCTTTATTTTGGATTTTTTCAAACAAAATTGGGTAAATTATATTTTTTTTTCTTTCCGCATTTCACTTCGAGACGAATCAATAGTCCACAAAAATTTGATGCAAAACTAACAAGCATGAAATTTTTTTGAATAACAAAACGCCCAAAAAAACTAAATAGAACAAGGCCTCCATGTGGATCACACCTGAATGTGCGGTGGTAAAAGCCAGCCCCTGGAGCACCACATAACGGTGCTCCAAGAACACTAAATAATCACTATGAAAAAATGCTACTTGTCTTTTACCTAATTAAAGATTTAATTAACCTTGTCGTCATTAGCACATAGAAAAATAGTAATTCAATAATTGACGGACGCCGTTGGTCCGCCAAAAGAGAATGTCTATTTCATTTTATTTTTTCTGCTTATATAATGAATGGTTAGATAGAAAATTAGACAACTCGGAGAGCGTAATAAGGACAAAAACCAATTAATTAGTTAGCAAGTTGCAGTTAATGGCTAATGGTTAAGCAAGTAATCATCACTCCAAAGATGCCTTTAGCATGGTTTAGGGACAAGACAAGTTGTTTTTTTATACATAACTCAAATGTCGGGGCGAAACTACAATTTCTAGAGAATCAGTCATTCGTTCAAAAATGGGGTTGATTAAACCCAGCACAAAGCCCAGTATGAACAAACCCGCAGGAGTTACAAAGCATAGGAGGTTTCGAAACCCAATCAAAGAGGAAGCACCGGTAAGTCCCATGCGTTGACCACCAGACCGGATTTGGAACAACAGCTTATGAAATTAATCATTCCTAGTGGAGTATCTTGAAAGATACTACTTGATTAAGATTGGAATGACAAATTCGTCTCTAATACATTATTACCTCTATACAATACACACATAAACACTGAACGCACATTCAACACTATGCGAAAATTGGGGGCTGTTGTGAGCAAACACAGTTGCATGCAGATGTGCCCCATCTCACCATTTGTCTCAACAATCAGGAAAGAGTTCTTTTTAAAATCCGGATCGTCTAAAACACTTTTGAACGGTGAGATTGCGTGCTGCTGCACATTGCTTTGATTTGCTCACAGCATCCCCTACCTCCTACATATGCAAGGTAGATATCCGTTTTACAATCATTACCAATCTAAAGGGCAATTTTTTATTCAACGGCTGAAATTCAGGTCAAGAGTTTCACATGATGGACTTGAGGAACTGAGTCCCACCTTCCCTCAAATGATGGTAGAGAAATAGGTAAAGCAAGTAATTACTATCGTATTGCATTTAACAGATAGGGCCTTTTACTTGAATAATATACCTAATCTGACCAGAAATGGCTCCTGCTTATTTGCAATACTTCTTGAACCACACTCCAATATTGAGGAAGGTTTCAAAGTCAGACTGCGGTCTGCAAAGAAGAGAAAAAATGAACCAAACTTAATGCGGCGCGAGAGATTTAGCTTGCGGGTAGGTTAGAATATTGAGTTCCTAGCCGAGCAAATAAAAGAATATTGAGTTCCTGCCAAAAAAAGCACAGTGGAAAGAAATTTACTTTTCGATCCCGTGAACATCGTTGGGAAACACAATTACTTTAACTTCTCCTCCTTTCTCCTTTAGTGCCCGTGCATACTGCACATTTCATATGTAAGAGCATTCGATTATTGTCTGAAGAGAAAAAACTTTAGTACGGAATAAAAAGATACGAAACAACGCATCAAGCGGAAGGCCTACTACTTTCCTTGATGCAATTCATATGGTCTACAAATTACATAACCTTTAACTATGACCAACTTCCGTGACAAAGAAAGAAACAAATTAGCCCAGAAATCTCCACCATTGTAGATCTCTAACATCAAGAGTGCCTCCCAAATTACCACGCAGCAGCAATATGGGAAGAATGACAGAACAAGGCAATCAACGATCTTGCCATCTTGGCTTTTCAACAAGGGAAAATATGGGTGAGGAAGACCAATGAACTTGGAAGTTCAAAGAAAATGTTTAATAATGTAAACACACACGTACAAGAGTGTTCAGGGAACTGATCTGAAACCACACAACATCCGTCCACATACATATTTAGTTTAGTCAGAGATGCAGAAAAAAATGTATGTGTGTGTGTGTGTATATATATAGAGGAATTTTCAAGTGAGGGATCCCTCATTTTTTTAAAATGAGGGACTTTCATTTCCAGATCAAATTTTGAAAATCCGAGCCGCTCAATGTGTGCAGAACGTGATTTTAAGGGTACTCGCGAGAAATCAGCAAAAAAAATGACCGGGAAGGGGTTCATCCGAGCAGTTTTTTTTGAACCGTTCAATGAAAACTACTCGGATGAAGCCCTTCCCGGTCATTTTTTTTGCTGATTTCTCGCGGGGACCCTTAAAATCACGTTCTGATCACTTTGAGCGGCTCGGATCATCAAAATTCAATCTGGAATGAAAGTCCCTCATTTTCTCACCGGAACCTAACTCTATGGACAACTATTTGACACCTAAAAAAACACCTCATAGTTCCCGATCAAATTTTAATGATCCGAGCCGCTCAATGTGATCAGAACGTGATTTTAAGGGTACTTGCGAAAAATCGGCAAAAAAAAAAGACCGGGAAGGGCTTGATCTAAGCAGTTTTTAGCTTAGATTTAATGAACGGTTCAATTAAAAACTGCTCTAAACAAGCACTTCCCGGTTATTTTTTTTGCTAATTTCTTATAAGCACCCTTAAAATCATATTCTGCACACATTGAACGGTTCGGATTATAAAAATTTGATTGGGAATTATGAGATTGAGATTTGGGGTGTTTTTTTAGGTGTCTAAATAGTTGTCCGCGGAACCGTCCCGATATATATATATATATATATATATATATATATATATATATATATATATATATGTGATGACCAATGAAGAGAGATACAATGGAGCTTTGCATGGGTAACAAAACATTTCTAACCTGTGTATATTCAAATGGGGAGGAAGATATGAAGTCTTACTTGTAATCCATTAGAAACTGGAACACGAAGATCCTGAGCTCCCAAAAGGAAAAGTGTAGGTGTTTTGACCTGCAATTAATTACAATACAAGGAACTCATTTTGGCATCTCAATAGGAAGTGTCCACTTATGAAAAGAACACATCTGTCTAGCGTTGCCTATTCTTTTTTTGGTATTTCGTTCAAAAATGCCTTTCATTTGTCAGTGGCACAAGTTCATTTTATTGACACTGATAGCAAGGACATTTCAGTGGTGAAACTCTTTCAGAGCAGCCACTTTGTGCTTATATAGCCAAAGATTAGGCTTGTCACCGCTCCTCCCCCGGCCATGCCCCCATTGATTAGGGATTACATGGGTACTGGATAATGTTATTGTTGTACGACAGCAAGGACATGTCAAGTTATAGCACCCTTTGATTCTTTAACACCAAAGAGAAGAAAAAAAGAAACAACAATGATCAAAATCTGAATTCCACTGTATGTGCCTCTATAAAGGCGCACCAAAATCTGTTCAAACCGTAGAGTTACGTACTACGTAGCATCTAGACAACATACCTTCGACAAGTGTGAAATAGGAGACATGCTGTGCAGAAGTTTCAGTTGTTCAGCTGAAGGTGCTTCTGTGAAGATAGATTTCCCCTCACTTCCACAGGTCTCAACAAAGCACCAATCAGGAATATCTGTGGTACCAACCATCAGAGCAAGGTTACACACAGGATTTCTTACGGCTGCCGCGACAAACTTATCTGGCGCCTGCAAAATTTAAGCATTTCAACAAACTGAGTATTGGGCAGCTTAAAAATGAAAAATCTACTTCTAATATTTGACCCATACATCCAATCTCAGGTGTACGACTGTACACTCCGCAGAAATTGACCCAATTAGTGGCCTTGTTCATTGGATTTTCATGTTAGATCACCGTGGTCCAAAAGATTGAGCTGTTACAAAAAAGAGTCAAATAACGTATGCAAAGCTCTCCAAGACCCACCCTCATCATTTGAATACCCATCTAGCACATGGAGATGCATATAGTCCCATGCAGAGAAATGTATTCCGTAGGAACAAACAAAAACAGACCGATAAGTTTACCTCCCCAATCTGAGCTCTAATACCATGGTAGATCATCTATTTTTTTTCCTAAACTTAAGCTATGGGCTTGTCAATAGAATGAAAGAACATGCATATTAATCTTTTGAAAAGTTCAAGTGCCCAACCTCAAGGTCAAGGATTAAATGAAAGGTAGAGGGAAGAGGGAGAAATGTATGCATAACAACTCAATTCAACAAAGCCTTGTCTAAATATTGGGGGTCAGATACATATATTTTCTATTTCTCTTGCTTAAGCAGAATAAGCTCCATCAAACCATATCCAATCATGTCTTTCAGAGACTATGCCAAACCCCGTTAATTTTGGTCTCCTTTACCTTGCATATTCAGTATTCCCCATGTAAACAATGTCATTCTTCCTTTTGAAAATATTGGTATGCATTGTAAATGACTGAAACTTCTTAATTGAGTTTCCCTCAGTAATACAAGCAGTGCATGCAAAACAAAAGTGTAAACGCGGGATTCAATGGCATAATACAACTCCAGGGGTACGTTTGTTCACCCAGATTTGAGACTACATAACCAAGTGGACCGCATAACTGATGTTTGATTAAACTTTTACGGTCTGAATCATGTCTGTTGGATTGAAATCCCACAACACATAGGATATAAAATACCTTGGGTGATGTGGTACTATTAATTCCTCACTTAGTCGCAATGGGATTATATACCCCTACAATATTACTCTAGTGAAACAAACAGGCCAGCTACTAACCTGACCAATCAAGTGGGTTGTCAAAAATCCACCATGAGAACCACCAAGCACAGTTACTTTGGAAGGGTCTGCAAGTCCCATGGCAATTGTATGATCAATGGCAGTGAGCACATCACTGACATCCTGCATACAATAAGCAAAATAGCAGTGTTACGGGGGTATCAATGCAAATCATTACATTGTCACAGCAAAGTGGAATTTTATGCA